>JAJJWX010005331.1:0-1200000 GCA_023529315.1 Papaver bracteatum
AAAATATGGAGAAAGTAAAGAAACAAAGAGAGGTTTCTATTGATCAGGATAATAGGGTTACATGGATACAATATCCTTTATATATATGTAAAGGTAAACTCTAGGTAACTAGATGGAACGCACATCCATGGGCCATAGGCCATATAACACTCCCCCTTGTACGGTTCAATAACAAAACTTTATACATAGTGCTTCACATATAGTTCTTTGAATGTTGTTCTTCAAATGTCGTTCCCTCCTTGATGACTTGTGCCGAAATCAATTACCTCATTAAAACTTTGATATGGAAAAATCCAGTGGGACAAACCCTTGGTATAACTCTTCACATGTATTACTTCACATGTTGTCTCGTACTTTACATGTAGTTCGTCACATGCAATACGATCTTAAAAGATCGACGAGTCTAAGTTAATTGCCTCGTAAAAACTTTGTCCGGAAAAACCCATAGGGACGAAACCTGAACTAAAGAAAAGGAGTACAATATCAAGCAAACTTAGAACATATATGGACTCAAATATGTTGCCTCATTAAAATCTTGACAAGGAAAACCCAGTGGGATAAAACCTTGACGAAGGGAAAAGAGTACAACATGACAGATGCAAGTAAAAGTGATCATTTGCAGATGATCACTTTGCCCTGTTGAAGTTTACTGGTTGCTTACAACTCTTAAGGCTGAAAATCCTTGTGGGAAAGACAATAGCCTTAGCTAGGAAATTACATTCCCGGTGTATGTTGTTGTCTCATTAAAAACCTTGCCGAGTAACAAAACCCTGAGGGAAAAAGCAACTTCAGTGAAGGAAAATAGTTCAACACACCATTAGATGCTCCCCCTGATATCAGACAATTTTCATTAGTCTAATGCAGTCAAAAGGAGTTTATCACACTTTACTTTGGTGACTTGAACGTTTATAAGACCACCCTATTGTTGATTTTAGAAGTTACGTTGCTTAACGGACTATAGTATTTTATTTCTTTGATTCTGATACTTTCAGTAATGTAAACACGATCTTTATGTCTTCAACGTTCAACATACTTGATGTTTTTATTGTTGTCTCGCTAAAAACCTCGTCGAGTAACAAAACCCTTTGGGAAAAACTATTCTCGATCGAAGGGAAAAATAGTACAACACATCTTCGATTTCGAAGTAAAAATATGTCGACATCATATCCTTGGATCCTCCCCCTGATGTCGTCATCTCCCTTTGATTACTTTCAGAGTTGTTCCATACTGTTCCTTTAGTCATGTATTTTTCGAAACTGAATATTGGTAATGACTTAGAAAATAATATATCATATCTCCCTCTGATTACTTTCGTTAGAGAAGAGATTATTGTTCCTTCTTAATCAACAACTTTTGGATTGCACTTTCATTAGCATTCCTTTTAATGTATTTGTAGGGATAAAACAAATTTATGTCAATGGTTACTTTTAGGTACATGATCACATTCACTATACCATTCCAATGACCTTGCGTTGGCGCTGAGATATATCTAGCTAACAAGTTCCTTGAGGATGCAAAATTTTATCGAGTACATTATTAGACTAAGTACAACAATGCGTCTATTGTACTTAGATATTGGAATTTCATCTCCCAACACATCTTCGTCATCTTCCTTTAGACGAAATGGTCACTTACTTACATTTGAACCTCGACTAATCATGGGAGTGCTATCAGGATGCATGTCTTTGTTAAATTTCCTGACAACTTTAGACAAATGAAAACTAGTGGGATAATATACCACAAGCTCAATATTCGGTCGAGATTTCCCCAAATTTTTCATCTCAAATTCGGATTTCAAATAGCTTTTAAGATCTTTTATTATATCAAGGGTACCCATCATGTCTGTACCAACGACATAGATAGCTATAATTCAAAATCAGGAACTTTCTTGTGAATACGCAAGGATAAATAACTTACTTGTCTATCCCCTCCAAATCAAATAGTCACTTAGACGGGTATACCACATCCTCCTGATTGCTTGAATCTATAAGTGAGCGTTTTATCTAACTGTAAACGCACTCTGTGGTTTAGAGTCATTTGATTTGGGAAACAAAAGTCTATCAATTACTTTTGTAAATATCTTCTATCTCTTGATTCTTTCAGAGATACGTAACAACCACATACATATGCTGCATTTCAAGTCCTTTTGAAATTACCAATCTAACTAAGTAGCGGAACTCTATAACGTTCATTACAAGAGAACATTTCCAGGGCTTTGTGAGAAACCTCGCGCCACAAGACGATTCATTGTACTTTAAGACTACTTTCTTCTCATTATGCTTTATGACAAATTAATTATGTATGTCCAATAGGCTTTACACTTGGTTGGTTAGCACTACCACACCAAATACCCATATATTTTCCAAAGAACTAAGTTCTACCTAGATTGTGTAGGCCAAATATGTTGTTTATTTGAAATTAATCAAAATAAAGCATGGTTCAATCTCATTGTGCTCTACTTCTGGAGAAATTATTTATAGATTATATCATCACTGTGCACGCATGATCCTTCCATTGACTCATGTGTATTCTCATAATCCATCAGGATTTCATTGTTCTCTAGAATTATTTAAAACTTGGAGTCGTCCTCCAGTATTGATTCATGGACACAGTCAGAGACAATCAAATGAGATGATTTCATTAATGATACAAACTAGGTTGTGCCTTACTCAACTACTTCCTTTCTAGGTGAGCATTGATCGAACCTGGTGGTTTCTCCATCTTCCTTTATGGAGCCACAGCCTCAACTACACTTCCACCAAGTGTAATTGGAACACCTTAGTCTATGGTGTACCCATACTGAGGATTTATAACTTTGCAGGAATATTTGCAGCTGGTATGTGTGATCTTGTCACTTTAGTGACATCAGTGTACATTCTAAAAATTGATTATTCTTTGTCACTTCATATTCATTTGTGGAGTACAAGAATCAATATGAGACATAGTTGGAACACACCACGACAATTCATGTCGTTTCCATAGAAAATACTTTTTCTTATCTCTCTCTAACGACGGGAAGACTATCTCATTTAAATGACAACCCGCAAATCTAGCGGTAAGAGATCGCCTTCCAAAGGTTTTAAAATACGGATAATTGTTGGGAACTCATTTCCAACATAACTACTTAACAGTTTTGAAGACCCATCATAGTACGATGTGGAGTCGTAATTGCACATATATAGTGCAACCAAAAATGCTTAAGAACATGAATGGCAGGCTTAAATCCAGTTACCAACTGGTACGCATAAAAGGTTGACTAATATTGGGTTCTAAAACGAATTAAGTAAAGATGCATCAATATTGCATATTTCCCAAGCAGTTAAAGGTAGGTTTGTACGCATAACCATGCCTTAGGCACCATCTGTAACCTTTAATGATAGCCTTTGCGAGACCTTGGGGTATAGGATACTCTGCATTTGATCCTATTAAACATGCAATAACCATCAAGTCCTTTTGATGTACAATCGCTAGCATTTACAAGGGGTGGTGAGTCCTTACATGTAAAATATGTGCTAGTAGTTTTCCAAACGCAAATTTCTTTGGATCTATAATTAGTCCAAAATGTCAAAACATTCACCAGATCCATCAGTCACATCAATGGTCCACATTCTGCATGAATATTTTTCTAAATTTCACCTTGTTATCATTGTAATATGGATTGTTTACCATTTGCATCTTAGGATGGTCTCGATCCTGTTTTACTGAAGACTTTGTAAAATAAGTGATATGCTCTCTTACTGAAAAGAATAATGGGAGGGAGAAGGAGGTTGTGCATCTGGTACTTTAGAAAACACTTATTGAGAGATATGCAGTGACTTCGCATTCTATCAATCTTTTTTCCGTTTTTGTTCACTCAAATAAATTGATGTTCGTATGAGTCCTTTCAAAACAATCATCATGTCACAACCAAAGTGGTTTTATGGTTATGTCAAAGCCTTTATGAGTCAATCCCCAACATTTCATCGTCGGTGTCAATATGGATTCAATAATCCAAATACTATAGTGATTTACACTTCACTAGATTGACTCATTAGTTTCTCTAATGTCCTTCCAAATATATTAGAGACTAAAAAGATGCAATCAAATTACATTCTCATCACTGTGAGTTACCACATGATATCCACTTGCATGGGTTTCTGTGGAATTTAACAAGGTGTGATTATCTCTTAGTTCTTATAGAGCTTATGTAACTTTTAATCGTTATACCAATTAGGCAATAAAGATTGAGCATTCCTTCGCTAGGCTTTTACATGTAATGATCCAAGCAGTTTAATATATTTCCTTAAGAGCTTCGTGTAATAAGTGGGGTTGCCTTATTATGTAACAAAAGAAAAATTATCTCATTTACTTTAGAGTGTTACAGTTCATGAAGATGATATACTTTCATCATAATGTACGAATGATCCTTTTAACTCAAGTACTTTTGAGTATATCTCAAGTGCTTTAGATAATTTCAGTCTCATGGAAATGATATACTATTCATTCCGTTAGAGCATACAATGGATATAATTATTCGCAAAAAAAATATTCTTTATTTTAGCTAATATAATATCGGTCAAACTATCATGTAGACAATAGTTTAGGATCAAATCATGCAAAATATAGAATCTAACCATACGAATTCGATTGAATAAAGATAAACAATAAGAAAAATTGGCAAAGTTTTTGTTGCCTTTAGTGTTGACGTCTAACTATGATATGACCTTCTCCAAGAATACAGTGAGTTCGTTTTCCTTTAAACTCCCTATAACTCTTATAGTTGACTACTAATATATGATACTTGCATTACAACACTTGTACCATTCTCAGTAAAATGCTTATACCAATATTTTCAACTCTCATTCATATGAGTCATAATTACATCTCTGTCCCATAATAGGTAGATATATTTACTTTGTATCATTATTACTGGATCCAGAATTACATCTCTGACTCATGAAAACTTATGTGAGTTTCCTTTCACAAAAAGTGAGGTTTGCTTTTAATTACAACATATCGTTGTCGAATTTATTGACTCATTATAGTCTAACAAGTGGATTACATCCCACTAAACATTCAAGTTTGGGGGAAAATGAATGTTTCGACAAACTTCCTTCAAAGCATTACATCGTCTGAAGTTAATATGTCGCCTTGGAAATGTTGAAGGAATGACTTCCTCTTTGAAAGGTGTATCTTTACAAGTTGAAGATTTTTATGATGAAAGTATTGTACTTGAGCACACATAATTCCACATCATATACTCTTTAATGGTGCTCAAGTACTTTTGAGTTCAAAAGGTCAAATTAGAGCCAAATTGATTTAGTCAAAGTCTGGTCAACTATTTGGTCAAGACCCGGTCCATTAGGTTGACAAGGTCATGGCTAATGAATATAAACATATATGGTTCATTATATATGAAATATTCAGGCCAATTGATAATAAGTTTGAAACTATTAGTATATGAGCCCAAAACATATCGTTAACCCTAAAAGTTGACAAAATTATTCTTTCAACTATTCTGATCGACAGACAAATGCATCGTCGTCCGATCATGATATTTTTTTAACATTAGAGTTACCACAATGTTTCGACAAACATATTAAAATTTAAAAGACATCCAACGACTCGATAAAAATATATTTATGACGCCGTATGACTATTCCGATTCACGTTTCTATGGACACAACATAAAATATCACGTACTTTGGAGTACTTTCCATAGTTGGATCTTTAAGATATTTTAACAGTGATTTAAGGAGAACAATATGTAACACATAACAAAAATACAGCATAATCTAACGGTTGTAATTCCTAAATAATATGTTTTTATACGCTGTTATAAATTAGGGTTTTCCTGAACTACACAGATTCATTAAAAATACAGTTTTGGAGATTGCATCTTATTCCGATTTGATTGAAATTTTAACACACATAGTAATGACTGATCGGGTTAAACATATTAAAATGTCATGAAAATCTAACGGTGAAATCTCTAGGTTTTATAATCATACGTTTGTGGAACCCTAATATATACTACGAAAACGAAATTTCTTTGTTCAAAAGAAATACCTTGTAACGCATCCATGATGATAAAAAAAATAGGATCAGAACCACGCTAATCTTCAAGTAATAATCCATAACCAATCTTGAACGAAGAAAAAAAAAATTGCACCAGTTGGTAGAGTCGTGCTGATAATGTGTTGCTGTGGAAAATATGGAGAAAGTAAAGAGACAAAGAGAGGCTTCTATTGATCAGGATAATAGGGTTACATGGATACAATATCCTTTATATATATGTAAAGGTAAACTCTTGGTAACTAGATGGACCGCACATCCATGGGCCATAGGCCCTATAACAAGATACAGAATATATGATATTTGGTTACAAGATATTTTCACATAAATACAGGATATAACTAATTGGGAAACTATAGACATACGTGACTAAGTAGTCACGTATGTAATATGTATAACAGTATCACATGAAAAAAAAAAAGATGAGAAGAATTGTTGAAAAACAGTAGTCTCGATTCTCTTGATTAAAACCCTTTGCTTCCTTGTATCATTATCTTTTCAAGTTCTACATCATTGTCTGTCATGTATGCAATGGTACTACTATTGACGTCAACTGATTCTGATTGGTTTCAATATGGAATGAAGTCTACTAGTCTAGTCCACAAGGAAAAAACAATTTAAAAACATGATCCCATCCCATCTCTTTTACTTCAGTGATCATAGGCGTTCTAGGTGAGCACTGGTTAATCTCTAAATTAACTTGATATATGTGGCTCGAGGCCATTCAGATATCAAGTTTAAGCCGTTAATAAAAATAATTGGTGTAGTAGTAGAGTAGCGTTAGTTATCGAAAATTTGTAACTCTTGAATGATCGGATGTTACTGATTCAAGGGATCCCAAGAGATAATCTGGAATCGATAGGCATTGAATTCAACTGCTCAATTTACTGGTCTTAAATTATAGGAAACAGGGCAGTTAGATGCTAGTTTTTTTATCTTTAATAAGTAACATATGAATAATGGCATAATATGAAAGAGATAAGCTGGACTTTGATGGGCAATGAATTCAACTGCTGAATTTACTGGTCATAAACAGGGCAGTTAGTTACATTGCTTCTCGAGAATAGACTAATAAATATTTACTGGTGGAGTATTAATGAAGTTATTGGAGTCTGTCATAATTTGGTTTTCGTACCTAGTCATTATTTGTTGTTGGTTAATTTACAGAATTTTACAGATTAGCAACAAGACCCGTAGGGCTTTGGTCTATGGCTCCTATTAGCTTATCTTTATACATCTCCGACGGGCATGAACCATAATCCATAAACTGCAAGAAAATTAATTAAGAATAATACTTTTTTGTTTTTTTCGTCATAAATTATGGTTTTATTACATAGCAATGTATGCGATGAAGTAGCATGTACGAACTTTTTCATTTGTCGTTTCTTGGCATAAAGTCTCCGAACAATGAATGACTGAAACCCATTCATTAGTGACTGACTATTCATTTAAGTATCCTTTTGGTGCTCATTGCTTCTTTGGATCCCTTTAAAACCAACACCAACCAGCAAGAACCAAGAACCCAATCAGTTTTTCCTCTCTATCAAAACACTTTCATCAAATTTCCCAATCCTTTATCTGCTCTTTCTTTATTTGACTTCTCTCTCGGAATCATGGATAGTGGATCTAGGGTTTTCATTTCTAGAATCCCTAAAAAAACAGTTTCAAAACGACCAAAACCACTTCCCAGGAGAAGCCGAAGACTTCAAGATAAACCTAAAGAGCAAGTATTCTCTGAAATCAAGATGAGTAGTGAAGAAGATGAAGAACCAGAAGATGATGAAGATAAAACATGGTTGTGTTCCTCATCTGAGGAAGAAGAAGAAAAAGAAGAGTTGTGTTCATCATCTGAGGAAGAAGAAGTCAGAGATCATAAGAAGAAGGAGGAAAAGGAAGAAAAAGAAGACAAATCATGGTTGTGTTCATCATCTGAGGAAGAAGAAGTCAGAGATCATAATAAGAAGAACAAGGAAAAAGAAGACAAATCATGGTTGTGTTCATCATCTGAGGAAGAAGAAGTCAGGGATCATAAGAAGAACAACGAGAAATGTAAGAAACGTAAGTATCCCAAAAAGACCAAATATGAGGATAGAGAAACGAGAAGGAGACGACAAACGGCAACTGAGATGGGTGATGGGTTCCAGTCCGAAAACCCTTTTTTCACAATTGTTTTACAACCATCTTACATCACCCACAAATACCTGGTGAGTTCTTGCTTCAACATCTAAATTTGTCAAAGCACCTAATTTATTGTGTTTATGCCTTAATAAAATGTTTCATAATTATTTGCGTATTAAGTAATTTAGTGCTGTATTTTTTGATATTCTTGGCAGCCTATACCTGCTTCCTTTGATCAGACTCACTTGTTAAGCCTCGGAAAAAGAATTAAAGCTCATGTTGAGGATAAAGAACAGTATTGGCTACTGAGTTTCCCAAAGAATAACAAAGGAAGGTTAACTATTGGAGTTCCATCTTTTTTGAAAGATAATGATTTGGTTGTAGGAGATGTGATAACTATGGAGATAATGGAGGAGATGACGTCCATATACCTTGATGCCAAAGTTCATATTTTTCGTCCTGTTAAACTACTATGTTATTAAGAAGACTTAGTTAAACTACCTTATTTTCTATGAAATGTGGATTTAAGTTGTTGTAAGTATGCACTAGAACATACTTTTCTATCTGTTGTTTTAGTTAATTCAAGAATGGAGTGATTATCATGTTTTAACAACAGGCATAACTTGTTTTATTAAACGTACTCTCTAATATGTTTAAGCCCCACCTTGGCCTCAGTTGGCTTTTATGGTTTAAGAGTTTGGTTGGTGAAATCTGTTGAACTGAGAATTTATTAAACAAACCAGGCACATGCATTCATTATACTACCGAACGAATAAGGATGTAAGTACTGACATAAGTATGTATGTAGTTGCAAATATAAAGCATGAAATCAACATCCATATAGAGACTCAACATGTGCGTGAGTTAATGCAACAACATTATTTTCTTGCGATTTGTGTCTATTTATTTGGTTCGTACATGGGATGGAACGACATTCATGTTGAGTTTTGTATACAATAAGATCCACCGGTCTGATTTTCAATGCTTCCTGATACCGTGAATAGAAGAGGGCTTAAGATGAAACAACATCATTTGTAAACCTAACAACATCAGTTACAAGTAGATAATTTCTAGGAATAAGTTCTCAAATATGGGTTATTGTGGAGATTTGAAAGATATGCAAATGATTTAAAATAACGGCATCAGTTTTCCGTGACTATAATATTTATCCCTGAAGAAGCTACAATCCCCGAAATGAAATGATTTGAGGGGCAAAAATATGCGTATGCTTTGAGTATTCTGCCAACCGGTTGGTTTTGGTTTTGTTAAAGCAATTCCTATGGGAATGAACAAACTCAAAATTTTGTTGAGCCACGTGGATGGTCAAATGGGTTTCTCCAGTATGGTAAAGCAGGGCAAAATGAACAGATTTGGTTTTCTAGGGCCTCACTAGTATTTTTTTTTAATATAAAATGTTTTGTAGGATAAATATGAAAAATAAAATAAAATATTTAAGTGAGATAAAATAGGATGAAGTGGGATAAAATAAGATGAAGTAAAATAAAATACCTGGCTTGATTGAGGTATATTCAGATTAATTAGAGTATACCCAATGAGACAAAATAAAGTCATTTTGAAGTAAAAGAGGTCACCCCTTAACCATATATTTTCAAAATGGCTAATATGCCCTTATTTAATTTACACTAAAAAATCTGATTAGCTTAATTAATTAAGTTTATATTAAAAATTTTAAAATGAAAACTCAATAGATTAAACCTTTAATCCGTCTTTTGAGTTCGATTTCGATCAAAAAAATTTGTTTTCAAAAATGTCAAAGGTCGGCAAGGTAGACGTTTGAATAAAGTGCCGGCTATATATCGTTGGCATGGTCTATGTTTGAATAAGATGCCGACCAAGTTTAGCCGGCATGGTCCTTGGATCGAAAATGCCGACAATTTTTTAGGAAGGGTCTTTGAATGAAGAATATGTCGATTATCTTGGCCCAGGAATCTAATGGTCGGCATGTAAATATTCCCTACCATATAGCCGGCATGCACATGAGTAATAACACTGTCGGCTGACCTGTAGCCGGCATGTTAAGGATTTCTAACCCTGCCGACCTTTACTTATACCAAACAGAAAACAGAATATGGGAAGATGTAATTCACTTCATTCATGCAATTTTGGTTACTACATTGAACCCTGAACCCTGAAACATAAAACCTAACTCCTTGTCGACGGAAAAACGAATGCACTTAGCATGTGCATCAAGCCTTTGAACCCCTAGGCGACCCTAGTGGACGAGTTATAGTCTCGTGAGGGTTTACATATAGGTCTACCCACAAAACCTATACAAAAACTTCTAAAGCGATCATTCTTCCTCCTCCGAAGACGATATATCATCCAAGTATTTCGGGTTATCCTCCGGGATTCTTTCTGCCAAGAAGTGATACCTTGCATCGAAAGCGAATGCTTCCCCCTTTTCCTCCAAGTAGCGCGCTTTCACGACTTCGTGCTACAAAAACACAAAAACAAACTTACATTTATTAGTGGTGTTTCATTGGAAGATAAAACAACATGGGTTACGTAAAAAAAAACCACAAAATTACTTACAAATTGTGCAATGGACAAGGTGAAGGGGAGAGTGTTAAAAATACGAGGTTGGAGAGCCAAAAAAGCAAGTATCGCTTTTTCGATGACTAGGTTCCTAGCATGGATTTGTTGAACACTTCTTGCATTAGTATTCCCAAACTCCTGGATAAATTTGTTGTGTAACCTAGCCCAAAAGGTTGTGGAATCCTCCCTTTAGTAGGATTGACGTCTAAGTCGATTTTCCGCATACCATGCTTTGGTGATTGCCAAATCTTCATTTGAATCAAATGATGCCATTGTTGTTTGTAGAGAGCTATTGGGTAAGTTAGATGGAGTGTATGATGATATGAGCTTTAGAGAGTATATGCAAATAGTTGTATGTTGTTTAGTAGATAGAAGTAGTACTGTATTTATAGGATGGTGGCTAAATTTGGCCGTTATAGTGCCCAAGTACAGGTCAATCAATGAAATTATACTTGCAGAAAATTTGAATTTTGATTTAGCCAGCAAGGTTTGTTTTCCCAAATTATCTTGACCAACAATGGCCAACAAAGTTGAATTTTGTTACCATGCCAACCTTATGACTTTTAGGCATGAGGAAAACATTTTCTTCGTGTATCACCGACAATGTATTTTGACCTTTTGTCGTCGGGTATGATAAGGTCAACCAAGGTATAAATTTTCTTACCATGCCGATCTTATGACTTTTAGGCATCAAGAGTTTTTTCAATTTTCTGTAAAACTGTCGGGACAATATTTGTTCACTAGATTTCCGGCTATTATGTGGTCGGAAAGGAACCAAATTTATAACCATGACGGCCTTGTGATGGTTTTAGGAGAAGGTATTTTATACAAAAAATGGCCGACATGTTCTATAACATAATACAATGCCGGATGAATAACAACCGGCTTGGTAATGATCTGATTACCTTGCTGACCCTGGTATGCAAGCATTTTCTACTGTCAAGGCCGGGAGTCTGACACTTCAAAACCTTGCCGGTCCTGGTTTGGTCTGCATGGAAACTTAAAAAAAAAACATGCCGGAATAATTATTGAAACTTTACGTAGCTAAACAAACTATTCATTCAACAACTAGAAATCCAACACTTGTTGTTCAAAATACGAAAACATGTCCCATAAACCTTAAAAAAACATTTGTCCAACCATTAACCTTAACATTTGTCCAACACAACATAAATAAATGAAATAGAAATGCATTCATTCACGACCACGACCACGACCCCATCTAGGAACTCCACCACTACTATTACCATCGCCACCACTACCACTACGAGCCCTCTTTTTGTCAGCATTCATCTTGGCTTGTGCTTCCCTCCTGGATTTTTATTCTCCCTTTACTTCAGCATCAACTTGCTTGAACATTTCATGGGCATCCTCATTGTCAACATCTTTGATTTGATGTTCGTTCGCTCCCCTCTCTTGTCAGATCCTTCGAAACCTTGCCAAATAAAAAAAAACAATCATACATATAAATTGCCACTAAATGGAAATTTAGTAACCACAAATCCAACGAATGATTCTCAACTTATATTATCTAGCGAATCCAAATTTACTATGATTTTTTATTTTAACCGGATAAATGTCTGTATTTCAGTCAGCTCGGTATAAATTATTTATAAAGATTTGGGCAGAATATCCATAAAGGATATAAGAAAATATTTTTTCCAAATATTCGGTTATTTGAACCATGGTTGTAGTTTGCTTGTATTATAGACTCATGAATTCAGATCCAAAGGTAAATCAACCTAAAATACTATAAACAACCAAGCAACCCACATAATTTCTTCGTCATAAAAATCCTAAGAGTAATAAGTTCTGTTCTTTTTCCACGATGTATACGTGTATAGTTTGGGGACAACAGAAAGGTGAAAATACTAGATATGTTTTTGAAGATTTGGAGAGGAGGGGAAGGCTAGGCATATGTTTCGGAGTTTAACTGAAGAAAAGATAAATCATGAATGGGTGGTTTAGAATATATATATGAATATCTCTCTTTGTCATCGATACTCCAATCATTGAGTCTCTCCTCTTCTTCTCTACCCTCCACAAGAAAAAAAAACTTAACTTTGAGTTGTTGCCTGAAAGTTTCTGTTTCTTTTCTCTCCATCAAAGAAAAAAAAAATTGTTCATGAGTTATTTGAGTTCTAGGCTTAATTTTCATCCATCTCTTAAAACAAAGAGGATTCATAGAGAAATCATGAGGGATCCTCTGGATGCTTTGGTTTTGGAAAGGAACGAAAAAAACTCTATATATATGGTTATAAGTGATTTGGAGATGGAGGGTTCTTGAAGTGAAGGGTTCTTACATCAAGAAGCATATCAAGAGATGTGTGAGAGACTGGAAAATAATTACAACCGTAGTTTTCACTTTTCTGTTTTCAATCTAGTTTTTCTTCTCCTCTTTTTTTTTTTTTTTTTTTTTTCTTCTTCTCATGAATCTTCTAATTTAGTTGTAGATATTAAAAGCGAATATGAGAATGAGTTTGTCAAGTTCATTAGTATCAGCAGAAAAAAAAGGATGAACATGGTTTTTCAACAAGGATTTTTCTTTTTCATGACTCATTTATTAAGGGGGTTATCTATACCCTCGTTACAAATCACGGTGGTTTATTATTATGGATTTGGATATTTATCCTTAGCGGGCTTTGAGTAAGGTGTTTTTCTAGCCCATATGTGAATTAGGGTTATTTTCTCTGGATTTAGATATTTATCCATAGGAGGGCTTTGAGCAAGGTGTTTTTTTAGCCCATATGTATATTAGGGTTATTTTCTCCCTCAGAATCCTCATTTATATAAGATAAATAAATCTACCGATTTCTCCCATTCCGTCTCAAACCTCATACTCTCTCTAACAGGTAAGAAACAATCCAGTTTTTTGATTTGATTTTTTATTTCAGTTATTGTTTACTTTTAGTTATCTTTGAAGAAAAGGGATACCGAGGAAAGACCGGCTACAATTTCTCCAGCGACATCATCCCGACCATAGTTGATTACACGCTCCTACTATATTGCACACTCATATTATATTTGATATGTTCAAACTTTCCCAACAATAGCCTTCTTCCGGTATTGTGGAGCCACCACCACGAGCCGCACTCAGAAAACAAATAAGTTATTTTTAGTGAAATAGATCACAAAATAGTCTATGAGAAGATGATCTCATACAAAGAGAAAAGCCATGGCAAGCCTAACTTGGGATTAAGCTGCAATCAACAATAAGATTGCTGGAAAAGCAATTTGTTTTCAAGTTGAGCGTTTCCTTCCTATTAAAAAAAGAGAAAGAATAAAAACATGTTCTTAATATAGTAAGAACTCCATACGTTGATACTCCATTTATTAATAAACTCTATATATTAATTGAAAATTAGAGTCCCAACTTTTGCTAGTTATAAATAGTAATAACCTCCCCATTTTAATATTAATAGATTTTTCTAGTCCACTCATAGGGAATTTACCTCCATCTATTAATGTAATCGTCACTATTGGAAAATTATAGATCTTGTTACATCAAAATTTAAGATGAAACAAAATAGTTATCTACAGTTTTTTGAGAAAATGATGTAACTTTTTAAATTCTTATCTCATCTTTTGATTTCCGGATGCGTAAGACCTCATTACTATGAACACCTTCTTGTTGAAGCCAAAATATTTACAACTTGTCGAGCATGTATAAAGCTTCTTGGCATAAAATATTTGGTATCATTGTACCGTCATCATCATTGGGATTATGTCTCTCTTCTTCCCGCCTAATTACATCGTTCTTTAATTAAATCATATATGATTTGTTTTCTCATTTGGATGATTAGGGAAGACATATCTATCCATTACCATTTACATACTTTGAATTAGCAAAAAAAAATAAAAAATAAAATAAAATTATGGTATACCTCTATATATTAATAATTTTATGAAGTCCTACGGATATTAATATATGGAGTTTTTACTGTACATCTTCCTTCCCATTTAAATATAATAATAATAAAAAACATGTTCTTAATATATCTTTCTTCCTATTAAAAGATAAAAAATAAAAAACATGTTCTTAATATATCTTCATTCCTATTAAAAATAAAATAATAAAAAACATGTTCTTAATATATCTTCCTTCCTATTAAAAAAATGAGAATTAAAAACATGTTCTTAATATATCTTTTTTCATAATGATAGTAATAAAAAATGAAAAGAATAAAAGCATGGTTTCAATATATCATCCTTTCTATTAAATGAAAAAGGAATACAAAACATGTTCTTAACATATCTTCCTTCCTTTTGAAAACTAAAAAGTAAAAGACATATTCTTAATATATCTTCCTTCCTATTAGAAAAGAATTGGGAACTCAAACTGCACCGTTATGCGATTAATCTCACTTGGTCACATTTTCAATTTCACCGTTCCTTAATTTCTAATGTTCAATGTCCCCAAATCCATGCTGGGGGAATTGATGTTTCTCCAGAAATGGAACAATAAGCGTAATCAGAATATATCAAATTCTGAATTCCTATCAGCATGGTAATAATTTTGACAATCTACAAAAGAAAGAGGAACAACAAATTCCGAAATGGGTTATGGTGACAAAACTTTTCATATTTGCAAAACTTATGGCCACCTAAACATAATCCCAATATAGAAACACATCACAGGCCCGAACAATTCAGCACTCTTATTTTACAGAAAATAATATGGTAATTAGTGGTGATGTTTACTTAAAACTAATCAATATGCTTCAAGAGAAATTACTTATGGCCAGAAATTAATATGGGTGTAAAACATATTGACAGTAAAGTTTGATAAAGAATCGAATGTCCCCTATATGTAGTCCGTTCCCCATTTAATGATGTCTCTTACATGGTCGTACTCACCGATTGCTTTATATTTGTGTGCGAATTCAATAACACTCCAACTAAGTATAGTCATAGAGAATGTTGTGGGAAAACTGAAAAGTATATTTAATCGTATCACCTCCGTCATAAAAACCACCAACTAAATTTGTGGTCTCTTCTAAACACGAATTTCCTCTCCAAGGAACACGGCTATTGTTTCGTATAGGTCCAGCTTCGATTACATGATAATCGTGCGTCAAAAAAAAGGAATTCTTGAATGGGAAGAGTTACCACTAAAATGATAAGAACAAGATACGCCAATCTGATTTCTATCTTTAAACCCTGTTAAAAGTATCAGGAATATTATGTCTTCCAAAGAAGTCAATCGACATTGACTATAGAAGTCAATAGTCTTTATGTTTTACTATTTCAGAAACATTAAATTGGTCTGAATAGTTTTGTATTCTTTCATCTGTTTTTCCTACACATTCTGTATTGTAATAATTATTTCCGCTGTTCATATTTCTTCTGAACTGTAAATCTTGCATGTCTTGGATATTATGAGAACACATCAATTCTCATGGTATTATACTAATTAACGATCCTACTTCAATTCATCATCGAAGCTTGATAAATTTTATCAACAAATTTTAGCTTTTAGGTAATAAAGATTTAATAAATCCCAAATCAATTTTGGGGTTCATCATGAAATTTTATGGTCACCACCAGATCAACTACTTATAGAAGAAATCGTAACAACAAAGGAAAATGGAACAACAACATTATCAACATCAATACTTCTTCACATACCAAAAGCAACATCAACATTAATGTTGACTTCCGCTGGATCTGGTACTTCTTATTCTTTTCCATTTAAAAATATAACAAATTTCGTTTCTATGAAATTAGATGGGTTAAAATACTTGTTATGGCGTGGTTAATTCGAGAGTGTTTTGATCTCTATTGATCTTTTTAGTTATGTAAATGGTGAGTTTGTAGAACCACCACAGAAAATAATTGTTGATGGAGTTGAGATTGTAAATCCAGAATGGATTTTGATAGAGCATAGCTCGGTTGAACCCACCAAGCATTGGTATGTTAAGTTTGGTTTTCATATTTTTGTGAACAAAAACGCATTTAAGAGTTGCTTGATAAATGTACTGGAGTCAACTTTGTACAGGTTAGCTTGAAACTATTAGGATATGAGACTTTGAAAGTATTGCGAAGACTTGAAGAAGTAAAGAAGGAGTCCAAAATGTGGAATTTAGGACGGGCAGAATCTGTCAAAAACAGTCTTATAGGACAAATATTGTTCGTCCTAAAGTCTGTCATATTTTTGGTGTACTATTTCTTAAGGGACAGATACTTCGCGTCGAAAATTTACATCGGATTTCGTTTGTCCTAAATTAACAACTGACTCTGCTTGTCGAAATATAGGCTTTAGGATTCAGCTAGATTCAGCCGAATACAACTCAGCTGAGTCAACTTCACCCTAATCAGATTTTGCCGGGTATGATACTGCTAAGTTGATATGATTCTTTTTCGTTTCTTTTTTTCCTTCACTGTTTTCAGAATATCAATTCTTGAGACAAGCAAGCCAACATATAGAATTTTATAAAAAATTCAAACAATTTTATTAAAATTAACTTTAATTCAATTACAAGTAATGCTTCAAAAGAAAAATTACAACCTGAGAAACCAAACACCTAAAATTCAACAAATGAAGTTGTTCATTTTCCAAACAACAAAGAAGAAAAAAAAATCAAAACATATTTAGTCAAACCTTCTGAAGAATTGATTGTGACATCTACATCTTCCAGAAAAGGATACCCGGCCTTTCAAAAACTTAAGATCCATGATGTAAGTCACTGCATAGATTATTAGCATACATATGTTAGGAAACATGGTTAAATCTAATTAACACCAAATGGTAAGGTACCCTCTGCAAGAGAATCTGGTGGATATATCTAAACATGCGTAAAATAACAGTGTGTTATCAAGACATACAACCAACAAAGATCAAAACAAGTTGAGTAATCTAAGCCATAAGCACAAAATTCACATTTAAAAAAAAAAAGGAGAAGTATCAAGATTACAAACAATATATTTATCCACTTCATTTGAAGGCACTACCTTTTTGAAGCATGTCTAAGGAGATTTCTCAACCACTACAAAACTAAGTTTCCTGACAAGTTTAATGTCTAGCTTATTAAGATTTCATTACCTTGAATACGACACCCTAGCACCAAGAAAAGAGAAACAAGTTTCAGGCTTACAAATGGAATTTTAGTTTCCTGATAAGCTTAAGATCTAGCTTATTAAGATTTTATTACCTTGGATATGACACACTAGCACCACGAATGCAGTGCAATAAAGAGACTTTTCAATATTGCACTTCTAGGAATAGAGAGGTTGTTGGGCATGTCCCTGTACACCAATAAGATCCAAGTAAGGAAGTAGTAATACATCTAGTTAGTGTGCTTAATCACTGTTAGGAACAATGAATAACCTACACAAATGAAATGTTCATGGCATTTTTTCTTGTAACTGTGAGATTTGAATATCTAAACTGTAGATAACAAGTACACCTAGCTCATGTGCCACTAGCCCGGTACTAGTAGGATGTCATCAACAGATATTACCTTGATTCTTTCAACTGGAATTGTTTCTTCAATATCTTGTTGATCTTTTATAAGTCCTTCAGCCTGCACCAGCAAAAGAAGATTTTAATTCGAAAAACAAAATCCACATTTAATACTACCATCAAGGTACTCATTACCTGGTTATATAAAACCACATTAATACTACCGGCAAAGAATAGATCTATAAGCCCGAAAAACAAAATCCACATTTAATTCTACCATCATGGTACTCATTACCTGGTTATATGCATTGCTCACTCGTAGATCGAAATCATGAACCTTTTCTTTATTCTCTAAAATCTTTGTATCCCTTCAACCACATGAGGTTTCAAACCTACCCAATCATTCGTAATCAATTGATTTTATTTCTTTAAACATTCTTCATAAATTTCTGCCTCCTTTCACAAGTTGTCCAACCAGAATAGATTTTTGTTGCTTGTGCATCATCCTGACAACATTGAAGCTACATCTCAACTCATCAATAATGATAGTTTTCCTTAGCTTGCAACAGTCCGCAATAACTGCATATGAGAAACTATACAATGATAAGTAGTCGGCACTGTGTAACACTTCTACCAAGGAGATATACTGAAAATCACTTTTGGAAATGCAAAGGAAGAAACATTTATTCGGTATAATTGCAAATAAAAACCTAACCCTTTTATCAACAAGCACAATCCCAAGAGCATTTATACAAATCCCAAAAGTCTATAGATTACCTTAATTAGCATCTATACAATGAGAAATTTAGCTTATAATTGTCCAATTTCGATATCCAAACTGCAGATAACAAATACACCTAGTTGTTGAGCCTACAACATAGTATTAGTAGGAAGTTAACAATCGATATTACCTTGAATCTTTCATATAATCTGACAGCAATCTCCTTCACATCATCAATAAGTCTTATGAATGCTGGACCCAATTATGGCATTATTCTCCTATATCATGCTGAGCTTTCACAAGTCCTCCAACCTGCACCGCCAAAGAAGATTTTAACTAGAGTGACATATAAAATATCCCAAATAAACAAAATCCAGAGCTAAACATGATTCAGTTCAGAGAATAGTTTGCAGTATTCAAGCCACGATTTATCTATAGATAAATGTAATTGAAACATACTAGGAAATTTCGATAGTCTAATGTGTAGTTGGGATTCAAAAATTCTAATCATTAAAAATAAGTACAGATTCATACAGGAATCGAAGTTTCACATTTATTTATTTATTGATAATCTTAAAATTTCTAAAATTGAATCAGTAGTTCATAAAAACAATCAAGACAAAATCACAAGAGTTTTTACTGATTCGCGTCTGTATCTGTCCTCCACTCTTGGTTTATTCACCTTTTGATGATTGATGATGATTCTCTTCTTCTTTTGATGATTGAATCTTTTCTACGATCGTACCACCACTTTCACCATTCAAAATATGGAGATGAGATGAGAGAGACCTTATGTTAAAAAGAGGAAAAAAAAAAACCACTCTCGCTCTCTCTGTGATTTAGATTTAGATTTAGATTTGGATTCAATTTCAGATTATTTACAAATTAGGAGTTCTTAAGAAGTTTGAAGTATTTTTTTGATGAAATTGATTGAGGTTAATGCTTGAATCTAAGAAAAATAAAAATGGAATGGGGAAAGTTAAGGAGGAAGTTCTATTTTGATAAAAATGAAGGAGGAGAATACGAGAGACCTTATTTTCTCCGCGTGTGTTTTTCAGTTTCGAGAAGTTTTTAGATCTAATTGAAAACTGTACGATCAATGTGATCCAAGGGTTACTATTTTTACCTGATATGGGTGGAACTTTGCTGGAGTGGGGGCAAACAGATACCAAAAATAACGACAAATTCTTAGTTTAATTTTGAAAATCCAAATTTTTCAACGAAAGTAATGTAGAACGATAGTGAGAAGAACGCAATACGGAGATTGCTAGGGATGCGAAGAGACGAAAAGGATGAGAATTGACGATATTAATCAAGAGATCAAAGAAAAGATAAAAGGGATAAAAGATAATCGTATTGAACGATAATAATATTGATTGATAATAATAAGATTCCCCTAAGACAAACGTATGCCTGTTTATACAGGCTACTCGTTAACTAAAATAACTAGAGTTCTAAATAGAGAGAAATAACAAAAAGGAAATAAGATAACTTGTAGGCTAAGGCCGAGATGTCCTACATCAGAAAGTCTACTGTTAAACTATATTGCTACTTGTGGGATCCGTCCATTTTCCACCACCCCAAGTGTCCTAAAAACCATGTTTTGGCCTAGTGAGCTACAACCACGACATCGTCCTTCCACTTGAGGTTATTAATATTTGACTTGAATTGTTTCGTTCCCTAACGTATCTTTTCAAGTCGTGCATATTGAAAACAAAAATGTGAAGCATGAACACTCTAGATAAACATATTTTTAAGGAATACAATACGAGGTTTATTTCTTAACCATTGAACTTTGTAGATAAGACATCGACATAATCGTTTGAATGCTATTGTGATTATGTATGGTATGAGGTGAGGATTTCATCCTAGGAAATAATGTTTTACATGTGTTTTAAGGAAGTAAGTTCATGAACTTATTGGGATTGTTATTCATTGCATATCTTATGAACGACTAATATGTGTGATTAGTATAACCGCTCATGACTTGTTTGTTTTCTAGGTAAAACTATTCACATAAGGCCTGACTTATGTATTCGTATAACTTTTATTAGTGAAATCGATCTTAAATAATAACCTGATGGTATGATCGAGTTTGTGTGTTTGTAAGGCCAACTCTGGGTAAAGGGGAACCGATCCTAGTAAGAGGTGCAACACATCACAAAGGGGAATCGATCCTTGTATGAGGTGCAGCATGGTTTATAGCAGAAAGCGGAACCGATCCTATGGACATGTGCAACACATATAAGTTAGATACCATTTATATATGGGGAACCGATCCTAGTACCTAGTCAACCGAATTTTGGAAGGCTAGTATGATTATGCACAATACTCACATGGAGGTAGAACCAAAACTTGATTTGGTAGAACTGTTAAACCCATGATTTGTGATTGAGTGTTCTTGATCAATCACATAGTTCATGAAAGTCATATGAACCAATTCTAAACTTGTTTGGAAGTGTGGTAACTCGGTTTCAAGTGTGTAAGTATGAAAGAGGACTTACAAAGTAAGGATGTCAACACACTTTAAACACGTGCAGTGATACATATCTTTTATTGTTCAAATATATTCCTTCACAGCTAGAAGGAAGTAAATTCCAGGATCGAAATTAAATAAGTTAAGAATCTTTTAATTAAGTTTTTTAATTATATATATGGAAAATAAGAATTAGTAATGTGCATTCACTGGTTACAGATTTTCCAAGGATATTTTCGATCAATATTTTGGACAAAGCATTCTCAGGAATTATGAAAAACAAATTTGGAAATTATTATTGCATATCTTGAGAATATTTTCGGTTTTGGAAATTCCTTGGTGCCCTAACTTCCTTGTCCGTATATACTTGAAGTTTGCATTTCTAGCAAACTAATCCTTCGTGAAAGAAAACTTCATCGGTTATGTTGTTACTGGTGAAACCTCCTATTCAGAGAGAAGAGTAACATAATTAGGCGAAATCTCTTACGGCCGCTCAGTTTAAAGTCTTCTTTGGGATTGAGAAGCTCTATTAGTACTGTTGGTGGGAAACTAGATAATTGCGGTTTATCTTTTGTTTTCGATTGATTTAATGGACTAACGGTGGTTGAACTTTGATTGCACCTAGTTTGTTTATGCTTGAGAATCTTCTCTTATAATATAAGATTCAATCAAACTAGATCGAAGTTTCGACAGGGATCTTTAGACTGTTGTTAGTGCTAAAGACACTTTTGTGATAATCCATTGTTAACATACTCCGTTTTGTACGTGATTTATCAAAAAAGATTCAAGTAGTTGTGTGCAGGTGTTTATTGAAGATCCAAGAAGATTAGAATACAAAGAAGAGATAGAAGATTTCTGACTTGGTTATATAATCTTTGGTGTGAAAAATACTTGTTTCGGTAAAAAGAGGATCCAACTATAATCGTTTTATCCTTGTGATAGATTAGATTGATTATTTGAGTAGATCGGCATATCAATATAGTTATTTGTGATTAAAAGTGTTGATTGCAATATCTTATGATTACTTTTGTAATTGAATATATGATAGATCTAAGGACCTAACAAAGGAGTTTATTTGAGATAAACAGAAAAGCCTTTGTCCGACTCATATCACTTGGTTGAAGAGAGTTGATACCAAACAGATTTGTTATTCCTTTACTGTTTGGAATACGAACCAAAGGAATAGTTCCAAGTACGTGACTTATTCATAAGTTGGAGGCGTGGGAATATATACGGAACTAGGTGAACTATAGGTTTAGTTACGTGGTCTCAACTATATTAAGTTGGTTTATTTTTTATAACGGCTTAATCCAGAGAGTATTTCAATTACATACAAGGTCCCGAGGTTTTTCTGCATTTGCGGTTTCCTCGTTAACAAAATCTTGTTGTGTCATTTACTTTATATTTCCGCATTATAATTGTTTTATTATAATTAAAGTAAATTACACAAACGTTAATTCATATTTACTTGATAAGCAATGATATTTTGTTTGGTTAAGTCCGAACCTTTTTATCAAGTAAACATACTTCGTTGTTTTGTTGTCTTGATCTCGTATCCATAGACGATCACACGAAGTGTGAACCGATTAGTTGTATTTTCTAGACTCAATCCATAGACTATCACTTTCGGAGAAAGGAATTTTAGGAAGAAAATGTTTTAGCTTGGGGTATATTTGGGTACCCTTGCCTTTCACTACACTATTTTTAAGGATTCGCAATGGCCTGCTGACTGGCATCGCAACGGCAGATCTCTGTTATAAAAAACCGTGCTGCATTTTTTCAAAATGGTATAATCTCTGTTGAGACTCCCGGTCAGCAACGGGAATTCTCAACAGACTAAGTTGTTCCTAATGACAGGAATACCCCTACTCGGAACTATATGTTATTGGTTCTGGTTCTAATTTAGCAACAAATCATTGACGTTGCTAATTCTTTGCAATAGGAAAAAAAAGGTCAAACCTTCATTGACCTGGTCAAAATCCATTTCCCCAAGATTTACCCCCTTGTAGCAACTCATCTCCACGAATATACAGATTACAATGTTATTAATTCAATGGACTTAAAAAACGGTATTATATGGTGAAAAAAGGATTCTTAATTCAATTGAAGTTAACAAAAAGTATGAGTATTTGATACAAATCTATACTAACTATCACAACAAAATAGTGTACATTCTTAAAAAAAAAACTAGCATACACATAGAAACTTAGTAGCTAAGTTTAGTTCATAGAAAGTTACAAAATTCCTAAGTTGGGTTGAATCTAATTCTAATGAGAAATCAGATTCCTAAGATCATTTCCAGACAATGAATATCCAAAAGACAATCACTCAAGGCTTGAGAGCAAGGGACAACCTGAATCTGGGAGCCTTATCCAAGGCCTTGGTGTCAAGATAGACTTGAGTTTGAGCTCGTGTTGTATGACACCATCAATCTTTGGTTGTTGATCATGTACTTTACATATGTTAAGGGATCAACTTCATACAATCCTCCTACTATGATTGTGTTCTCATTGGTGTTCCTCAAAGCATCAAGATGGCGCACATATGAGGCAATTAGAGTATATCCCTTATCAAACCTAAAAATAAAATCCAAAGAAAGGGTCATGCAAAGTGCTGCTGGTAAAAAAATCTCATAATCCAATAACCCAAATGATCAAAAACGTATTTTTTGTGGTTGCTTGAAGTTGGAAGACTTACTTAAAGCTTTGTAGTATGGATTAGTCGGACTAATTCCAGCATTTTACTTTGTCAAAGCACTCGCACTTGTACCATAACCAGCCCATGCACAAAAAACAAATCTAGGGGAACCACGGTTGATGTATCATCAACTGTAGGGGACTGGTTCAGGCCAACAACGGACATGACGGTTGCATGATGATGGAAGTATTGCACCTCTACCTATATCAGAATGAAAATGATTGTAGATTTAGTACATCAAATCAAAAATACTAACTATATAAGTAATAGATTTTGAGCATGTAATTCTTTTTTTTTAAAGTTAAGCTGGTAGTGGAGGTATCTTAAATGAAGAAATTTCTTTTGTTGCAGGCATAATATCCAAGGATATCAGGGTTGGTACCTTGCTAGAATTATAGTTGGTCCAAAATACAAGTTGAATTTCTTCTGCCATATTTTGTGCTGTAAATTATGAACACATGCCAAAAGAGGTCTGCTTAAGGACTTGGGAAGCAAAGCCAGAATTCTTACATTTTAATAATTTACAAATGGTCTACACTATTGTGCATGGTATATCTACCCCCACAAAACCTGAATTGTGTCTTAAAAACTTGAGTTGAAGCACATGACATACGACCCTGCCATATATGCTAGAAGACATGAAAATGGTAAAAATTTCAGTACACACAAAAGAGAGAATGGAAATAAACAAGATATTACAACAGCTTCTCTCATGCATCCCGAGATAAAGAAAAACACGAGAATCGACAAAACAAGATCTCCCAAAAGAACTAAACAATATATAAAAAATTATAAACGAAAAGACCTTCAGATGTTGAAAGCACCACCAGAAGTAAGCCAAAATTTATCTCCACTTATTTCCACTTTAGAAAGGACATAGAAACTGGAAATGGAAAAACTTGCAAGCCGATTTGTGTATTTCAGATAGTCTTTGGATCAAGTTAACCTCCCCAAAAGAATGTTGACTGGTTAAAAAAGGAGCAAAATGTATCATTTCCTTAACGAAGGATATAAGTACCATGTCATTTGTTTCTCTTGCACGCTGAAACATCTGCCTGAGGTCTTCAACCCTCTCAAGGGTATCTAAATTACCCAATGAAGTTTTTTTTTTTAGAAAGTTCAGCTTTTTCTTCCTGGAGTTAGCTTCTTTCATCATATTTATAACTATCTCCGTAGAGGCGAACAGAGTTTTATGAAACATTTTCAAATGTAAGACCCACAAATATAAGAAAATAAACAATTACCTGAAAGCTATAATGAATAAGAACAGTCAATTTAAGATTTCAAAGGCATCAAACAACTTAAAACTTTGTACAAGTCTAACATTACATTCCTTTAATTCTTGACTAGATACCTGATGGAAAATATTTCAAATATGCACTACTCCCTGCAGCCAAGATGAACACATGAGACACAATTATCCCAAAGCGTTCATACACAACCAATAAAAACTGTGAGTCTGTGAGTTTGCATGATGAACCCTCTGTAACTTCTGCCTTACTATATATCTACTTCACTGTCGGCAACTCTGAAAGATAATGAGCATTCTTCATCATTTGAACATCTCTGGGAAGACAATATGAATAATGTAAGTCACTCAATTCATTCTTATTAGGTATAAAAAGTGTTCATATGGTTCGAAAGGGAGATTAAATAAGCTTTGAAGGAATCACTTGGGGTAATGGGGACTGTGGAAGCAAGTATTACATTCACATTGGTGAGATCCACATGATGTTCCTCAAGGAAGCTGATGAATTATTTGATATTTTCTTATGTGGGGAGGTAGTGGACGCTGGATGGCCAAATTTCCTACATAAAGTCAAGAAGGAAGCAAATTGTAAATTACTTGGAACAAAAACATTATGAAAATTCCTACAAATGCAAAGATGCAACAACTATGCATGCCTCAAGAACTCCATCATGGGACACTAATCTTCCAGCCGTTGTTGTAGCACCACCGGATAGAAAACTCGAGTTCGGAAACTGTCCATTTTTATTCTTCCCAATATACAATGATCTCGTTGTGCTTAGTAAAAAATTCCCATTTGAAACCTTCAAGAGTGTCCACACACTCTCCACCTTGTCTGTAGATGAGCTTTCCATCTTCCACGATTACTTCATAGACTTCCCTCTCTTTATGGAATATCAGAACAAATGAACTATGAGTTGAGCAATTAAAACCCTTAACTGTGAGTTAATCAATTTATTGAGCCCATTCGATGCACATGTCAAATATATTCGATGTACTATCATTGAATTGTGCTCATTGAGAAACTCATTAATTTTATCAATACATCAACAAATTCTTTTAATAACTTCATCTCCTTCAAACCCTTAAATCCATTTGCAGTAACAACCTTCAAATCAATTCCCATAACTCTTGGCTCAACAGAATAACCACTTCTCATTGCACTCAACCTAAAGAACTCCACCAAAATCAAGACATATAGGAACTGAAGTTGTAATCTTGACACCAACAGATTCCGGAAACACCATCTCTAACTCACTGCAGTGTAACACCACCATCGTTCCCAATCTCTTCCAGCAAACCCATTCTCAGTATCACCATTTTCAGATCCTTGTTAGAATTAACAGTAGCAGCTTGGTTCTTCTCTACATCATAACACAGACATTCCCTATATCTCACATAGCATCTCTTGTACCACCAGATCCATTTCATCTCTCCCTGACTATCTCTATCAATCATGGCAGATTCAATTCCATTTCTCAAACCTTTTTTGTTCATATCAGTACCCGAATCTGATCAAAACCATAAACAATGGAAAATTAGACCGAACCAGCTTGTAATTCTCTTCATAACTTCAAATTGAACAAACAACAACAACTAATCCTTTAATTCCACCATTAGAGAAACCACAAACCCCAATTGAAAATATTAACAAAATTAATCAAAGAGATCAAAGATGAGATTTATACCCTTTTCTATACACCTTCTACAACCACACCATCAAAAGCATCATCTTCATTGTTATTTTCAACATCCACTTCACCAGCTTCCTACAAATATCACAAATCCAATTGCAATCACGATCAATAAAAAAAAATTATACCAAAAAGTAAATAAAAATCGATCGATCTACTTACCATAACGTCCTCAACCGGTTCATCCTTATATTTGTGAGTTCAAAAAACAATTCGAAAATATCAAAATTACATAAAATTGGAAACCCTAATTGAACACTTTGGAGAAAATTAATCGATTAAAAATAGAGATTTACCCAATATCACCCTAATCATCTTCATCATCGTCATCCATTGATGATGATGTTTTAAGAGGATACCGTGCTCTAGTTTTAGATTTTCTTCGTTACTTCAAACAAACAAGATGAATCACAAAAAACATAAAAATATCAAAACCTAACAATAGTAATAACATGGTACTAATGATAAAGTTCTACACGATGATAGAGTTCAGATACTGACAAGAGAATAAAGAGCTCAGCTGAGCAGATCGAGGTGGAGATGGAGATGAAGATGGAGAGGAGGGGAGAGGAGAGGAGTGAGTCTGTTCTTGTGGTGGATAAAAAATGAAGACTGAAATCGATTAAGGGAAGGATATATCTAGATTGGGATTAAGGGTGGAAAAAACAGTCTTGACCAAAGTTTGCCTAGGGCGTGTTTATCAGCTGTAATGTTCCCGACCACACACATGCTTCACATGCTTGAACCTAGCTCATTTTCAATTCACAACCTTACCAGTGAGGTTGCAAAATTCGCAACAAATTATGGCCGTTGGGAAAAAATTAGCAATGGGGATTAGCAACAGAAATTTCGCAACGACACTAATGCCATTGCAAATCCCTTAAAATGGTGTAGTGTTTTCAAGTTTCTTGGAGGAAATTAGATCGATTTGTTTCAACTTGTGTCAAAGCAATTTCTACTGCAACAATTAGTCGTGATGTTCTTGGTCTTTCTACATCAAAAGAAACTTGGGAGTTTCTGGAAAATAATTTTAGAACATAATTTCTAGCTAGAAAAATATGCTGAGAACTCAGTTACATGGAATTAGGAAGAGTAATCAATCTATGTTGAAGTTTAGACCATCAACAAAGTGGTTTTCCTGAAGTTTTGTATGTCAGTAGTCAGTTAGAGCATCATAAGGCATTATATTATTTCAACTACTACATGCATAAGGGTCGTAAAGCAATCAGGGTCAAGGCATTTTATCAATAAGGAATGCGTCGCTGAGGTCGGTATCCAGGCCCTCAGAATTTGTAAACAAAAGATCCTATCAAAGCATTGTGTTGTGAACGAAAAAAATAAATATTAGGATAGCTACCTCAACGTGAACCACTACTTCCTTGCGAGAACTATGGAGACTTGGTAGGATCAATAAATATTGTTTGTGTTCGAAGTGCAACGAAAATATATAGAATTATTAAGAACGCCGAAAACCACACGCAAGAAGGTAACACAGCTGAGCATCAGTTATTATAATATGTTGATTGCCATTTCAATAAGTGTTACAATACCATATATATTCTCTATGGGTTGATCTTTAAGATGATAATATCCTAGCACCCAATGAAATTAACAATATAATGGCGGGTACATAAACATTTATACGAAATCAAGTAGCGAGTTACATGCTAGTAAAATTTGAATACTATAGCGAAACTCAAACCCTACCGAATTTGAGCTCCAGAGATAGAATATCCATTCCAAACATAAGTTAGCGTCCATGAAGATTAAACTTTGCACAAAACGACATTAAGGGAACAGAACTTTTGATCACTAATTTTAAATAAAATCTATATTGTGGGAGGGTATTATTCTGTTAAGTTCAAATGGTTACTTGTTAATCTTATTGTGGCAGTATGCTGACCTCTACAGGAAATGAGATCAGGCATGCCCTTCCACAATTCTTTTGTAGCACCAATCTAATAAAAAATGGAAAATAACACATTGTCAGCAATTGAAGCTTATGGATTCGTAAGAGGAGTGCAAATAGAAATCATCTACTATATCTACTTGACAGATTTTCGATTAGGTTGCATGAGAAACATAGATCATCTTACCAATTCGTTCATTCTAAATACGCCAGCCTCCCGAACTTTGCGATCTACCATAGAACTTTATGCTGGTATGTAATACTTGATGGTGTTGTATTAGATCTTTCATATACATTATTAGTTTTCCCTTTTCATCTAGATTTAGTTTCCTAACATAGTCTGCCTTTTGATTTCCAAATTGAGACGCAAGCTAGATTTGGTTTATGTCACGTCGGCAAGGAATTTCAAATTCTCGCGGCTTGGATTCCTAACTGAATTTGGTTTCCTTTTCTTTCTTTTTTTTTCCTATATTTTAATACCAACCATAAGCTACCAAGTGTGCTCACCAGAATGCTCATTTCACAAAACTCAAAAAAGGCCTATTTCGACCAATAGGAAGCGAGGGTTTCCTCACCGTTCAACGTGGGATCTTTTTTTTGGCTAGGCCTTTAAGTCTTTAGATAGGCAACAATCTTGGTTCAAGATGGGCTGGTGAAGCAAAATGGGCTTGGAAGCCCATTTTATGAAAAGTTAGGTTAAAATCGCTAATATAACATACATGTACGTACTCACTACTACATACTCTTCGGTCTTCACTATTATTTTGGTGAATGTCAGCTAATATATATGTTACAAAATTAAATAAGGATAAAATAAGAGAAACAGAGAAACAAATATATAATGTGCTATTATTGTAGAAAAAAATACCATGATTTTAATATAGCAAAAGTATAAACATAATAATAATAAGAGAAGGCATAAAATACGAAGAATATTGCAATATAATGTTACGTACCCAAATATATTGTCATTTATTTTTCAACTATAAATATATATATAGACATGATAATGTAAAGAAGGCATAAAATACGGATAATATCGCAGTATATTTTCATGTACCTCAATATATTGACATAATTATGCTTTTCAAAAAAGAAAACAATATATATTCATAATTAGGTATTGTCATCCGTACACCATAAAAAGGGGGATGCCAATGGAGTTTCTCTACACCTTGCTTATTCCATTAACTTTAGCATAATGGCAGCAGCATCCTCCGTTCGTTTTGTTCTTTTATCTGTTCTTTTATTTATTTGTGTTTCTTCTCAGCTATCATATGCAGGGAACGTGAAAGCTGTAGTCCATGAAATTTGTTCGATCACTAAGAATCCAGGTTACTGCACCCAAGAACTAAACTCTATCCCCGGAGTTACCGGCCTTACGCGTTATATAGTTGCTAGTTCCATGATAAATGAGGTTGTGCATCAAGCAACCGACAATATAAATTTCATCGCTCTCTTGAATCCTACACCACAACAGAAGCCACATCTTAATTTTTGTAATGGGCGTTACGATGCAGCGATTTCGGATTTTGGTACAAAAGCTGCGGATCAGCTAGGACGACGTGATTATTTTGGACTGAAGAAAACTGCAACAACTGTTTCTGGCTATGCATCCCAATGCGAAAGTTCTTTCCGTTCATCACCTGCAGCACCATCTCCATTGACGCAGAGGAATCAATACTTGTTTGATCAAGCTGATATTGTTCGTGCTCTTGCTATTCTTCTTTCACGTTGATTTAATTAACCATTCCTTTTTCAAATAAGTAATATCAGTTGTTACACGAAGGGATGAAATTGAAATAAAAATAATAAGTAAAATTTTATTCTGTTCTGCTGTTTTCATAATTATTTCTAATAGACTCTGTAATCTGTAATCTTTACAGACCCATGCGGCCATGCCTACTTTTTTTCTTATGTTATTTCAGTAGAGTATACCAATGTCACGATGACCGAGCATCGTTCTGAAAAAATTTCTTTTTAATGCAAAATACTAACAGTTAATCAATTAAAAAAAAAATCTCACTAAGAAAGAAATTTCATCCAAAATTAAACTAGAACACCGTTGCCATGATAGGGAGGGCCGACCGAAGAAAAACGAAACACCGTTGATTGCATAACACGTTATACAACCTCTTTTTTTTTTTTGGAATGTCATTTCCGAATTTTTCGTAAAAACTCTAAATTTGATATTGTTGTTTGTACTCATTGCGTGGATTTTTTTATTACCTTTCCAACGAGATAAAATTTGTAAAATTTCAAGGCACGGATTTTTAGATATATTATATTCAAGTTTGCATTCCAATTATACCCCTAAAAATATGATACATAAGAAGTTATATGGACAATTTTGTCTAGTGAAAAAGTAACCATGGACATGGAAATTTCCAATCTTTTTATCAAATTGCACATTTGTGTTACTATTCATTTTACAAAAGAACGTTATTTTGGGGACCATGATATATTTGGGGGGTGTCTCACTCTCTCTCTCTCCAAAAAGAAAACAAAAAATCTTGATTATCATCTTGCTCAGATTTGGTCCTTTTGGACCAGATCTGAGCAAGGGTTATTGTTTTTCTTAGTTTTAATAGAATAAGATGTTGTTTTTTAATTTATGGTGTCTTTTGACACATTTCTTAACCATTTTGGTGATTTTATCTTCGCTTTTTGGGCGATCTTTTCTTCGCTTTGAGAGCGATTATTTCTTCACTTTGATGGTGATTTGTTCAATCTTTGTTGATTGTTTCATGGCTTGTTATTCTAGATTCGAGAACATCGGCGATTCAACACGGCATAGCTTTCAGTTCATCTTCAACAAAAGGGATTTAGGGCATCAGGGTTTTTCGTTCACATATACAAGATTAAGGGCTTATCACTCCTTTGTTTTTGGAGCATCTCTTGTTATAGAAGACAAACATTCAAAATGGTCGGAATTGATTCCGGATTATACCATCTTTTCTCTCTACTTTTCATACAAAAATTGGGTACCTTTACGGTATTTTGCTCTTTCTCTTCGCGAATTACATGTAATTGGTATCTTTATTTGTATTTGGGTTTTAAATTTCTTGTATTTTGATGTTCTTTTTCTTGTAAACAATCATGTAATCACCCTTTTGGATTGAATGAAATGTGGTCTGATTGTTGATCAAAAAAAAAAAAAAAAAAAAGAGATATATTTGGGGGACCATTGTCTATTTTAGGGTAGGGTGCCCTTATCAAAAAAAATAATCTTAATACCTAAACTACCCTTTTGATTATGTTTTGGTTATGATTAGTGAAATGATTAAGTAAAAAATAATATTAACCCACCACCGCCGATTACCACCACCACCACCTCCGATTACCACCACCACCACCACCTCCTCCCACCACCACCACCGTCGATTACCACCACCTCAGATTATCACCACCACCAACTACCGATTACCACCACCACCTCCGATTACCACCACCACCACCTCTATATATGTAGCTTAATTTAAATCATTAACAAAGATATTCTCACAAACTCATTGCTTGTCATTCGTTTTTGGTTGAGAAATGAGAAGTATCAAAATGAGTTGAAAATGGAAGTTGCAGAGAGGTTTAATGGAGGTTTTTTTTCTCCAGAGACATGTTCGGTTACATCGGAAAAAAAAGTCTTAGCCGAACTAAGAGTTCGGTTATCACGGGTTAATTTTTTCTGAACCGAACTCAGAGTTCGGTTCATTCGCAAAAAATACTTTTTACCGAACTATGGGCTAATTCCATTTATGCATTTGCAAGTGCAGTTCGGTTGGATCGCAAAAATTGTTAAGTTTTTAGTTTAACCGAACGTTTGCCTAATTGCATATATGCATATACAAGCTCAGTTCGGTTGATTCGCAAAATATGTTGAAGTTTGCGAAGCAACCGAACTTCTAACACTAGATTACTTTTAACCTGCAGTTCGGTTGGGAACTTGATTGCGTTGAAGTTTGTGAACCAACCGAACATAGGTAAATGAGTTCGGTTAACTCACAAAAATAATTTCAAAACCGAACTCTTCTCTATATAGCCAAATGTTGAGTTCGGTTTAATCGCAAAAAACAAAATTCGGCGAACTTACCGAACTCTGTTGTTTAAAGTTCGGTTACAACGTGGTAACCGAACAAAACTCTGTAAACTCAAGCATAGTAGTTCGGTTACATTTGATTTGTCATCAACTAGCCGAACAAACAAAAACTCCGTTAAAGCTTTGGTTCGGTTGCCTGCGATTTTGGATTTATTAACCGAACTGCATTTGCAGAAAGTTCGGTTACATGTTCTTCATATAATATAACTGAACTTTGTTGACATGGTTGAAATTTTTTTGTTACAATTTTGATTTTCAAGATATTTTAGGACATTTATAGCAACATTCACTAAGTTACAAGCATACTTCAGTACCCAGAGGATGTTTTTTTCTCCATATTCACCCATCTCAAATTTTTTTTTTCTCCATCTTCTTCTTCATTTATCACCTTAGTCACTCAATAATCGGAGGTCGTGGTGGTGGTGGTAATCGGTGGTTGGTGGTGGTGATAGTCGGAGGTGGTGGTGGTGGTAATTGGCGGTGGTGGGCTAATATTAATTATGGACAATGTTAAATAGGATAAGGGCAAATTGGTAAACTCATATGACTTTAGGACAGCCCTTATCAATGTAGGATGGGTGCCTTAAAAATAAATGGTCCCCCAAATAAACAAAGGTGCCCAAAATAACATTCTTACAAAAAAGTGGTCATGAAAGGGACTCCTTAAATTAGCAAGTTACGTAATGAATCCTTCTGAATACTGTTTAGAAGCAAATCTTGTGGATTTGAATCCACACACAAAGACCATTACATTTGTGATTTTATTAGAGGAACAGGACCAAGACGTAAATTGTTTTAGCATGTGTAAGTGTTAGTTAAGATGTTGATGCTCCAAATAGGTCGAAAACGACATACTCATGAATAGGGTTAATATGATTCTAACGGTAACGGTTGTCGTGGATAGAATAGGTGTTGGTTACGGTGGCGGTGATAGAGTTGGTACTAAAGGAACAAATGGTGTGTTGGTGGGAAAGGAATGACAGAATAATGATAAGCCACGACCAGAAAAAAGAGTTTTGAGTTAGAAACAAGGAGCGGTATTTTGGTTAGGAAAAAACGACCACCAAATTTTGGTTACCAACACCACACAAACCCTTAAAAAACCATCAACAACCTAAAAAGTAAAAACCCTATCTCTCACTCTATCTCAAATTTTGGACGTTAATTTTTAATGTTATATATTGGTCGGTGTTTGCATGATTATTCAAAAAAAAAACAAACAATTATGCCAAAATTAATACCTTTCCATAACTACTAAAATTTTCGGCTGTTGACTATTTCGGTATTTGTTTTTAATGCCAAAATTTCAATCCAAAAAAGGCAAAAATTAACTGAAATAAATAGGGAAAATAAACAAAAACATTTTATTTTTTTTAGTAAGAAAGGATATATATTAAAGGAAAAAAAAAGATATTTACATTGGGAAGGATCAAAAGATCCCCTAGAAAAGGAAAAAAAAACTATTTACAGGTTAACTATATCCTTCCATTGGTATAAAATTTGGTTCAAAGTGATATCTTTGAAGATCTCCGTGGATGTGCTCTATAAACATCTATCCAAAATCACAGAATGGATTAACTCCCCTTTCGTTTTGTGTCTTCCCCCATGAACCCTGCTATTCCGTTCTAACCACAACTCCCAAGTAATTGCAAATGGCAGAAGGTGCCATATTGTTTTCTTTGTCTCTGAATTAGTATCCAGTCTCCATTATTTCAGCAAAGAGATGTAATCTCTACTCATCACCCAATGAACATGAAGTGAAGCCATAAATAAATTCCATAAAGATAAAGCCCAACTGCAACTATGGAACAAGTGATCCAAAGTTTCTACAGAAGAATTGCAGAAAAGACACAGATTTGAAGTAACCTCAACCCCTCGCCTTTCAAGCATGTTTCTTGTAGGTACCGAATCATGTAAAGCACCCCAAATAATAAACAATACCTTTGGAGGGGTTAGTTTGCTTTCTTCTAGTTTATGTAATTCCCATTCCTCCTCCACCTCATTAAGCCTCTTGTATATGGACTTAGATGATCCATTCCCCTCCAAACAATCTTCCGCAGTTTGTTGTAGTGTCACATTCCTGATGTCATGTTTTAGCTCCAGTAAATCGATTCTTTCTGATGGGTCTAGGGTTCTAGAAAACTGCAAATTCCATCCAGTGTCACCAGACATAAAATTTTCTATTGCGTCATGCTTCTGCCTGCTAACTCTGTAAAGCCTATGATATTTGTCCTTAAGTGCCGACTTATGTAGCCACCAGTCGTGCCAAAATATTATCGATCTCCCATTGTTAACCCGTATAGTAACAGAGTCATAAAAATCTTTGTTAGCCTTAAGAATTTCATACCACATACTTCTACCAATTTTCTCATTGACTTGAACTGGAACCAAGCAGGCCTCTTCCGCTTTTGTTTTCTCACAAAAAATCTTTCTCCACCAAGCTGACTTCTCGTTACTAAATCTACCGTGCCATTTAGCAAGTAGAGATCTATTAACTAATCTAATATTCCTTATTCCCAAGCTTCCTCTACTCTTTGGTTTACACGCTTTCTTCCATGAAACCCAACTCATCTTCCTTCTATGTTCATCTTCTCCCCATAAAAATCTCCTCATGATGATGTTGAGTCTTTTCTCCACCGAAACTGGAAAATAATATAAAGAGAGAAAATAAGTTGCAACACTTTCTAAAGAGCTTCTTATCAAAGTTATTCTGCCAGCCTTGTTCAGGTACTTTCTCTTCCATAATTCCAATTTCTTCTACATATTTTGAATGACCGTCTCCCAAATAGCTGCACTTCTTCTATTTGCACCTATAGGCATACCTAGATAAATGATAGGTAGGTTATCAGTTTTACAGCATAGTTCCACCACCAAGTCTTGCACTAGATCATCAGCACCAATGCTAGTCATTGAACTTTTCTCCAAGTTCAATTTTAATCCTGTCAACAGCTCAAAAATCATAAAAATTATAAATAATCTTCTTACCTCCACCTTAGAAGCATTGAGCAAGATTAGTGTATCATCAACAAATTGTAAATGAGAGATTTTAGTACCTACTTCAACCACCTGAAAACCACTCAATCTATTTGACTCCACTGCTTCATTCATTAGGATTGAGAGAACTTCCACCACTAATAAGAACAAAAAATGAGACAAAGGATCCCCTTGTCGTATTCATTTAGAAGGCTGTATCATAGATGTAGCAACCCCATTAACAAGAATAGAAAACTGAGAACCAGTGACACACCAATGAATCCACTTGATCCACTTTTCACCAAAACCATTTTTTCTCAAAATTGCAAATAAAGAATTCCAGTTAACATTATCAAACGCTTTCTCCATATCTATCTTGCAAAGAATACCTGGTTTCTTCTTCTTCAACCTTTTATCAACACACTCATTAGCTATCAGAATGCCATCTAGAATCTGTTTCTTTTGTATAAAATCCCCTTATGCATTTGAGATAAGACTTGGCATCACCATCTTTATTCTCTTTGCAAGTAGTTTGGAAACTATCTTGTAGAAACTACTTATAAGACTCAGATGTCCGAAGTCCTTAGTCATTGCAGAATATTCTTTCTTCTGGATAAGTTTAAGAAAAGCCATGTTTAATCTCCAATCTAACTTACCTTTTATATGAAATTCGTTAACTATAGCCATAACATCTTATTTTATAAAACCCCAGCAAGCTTTGAAAAACTCTATGTTAAAACCATCCGGGCCTGGTGCCTTGTTAGAACCACAACTTTTAATCGCATTGAGCACTTTCTATTCTTCAAAAGTTCTCTCTAAACAATCTGATTGAGTATTGTCCAAACATCTGAAATGCAAACCATCAAAAGAAGGTGAAACTGAACTGTTAGCAGTAAATAGATTAGTTTAGTACTGCTGGATTTCATTCTTAATAGCAACCTGGTTAAAAAAATCAACTCCATTAATTTCCAACTTAGTAATATGGTTTCTCCTTCTTTTCGCATTTGTTATTCTGTGAAAAAATTGTGTGTTTTTATCTCCTTCGTGAAAACCTCTTACCTTCGCCCTTTAAAATTCCATCCTAGCTCTAGTTAACTTAACTTTATTGATCTTGAGAATCAGCTCAGCTTGTTCTTTATTCTGCAGTCTTGAAAACATCGCACTCTCCTCCGCCAAATTTAGTAAATTGATCTTACTGTTCAGATCCTCCTCTTGGGTTTTTACCTGACCGAAAGTAATTTTACTCTAAGGCTTTACAAAAAACTTTAATTTCTGAAGCTTTCTAAAGAGAATATAACAAGGCTTCCCAGAAAACTTCATAGTAGTCCACTAAACTTCAACCAATCTAACAAAGTCTGGATGCTGAAGCCAATGATTCTCTATTTTGAAGCTCGATATATTGTGAATTCCAGTCGTCGGTTCCAGTAACAATGGGTTGTGATCAGAGATGGTTCGAACCAGAGTTGTTTGTGTCGCATTATAGAACTTAATATCAAAAGTAGTACAAACCAGAGTTCTATCCAGCTTACAAAGAAGTGGATCTTCTTGCTTATTACTCCACGTATAGGAACCGTCATTCAAAGGCAAATCCACCAGTTCTTGAGCAGCAATGAAGTTATTTAAGAAAGTCATATTTCTTATGTCTCCACAAGATTTACTCCACTCATTATCGCTTATCACTGCATTTAAATCACCCATTAGGCACCACGCTTCAGAACACCAACCCCTTACCTCAGCTAAGTCCCTCCAAAAATATTCTCTCAAAGTATAATCGCAAGGAGAATAAGCATTTGTCATGATAAATTTGAATCCATTGCATCTGAATCTTAGTAAAATGGAGATGTTATTAAAACCCATCCTCTTATCCAGTATTTCCAAGGAAGCATTGTCCCAGATAGTAATCAAACCTCCACTCTTTCCATCCGTACCTTGCGAAGGGATAAATTCAAAACCAAAATATGCATCAAACCAAAGCTGTCTGACAAACAAAGAAGAGAAATTACCCATTTTTGTTTCTTGTAAAGTACATACTAGGAATTTATGGATAGAAATCAAGTCCTTCACTGCGATTTGCTTATCGTAAGCATTTAACCCCCTAATATTCCAATTCAGAAATATATTTGTCATCGTCTACCACTTTATCCCTGGAAGTAACTTCATCCACCTCAATATCGTCATTTGAGTCACATCTATCTTGTACCTTCCTACCAGCTTCAATTGATTTATATCTGTCTCGGTACTTGAACAAGATTTTTGTGATTATCTTATTTGCTTGCTGCTTATCCTTAGTTGCGATGCCACCTAACCTGGTGCATAGCTCAAAAAACAATTTGGATGTTGAGAATATCACTTCGTTAGAGTCTATGTTTTTGTTCTGAATGTCCCCTAACTTGATGATAATGTTGTCTTCAACCACCGAAAAAATATTACCAGGTTTCATAGTAGGTGTTACACTCTCCAGAACCTCATTAGGTGTCAAAACCGCAACTGCATCATCACTTTTACTTCCACACAGAAATAGGTGTAGATCGTCATGAGAACCTGAGGAGTTAAATCTACTAGCTGCCTGACTAACGTTTAGGGTATTATGTGACATTCTGATTTTTTTTTTAAAATTTTCGGGTTTTACCGAACACATTAGTTGATGATGTTACTTAGATTGTCGAAATCTCTAACATTCATCCATATTTAACACTTTGTGGTTGCCTCAGAAAATAAATGTTGTACCTGGATATAGAAATATGCCTCAGTACAAACCTCTGGGTGCCCAAATAGTTTACATGCCAAGAAGAGAAATGCTAGGGGAACTTTAGTCTTCTCTTACTTGATATAAACAAGAAATGAGTTTTGTTTTAGGGAGGACGTGTTTCCTCTACTCTCTTCATTGGTTTGCTAAGATTTTTCATGGAAGAACTTAAGAAAGTTTGCTAGAAAAATCAGAGGGTAAGATTTGTCTATTCCCTGTTCTCCTATTTCTTTCAAACGATTTTTGGTTTCGTTTCTCTAAAACCAAGAACTGGAACAAATCATTTGAAAGGTTAGTGAGGCAAGGGTTATGGAGTTATTGATTTCAATCTATGGAGTTGGTTTACAAGCAAAGGTAATAGAAAATTTAGTGAGCAATTTCATTCTGAACTTGGTTAATGATGATTTGGATTTTGATTTCATTCTTAGTGCAAAATATGAGATTTAGGGTTCATATGAACTTTGAGAATCCATCTTCTTTCCTTTTTCTGTTGTCACTGGTGTTTTGGGTCATAAGTATTCCACTTGAAAAAAAATGAACTAATTTCCCAAGTTACCATTCAATTGTGTGATGCATGGCTACAATTCATGAATGTTTATAGTGTATCGTTGATTAGGAAACTTGAGTACATACCCTAAATTAGATTTACAAGGAAGGAGAAGGTATAAAATGGTTTTAGAGTATAACACCATGGATATCTCATCATCACAAGCTTTACGCTAGCAAAGTCTTCGATAAAAAGCTTGAAAGAAAAGGACTCTTATTGCTTTTCAATACTAGCAATTTGAGGTAAGGTTTCTAATTTTATAAGCAAGATTACCATGATATATATGTTGTATTGTTAAGTTCATAATTTCTTCAGTTCGATACCCTTTGAGAATCGCCAATTCATTACTTCAATTGTTGGGCTTAAGCCGTATTGCTGTTATTTTAAACTATTGACTGTCAATGAGCTTATAAATTGAGTTCTAACCGTTGGAATCTTATGATTCTTGAATATGATATAAATAACCATGTCAAGAAGACTCGACTAAATTTTCAGGATAATCAGGCAAGGTAAAGTTTTTGAAACTGATGCGTTACAGAGAACCATTCTACGGAATTTTCATAACGTGGTAGGGTCATTGAGAGCTCTAGTTTAGCACTTAGACTACATGGATTTCTCTGAATTTTGGACATTAGAGACCCATTTTTGTGAGTATTTATCTATAAAAATTTCAAAGAAAATAGATCATGGTAAGTACCCCAAACCAGGGAGTTTCTAAAGTTATGTCTGTCAGAATTCAGATTCTCTAGAGAATATAAAATCAGGCTTATCTTGATATTTAACCGTTACTTTCCTTTGCAATTTCTATAAGATGACTTGGATATAGTTATGAATGTGTGGTGAAAATTTCACTATGATCGGATCAGCACACATTGTGGATTTTGTGAGGACAATACATAATGTAGATACGTGTTTGTACGGTAAATTTGTTGAATTAGGCTCTAAGAGTGTGGAGTTTGAATAGTAATGAATGTACTGAACTTCTAGATGGTTTAAATATAGTTGTATGATCTGAATGTTTGTTTTTATGAAATTCCCATCATGTTGCTTATTTATAATCCATGTGTGATGGAATGAATCTTTAAATGAATGAATGAGTCAGCGTCATTGATTCAATTGAATTGATATCAGTGGTGGGAACTTAAATGTGTATATCCATTTAATATTTGTACCGCTTAAAACAATGACATTTCGTTGAAATTTGGCATGTTCCCTTTAACTCAATGCCTACTCGGAATATGTTGTTAGTGGTTTGACGTACGACAATTGTGTGTGGAGAGCCATCCAATCTAAAAAGAGTCTTGACATATAAGTATTATGCCAGAAGATGTGAATATTAAATTGGGTCATGTTTTGATATTCCATCTTGAAAATAATAAACTTGGCAAACCAATTGTCTGTAAATGCTTTCCTTTCATGCATAAATCATATTATACCTTGTGGGCAAGTGTTGTTTACATTATCGCGGTTTATGTTCATTATTTGCAGTCACCTACTTGGTAACACGAGAGGTTAACATGCAACTTTAGTAAAAAAATTTATAAAAGTTGTTGATCTTATTTGATGAAGATGCAAAGAATAGATAAAAGGTATATTGTAGAATGTATAAACTTGTTGTACCGAGTGTTAAGACTCCTAAATGGTCTATATCGATAAGTAAAAAAAAGTTGTGTTGTATGAGTTTAATTGCTGATCTATATTAATACTACTTGTTGCATATGTTTTACTTTTGTGTTTCATTGTATAATCATATATGCTTAGGTTAATTAATCATTTGGGAGATACATACGGCTTAGGTTAGACCTATAATACAGTACTGTTGATCTTGAGTGGCAGGTGGAAGCACAAACATGCTGATAGTTCTTAAGATGATTGCTGATGATGATAGTGTCAGGGATAGTTGTTGTTATGAAACTATCCATACTATCTAAGTTACTGCTATGGTAGAGATAGTTACTGCCACGATGAGCGATTCATCTATCTAATTTGTGAGAGTTGATTGCTACCTTAAACAAGTAGTTCATATCAACTGATGAGAGATAATTGCTACTAATATGGGTAGTTCATATTATCTATATACTAAACTTTACCAAGATCAATCAACTCGGTACTTGATCCTTCGAGAACAACGGAGAGGTAACGCATTGGCAGTTTAGCCATTATGTGGTTCTAAAAAACCTTAAGCACAACTCTACAGGGTTTCTCATATTTTCTGGGAAGGGTTGGTTTCTTCTTGGCAGTTCATACCATCCACTCGGAGATGATTGCAACCTTGGAAATATATATCTCGTTGGTACATGTAGTTGCAGCACTGGTTGTTCATACTACCTAGTAAAGAGATGATAGTTGTCCCTCGGAGATAATTCATACTATTGATAACGGTACAACCCATAAGACAAGAGATGATTATTACTTCTCGAGGTAATTCATATCATATATCAAGGCTTGTGAGTTAACAATGGTTGTTATCATGAGAGGTAACTTACACAAGGATGGTTGCTGCATATGATGGCAGTTCATACCATCGGCCTTGAGATGATTGCTAGCTCTTTGAGAAGTTCATATCATCTGAGAAATATAGTCGGTTGAGCTTGAAAGAGTACTGTGAATTTCCAGGCCAGAAATGGCACCCCACCTACGGGTGGCAACCCGGAAGACCGTTTGTTTGATAACGGTGGCTGGTACGGACTACCCTGGCATTGAATTACCGTTAGTTTGATAACGGCGTGTTCTGTCAGGCCTTAATTGGCACCCCACCTACGGGTGGCAACCCGGAAGACCGTTTTTTTGATAACGGTGGCTGGTATCGGACTACTCTGGCAAGAGACATTGTGTCTTCACAGTAAAGACGATGGAAATATATTGTCGGTTTAGATGACCCTTCGCAAATTTGGTTTTTTTAGTGGCGTATCGGGAATTCAGGGCTTGCCAAGCGGGTCGTAACCCGACCCTTTGGAGGCGAAAATTTTCTGGTCCGTCACATATTCTCTATTCTTAAAGCAGTAGGTACTTCACCTTCGTTTTTACTTACCTTAGAATGGAGAACCCCGGGGAAATCTAAAGTTGTTGGTTTAACAGATTTTTTGGACCCTCCTTCTCCAACCACAACCTGTAAACCAGATACTTCAGCCTCCAACACATTGTTAATTAATTCCATCCTTGATGAAACCTCATCATCTAAAGGAAGGAATCTATTGGTAGTGTTGATTGTAACTCGTTGCTGAGAGCTTGGAACTATAGCTTCAATTCCTTGAAGCTCCATCGAATTAACAATCTCAATCTCATTTGCTATAGTGGTATCACCTCCATTCCTATCACACAAGCCACGAAGATCAGACGTAGTGTGACCAACCTCCTGGCCAACACTAGAAGAAGGATTGCCGTCAAAGGTAGTTGGTTTGAGTAACAGTTGTGTCTTAGGTTGGAACTCCCATTTATCACTTGACCCAGCCGACTCATAACCAATTCTAACCGACTTAAAACCTCAATTAGCTGGAGGAGAAAGAATTGAATATGAGTTTTTCTGTTTATTTTCAAACTCAGTAATCAGTCTTTGAAACTCCTCTAATGTAGCCTTATTCTTATGTTCAAAATTGAAATCCCATTCAATTGTAACGGCCCACCTTGAGTCTCCTTCTTCAACCAAAAAAGCCGCCGGAATCATAGATAAATCTACTTTGACGGAGATTCTAAAATATATATCTGGTTTGTAAATTTCAAAGTGCTGGATGCAATATCTACTAACCCTCCCAATGATGCTCCGACAGATTTGAATAGGTTGTAGGTCCAATTTCGACGAGGTATCCCCCTGACTTTAATCCATTTTCCATACTTTGACAATTCATGTATTGGAATAATGCTGTCAGTCTCCTTAACAGTCTTTTCCTTATTATTACGGATTAAAAGTTCCTCTCGAATTGAGTAAGATGAACTACAGCGTTGTCCACTGATATCTTTCTTGGTCTCCATAAATCCAACCAATAATCATGTGCCACTTCAATTTTAGATGTTTGTTCATCAATTATCTCCATATCAATAAAAGAATCCCAATGCATTTGTGCTCTGATTTCTCTGGCAACTCTTTGCCATCTGAAAAAACCTTCCACACGGACTAAACCCATAAAAGTTATATTGATACCCCTCGATTGAAGAATATCGGTAAAGTCTTTCTCAGTAGGAATAACTTGGGCTTTCTTCTTGATCAAGTTATTTTCTTTTAGCAGTTTGTGTAGTTCTTTTGCCAAAACCGCCCAGTAGTAACAACTCTCACCACAAGCCACACATAAATCATACGATCTGTTCTCTTCACCTCTCCGTACTATTGATATGCGCAGGTATATTCCTCCTTCATTCTCCTTATCTTCACAAAGAAAAGATGATCCTCCAGATCTTCTCGGCCATTTTCGCTTTCCACAGTTCTCATCCCGGACTTCATTCAATACATCGACAATCCAACTTTCTATCTCTGTAGAGAAGTGAATCCAAGAACTAAACCCTCCTCGTTTCTTCTATTCCAATCTGATACACTGAACGTTTCCTAAGATTTCCAATGAAATGTTGAAGATTTTTCTGTCGAGATACAGAGAGAGCGGAGTTTTCGCTCGTTCTCTCTCCATTTTCTGGTTAGTATATCTTTATAAAAAAAAACATTCTTATTGATTTCCCATATTTTTGATTTTTATACCAAAATATTTTGATATTATCAATATATGAAAAGAAAACAAAGGAGAATATATAAGAGAGTGTTGTAGGGACTACGACTCATTGGTGTGCGACCCAACTAGATTCCTAGGGTTCTATATAAAGGAAACTATGTAATGTTTCTACCCTAATCTCTCTAATAGATAATTCTCCTTATTGTTTCACATCTCTACTTTTACCTCTGATTCTCCTTAATCAGAGAGAGTATTTTTAGGATAATCTAATTTTGCTTTTAATAGAATATTTTGCGTATTCCTAGGTGCCATGATCTTCTAAGATCTTATAGAATTGTGATTAAGGAAATATACTCATATTTTACTGCTTACGACTGGGTCCGTATATGGCTATATTTAAATTACTCTGAATATAGCAATCGACATGCCGGGCAACTTCTACCAAATTTAGAAAAAAAAATCAAAGAAATTTCTTAGAGCATCTCCAATACTGTATAAAAAATGTTGATACCACCAAGGATTTTAGAAACACTCAACAAAAAAAAAAAATGTCTCCAGTGGTAGTTGTATAATCAAAATTTATTATGACGTGGAAAGCTTGGAGGAGAGTATAGGTTTTTGGAGACTCTGATCAATACACATGTCATCAATTTGTTACTATAATTAAATTAATTTTTTAGATTTTGTGAATTATTTTTTCTATAAATAAACGACAAGTATATATCAAAATAGATAGGGATACAACTACGTACCAATGGAAATGTTTATCAACTAAGTATATATGTGTCGAAGAGATTGAAATAGAACCTAGAATGGATCAAGATGATACCATCAGAGATTATAGGTTATGGGTTTTATCGTCTCACAATCGTGTATTTATACATGTTACATGGGAAGAAATCAAACTAATCTAAACAACTTGTACGAGTTTACCGGAAAGATTACAACACAAGACTAGGAAGTTTACAGGACTTAGTTATAGCACAAGACTAGGAATTTACAACAGATTACAGCTTGTATATAGTAGAGGACTTGGACTTGGCTTTATGTAAACTTGGACTTAGCTTCATGTGATGATGTTGTGTGTTGTAGCTGCACACTCCAAGGATGGAAGATATTACATCTAATATATTTATCGGGAAGATTACAACACAAGACTAGGAAGCTTGTGGGAAGGTCTAAAATGTAAACATATGTATGGTATGTATTGTATCAAATTTCAAATTTACATTGTACGAGAGTATATGTAGGGTCTATACAATTTTCTTATTGTGTCGGAAACTTTGAAAACCCAATTACTTTAGAGAAATTTAATTCCCATCAAAGTTCTCAAAAGTGGGTTTTATGAATTTTTTTTCAAACTAATTATATCTATTTTTGTCTCTCATGTATAAATAACATAATGATCAACCAATTGAATTCCATTTTCAAAATACTAAAGGAGTATGTGCTTTTGTTACATAAGTAAAGCCTTCTCACTACAAAAAAATTACAATTTACCTTTGGAGATTCAGAAAATAAGTTCGGGAAGATGTGCAAAAACATGACAAAAAATCATCCCTACAATATTTCTCCTTTAAGAGACTATATTTAAATCATATACTCGTAATGTCCTTCGAGAAATCATCCACGAAAATGCCGCAAACAGTATGAAGCTTGAGATTCATGGAAAAAATTGATTTTATTTGCCATGCTATTCATGAGACGCGGACTAACGTTATCGATGGACCTCCTATATATAGTAAACCATGAAATGGTGGATTTCACAATGCAAAGCATGGAGTGTGTAAAGCAGTTCATAGTTCAGCATTTTCAAACACCGTACTCGAGAAGGATATGTTTTAGGGAAAAATATCGTTTGGTACTTTTTTAGGTGGGCCCATGTCTGTTTAGTCCTTTGGTCAAACGTCTTTACTTTTTGGTCCATAATTATTTAAAAATATTTAAATAGACAAAAATACCCTTCCGTGTTAATTTTTTTTTTTTAGCAGTTCTTCCGTGCAAAAAAAAAATAGACTTCATTCTCAGGAATGAAGTCCATACAAAAAGCTAAAAAAAACAGACTTCATTCCCAGGAATGAAGTCCATACAAAACCCTAAAAAAACTACTTCATTCCAGGAATGAAGTCCATATAAAAACCTAAAAAACAGACATCATTCCTGGAATGAAGTCCATACAAAAACCTAATAAAACAGACTTCATTCCAGGAATGAAGTCCATATAAAAACCTAAAAAAACATATTTCATTCCAGGAATGAAGTCCATACAAAAAGCTAAAAAAATAGATTTCATTCCAGGAATGAAGTCCATACAAATAGCTAAAAAAACAGACTTCATTCCAGGAATGAAGTCCATATAAAAACCTAAAAAAACAGACTTCATTCCAGGAATGAAGTCCATATAAAAACCTAAAAAAGATAGACTTCATTCCAGAAATGAAGTTCATCTTAAGCAACAACAGTAGAAATAATCTTTTTCTTCTTCTTCGCCATATACACAGCAGAAAAATGTGTTTCTTCTTCTTCTTCGTCTTTTTCTTCATCTTTTTCTTCTTATTTGTTAACAACAACACCAGAAAGAATTTTTTTTTTCTTTTTCTTGGTCCTTTTCTTCTTTTTCGTCTTTTTCTTCTTCATCTTTTTCTTCTTCGACTTTGTCTTTTTCTTCTTCACCTTCATCGCCGTCATTTACAGCAGCAGGAAAAAAAATAAATGAAACCGCCATTAACAGGAGGAAAGAAGAAGAAGAAAAAAAGGACAGAGAAATTCTAGATCTGAAAAATAGAGAGAGAAAGTAAATCCGAGAATGATTTATTCTCTCCTACTTTTTAACTATATATATGGTCCTTATCCAAAAGGGTATTTCTGCCACTACAAGGTGATATTTACATCATCCATGACATCATCGTAGGACCAAATGATAATTTTTAGGACCAAACAGACAATTGACTGGGTCAATTGGACTAGACTGATACTTATATTTTATTATTAGGACTATATGGTATTTCCTACTATGTTTTATTGCAAGATCCATTATCGGTTTACTATGATGTGTTATGTTATGGACTTAATTGGTTCAATAACGGCGATCCAGACAAACCCAAGTACCCAACCCTCCACCGGATAATACAGAGGCACGTCATATTCGAGCAGAGGAGAATCGAACTCCAGCAAATATGAATGACACTAGAACTCATAGGCCTGGTGTTGCATCACAGAGGTGAAGGACAAATGCATTAACCCTAAAGGACCTGACCACAAACAGCGTGATTGAGACTTTAAGAAAACAGCTCGAGGATATTCATGCTTGCCGGGGCGTGGATGACTAAAGATGGAATCATGACACCATAATTAGCAATAACATGAATCTTCTTCACATTGGCTCGATCTCTGTGAAATGGTTTGATATGCTAGAATAATGAAAAATAAAAATGGGTTTGTCATTGATTTTTCACTGCTGCTTTGATTATAAAGAAAAAAACATTACTGGCTTACCGCGTTGTTTTTCATTTCCCAAAGAAACAGCAAACCAGATATATCAACCTTACTTCCTCTAAAGAAATCTCTCATGCATCTGTTATTAAACAAAACTATAGAGGGGTTATATTTTATATCATTTGGTTAAGTTTTCTTGGGCTTTACTTCAGTACTGTGTAAAGAATTCTCGGGAGTTATCGCTAAGCCGTCCTTCATAGAGCGGTCAAAGGATGTTAAGATATAATGGAAACTTGCAGTAAACTCCTTTTTTTCGTCAATCACTATTCAATTAAAAAGGTAATAAATTAACTGTTTCTATTTCAGTTTTTCACATGGCGATTTAGGAGTAAAGAAGTTAAGAATACTTTGCTAACTTTAATGTTATGTCCGTTGTTTGTTGTTGTTCACTCTAAGTTAGTAGTGGCATTAAAATGTCTACGTAACTTCTTAAAATTCGTCAAATAGGGGAAAGGATATTTACAAGGTTTGGTCAGGAGACCATAAAGGAACATCAAAGAAATAACGAGGTTTGATTGTTATTTTGGTTTTAATGAAAAAATGAATCAATATTTATTGTTGTTTGCATAATTCAAGTACACTGGCCTCAATGTTTTTCTTTGACAGACTTTGGTTTCATTATAACCGAAAATAATAAAATATTTTCTTCAATACAAGTGTATTAATGAAAAAATGAATGATAGGTGACAATTTTATTGATCTAACTTCTAAGTAAACCAACCAGGTGTTCAAAGTGATGTAGTTCTAGAATGCATCTATTTGGATGAAAACATATATGGTACAAGTGGAATGTTGTTCAGGCTTATGTTTAATATGTCATTTTTTTGGTTAAATGTAAACCTCTTAACTGGGAGGATTTCAACATTCTGTGGGGTTGAAAGAAACAATAAGATTTCAAAAAAGAGGTATGTAATGGTTTTTGTTTCATCGGTTCTCATTAAACATTACTAATATTTGGATTCGAATGCCAATTAAGAGTAAATAAGGACAACTTTGATGCCAGATAACAGAGTTTGTTTGAGAATTATGAGAATATGGGCACTCCTGCAATCCTTCTAGAGTTTAAACCATTTGCAGTCTACTATTGCAAGTTAAGCATCTTATTTCCAATTATCTTCTTCTTTGTTCCCATCTAGGGTTTATAACAAATGACATATTAAACATAATCTTAGTACCGAAAGATTGAGTAACAAATGGTAGTCACTGTTGTTCACGAGGTTCTAGAAAAACGAGTAAAAGAAGACATGCATTGAGGCGCCAGAAACTGAATTGGGTAATTTTAAATTTTTAACTATATATTTTGACGTGTCACCGGTCGCTCAATAATAGCAATGTTATAGAAAGTTTTACATCATATCTGGTGTGTATGCACCGGGTTAGAGTCTTGTATACGTAATATGTACCCTTTTATCAACAAGCTGAGCATGGTTCACTCTGTCCCTAGTTCAAATCCAGTAACCATCCATTGATTAGATCTGCAATTTTCTTTATCAAAACATAAATCCATTGATTAGATTTTCTCCTTCACTGACAGAATCTTTCTGTCAGCAATGATTTCTCATCATTTTTCAATCATTCTTCCATGAGTACAATCATGTACAAGGTTGTGAAGATACTTTGTAGTTAACTATTTTTTTTATCTTTTTTTATTCATCAACCGTCTTTTCTATTCATCAACCGTTAGCTTATGTTTTAAGTCCAGTTTCTGTTTACGGAAATAACTGTCAAATCTTCAGTTAAACTGCTCTAAACTGCCATTAACTACCCCAAATAGGTTTCTTTGATAACCTTTTTTTAATAGCCTTCAAGGTATTTTCACTTTCAATTGTTTACAACATTCATCGCGTCTCACTCAAAACGTAACATACCTTCCAATCCATCGTCTTCTGATCTGCTTCAACAATTTGCTAACCTTCTTTCACAAGAATCGGACAATGCCACCATCAATATCAATACCAATTTCCCAGGAACAAAGATAAGATATCAAAATTATCTAATCTTGAAAATTATATCCCCCAAATCCTTTTACCATCAAAACAGTCCGTGAAACTCTAAGTAAAATCTGGAAAAAAAATAAAGTTTTTTATGTCGCAGTCTTTACTGATGATACCTACATCATCAAGTTTGAATCTGAAGCTTATGCCTCCTTGATAATTCAAGGTATACCATGGATTATAAAGGATGATCTATTTGCCTTAGAGAGATGCATCCCAGACAAGTTACCTGAAGAATACAAATTCGAATCGGTAGAGATGGGAATCCAAATTCATGGTTTACCGGTTGAAAATCTGTGTTTTATGTATGTTTATGACTTGATGTCTCAAATTGGAGCAACAAGACCGATTGCAACTTATGAATGTACAACATGGGGAAAATTTGCTAAATCCAACACACATGTTTCACTCAATCATCCTCTACCAAAAGCTATTCCTTTTGCTCTCCCGGGAAAACCTGATTATGCTCTTGAATTGAGATATGAGCGTCTTCCTAGGTTCTGTTTATTTTGTGGTTTCATTGGACACTGGATGAAGATGTGCCCAAAAGTTAGTTTTTACAAGAATCATGTTTACAATACCTTTCCGACGCATTTACAGGAACAGGCATTAGAGTTAGTGAAGCCAACTTATAAGTCAACCATATGTGTTTCTGGAAGATTAGCAGAAAAAGAAATACCGGTGTTCAAGGACATTTTTGTGGGGGATTATATCCATTACAACCTATCTAACACAAGCAATTATTGGGGAAACAACATTCGGGAGAACATATCATCTTCCTCAGTTATCCGGAAAAAGCAAAAATTGGAGAACATAGAGATGAACATATGCGTCCTTATTTTTCAACAGCAATTGAAGAAGGTTTTTCTCAAAATACAAGGTATGATTATACTATGGCAAGACTACTTAGATCTGAAATTCATGTGGCGGACATGGATGTGGCTGAAGGGAGTATATGGAATTCAGAATTAATTCTCCATCGTGAAACTTCAAGCCGCACTGCTATCGGGAAAAGTAAACAAAGTTCTTCTGTGATGCAATACCCTCCAAAAAAAGTAGTGGCTAAACCTTCTGCTGTGGGTGCAAGGCTACAAATTGGTAATACGCAACATTCTGAAATAGGTGGATACTTTGACAATAAATCACAAAAAAGAATACAAGAGGAATCTTACATTATCAGCAACTCTCCATGTTCAAAATATGCAAAGAAGAATGGATCTAGTTCATCTTATGGTAAGGTGGAAAATCCTGAACATCTGCAAGATAAATGTTAATCTTAGCATGGAAATGTTGGGGTTTTGGGAATCCCCCAACAATAAGAGCATTGAAAACATTCCTCAGAGGTACTGATCCATCTATCTGAAACAAAAATGTCAGAGCAAGTTGCATTAAAAAGTGTAACTCAATTTGGGTATCAAAATCATTGTATTGTTACGTCTGTGGGAAGAAGTGGTGGACTTTGGTTGCTTTGGAAAGATGATATAAACATTGAAATTGTCTCCCAGTCTTCGAACGTCATACATGCCTCAGTTCAAAATGGTAATGGAAGAGATTCTTGGCATTTATTTTGCATATATGGTCCTCCTGTTGCAGCACACAGATATGAATTCTGGCAGAACATGACTACATATGCTCAATAGTTCACTGGTCCTAAGTGTTTTATGGGAGATTTCAATGCAATTGTTTCTAGTGATGAGAAGTTTGGTGGTTTTCCGGTTTTAGATTCTAATATATCTTATTTTAATGAGTTCATTCAAATGAATCATCTAATTGATTTGGGTTATAAGGGTCCGGCCTACACATGGAAAAATGGAAGAGATATTGAAGGATTGATAAGACAACGTCTTGACAGAGTTTTGGAAAATCCGGATTGGTGTATAGGTTTCCATAATGCTGCAGTACTTCATCTGCCAAGAATTGCGAGTGACCATGACCCAATTCTGTTAAATACGTGTAGAAATATTGCAAGAGCGCCACCAAATTACAAGTTTGAAGCTCATTGGCTTACCCATCCTGAATTTCTTCAGAAGGTAAATGATTGTTGGTCACAAGACGATGAAGAAAACATCCAATCTAAGTTAAGAAAACTCGGTTCCTTTCTTACTGAGTGGAGTAGAAGAAGAATTGGCTGCATCAAACATAAAATATCGATCTTGAAGTCAAAATTATTGAGAATACAATCTTGGCGTCCTTCTGCTGCAAATATTCAAAAAGAAAAATTGGTTATGGCTCATCTTAATGAATATTTAATTATGGAGGCTACTTACTGGGATTAAAGAATGAAACAACAATGGGAAAAAAGTGGTGATAGAAAAATGAGACATTTTCATCTTTCTGTTCAACAGAGGCGGAGGAAGAATACTATAAGTCATTTATTGAAGAATGATCAAACATGGACTTCTGATCAAAGTGAAATTTCTCGTGAACTTATTCATCACTTCAAGTCTATTTTTCAAGAGTCATCTACTGCAGATCCACCTCAATTCTGTATTGAAGGTCAGGCAGTGTCCAATTTAGATAATGGCGAGTTGTGTAGAATTCCGTCAATGGAGGAAATCTGGGCTGTAATATCAAAGATGAGATCCTTTACATCTCCAGGAGAAGATGGGTATTCTCCAATTTTCTATAAGAAATGTTGGGGTACGGTGTGTAATGATGTTTTCAAATTAATAAAAGAAATTTTTTAGTATGCTGTTTTTCCTGAATTATTGAATCACACTAACAGTACTTTTATTCCAAAGATAAAGAATCCAGCAACGCCATCGGATTATCGTCCCATATCTCTCTGGAATGTATTGTATAAGATTGTAGCCAAAATTCTATCAAATAGAATCAAGCCATATCTGGAAGAATTTATATCTTGGTCCCAAAGTGCATTTGTACCAGGACGACATATTTTGGATAACATTTTCAGTGCAAAAGAATTACTTCATTCTATGAACAATTCTAGAGCTATTAATGGGCATTTTGCGTTGAAAGTAGACATGGTTAAGGCTTATGATCGTGTAAAATGGAAGTTTCTTGGGGATATGCTTAATGTTATGGGAATCTCTGGTAAAGCACATTCTTTAATCATGGCATGTGTGATGACTACTTCCTTTTCGGTTAATATCAATGGATTTCCTCAAGGTTTCTTCAAGAGTGAAAGAGGAATACGACAAGGGTGCCCCTTATCGCATTCTCTATTCATTATATGTTCTCAAGGACTCTCATTATTGATGAATCAATTTTAGAATCAAGGATTGTATCAAGGTTATAAAATCAATTAATGGGCACCAACAATTACCCATTTGATGTTCGTTGACGACCTATTCTTATTTGGTGAACAATCCAGAATTAATGCTTAATCTGAAGAAATTTCTACATCATTATGCTTCAATGTCAGGTCAACTGACAAACTACAATAAATATGCAATTTATTTCAGCAAAGGAATCTCTGATCTAAGAATACAAACAACCATTCAAGATCTGGGAGTAAGAGAAATGGTTGATGATGATAAGTATCTTGGGATTTTTCCTTTAAAATCGGATTATAGGATTGCTAGTTTTGATTATCTTGTTGATAAATTCAATTCTAGATTACCAGGTTGGAGATTTCACTATACAAATATGGCTGGTAGAACGATCTTGTTGAAAACTAGCCTATCCTCAATTCCAATATATTGTATGGGAATATGCCTTCTTCCAAAAGGAGTTACTCAAGAAATTGATAAGATCGTGAGATGTTTCTGGTAGGGTCATTCCACTGATGAAAAAAATTTACATTTTTTCAATTGGTCGAAGGTTTTTCTATCCAAAGAAGATGGAGGTATGGGGATTAAAAAATTGGAGTTGATGAATATATCTTTAGTTTGTAAACTAGCTTGGAGATTTCTGGAAAATGGAGATGCGATGTGGGTAAAGCTATTAACAGCAAAATACATTCACGAGGATTCTTTTTGGACGACTTCAGAGACAAATATTTGTTCATCAATTTGGAGAAGTTTATTAGAGGTAAGGCAATATCTTCTGAATAATGTACTGTGGCAGATCTCAAATGGAAGGGCTGTTAATATCTGGGACAACCCTTGGGTTCCTCAGATAATGAACCACATGATTTCAAAGCCAGTTGATTTACAACTTCAGGTCAACAAAGTATCTGATTTAATTCTGCCTAACTCTGGAAATTGGAATTTGGATTTACTTAATCTTATATTCTCACCTGAAGTTGTCTCGGTTATTACCTCAATCTATCTTGTTCAAGATGATAATTCTAAGGATATTCTGTTTTGGAAACGTACCCCATCAGGCAAGTTTTCTACAAAATCTTGTTATAAGCAACTTATGAATAACCAACCTACTTCTTCTGAATTTAGTTCCTTCCCATGGAAGAAGCTGTGGTCTTTTTCATTCATCATACCAAAGATAATAATTTTCATTTGGAAAGTCTTGAATAATGGTGTGGCTGTTAAGTCAAATATTGCTAGATTTATGCCTCATATTAGTATAGATTGTACGCTGTGTGGGGAAGGAGAAGAATGTTTACTCCATTTACTCTTTACTTGTGAAAGAACAAAAATGGTGTTTGATGTTGCAGGGTTATCTTCGGTGTTGTTGTTTCAAGATTGTTTGTACCCCTAATATTCTACACAAGGAAATGGGCTAGTTTTGGCCTTCAGAACCCCCATGTCCAAACCCATGGGCAACAAACTAAGCTAGGCCTAGCTAACAAACACTCAATTCACAAGCCCATGAGCAAAAACCCCAACTTGGGCTAGAAATTTCCGCATTAGGACTGCCACTCCACAAATTTCCAGTCAGGAAACCAAGTCCGTCACGACAACGGCCAAATCCGGCGACCGAGTCCGACGGCAAAGTCCGGTGGCCAATGCCGGCGGCAAAGTCCGGCGAACAAGTCCGGCAGCACACCCAACGGTAATCGTCGGCGATTAATCGCTATTACGCGGCGATTAATACCCGATTAATCGTGTAGCCCCACATAACGCCGTTAATGACGGCGTCAGCATATACCCGGGTATATTCCGTTTAATTTAAACGTCGTCGGCATCTTGGTTAACTTTAACGCCGTTACTAACGGTGTCGGGATATACGGGAATATTCCGTTAGGTGACGGATTTACATCAGCGGATAACCTCCGGCGGCCCAAGCCGGCGGCCTGTACGAGCGGGAATCGCCGAGTTTTTCGGCGATTAATACTAGATGCCTATTAATCGGAGACTAATCGGGAACGATTTTTTGATGGTGGTTATTCGGTGCTTTTCGGTCCATCTTAAATCCTCGTAGTCATTTGTTACGCCCAAATCAATTACCTGCGGATGTTTGCACCCCGTCTGCGCTTACACCCTTTTCTTTTTCACTATGGGCTATCCACACCAAATGCGGTTAATTAATCATAATGATGGAAATTTATGGAATTGATACCGCATGGGCGATTCTTTGCGGGAGGCATGCGGGGACTATTATTTGGGGATTATTCTTGCATGGAGGCATGAAGGGGCCAGTTAATGGCAATTGGTATCTGCCATAAAGTTCAAGATGTAAAACGGAAATTTGCCATGTATAAATGGGGAGTTTTCTAACAAATGAGGTATGCAATCTTTCCCATTAAAACTCATGCGAAAATATTCTCAAGCTAACTTAGGCATCGGAGGTACCCCCCCCCCCCCCATCTTTCTCCATTAACCAAACTAAGTGAGGATTGAAGAGCGATCGATTCCCGGAAACGACATCAAATAATTGTCTGTGTTTGGGGTAGAAGAGATTTTCCTTACAAACGGTGGCGCGCGACTAAGGGTTTGAGAAAAGAAAATCGTATTTTTACTAGATCGAGCTATGGCGATGTCAGACAGTGCTCGAAGATCGATTCTACTAGCAATTCCCAACCGCGTAGAGAGCGAAATTGAAAGGAACGAAATTGATTTTGATCTGCACCTACTATACCCACTGGAAACAGACAGGGTCATTCTCATAACAGATCAATGGATCATGAACGGGATCGAGATCGCATTAGTGAAAGAGCTCCAAATCGGGATCGGAGAAAGGAAAAACAACTTCTGATCTATAACGAAGTTATTGACGTTGATAAGGAAAACCCAGATGTTCGTGAAAATGGAAGGTATGCATTCGGAAGCCCATCTAGAAAGAAACACAATCGACGGGATATGCGTGATGGCCGCACCGCGACCCCAGTACAGAGGAGGAACAGCTACTCAATCGGTTGGACGAGCTAGAAAAGGAGAATGCTATCTTGAGACTAGAACGTGAAAATCCTCCGCGACCTAAGGCTGGTGTTTTGAAAAATCAGAGGGTTCGATCTGTATGGCAACGCCTTGGAGGTAGAATTAGACCGCAAGTCACAGATTTTAATAGAGAAGATATTGATAATGATCGCAGGGACAGGAATCTGCTGGTCACAGGAGATTTGCCGAAACGACCCAGGAAAGCAGGGGATAAGACAGCTGCAACTCAGCAGAAGCGCAGCGAACTACATCTCATGCAAAACAAAACGAGAAATGATGAGGGCGAGTTCGGAGATTGGAGGCGATGATGAAGATTTTTGAATGATTATGATGCACGTTGAACACGGTAGAGCTGGAAAAGAACTTATTGAACCACGAAGAAAGAAGAGGAGATCGGGTGATCATATCGGTAGATGGGATTATGAGCAAGAAGCCAGTTCCTCGGATGGAGACCTAAACTCAATAACAGAAGCTCGTATGACCAAGATGATCGAGCGAGTGATGATGAAAAAACAATCCCGAGAATATAAGATGGAAAGGCTACACCGAGCAGCAGGGGCTCCTTTCAAGAAGAATATCAGATAATTCAGGCCACCAATAGATTTTGTAGTCCCAAAATTACCAGAATTCGATGAAAAAACTGATGATCCAGATCACACATTTTAAACTATGAGACAGCCATGTCCTTGTGGCAGTACAACGACGAGTTGATGTGTAAAATGTTCCATGATCCAATGACCGGAGGAGCTATAACGTGGTTCAATCGACTTCCAAGACTGATCGATCGGAACTTACCATAAGGCTGATCGATGATTTTTGCTCTAACTATAAGTACAACAAACATGATCGGAAAGGATGCCATTCATTGTTCCTTCTAGGAATTTGGAAGGAGGAAAGCATCAGACAATTCACTAGGCGTTTCAAGTAAGAGTTAGCGGACGTGGATGGAGCCAACGACCAAGTTGTCATTGCAGCATACAAACAGGCTTACCTACATGATCAAAGAGGTGTGTACGGTTCTTTGGTCAAGAGACCACCAAAAACTTTGGAGGAACTATATGATCGAGTTGAAGAGTACGCCCGAGTGGAGGATGATTCTAAAGCCCGAGAAGAAGTCAACATAACTTCCAATCATCCAAATGATGGGAAAAAGGAAAAATCCAAGAACCGTTCAAACGGACAGCATAATGATCGTGGTGATGCTTGAGAGAAAAATCAGGGCGAACGCATCGAATCTGGGTACCAGAAATTTCACGATATAAAGCTGGCCCCGCTGAACGTTAGTCTAATAGAGTTGTACGAAAAAATACACAAGGATTTGAGCCCCCCGTCCTCTGGCAGCAGAAACACGAGACAAACGTGATAGGAGAAAATACTGCAAGTTCCATAAATACCATGGTCACAAAGCGAGAACTAGCTCTTTCTGGATCGATATTAGCGAATGATCGAGCACTGGAAAGCCTGTGATGACGTGAAAAAGGACTTTGGGAAAGGGCCATGTCGGTTTGGTACTGCACATGTGATTAACGCTCGTGTGATTAATGTCGATCACGCAGGGATCCATTCAATGACCAGGCGGGCATCGGAAAGACGAGACGGAGAAAGCTCGGACAGTTGAAAGAATGGTACTTGACAAATCACATCGATTTTGTCAGCGGTAATGGAGCGAGAAACTAATGAGCTTGGGTGCGAAATATTGAGTTCTCTCGATGCGGACATGGTAGGTGTATATGCTCCACACAACGATCTTTGTCGTTATAAGCGCTTGGATTGGCATGTTTCGTGTGCCGGATTTTAGTGGACTTTGGAAGTTCGGTGAGTGTGTTGTTTCGAGGAGCTTACGCCTCTATGAATCTACCACATGACTGATCGAGGAGGATAAAAACCCAATTATCGGTTTGTTGCGAAGTAACAAAGGAAATTGGAAAAGTGAAGATACCGATGTGATGGTTGACAAGTCCGTCTTGGGAAATTTCTTGTTCTTTGGATTAGAGCACCCTACAACGCAATCGTAGGACGAGATTGGATGCATGAGATCGGTGCAGTCACATCATCTAATCATCGATGTCAAGTTTATTACCAGGAAGGAGTTTTGAAAGTTAGAGGAGATCGGATGGCGCCCATAAGTGTCATGAGAATGCAATGGATGAATACAAGAAGTCGAAGTCACTGGAAACCGGATCATGCGGGTCGAGCGAAATAGCAATTCGAGACCCTCTCCCTCGAGGAATCATATAGGGGGAGAGGACGCGAGATGAACCCCGACGGTCGGCGATCGAGGTCCGGGTTAGAGATGAGGAGCATAAGACAACGTTCGTAGAGGAAGATCTGCCGACACATGAACGCGATGATTTGATTACATTTCTAAGGGAAAATGCGGACGTTTTTGCATGGAGTTTTTTGAGATGCCATGGATAGACCGAATGTAGCACGCCCAGGCTCAATATCAATGAGAATTTCCATCCGTTAAACGAGAAAATAAGGAATATGGCGCAAAGCAAAAAAGATGGAGTAATGAAGAGGTCGAAAAAGCTGTTGGAAGCGGGGATTTATTTGACCGGTTCAATATCCTCGATGGCTGTCCAATGTGGTAGCCGTTCCAAAGAAGAATGGTAAAATTAGGTATGCAGTATCGATTTTACCGATTTGAATAAAGCGTGTCGAGTGATCGTACCCGCTACCAATGATAAGAGATTTGGTGGATAAAACCGCGAGGTTTCAAAGACATCATTCATGGACGGCTTTTAAAGGTATAATCAAATACCTTTGTTCGAGGACGATCAAGAGCATCTTTTGCGTTCGTGGCGATGGGGAGTTCTTTGCTATCTTTGTAATGCCGTTCGGGCCTAAAAAACGCTGGGGCAACCTACCAGCACTTGGTGGACCATATGTTCAAGGATCTGATCGGGAAGTCGATGGATGTATACATCGATGATATGGTAGTGAAATCTCAGCAAAAAGAATCGCATTTTATTGATCTGCAAAAGACGTTCGATATCTTAAGGCAGTATCGTATGATGCTCAATCCAGCAAAATGTTCATTCGGGCTGTCATCAGGAAAATTCCTAGGATACTTGATGACACACAGAGGAATCGAGGCAAACCCGGATCAAATCAGAGCCATCATATAAATGCCAACCCCAAGAACGAAAAAGGAAGTCCAGAAGCTAGCAGGACGATTGGCAGCCTTGAATCGCTTCATTTCACACTCGTCGGATCGATTCAAGCCATTCTTTGATGTTTTGAAGAAAGCGGTGAATTTTGGTTGGACGGCTGAGTGTGAAAAGTCTTTTGATGAGATAAAGAAGTATTTGTCAACCCCACCGGTTTTGGTGAGTCCAAAAGCTGGGAAACCTATTGGAGTTTATCTGGCTGCAACAGAGAACGCTGTGAGTGCAGTGTTGTTCGTAACGGATCCATATGAGAAGCCTGTTTACTTTGTCAGTAAATCCTTGTGGGAAATGTGAAACTCGGTACAAGAAAATTGAGAAGATAGCACTTTCCCTGTTCCATGCGTCTCGCCGCCTCAAGCCTTATTTCCAAGGAAGGCAGATCGTAGTATACTCGGAATACCCGATGAAGAGAATCCTGGAACGTGCGGATGATTCCAGTCGACTAACCATATGGTCAAATTTTCTGGGGGCGTATGAGATCAAGTACGAAACCAGAACTGAGAAAAAGGACACGCATCGGCTCGCACAGCTAGCGATTTTTCCGGTGGACGATATAGAAACAGTTCTTGGAGAAGAAGAGGAGTTATTCAAAACCATTGAGCCAGTCGTTTGATCAGATGGGGCGATCTGCGATGGAGATTGATACACAGAACCATTGTGGACCGTATTCTTGATGGGTCTTCAAGCGTTAGTGGTCTTTGGAGTAGGATGCGTAATCCTTACTCCCGAAGGTTCGAGGATCGAGAAAGCGACCAGGCTAGGTTTCCAAGCATCAAACAATGAAGCCGAATATGAAGCTGCGATTATTGGTTTAAAATCTGTCAAACAGTTGGATGCGAAGAACGTGAAGATGGTAACAGATTCTATGCTAGTAGTTAACCAGTTTCTGGGGACCTACAGAGCAAAGGAGGAAAGAATGGCATTGCATTTGGACCATATGAAAGAGCTAGAAAATGAGTTCGACCGGTTTTCTATTGGGCAGAGACCACGATTGGAGAACGAGGCGCGATGCTTTAGCATACACATCTTCCGCGGTGCCAACGAGATCCGCCAGATTCGTTGTAGTATATTTTCAAGAGTTACCTAGCATCCCCGACAACCATTTTGTTCGGCTTTCGAACACGCTAGTGGGGCGAGATGGCGAGTTACATCAAGACAGGAGGCGAGAACATCGATGGGAAGCAATATGGATATTGTGATCCGGTGTGAGATAATTGAAGATCAAGTTGAAAATACGCAGATGGCGTCGACCTTATTTTCAGCACACGACAACCGGAGAACTCCCTGGAGACGAGAAACTTGCTGCGAAGCTGAAAAGGGAATCATGGAGATACTCAATGATCGAAGGGCTGTTATAACGCAAACCACGTAGCTTTGGAGCCATTTCTCGCGATGTGTATCAACCGAGGAAGGACAACTAATATTGGCAGAGGCTCATGAGGGAATTTGTGGAAGCCATTCGGAGGGCTTAGATCTCGCGCATAGGATACTTACCAGGGATATTTTTGGCCATACATGCAGAAAGATGCTAAAGAATATGCCTGAAATCGTGCCATGCCAAGAACATGCTCCAATTAGAAAAGGCTAGCCAACGAGTTGCATCCGGTTTTCAGTCCCTGGCCATTCTCTATGTGGGGATTGGACATCGTCGGACCACTTCCAAAAGCACACGGAGGTGTCAGGATTCGTATTAGCGCCACCGACTATTTCACCAAATGGGTCGAAGCGTGTGGCTTTGGTACACGTTACGGACATGATGTGAAAAGATTCATATGGGAAAATATCGTCTGCAGGTTTGGAATCCCAGACGCGATAATATTAGACAATGGGAAACAGTTTGATTAGGAGTGATCAAAGATTTCTGCAAAGGCCTGAATATTCGTCATAATTTCTCCTCTCTATAGTATGCTCGAGAGCAACGGGAAAATGACGACCAACCGTGTTATTATGGACAATCTCAAGAAACGATTGGAGAAGGCGAAGGAAAGTGGACCGAAGAATTCTCGGGAGTCTTATGGTCCTACCGAACAACTCAAAAAGATCCACGGCTTTTCGCCATTTACATTGGCATATGGGACGGAGGCGATCATACCCACCGAGGTGCAATCGAAGACTACCAAAACCCGTCTTTGTCAAATCTGAAAAAATGAAAGATATCGGCTCTAGATAAGGAGTTCTTTGGAAGAACAAGAGAAACAGCCTTAGAATATAGTTCGATACCAACAGGCAATCAAGCTAGGATATGATCGCAAGGTCGGAAGAACGGTCATTCAAGCCGGGGAATATGTTGAAGAAAACCCGAGCGGCCACGATGGAGCCAAGCTGTGGAAGCTCGGAACAAGCTGGGAAGGTACATACATAGTGGATAGGCCAGCGTCTCGGGGGTCCTACTACTTGAGGAATCTCAATGGAAAGGAGGATTCAAAGCCATGGAAGTCGTGGAATTCGTTCCACTTAAAAAGTTTTATTATTAGGAGTAGATACAAATCTGCTTTGTCTTTGCACTCTTTTCATTTTTGATGGTTTTATCCACTGGGTTTTCCACTCAAAGGTTTTAATGAGGCATTTCTTTGTCAAGCGAGTAGGTATTTATCTTGTTATTTCAATTAGAAATTCAATTTAGCGTCATTTTGATATTCCATGCTTTATCTTGTTATTCGGATTAACTATAAGTCGCTACTGAGATGATCGGATCATGATCGACCCTAAGTGACAAAACAATACGAGTTCGAGTTCATCATCGGCAATGTCACTAACAACTCTCGGATAGGTTGAATGCGCGGTTCGAGCTTTTCAACCTTATCTCAATTTTATCCCCATCACACTGGACAACAACAAATGTGGCAAACGTTCTCATCTGTCCAGGCACGTGAGGATGTACACAACTCAAACTCTGCGCGCATCTTGAATAGCAGGATTGGCCCCCTGTGCAAATTCAAGATAGCAGAAAAACACAACTTTTCACTCCATGTGCAAGCAACATGCAGCATGGAAGTGCACCCTCTTGTGAGCATTGAGCAGCATGATACAAAAACACACTGGGGGCGAGTTGTATGTCACCTCAACCATTTGGGGATAGGATGTATGACACCTGACTAAATCATTATACTTCGGGGGCGAGTCATGTAACACTCGAGAAAAATACAAATCCGTAGGGAAACCGAACTTCTTAACCCATAATAGGTTATGGATTAAGAGGGGCGATGTTTGTACCCCTAATATTCTACACAAGGAAATGGGCTAGTTTTGGCATTCAGAACCCCCATGTCCAAACCCATGGGCAACAAACTAATCTAGGCCTAGCTAACAAACACTCAATTCACAAGCCCATGAGCAAAAACCCCAAATTGGGCTAGAAAGTTCCGCATTAGGACCGCCACTCCACAAATTTCCAGTCCAGAAACCAAGTCCGTCACGACAATGGCCAAATCCGGTGACCGAGTCCGACGGCAAAGTCCGGTGGCCAATGCCGGCGGAAAAGTCCGGCGAACAAGTCCGGCAGCACACCCAGCGGTAATCGTCGGCGATTAATCGCTATTACGCGGCGATTAATACCCGATTAATCGTGTAGCCCCACATAACGCCGTTAATGACGGCGTCAAAGATATACCTGGCATATTCGTTTAATTTAAACGTCGTCAAGCATCTTCGGTTAACTTTAACGTCGTTACTAACGGTGTCGGGATATACAGGAATATTCTGTTAGGTGACTTGATTTACATCGCGGAGCGGATAACCGCCGGCTGTCAGATGACAGCGGCAATCGCCGAGTTTTTCGGCGATTAATACTAGATGCCTATTAATCGGCGACTAATCGGGAACGATTTTTTGATGGTGGTTATTCGGTGCTTTTCGGTCCATCTTAAATCCTGTAGTCCCGGCTGTTTACGCCCCAGTCCAATTACCCTGCGGATGTTTGCACCCCGTCTGCTTACACCCTTTTCTTTTGCACTATGGGCTATCCACACCCAATGTGGTTAATTAATCATAATGATGGAAATTTCTGGAATTGATACCTGCTGGGCGATACTGCAGGGAGGGATGCAGGGACTATTATTTCAGGGACTGTTACTGCATGGAGCCATGCAGGGGCCAGTTAATGGCAATTGGTATCTGCCATAAAGTTCAAGATGTAAAACGGAAATTAGCCATGTATAAATGGGGAGTTTTATAACAAATGAGGTATGCAATATTTCCCATTAAAACTCCTGCGAAAATATTCTCATGCTAACTTAGGCATCGGAGGGTTTTTTGCAGGTACCCCCCATCTTTCTCCATTAACCAAACTAAGTGAGGATTGAAGCAGCGATCGATTCCCGGCAACGACATCAAATAATTTTCTGTGTTTGGGGTAGAAGAGATTTTGCCTTACAAACAAAGATTATAATGTTATGGTAATTATCAGAAGATGGATATAAGAGAACTCACTGCAAGACTTTGTTAAAGGAATATGTATTCTTTGGAATATCTAGAAGACTATGAATGACATGGTTTTCTCGCATGGAAATTTCCATCTCAACAATATTTTGAAGAAGGTAGATCAGGATTTTGAAATTTGTATGGAAAACTAGAAAGGAATTATGGTAAGTCATGATACTGCAGTGCAGATTTGGTTTCCTCCTGATCACCCCTTTGTGAAGATTAATGTAGATGCGGCTTTTATTCCCAATAATGGAGCTGCAGGGGCGATTGCTCGAGACCATAATGGAAGGTTTTTAGGCTGTGTATCCAGAACTTTTAATTGCACTTCATCTCTTTTGGATGAAACAATTGCTTGCAGGTTAGGAATTGAACTTGGTTTACAACATAACTTCACAAAAATTATCATAGAGGGGGATGCAGCAAATGTGACTGCAGCTATCCTTGGTGATCCAAAAGACATTCCATGGTTTATCAGATACGAGGTGAAGAAAATCAAAGATGCAACTAGTTCCTTTAATGATATCAAATTTCAGCATGTTCGTAAGAATGTAAACAATCTGACACATGAATTGTGCCAATTTGCTTTTCGTGATAATGTAAATAGTTGGTGGAATACCAATTCTCCACCTTCATGTATCTCTGCAAACCTCAATTTTGAGGTAATTTAATAAAGTTGGGCTCTTTAGAGCCCTTTCCCCTTCAAAAAAATAAATAAATGTCCAATGGTTTGGTGGCTATTTAAAGAGACGGTTATTATGCAAATAAGGGTTCAGACTACAAAATCAAACCTTTAATTCGAAACAATAAGATTTATGAAATTCAAATAAATTCAAATCCTTAATAAAAGCATCAAAAAGGATACCTTTCACGTTTCAGAGATTCTTAAGGGATCACTAGGGAAGGGATTCGAGGGCCCATAAGTTAAAATGGACTATATGGCCCGGTAGCACCTACCTAATCACTAACCGAATTAACTGACCAACTAATTCATAGTACATCACCTGACATGGCAAAGGCGGCGGCTGCTGATGAGGGAGGAATGGGAAAGACTTTTCTTCAAATCTCACGTGGCGAGAGATATATAATTTCTTTGTTTCACGGTGCAAACACATGTAGCCTTTATACGAACTACTATAGCCTATGAAAACACAAGGGAGAGATCGTGGTTCCAATTTGTTTGCATTATACTGTCTAAGACACGGATAAGCTAGATAACCAAAAACACGCAAGAATGAATAGTCTGGAGACTTATTAAAAAAGAGTTCTAGTGGTGTTTTGATATCTGAGCTGGATTTAGGCAATTTGTTGATTAACAAGGGGGTATTCAAACAAGATTTCTATGGATTTTTAATAGATTTTTAATTGGAGTGACTTTTAGAGATTTCTAGTGATTTTCTGAGAGAGTTTTAGAGAGTCTTTGTGACTTGTGGAGACAAAAAATGAGATTTGCAGGGACAAAAAAATGAGACTTGTAGAAAGTTTATGTGATTTGTAGAGATAAAATTGTATAATATCCCCTAATTAATTCCCTACAGTAATAATAAAAGTACCATGAGCACCTAATGAAATATGTGTTCATTGTCAAAATAAATCGCACTGCTGTCCTATGCCTAAATTTTCATTCACTTTATTCCGGTTGTTCACATTTTATTTTCTATGCGGAAAAAAAAATCATAACTTCTAAAATATATATTTTAAAATCACAAAGACTCGCATACCCGATTTTAAAATATATATTCTCCAATTTAAGAACGCCCCCTAGCTCAGCTGGTCATCCCCGATTCCCAAAGGTTAATGCGCTTCAGGAGGTCCCAGGTTCGAGTCCCCAATGGCGTAATATTGCAGGAATTAACATGGAAGGTAGTGTTAGTTTGCCCCCTTGTGACACAATCTCAGCCCCCCTCCCGCCGTTTCGGCTCCCTTGGCTAGGTTACCCATGAGGCTCGCTGGTAGGTTAGCACAACAACAACATGTTCAATTAATTTAGTGGCATGTCGTTGGAGCTTAGCTTGTTAGACTTCCAACTAGTTTCATGTAATAATATTTAAAAAATCATATTATTCTACATTTTGTCTTGACACAATCTCAACCCTTAAGTACAAGGAGATAAAAGAAATGGTTCACTCCCAAAACCAAAAAATCTCCAAATTTATCACCTCTTGAGGAGAGATTTCTACCATGTCTATTTTTAAGAAAAAGTCTCTCCAAATCACTGAAAACAACAAATCAATGACTTTCAATTCTCCTTCAGATAACAGGAGCGTCAGAGTAACTCTTATGAAATCCTAATCCAATAACATGGAATTTCAGAGAATTTAAATGACTTAAAAAAAGTCTCTAACCAATAAAAAGAGATATTAAGAGACTCTCCAAAAGTCTCTATGGACTAACAGTAGATTTGCGAACTCCACAGAAGTCATTCAAAATCTTATTTGACTAACCCCCTGTAAATAACAAGCAGTAGTAAATGCGTCTGCCCAAAAGGAACGAGGCATATGTGCATGAAACAAAAGAGCTAAGCCAGACTCTGTGACATGTCTTATTCGACGCTCTGCTATGCCATTTTGGGGTGAAGTATGGGGACATGAAAACCTGTGCTCAATGCTCGAGTCATTGAGATATGACGTGAATTTCTTATATTCCAAGGCATTATCAGATTGAAGAACTTTGATTTTATGTTCAGTGAGATTCTCAACCTTTTTTCGAAAATAAATAAAGGTTTGTAAAGTGTCTTACCTTTGAACCAAAGGAAAAATCCAAGTAAAATGGGAATAATCATCCATAAATAACAGATAATATCGAAAACCAGACCTTGATAAATGCGGTGAAACCCAAATATCGGAAACAACCAAGCTTAATGGCTTATCAAAGACAGTAATGCTAAGAGAAAATGAAAGCTTCTTTCTTTTACTGATGTGGCAAGAATGACAATAATCAAAAAGTTTGCTAGAAACAGGAAGTGAAAATTTGGTAAGGAATTTTAGAGACCGTACACAACATGGGATGACCTAATATTTGATGCCAGATAGGGAAGCTCGTTGCAACTTGTGCCTGTGGCTTTATTGGTTTATCAAGCATGTTAACTCCTTCAAAGAGATACATCCCATTCCTTTGATCCCTCTCAGAAGCGTTTTCCCCGTGTGCTTGTCCTTCACAACAAAGAATGAGGTGTGAAACTCAAAATATACTTCGTTATCTCTACATAATTGAGATACAGATAGAAGATTGCATTTAATTTGCGGCACATGATATACATTGTTCAATTGAAAAAAGCGAGAGTTGATAGTTAAGAAGGCATTACCAACGTTGGCAACATTTAAGGCGTTACCATTTCCTACATAAACCTTCTCAGTGCCATCATATTCATGTGGTATTGTCATATTTCTCATGTCTGTCGTTAAATGATGAGTCGCACCAGTGTCAGTGACCCACTGAGCTTTGTTCTGGCCACCTGGTAGAGCTATATATGCTGCAAGCTGCCTTTGTTGATTATTATTGGGCTTCTCATAACGAAACCAACACCTATCTGCTAGGTGATTTTTCTTTTTGCAGATCTGGCACTTAGGTGCTCCATTGTTCTCATTCTGGGATTGTTGTTGATTGTTGCGCTGGTAAGAATTGTTGTTGCTTCTTCTATATTGCTGGTTGGGGTTTTGCTGGTACTGAGAACCCTGACCATTAAACCTCTGTTGATCAGGCCTATGTCCATATGCTACTGTGGTAGACATAGCCACATTGGCTAGCGGTTGCTGCTACAAAAGCTAGCTATTGCTCGAGCCTCACATCAAAGGTTATAAGATGAGAATAGAAGGTGTCGATATCCATTCCTTCAACAGTACTTAACGCGGTTACAATTGGATCATAGCTTTGGTTAAGTCCATTGCTGATGGCTTGTTTTCTCTCATCGACAGAAACAGTGCATACAAATTCTGCTAACTGAGCAAATAAGGTTTTAGCATCATTCAAATAAGATTTTAAAGTCTTATTACCTTTTGACAGATTGTGGAGCTTTTTCTTGAGGCTCATCTAATGAGCAAAGGTTTTTGGTGCGTACTCCGACTCGAGTTTATCCCATACTTCTTTTGATGTGCTTAGAACTTCAGGTGTACTTAGAAGTTCAGGTGTTAAGGTTGAATTCAACCATCCAACAATCAACGAATCTTGGGATTCATAAGCAGTGAATTCGGGATTTATATCTTCACTTTCAGGTAAAGTTCTTGTTGGTTTTTGTTTGGTGATTTATATCTTCACTTTCAGGTAAAGATCTTGTTGGTTTTTGTTTGGTGATTTATATCTTCACTTTCAGGTAAAGTTCTTGTTGGTTTTTGTTTGGTTCCATCAATGAAGCCAGTGAGATCATACCCTTTTAAGTTTGGTTCCATCAATGAAGCCAGATGGGTTTGAATTGAGCTTTCCAAAGTAGGTGATTGGCTTCAGCATGTTTCAAGGTAACGAGATGATGAATCTGTACCTAACGGAGACTGTTTGTATTCTCTGCCATGATATTTAGGGTTTTTGTGTTTGTGTGTTGGTTTTTATTTTTTTGATTTTGCAGAAGATGGCTTGGATCAAGGCTGATACCAAGTTAGAACAGGGTTTTGGGTAGAATGACTTCCACACAGAACAGGTGGAGATTGTACTCTTATTGTTACACAGTTTGTTAAACAGATAACATAATCAGAAACTGTAATTTCGGAATAGTAGCTTAACAATAAGGACCGAGTTGAAAGCCTGCACAGCTGTGCTGTTATACTATTCATTGACTGACTCCTCTAGCTAGCCTTAAGGAGAGTTTGCAGCTGTATCTTTAACACGCACAATGGGACTTTTATGCTCCCTAGCAGCAGCCAATTCCATAGAATCTGACTAAAATCACAGAACCACATAATGTGTTCCAAGGAATCCTGATTCTGTCCACAGAAATAACACCTAGAAGCTAATCCAAAGCCTCATTTCTGCAATTAAGGATAAGAAATAAACCTGTAAATTACTAAGACGGATAGTTCAAAGAAGTAAAAACCTAAGAAACAAAAAGCACCTGGATATGCCTAGAACTACGTATAATAAGGCAGGTGTGGCAAATATTGATATGTAGATACAGTAAAATGCAATGAAAGGGACAATGGTTTATAAGCATATAACAGATTGTGCAAAAGTGGTGTCCAAATAATGCCTAGACTCAATTCCTGCACACTGCCCGTGAATAAATCCACACAATTCAGAACTCTTATCAATTAAAGAACTGAACAAATTCATAATGTGACATAAAAATCTGAAACCATTGAACATGCACATTGTAGGTCACGACTCCCCATTTTGGATCACAAGAAAAAGTATTGAGAGCAACTTAGCTCTCCCTGAATTTTCTCTAGCATTCCAATTCATCGTTTGATTCTCATGCGACAAAATACCAATGAATAGAAAAATAGGAAAAGCAGCAAAGCTACAGAAATATGTGAGACTAGTGAAGTATCTGGATGTCCAAAGAAAAATTCGTAGTCTGAGGCGCAAGGCGCACCTAGGCGTCGCCTTGTATTTTTGTGATAACCTCAAGGACAGCCTCTAGACACAGCTAGGTTAAAGAGTTTACCCTATCAGAATTGAAGAAATTCAAATATCATAGGATTCGAGAAAACAAACATTAGATATAATCAATCATGAATTAACCACTGAACAGGATTTGATTACACACAGCAATTCAGAACTCTATCAATTAAATAACACATTAGTTTCTTGTTACAAACTTAATAAAAAAAACCCTCAGAAGCCATAATTTCCTATTATCATGGTGAGTTTCACATATAAATATGCAGAATCAAAGTACGATACTTACTGCTGAGTATGCATCAAGATGGTGTATCTTAGTCACTATGGAACTATCCTGTCAAATATGGTTGTATATCTACTGTGGTTGAACGTAGTAAAAATGAACATATGCACAATAATATATCCTAGCTTGAGTGGATTCATTTTGTGATCGTTTTCGTGCAGTTGTGTTTATCCAGCAAGAACTTGTGTTTCACCAGTCAAGAGATTAGAAAACCATGAACTAGGAAAAAGCATAATCAGTATGACTGTACCAAAGTTTTATAATGGTGAAAGCATTACTTAAAATTAATATTACCTGGAAGGGAACCCAAGGAGAGGGGGGTGGAGGTGACGGGGTATGGATTCTTTCAACTTTAGCAAATATAGTGGTCACATCGATACTGCTTCCACCTGTGTTGGTCAGGGAGGCTAACGCTGCAACCAATGCAGCGTTGCCCACTAACGTCGGTTCAGCGGATTGTCTTCTTTTTCTATTATCCTGATATCGATCCATCTTATCCGGGCCACCAACCATCGCCCCGGTTATGTTGTGGGGGTTGGGGCCCGGGTAATCTCTCCATTGGAAGCCTTCCGTACAGCTGTAGGGTCTTCCATCCCTAGGGATGGAAGCAGCTCTATGATAAACTTGTTTTGGGAATCTCTGGCCAAATCCCACCATATAGCTCATATTCTTCGGGTTCTCCCCCAATATATAGTTTACCTGCAAACAAACAAAAGCTAACTTAGGATTCTTAGGAAGGCCAGGAACTATAAAGAAGTGTTCCACATGTTGGCACAACTTCTACTATAACCAATCAACACTCAAAGACCTCACAGAAGTCTAGAATTCAATGATTCGCACATACATACGTTCAACAACCTCCAATATCCCACATCGTGTATCATTTCTAAGGTAAAGAGGTCGGCAGGTGTAAAACCCCAAATCCTAATTTCAACTTCTAGCGACTTTGCCATATCTGTGAGGCACAACTGTCTGCTAAATCAATTTATCAGTGAGATCTAACCATGTAAGGAAAAAAAAGTGACATTCACTGCTAATGATAGCTAACACTACCCACCAAGGATTGTCTGCAATGACATAATCTCTTTAAGCAATCCCAAATTGAATTTGGTTATAATCGCCTTTCAGACCAAAACATATCACAAACACCTATTTTAGACAAAATCTTTAATGCTTTAGTCATGTGTACACTTTTCCTCTTGTCAGTATGTTTAAATCTGCCAAATAGTATCAACTAATCAACTACATGCACATACTCAAAAAAGGAAAACAAGACCAATACAGAACGAAATTGGATGCCAAACAATATAGGTTTTCATTCATGTCAGTCTCATTTATGAAATTTCATATGAACATTGTGATAGTTAAGAGACCCACTGTTGATGATGATCCTAATCTAAGCCCTAATTCATTTATGTCGTCAATTAAGAACCAACCCCATTACAACAATAAAATAAACTACAAACAACAAACAAAGAAGAGAATACAAACATGATAAAAGACCACAGTTGTTATGTGCATGCTTAATTTTGATCCATGTTATGTAAGCAAGTGGAGTAAGCTAAATGAAATTCAAGAGATACAAACATGATAAAAGACCAGCATAATTTTGAGTTAGTCTCCCATTACTTAATTAAACTAGTAACACAAGATTATTCGAGCCATATCAACCATAGGAACTAGTTTTTCTTTTTCCTGAATGTGATGCATTTTCCACATGATGAAAGGAAGGTTCTACTAAAGAAACTAGAAGTGAAAAAAAAAGGAGGGAGACATTTATAAACCTGATGAGTACGATATTGTAATCAAAGGTCGTGATTTTTTTCAAATGGCAGCCCCTTTGCAGTACTCAGCTGAACTCTCATATCAGGTAGTTTGTGGCTCTCTTTAAAACTTACGTCAAAAATTTAAGTTAGGGGTACCAAGTACACACCCAACTTCTACTATGCTTAACATAAATCAAATCAAATAAAAGCCCCAATTTTTGAGACAAATCTTAAATAAAACCTAAATTTACAAGTAAAACTTAATCATACCAAGGCACTAGACAAAAGATTAACTCTGTAAAAAAAAACGAGAAATATAGAAGGGCTGTTCATCCGTGTAAAAGATTTAGAACATTCAGACATAGTTGTTGATGATGCTGACATTGGTAATAAAGACGATACGAACTTATAATCAATCTTATACATTTTAATAACCAGTTGGAAGAATCAATGATTTAATAAACAGAAGGTAAAATACCTGGGTAGTGGAAAAATTCTTTAAGCTTTCAAGCGGGATATAGTTAGGGCCGCAGGCCCACGAAGGGATGCCCTGCGATTGCAGGTATCCCGCAAACACAGCAGAGATGTATGCTGTGTTTGCAGAATACTGCAGGGGCCTCGGTCCTAGGTCTATTAGTCCACCTGCAAAATTAAATGCAACATGTTAAGCAAGTCAGTTAAATCTATTATTGTGTAGCATTAAAATCAAATTTTTTTTATGACGTTTAGAAGGCCAATAGGATAGAATATCGCAATTAAACATCAATAAGCATATAGAACATGATAAAACCCATTACTCTTTTAGAAACAATAGATTATAAGTTCAAGAAATAGTAATAAAAAGTCGGCCTTCTAAAGACTATCTAATAGTCTATTTATACTACAGACGGAAACAATTAAAAAGGATACCTAAATAGTAGAACATTCCTGGATTAAAACATTCTTAAAAGAAACACAAAATGCCCCTGCATCATTTTGCAACTGAAATTACTAAATAACTAAATTAACTTACCTTTTGTAAACTGAAAAACCCCGTATTTGGGAATATAGGAGCACATCATTTTCTCCAAAACTTTGTGGTAGCTTTGAAGCATATCCTCAAAAGGGTATGGAACTCCCAAAATGATCCGCAATCGGGTCAACAGGAGCAATGCACCAGGTAATTTGTTGTCATAGCTGAGAATCCATAGAGAAGGTGTTCTACTAAAAAGCTTTGTCTTTGCTGCCAGCTGTTCATTGGTTGCTCTAGAAAGATATTCATAATTACCTGTGGCATAGAATAACCACGTCGCAGCCCATAGTTCTTCATCATGAAAATCTGTTGAGTTATACGCGTTGTTCTTCTTCTGCGCTGTGTAAGTATATCGACGTTCTGAGAGGCTGCAGAAATCAACCAGCTTCTCTGCTCCTTCAATTAGCTGCCGAGAATACAGTTCGTCTTCTTTGAAAACTAGAGAGGCTGATGCCAGAGCAGCTATCATCTCTCCGGCAAGATCAGGCCCACCATGCACTGATTCGAAACTCCTCCTGTATGCAACATCCTCTGGCCTTTGCCAACAATAGCCATCATCTGGCATTGTTGAGTTACTTCGAGCCACACCCACCTGACGAACATGAAAACAAGAAAGTATAAGTTAAACAAGAAACAAAGTAGGCTAACAGAAGATGCCAAATTCAAGTCGAGATTAAGTAGCAAGTAGCAATCAACAATAAGATTATTGATTATAGGAAGACATGATAAAATTTCAAACAGACATGCAAATTTGAAAAGACGTCGTTTGGGCATAACAAAAAACGTCTAAATTTACTACGATTGATAGCTCAACGAATACTAAAAATCTCCTGGATATGCTTTTAGGGCCTAGAACTACGTACAATAAGACAGGTGGTGCAAATATTGATGCAGATACAGTAAAATCCAATGAAAGTGACAAAGGTTTATAAGCATAACAGATGAAGCAAAAGTGGTGTTCAAAGATAAAGGCAATGCCTATACTCAATCCATGCGCACTGCCGATGAATACATCCACACAATTCAAACTCTATCAATTAAAGAACAGAACAAATTCATAATGTGACATAAAAATCTGAAACAATTGAACATGCACATTTTGGCTCACGACGCCCCATTTGGATCAGCACAAAAGTATTCAGAGCAACTTACTAAATGCTCTAGCTCTTTTTGAATTTTATTTAGCATCCCAATTCATCATTTGATTCTCATGCGAAAAGATAACAAGGAATAGAAAAATAGGAAAAGCAGCAAAGCTACAGAAATATGTAAGGCTAGCGAGGTATCTTGATGCATATCTGATGTGTCAAAAGAAAAATTCAAGGTGAGAGTTCTCCAAAATGATTTATATGACTATTGTTTGAGGCCCGAGGCGCAAGGCGTCGCCTTGTATTTTCATGCTCTAGACACAGCTAGGTTAAAGAGTTTACTCTATCTCCATTGAAACAAATCCAAAAATTACAGGATTCGAGAAAAGAAACATTAGATAGAAACTTAATCAATCATGAATCAACCAAAGAATGGGTTTTGATTACACTAGATAGACACTTAAATCTACGCAATTTCAAAACTCAAAAACACAATAGTTTCTTGCAAAAATCTCAGTAAAAAAAAAAACCATCAGAAACCAAGATTTCCTCTTATCATCATGGTGATTTTCACAAACAAATATGCAGAATCGAAGTATGATTACTTACTGCTGAGTATTATGCATCGAGATGGTATTTTTGTTGTTCAACTTTAACAACAAAACCAAAGAAAATGAAAATAAACAGAAGAAAACACACAAAATCCGATTATATGAAAACCGAAGCCCAACTGAAACAAGCATAAGCCCAATAAAGAAAAAAATAATAATGAGCCCATCAACTTAATAGGTTGTGAAAAAAGTTTACCTGACTGATAATATGGCTGACAGTGGAATTAGATGTAGAATCTAATGTTTTCAAAATATAATCAACGCCCCACCGAATAATTTCTGTAACATGATCATATTCTCCAGTTTCTCTGTAGTGATGCCCGAATTCAAGCACACTCCAACTCAACATTGTCATGGAGAAGGCGGTGGGGAAAGTGTATTTGATATTTTCACCGCCATCGTAAAATCCACCGACTAATCTACCATCACCATCATGCAGACCAGAATCACCTCTCCATGGTATTCTGCTGTGTACCAAATGTCCAGCTACAAAAAAGGAAGTAAAATTTAGTCAGTAAATTTCTCTAGCACGTAAAATTTACAAATATCTAGTTTTACCCAACATGCATTCATATATGATTGACCAGAAACTGGTGGAAAACTGTAAGTTGACTTTCATGCATTGTCAGTAAAATTTACAACAAAGACCTTGACCGTATTGACTGTTACAATGACTTACATTTTTGGGCATCAAAAAACAGAAGCGCTTTTTGAAGAGCAACTGAATAATTATCTGCTGTTGGAACTATAACCCTCTTTGGTTTTCTTGTGACCATAGGAACAGTGATAACGGTAATCAATAGAAGCAGAAACACAAAGCAGCCTGCTATTAGGGGTTTTCTTCTACGAACTTTTCCAACTTCTTTTTTAGGTTTCCTCTTCCAGCTGTTCATGATTTTGGCCAAACGACCTTGGTAGTATGCTTTGGGCCGGGGATACACCAATTCTCGCTCAACTTCAAACGGATTTACCAACAATCTAGCTTTCTGGTTTTCAAGCTGGTATGTTTCAAACGGAAAAGAAGTTTCTGACAGATGTTGAGATGATGAATCCGATTTCTCTTCCTCGATTTCGGAGGCCATTGTATTAAGAAGCTGCTAGAACAACCAAATTACACCCTGCAAGGAGATGTAATTTTACAAGCAATTATTGAATACTTGAAACAAATTAATGAAAGAGTAGGAGATGATGATATTGTTATGTATACTCTGAATGGTTTGTGTAGAAGTTATTATAATCAGTTTGTTGTTTCTTCTCACAATAGAGAGAGACAATTTACTTTTACTGAGTTAAGATCAAGACTTGTTCTTCATGAACAGTGGATGAAATCTCAAGAGAATAAATTAAAAGCTAAGATAATTGATTGTTACCTGTAGATCAGTGAATGCAAGAACCTGCAAAGAAAAGGGAACATTTGAATGAGCAGAGAATCAAGTATTGTTTCCAAAAATATTGTTGTCACTCATAAACTGTCCAAAAAAAGAAAAAAACAACACCAAATCAGTAGTTGAAGCAGAAGGGTTACCCGCTAACGAGGAGGCTCAGAAATCTCCTTGTTAAATCTTCCGGCGATACTTTGGGAAGTGCACAAATTATACATGCTCAGATCAATTTGTTAATAACAATAATGGTGAAGCTTCTGAAACACAGAAAGGTGATGAATTGTCTGTGGGTGATGAGCTGAGGCGGTATATGGAAGTTGGAAAAGAACTAGATGCTGAAAAGAGAAGAGGAGTTTTCTTGGATTTTTTCATATATTGTGATTTGGGGGACAATGCTAGCGATCGACAGAGTTACAAAATGATAATTTGTTTCACTTTTCGGAACTTTCTAATCTTGATGAACTATGGCTGATCTGTTTTTTCTCTGTTTTGAGTTAACAACTTGCACATTATAAGGGAACCGCAAATAGTTTGCACTAAGAATATGTATTTCAGGGGTTTGATGATTTTGGTTGAATCAAAGAAGAGACAGAAATTGAACTGGGGTTTCTGTGTTGGATGAGGTTCTGATTGAGATTTGAGATGGAGATAGAAGAGCAATTTAGGTTAAGGTTTGAACTGAAATTACAATGGGTTTAGGTAGAGTTGAAGCAGCAAACCATATGATGAGAATTCAAATGAGAAGCCTATAACTAGTTGGAATGCGGTACTGTGGTTGGATGTAGTGACTACTACTAATTTTTATGGTTCATCAACAATATGGTCCACAAACCAAAGATCCATCCAAAAGCCGAAAATGATTCTTCAATTCCCGGAGGGTGATTTACTAAAGAAAAGAGAAAAACAGAATGGACGGGCATTAAATTTACCTTCAAAAGGAACAGAAAGAGTAGAAAAGAAAAGCACAACTGTATGTGTGTACCCAAAGAAATAAATTTCACCTTCAAAAATTACCAAGTTGGATAATTATTTACTACAAGTTTTGAAGTCGATTTAATTCAGATTTGTCTCATTTTACAGAGAGCGAATGTCTTAAAGCTAAATCCGGCCATATTCCCCATGCTATTATTCATATTGTAATGAGGGTTGACAGAGATGTTTTACCCAAAAGGAGAATTGAAGGTGAAAATTTCCTTACACTCTCCTTTTTCTCTTTTGAAAATACCAAATCCTTTTTCCCTTCTTTACATCGATTATAGTTCTTGGATAAGATCGATTGCAATTGCATAGATTACAAGATTAATTAAACCAGTAACAATCCCTATTACATTTTTGTGCATTTCTAGCACATGAATCAGTAATCAGAGATGGTCACTTAACATGTGACATCTCAACAGATAGTAGATCCAGTAATTAAACCTTAAGTGCAGTAATTAAACATAGAAGTAATTAAATGTTTCATTCATTACTTAGGGACAGCTAACTTGACACTCATCTTTGTGTAACTAGTGGAAATCCAAAAATCCATTACCTTTTAAGTTACGTACTGATTTGATGCGGAACTTTTATGACAATTTCGCAACGTACTTGAACCATCAAATTAGCAGAAAAGAATTTGACAATTTTGGAGTGCAATATTGCTAAACAGCGGAAACTAATCAACATCTTTTCCAAGCTTTATCATTTCCGGTAGACAAAACGTCATCGTCTGCCCATCCCTAATCGCTGGCTCATAGGTTTCTGCTTTAGAGGAGTGGGTGCATTCTGGACATGTGTGTTCGGCCTTTTAACTAGGTTTGGATGTCTTCTCGTTTTGCATTCTTGTAGTGTACGTGACTATATATAGTATACTCACGGGAGAGGAATCTCAATCAAATGAAGTGCCCCAACACCAAGCCCTGCTATCAGTAAAAACAATATAATACCAACATAAACTCTCTATTAGCGGCTATCAGTAATTATTTAAAGTTTTCGGTAAAAATTTCCATGGGTGGATTATCGATCTTAAGCTTAAGCAGCTGAAAGAGAGTTTATGTTGCGTGTTTTATGTCCAACGTTACATATTTTGGGTGATTAACAAAATGTATTATAAAATAATCTCTCCCACAATCAAAATTAACCACACGTTTCGTACTTTTTTTGCAGATATATGCAAGTTTACAACAACCGGACGGATTTCCCATTTCAGTCAAAAGTAGTCACATACTAAAGTTAAGGGACCACTGAGACTGGTGAGTGGTGACGGGAATATTTCCGTTTCTTGCTTGAAATAGATCATAATAATCTCAGTCATTTTTTTGTTTTTGAACTTCAGGGTCCAACACCCTAATAATTGTTTCATGATAAAGTAAGTTATTTGTTTTCCAAAAGAAATGTCATACAAGATAAGATCATAACAATCTCAGAAAGTTATTTGTTTCTTCTCTTCATACAAGCTCACATGAAGCAGTTAGCTTGGTCCTCTTAATTATGTTTGTTTAAGTGGATAGTTAAATCTGGGAGTCAAAAATTGTTTTCTCAAGGTACCCTCAAAACCCAATTCTTTATCCAGAAAACCTTGTTTCTAAGTGAAACTACGTAGCCAAAAAGTTACGGTTCTTGTTTGTTTCAGGCTTATTGTGTTTTCGATCCTAAAACCTTTCCGGTATAAATTTAAATACACTAGTTTAATAACTTTCTTAATTTTGAAAAGAAAAGATGACATTAAAGAGAGAATGTCGTACAAGATAAGAGGGACTGTCCTTTTACAATTACAGACAAAAGATCAACGTTCCAATGGTGAACAATTGGGTTGGCATGTACATATATATATAGATATATAGATATGCTTAAAATTGTTTATTCCACAACACCACACGGAAATTGTTTGCTTTAAATTTCATTGATATCTACCAATCTGATTCAATGCTTCTTAATTCTGGAAATATACAGAACGCTGAGGTAAAATGGATAACATCATCGCTTATACAACTCGGAAGAAATGAGTTCTTCTCTTGAAAGAAGTGTAAATCAAAGTGTTTCAGCAACCTACTAAAAAATAATTTTTTTGCTTACCAATGTTCAGGTCGTATGCTTCTTGAGTTGCAGTCATTAATAATTAACCATTTGAATGCTTTATATTAAGAATCTAAATTCATTCTTGTGAATCTACTCTAATATGTCTATGCTTGAATGTTGCTGAAGAAAATCATGTACGAATACGCTCCTGGGAAACAGTAAGCAACATGTTGCTGATAATGCATCTGCATCTTCCAAGAAGCATACGACCTGAACCTTTTCTTATTTATAGGGGTGACAGATAATAGTTGGTGTCAAATGTTTTCTGCATATAGTTTTAAAGTTTGCCCAGCCCCACTTCATCTAGTTTATTAAGCCACATTCTGCCAAAATTTGGTTTGGTTTTGTCCTGTGTGCCATATTCAAAATTTAAAGAGACAACATAGATCTTAATCTTTACCACCTCCACCACATTGTTTGATGATATGTTTTCTTCTCTTTCTTTCTAGTAACGAGAGAAGCGTAACAACTAACAAGCCTACAAGACCAGAGGTACAACCACAAAGAAAATGGAAACCACGGGTTTCGTTCGGAGATTAGGTATCGATGCTAGTAATGAATTAATGAGGCACATAATCTTTTGATTAGCACATACTACTACTTGCGTTAGGTGACAACTCTTGAAAGCCTTTGTCTTATCCATGCATAATTGCTCACTTGAAGTAGTCAGCTTGGCAATTGCATAAAAGGATTGTTAAATCTGGCAGTCAAAAATTGTTTCCCTTTTTTCCTTTTTTATTATAGTTCTTGGCAGGGGCGGAAGTAAAGGGGGGCTAAACCTTGCTATACCCCCTTTTCTCATAAAACTGCAACAAGTTAATAATTCACCCTTTAGTTGAATTTTTTTTTTAATTTAGTCCACCAGTCAAAGGAATTTAGTCCACCACCTCCATCGTATTAGTCCACCAAAGTTTGTCAAGTGACTAAAGCGTCCAGCTGTCCAAGCATCCAATCCCAGTTACGTGTCTAACCTATTTTAATCTTCCATATTATAATTTTCTAAGCATCTGTCGACTGTCGGTGCTTTTGTTACTGCTAGAATACAAAACAGAGATAAAGAAAGTGAGCGAAATTCGTGGATGGAATTGAATGGGATTATGAACAATCATTAATAATAGGTAAGAATTTTTCTTCTTTACTTCTTTATGATCAACATGTCAATCAAGAGTAATTCTATAAGTCTTTAATTCCTAAAAGCTATTTCGTTAATTCTTTTTGTGTTAAATTAGGTATTTAGGTTTTACTGATTTTGAATGAAGTAAAAACTCAAGGTTGTTAATTGTTTTCTAGGGTTTGAATATTTCTTTGGGGTTGATTCTAATTGAGAATTAAATTATGTTGATGTTTATTATTGATTATTGAAAATTGAAATTTTCAATAAATAGTAATTCTAGGGTTTGGGTTTTCTACTTTTAGACTTCTAATTGAGAATTGAATTGATGAAAATTGAAATTATTGAAATTGTCTATTGTTAGCATCTCCTAATTGTATAACAAGTTACTTGTGATGCTTACAGCTTACTACAGGTTGCAATGTCTACTCCTTGTCAAGGGGCTAAACGTGGAAGAGCTACTAATACTATGCATAAATTTTTCAAAACTGTTGAAGCAGCAACTAGTAATGTGTTTTTTTCGTCTCCATCACCTGCTAGAAATCATGAAGTTCCAGTTGTAAATTGTGAACCTGAAGAAGTTGAGGGTACTCAAAGAACTGTTGAAGTTGAGGGTGTTCAAAGAACTGATTTTGAAGAAGTTGAGGGTACTCAAAGAACTGATGGAGTTGAGGGTGTTCAAAGAAATGATTTTGAAGATGTTGAGAATACTCGAAGAACTGATCTTGAAGAATTGGAAACTCGAAGCGTACCTGAAGTTGCCGATAGTGCGTATGTTACTTCTTTAGAACGGGATCCTGGATTATGTATACCAATAATGCGAAGATCCAATCTAACAAACGTGATGAAGTTCGCCAAGCTTATCTACAAATGGGCGTATTAGAATAAAACTTGCTAAGTATCCAGGTACTCCAATGGGAATCCAAGACGTTGATTCGATTTTCTGAAGTGGTTTGATGAATTTCATTGGTTAGAGTATTCTAAAGCTAAAGATGTTGTGTTCTGTTTCTATTGCTATTTATTTGAGAAAAATCCACCAAGAAGACCAGAGTACACTTATGAAGGATTTAGAAATTGGAATAACGTTAAAAATGGAGCTAAATGTGCATTTTTGGCACACATGGGAAGTAGCAATTCTGTACACTTCACATCTGTAGAAGCAGGTGAGAATTTAAAGAATCCATCACAACATATTTCCACTATTATTCATACGCAGTCGATAGAAATTATACGAAGAAACAGGTTAAGATTCACAATATCGATTCAATGTGCCATGTGGTTAGCTTTTTGAGTGTCCTTTTAGAGGACACGATGAGTCGAAAAATTCAAAGAACCGTGGTAATTTTCTTGAGATGGTTAGATTTTCCCCCACACTTAATGACAAGGTGAAAGAGGTTGTCTTAGAAAATGCTCCCAAAAAATTCTACTTATACGTCTTTGCTATTCAAAAAGAGATTTTGAATATTGTTTCTAACGAAATCGAGAGACAAGATTCGTGAAGAAATTGGAAATAGGAAATATTGCATACTTGTGGATGAATCTAAAGATGCTTGGATAAAGAAGCAGAGATGGTGCTCGTTTTGAGGTATGTGGATAGTGATGGGTATGTTCAAGAACGTTTTTGATATTCAGCGTGTGAAAAACACTTGTGCCGTAACTCTCAAAAAGGGTATAACTGATATTCTTAGTCGTTATAAACTTCCCATTGAAAACATGCGAGGACAAGGTTATGATGGTGCTAACAATATGCAAGGTCGATTGAATGGATTAAAAGCTTTGTTTCTTAAAGATTGTAAATATGCATACTATGTTCATTGTTTTGCACATAGGCTACAGTTAGCTCTTTTTCAAACAGCTGAAAAAAATGGTAGACTTTGGGACTTCTTTTCAATGTTAAATAATATTGTTAATCTTGTCACTGCTTCTCCACTGCGTTTAGGATCTTTCCAAGATGCTCAAGAAGATGATATTAACCAAAGGTTGGCTAATGGTGATCTTGAGACAGGTAGAGGGGCTAATCAAATAGGTGATGTTGCCAAGAGAACTCGATACTCATTTGGAGTTTTCATTATGGTTCTGTATGCTGATCGATTGATAAGTTTGATCGGCTTATACAACTATTGAAGATATTAGTACAAGTGATCCTAATGAGACATGTGGGGTAGGGCAAGCACAAAGTACTTTAGAAAAAATGAAAGAATTTAAATTTGTTTTTGTCTTGCATCTAGTATATAAGATAATGGGATACACTGAAATACTATGTCAAGGACTTCAAAAGAAAACACAAGACATAGTCAATGCCGTGGCTTTAGTTTCGAACACTAAACTTTTGCTTCATAAATTAAGATCAGATGAAGATGGTTATCGACTTTTCATCGAAACAGTCACTACACCAAATTTCTGGATTAGTAACATACTTGAGCCGTTACTAAAACGGGTTGTAACGGCTAATGGCCGTTACAAAATTGGTCGTTCTGATTTTTTGTAACGCTTTGTAGCTACATTTAATTTGGTTGTAACGGCCGTTAAATGCGCTTGGTGACATTACTACCTCGCCACTTAGTAACATGGAGTAAGAATTCTGAGAAAAATTAAATGGGAGTTAGTCATAACATCCCCGAGCCGTTATTACGTGGAAATTTAGTAATGAGCCAGAGTGGAAATTACTACATGGCGGGTTGAAACGGTTCATAGCCGTTTAATTTTTTCAGAATAACAAAAAATTACCGCTGATCAACTTTGACCAGGTCAAGCTGATCGATTGGCGAGTTCATTCTCTCACGGAATTCGCGAATTCCTAATTCAACACCGCATACATTCATCATCCACACTCAACACTTCAATCTATTCATATCACATTCATTCAACTCATATCAAATTTATATTACAAAAGAACCTGAAATTTACCAAACTTTTGAAAAGTACCAAACTTTTGTTTTAGTTAAGTATCAAAATTTCTAAGGAAATACATGGAAGGGTTCCAAACTTCTAAGGGAACTCAGAAAATTACTAACTTCCTACAAAACAAAACTTGAATAACCGCAACTTACAAATTTTGAAGCTTCTTTGTTCTCCACCCTTGCAGCTAAGCTTTATATCCTTTGCATGCTTGCTTTTGTTGAAAGCTTGGGTCGATGAGAAAGAGAAGATTCAGAGCTGCATAGTTTAGAGTCGAATATATGAGGTCAGTTTAGTCATCCATAGGATAATATTTATCTACTTTATTTTGCAAGTAATTCTTAGAGCAAACCCTAAGAGACATCTACGAGTTAATCGGTTATAAAAGGATGAGGGAACTTTCAATACCCACCATCCTGCCACAAGCATCGTAACAGACTTTAAAGATATTTTCCTACAACAAAAGTTGAATAGACTTTCAAGATTAGGTCCAATTAAATCCATCACGAGAAAATTATAGTCCCCTTCAACACCAAACCATATTACATTAGGAAGTCCAGCTGTCAAAGTGGAAACAAACATATATTGATAACCTTGAAAATGAAGGAATAACAGTAAGTAGAAAAATAGAGAGATAATAAGCCTCATTGGTTTTTCCTTATAAGAGTCTGTATAAGTTGATTGATCATTTGGATATTACCAAATTAATTTTATTTAACTACCAGGTAGATGAGCAAAGGCATACTAAGGACATTAAAATGGACAACGATGCATAAATTGAACATAGAAAATTAATACAGTATTAGGCCTTTACATGATATATGCAAGTCCATAGTATACCTGACACTCAACAATTATAATATCATCACATAGTTATTGCTAGACCACTATAAGGACACGAGTAGTGGTGTATTTCCAAGACCATCTGGGGCTTCAGCTCCAAAGGTCGAGGCAATGGTACCTATCAAAGAGTAAGACCAATGAGCCATTTCACCCACCACGTCCTTACAAGGTCCTTTTATACTTCCTACCTGCTTCTTTATACGTATGGACCGACATTACGACAAGGTTCACTTAAGCAATAAAACAAAGAGAAATAGAAATTAGCTCCAAAGGTCGAGGCAATGGTACTTATGAAAGAGTAAGATCAGTGAGTCATATCACCCACAACGTCCTTACAAGGTCCTTTAATACTTCCAACCTGCTTCTATATATGTATGTACCGACATTACGATAAGGTTCACTTATAAGAAATAAAACAAAGAGCAACAATAGTGATACCGTAGGATAGCCTACTCTAATCCGACAGAAATTTTTTTGCAAACCTCCAATTCACTTAGAGATAACATGAATTCTATTGTATATGATATCAAAGCCGTCATGTATCCTATTAAAATACTAAGTCATTACTCAAACTAAGCAGCAGATACTCAACAATCAATCATAAAGAGTAAGGAAGCATAAGTAATAGTTACCTCGAATCTTTCTATGTAACCAAACACTGAACTTCATTATACACACTCATTGTGTGATTCCACACAAGAACTCACTCTCTAATTACCTCAATGAACACAAGAACACTTGGCAAACCCTATGCAGAATATAAGGGTAACACAATATACAGAAATAAACCAACTGAAATCAAGATAAAAAAAAAATATCAGGCACAGTATGTTAGAAGTGAAAGAAGCTTACCCCTTGAATCCTTTTTCCAGTAATAGGGCACACATGTCCATTAGCCTTCTCGAAACCAAATAATATTTGCTAGATAGGTGTTCAATTCAGATGATCTTCGTGTAAAGTGTGAATGAAGAAGTTGTAAGAGGAAATAACATTATAATGAACCTACATACAGCCTCATCTAGTCTAATCAAGCTAAATAATAGTTCCAATCAGTAGCACCACACACACATTAGAATCATAGGTAATGATAGCAGCTATGATCTGAGCAAATAATATATTTGTGGTGAAGTGGACATAGTAGTTCTTGTCCTAGTTAATGATACTGATTCCGGCTCTGTAATCGGTCTTTACCTATGTATTCATTATAATGAAACCGTAGAAAAACAATAGAGATAATTTTTATTAGTAATTTCGTACATCAAAAATCAAATGACAAACCCAAGACCCCTTGAAGCTAGTCTTTTCATCCCCATATAACTCTTGCCTCTCTGCAACCATATCTACAATTTCACCATATAACTCAACTGCAAATGCTCATACAAGCACCCATTTCAGCTACCTCCTTCCATCATCACAGCAAACAACTAACTTCCTTGGCAGCTTCTTGTCCTTGACCATCTCTACTATTTTCTTCTTCTTCCTGTAGCCTTCTAATTCCACCACTGCAACAAATTCAATCCACAATTCCTTGTCAAAATCGAATTTATACCTTCAACCCCATCTAGAACATATGTTAATTCTCTATCAGAGATCACAAATTAAAAGCTATCTAGTATCAAATCAATATTATGGATAATACAAAAGTTTCTAAAATAAAAGCAAATCCTAAAATCATAAAACAAATACCCAACAAGAAACCCTAAAACCAGTTCATTTTTTATTCCCTAACATAGAAATTAACATAAATCAATTCATATTTTAGAACTTATACCTTCTAAGTTGGCAATAATTCCTTAAAGTTCTTCAGTACTTCAAAACTTAAAATGAAATCAGAATAAACAAATCAAATTAGATCTAATTGAAGAAGAATGACTAAAATCGATCCAAAATGAAACTAATTGTATTAGATTAACAGATTCATAGATTACAAACCGTATTAGAAAAAATATATGAAACCCTAAAAAAAAAGACGATTGAAAACAGATGGAACCCTAAAAATCGAAAAGCCTATGACGATGAACACTTACATAGATCGATTATTAAAGATTATTGAAGATGATGGAGAAAATACGAGAGGTTTTTGTGATGGTTTCTCGGCTAATCGATTGAGAAAAAAAAGAGAAGAGAAGAGAAGCAGGAGCGGAAAAGAGAAAGAAAAAAACATGAAAAATGAAACATCTCGATTCACTAAGGTAGGAGATAACCTTACGTGTGGGAGGAAATATCCTCTAATGTTTTTCATTTTGGGTGGAAACATAATAAGACGCGTGTGAATGGCACATTTAACAATCTCCAAGTGTGACGACCAGGTGTGACCAAGCGTGTGATCGGGCACGCCTATAAATTTTTTCAGCTAAAGCGTGTTACAAATTTCAAAAATATTAGTAACGGCTCCTGCATGTTACGAATTCTTTGTAAAAGGTATTTGTAACGGGAAATTCGTAACGGTCCAAAAGCCGTTACGAATTGATGTTACGATTCCGGGAATTTGGTGTAGTGAGTGTGCCTATTTTGCGTTGAACATGGTATCGACATCCCTAATATGACTGCACCTTATATGCAAGGTACAGGTCGTTCTTGCCAGCAGCGTGATAACATTACTGTAGATCATCATTATCACCATGATATTTTTAATGCTGCAATTGATCTTCAGATCGCTTAATTAGTTGGCGAGGTTTCTGAGGATACAATGGAGTTACTTGTTCTTTGTTCATGTTTGGATCCCTGAGAATCTTTCAAAGCATTCAATGTAGATAATCTTTGTACTCTAGAGTAGAAGTTTTATCCTCTAGATTTGATCGACAAGAGGTACATACTTTGAGAAATGAATTATACCACTATGAGCAAGATGTAGTCAAGCATGCTGGTTTTAAGAGCTTATCAACTGTTGCTGAATTATGTCGACGTCTTGTGGAAACAAGAAAGGCAGAAGTTTATCCTTTAGTTGACAGGATGATTCGTCTTATATTAACTCTTCCTGTTTCTACAGCAAGTGCGGAACGGTATTTTTCAACAATGTCAAATGTTAAATCAGCTCTCCGCAACAAAATGGATGCAAACTTTCTTAGAGATTGCATGATGATAAACATTGAAATTATCCTTGCGAAAAATCAAGTATTGATCGGATAATTGATTTGTTTATTGCTTCTAAAGGATCGAAAAGTAAAACTAAAGGAATAGATAATGATCTAAATGCTGGTTGATGGGTTTTGTTGGTAAATCTGTGGTTTTTTTTGTATATTTGTATCAACCTGAATGACTACATAATGAAAACTTTTTTGTATTGATGGTGTTCACTTTAGCTCAATAGTAATGAAGGTTTCCTGAAAAAGATCAGTTGAAATCAAACTTTGGTCCAATCGATTAGCGAGTTCATTGTTATCTTAGAAATGAAGGTTGCTTTAAAAGAATGGACGTTTTAACAACCATGATGGAAGCAAGGGTGGCTGCACTTTCTGCGATAAAATGGTAACACTCTTGTTTTGTATCTCACAAACTACTTTTTCTGCCATTCTCTACCATACTAGCTCACAGTAACAATATTGTAGCGGGAAAAAAAATATTTAGCCCCCCCCTTTCTAAAAACCTGGTTTCGCCACTGGTTCTTGGATATATCTTTAAATGAGAAATAGAATAAGATCGATTGCAATTGCGTAGATTTTCAAAATTAATTACACCAGCAACAATCCCTACTAGTACAACCGTTGCCACGGTGGAAGGGTGATCAAGAAGAATCGATGATGGATTTTAAATTTGATATTGTTATTTATACTCGCTGTAGATTTTTTTATAACCTTTCAACGAGATAAAATTTGTAAAATTTTAAGGTACTAATTTTTAGATATGTTATATTAAAGTTTGTTTTCCAATTATACCCCTTCAAGAGTAGGATACACAAAGAGTTTTAGTAATTGGACTAAAAGGGAGGGATAATCTTGTCTAGTGAAAAAGTAACTAAAAATAAACCACATGGAAATCAAATCCAATCTTTTTATCAAAATTGTTAGGTTCATTTTATAAAAAAGTGGGTAAAAGGACTCCTCCCATCGCCCCTCCTATTAAATGGCGGCCCAATTACATTTTTGTGCATATTTATTGAATTACTATCACATCAATCAGTAATCAGAGATGGTCCCTTAACATGGGAGATCTCAACAAATAGTAGGTCCAGTAACTAAATCTTAAGTGCAGTAATTTAAGATAGAAGTAAATGTTTCATTAATTAGTTGGGTACTGCTAATTTACTTGACACTCGTCTTTATTCTTCTTTAGACAGAGGGACCAAATCTCTTAAATTAAGATTTTTTTTTTTATTTCATAGATTTCCATAATTTTTTCTGTTTTACATTTTATAATATTCCCTTTATTAGAGACATAAATTCAATTACGAGGATAACCAAACAACATAAATATGGGTAAAATGGTTAAAAACCATCTTGAAGTTGCTTCTCCGCCTATCTAATGATACAAGGAAAATGCAATATTCCGCATATATAATAGGTACGGATGGAGTATTAATTTGGAAAATGGAAATCCGTTACGTTTTAAGTTACGTACTTATTTGATGATAAATTTTTATTATAATTTTGTGAAAAAAAAAATAATGATTTTTCACCTCGAGTTGGATCGGTTAAATCTATAATTATTCTTATTGTATTACTTTTGTTGAATTCGATTTTCGCTGATGACTCATCGAAAGATAAGGGCCGTCCCATCATTATTTCATCGAAATTCTTTTAGGACTTTGGGCTTTCTATGGACAATCGGGTGACTTTATAACACCACTATTCCCGAAAGATAAGGGCCGTCCCATCATTATTTCATGTTATATACAAAGTGGATTCCTTCATGACTGGTGCTTAACTGCTGGAATTAAAACTACGACTCAAGAACATCATCTGATGGATGATATGATATGATCAAACTCATGAAGGCACCCACAATAAAGATACCCGCACGCAAATATGGTTACCTCTACATACAGAACAAGGGTCAAAGTAAGTGATTCTCAATTTCATTCTAACCTGACTATCTTCTTGTGAGTAGTTTGACAATGGATGCGAAAAAAGATTGGCATGTAAGTTTCCGTGGACACAATGTTTGCACTATACACGCTTTAATTGCTCTATTGGTCACACTTTTGAAGTTGTGGGATTAATTTGTCATCTTCTTGACTGCTGCTACTGTGCATTAGATATCTTAGATGTGTTCGAGACTTAAGTAAGTCTGTGTTAATATGCCGCAATGTTGTTATTTACGGATAACCAGATCTCGGATATATGTCAATTAAAAATGTTGATGGACGATCCACATATGCCGCTCAATTAACAGACTTAATTTCTTGCGCTTATGTATTCTTTCATTATATGCTTTGGCCTTTAGAACTTGCAACCAACCCAAAATAAAATCAATCTAGTTGAACTCTAAAAGCATACCAGTTTTGTTGTACTTATCTAGTATTAAGAGGAAAATAAGAATTTTGTTCCCCCGGGCAGAACCATATGTTACCATGGTAATTATTACTATGTCTTACTAATCTTATCCATATGTGGATTTTTGAAAGTCATTGAGAAAAGAACTACCGTCTATTCAATTTTCACCAACATCTCAAAACTCTTTTATTCACAGTGCATGAGGCATTGAAAAATCAGAACCTCCGATATTAATATTACGACTCAACGAGAAGGTCATCCGAAGTAAGACCATATAAATAGACATAAATCACAACGAAGTAATGTTGATGCATTAATTTCATGTGAATGTTTGGTAATATGCTACTCCTAGTAGGGTATGTTTGGATGGTATTAGGTAGCTGGGGTAGTTGTTTGTACGATTGTAGTGTAATAGACTCCTATACCTGTGTTTGTAACTTGTAAGTGCGTAGGATGATAATGAAAGGAAATTCATTGGAACCAGATAGACTCTGTGTTTGTTTTCTCGTTAGAACTTAGTAGATAAATGTTAACTTCTTTATGGGTGGGGCTTTACGTGAAAATTTAGACATCTGTTCTTATTTCTCAAAATGTAGATGTCTAAATTTCACTGTGCTTTGAATACTAATTTGCACCGTGCGCGCAGTATCTGAGAATGTTAATGTGAACGGAGATTCTCCATGGATAACAACTTTACAGTCTTGACTATCCTTTGAATTAGAGTAAATCCAAATCCAACTCCATGTTATGCAACTAAGAAGTGCTAATGTTCTAAATTGTGTTAGTCCTCCGATGTGAGCACCTTGACCTGGTTATCCACAATGAGAAAAAAATGAAAAAATAATGGTTGTCCAACCGAGAATGAATGCAGGGTGACGTGCTCGTCAGAAGCAGTATAATAGTCCTGGTCCCAGATCTGTAATCCAGCCTACACCAATGCGGGTTCACCAATCCTGAGCAGTCCTCGTGTCAAATGTTTCATCATGTCTTCCAATCAAGAAAACTTTGAATCCCACTTGCAGAATGATCTTCTACAGGACTTTGCAAATCTTTTGGCACACGAAAAAAACATCTTCTACAATCAATTTCAACACTTACTTTCCTGGTTCAATATTAAACCACAACATGTGTTTGGTTCTCAAAATCATCACTAACAAATCCATTCAAATCACTATTGTGAGAGAAATTCTTCAAAAAATTTGGAAAAGTAAAGGGGGACTAAACCTGGCTATAGCCCCCCCCCCCCCCTTTTCTCATAAAACTGCAACAAGTTAATAATTCACCCTTTAGTTGAATTTTTTTTTTAATTTAGTCCACCAGTCAAAGGAATTTAGTCCACCACCTCCATCGTATTAGTCCACCAAAGTTTGTCAAGTGACTAAAGCGTCCAGCTGTCCAAGCCAATTAGCCAAGCATCCAAGCCCAGTTACGGGTCTAACCTATTTTAATCTTCCATATTATAATTTTCTAAGCATCTGTCGACTGTCGGTGCTTTTGTTACTGCTAGAATACAAAACAGAGATAAAGAAAGTGAGCGAAATTCGTGGATGGAATTGAATGGGATTATGAACAATCATTAATAATAGGTAAGAATTTTTCTTCTTTACTTCTTTATGATCAACATGTCAATCAAGAGTAATTCTATAAGTCTGTAATTCCTAAAAGCTATTTCGTTAATTCTTTTTGTGTTAAATTAGGTATTTAGGTTTTACTGATTTTGAATGAAGTAAAAACTCAAGGTTGTTAATTGTTTTCTAGGGTTTGAATGTTTCTTTGGGGTTGATTCTAATTGAGAATTAAATTATGTTGATGTTTATTATTGATTATTGAAAATTGAAATTTTCAATAAATAGTAATTCTAGGGTTTGGGTTTTCTACTTTTAGACTTCTAATTGAGAATTGAATTGATGAAAATTGAAATTATTGAAATTGTCTATATTGTTAGCATCTCCTAATTGTATAACAAGTTACTTGTGATGCTTACAGCTTACTATAGGTTGCAATGTCTACTCCTTGTCAAGGGGCTAAACGTGGAAGAGCTACTAATACTATGCATAAATTTTTCAAAACTGTTGAAGCAGCAACTAGTAATGTTTTTTTTTCGTCTCCATCACCTACTAGAAATCATGAAGTTCCAGCTTGTAAATTGTGAACCGAAGAAGTTGAGGGTACTCAAAGAATCATTGAAGTTGAGGGTGTTCAAAGAATCGATTTTGAAGAAGTTGAGGGTACTCAAAGAACTGATGGAGTTGAGGGTGTTCAAAGAAATGATTTTGAAGATGTTGAGAATACTCAAGAACTGATCTTCAAGAATTGGAAACTCGAAGCGTACTGAAGTTAGATAAAGTCGTATGTTACTTCTTTAGAACGGATCCCGGATTATGTATACCAATAATGCAAAGATCCATCTAACAAACGTGATGAAGTTCGCCAAGCTTATCTACAAATGGGGCGTATTAGAATAAAACTTGCTAAGTATCCAGGTACTCCAATGGGAATCCAAGACCGTCGATTTTCTCGAAGTGGTTTTGATGAATTTCATTGGTTAGAGTATTCTAAAGCTAAAGATGTTGTGTTCAATTTCTATTGCTATTTATTTGAGAAAAATCCACCAAGAAGACCAGAGTACACTTCTGAAGGATTTAGAAATTGGAATAACGTTAAAAATGGAGCTAAATGTGCATTTTTGGCACACATGGGAAGTAGCAATTCTGTACACTTCACATCTGTAGAAGCAGGTGAGAATTTAAAGAATCCATCACAACATATTTCCACTATTATTCATACACAGTCGATAGAGATTATACAAAGAAACAGGTTAAGATTCACAATATCAGTTCAATGTGCCCTGTGGTTAGCTTTTCAGCAGTGTCCTTTTAGAGGACACGATGAGTCGAAAAATTCAAAGAACCATGGTAATTTTCTTGAGATGGTTAGATTTTCCGCCACACTTAATGACAAGGTGAAAGAGGTTGTCTTAGAAAATGCTCCCAAAAATTCTACTTATACGTCGCCTTCTATTCAAAAAGAGATTTTGAATATTGTTTCTAACGAAATCAGAGACAAGATTCGTGAAGAAATTGGAAATAGGAAATATTGCATACTTGTGGATGAATCTAAAGATGCTTCAGATAAAGAGCAGATGGTGCTCGTTTTGAGGTATGTGGATAGTGATGGGTATGTTCAAGAACGTTTTTTTGATATTCAGCGTGTGAAAAACACTTGTGCCGTAACTCTCAAAAAGGGTATAACTGATATTCTTAGTCGTTATAATCTTCCCATTGAAAACACGCGAGGACAAGGTTATGATGGTGCTAACAATATGCGAGGTCGAGTGAATGGATTAAAAGATTTGTTTCTTAAAAATTGTAAATATGCATACTATGTTCATTGTTTTGCACATAGGCTACAGTTAGCTCTTGTTCAAACGGTGAAAAAATGGTAGACTTTGGGACTTCTTTTCAATGTTAAATAATATTGTTAATCTTGTCACTGCTTCTCCACTGCGTTTAAGATCTTTCCAAGATGCTCAAGAAGATGATATTAACCAAAGTTTGGCTAATGGTGATCTTGAGACAGTAGAGGGGCTAATCAAATAGGTGCGTTGCCAAGAGCTACCGATACTCTTGGAGTTCTCATTATGGTTCAGTATCTTGATCTGATTGATAAGTTTGATGCAGCTTATACCACTATTGAAGATATTAGTACAAGTGATCCTAATGAGACATGTGGGGTAGGTCAAGCACAAAGTACTTTAGAAAAAATGCAAGAATTTAAATTTGTTTTTGTATTGCATCTAGTATATAAGATAATGGGATACACTGAAATACTATGTCAAGGACTTCAAAAGAAAACACAAGACATAGTCAATGCCGTGGATTTAGTTTCGAACACTAAACTTTTGCTTCATAAATTAAGATCAGATGAAGATGATTATCGACTTTTCATCGAAACAGTGTGCCTATTTTGCGTTGAACATGGTATCGACATCCCTAATATGACTGCACCTTATATGCAAGGTACAGGTCGTTCTTGCCAGCAGCGTGATAACATTACTGTAGATCATCATTATCACCATGATATTTTTAATGCTGCAATTGATCTTCAGATCGCGGAATTAGTTGGCAGGTTTCCTGAGGATACAATGGAGTTACTTGTTCTTTGTTCATGTTTGGATCCCCGAGAATCTTTCAAAGCATTCAATGTAGATAATCTTTGTACTCTAGCAGAGAAGTTTTATCCTCAAGATTTCAGTCGACAAGAGGTACATACTTTGAGAAATGAATTATACCACTATGAGCAAGATGTAGTCAAGCATGCTGGTTTTAAGAGCTTATAAACTGTTGCTGAATTATGTCGACGTATTGTGGAAACAAGAAAGGCAGAAGTTTATCCTTTAGTTGACAGGATGATTCGTCTTATATTAACTCTTCCTGTTTCTACAGCAAGTGCGGAACGGTATTTTTCAACAATGTCAAATGTTAAATCATCTCTCCGCAACAAAATGGATGCAAACTTTCTTAGAGATTGCATGATGATAAACATTGAAAGTATCCTTGCACGAAAAATCAGTATTGATCGGATAATTGATTTTTTTATTGCTCGAAAGGATCGAAAAGTAAAACTAAAGGAATAGATAATGATCTAAATGCTGGTTGATGGGTTTTGTTGGTAAATCTGTGGTTTTTTTTGTATATTTGTATCAATCTAAATGACTACATAATGAAAACTTTTTTGTATTGATGGTGTTCACTTTAGCTCAATAGTAATGAAGGTTTCCTGAAAAAGATCAGTTGAAATCAAACTTTGATCAGTCAACTGACGAGTTCATTGTTATCTTAGAAATGCAGGTTGCTTTAAAAAGAATGGACGTTTTAACAACCATGATGGAAGCAAGGGTGGCTGCACTTTCTGCGATAAAATGGTAACACTCTTGTTTTGTATCTCACAAACTACTTTTTCTGCCATTCTCTACCATACTAGCTCACAGTAACAATATTGTAGCGGGAATTTTTTTTTTTAGCCCCCCCCCTTTCTAAAAACCTGGTTCCGCCACTGCTGATGAGATTTATTTCCATTACCACAGGCAGCATTACCACAATCAATCACGTGGTTCATCTATGGAAAAGCTGACGTATACTTGTTTTGATTAAAAGCATTTGACGGTTTTGTATGCACTGAAGTGATGTCCCTTCCTTGTTAAGGAGAGATTTTGTTTGTTGTCAATTAAAATGCCGATGACGCATTGGTACTGTCAATGACTCAAGTACTACATGGTGTTTCGTTCATCGATACTTTTTCCTTGCATTTGTATTTTGTGTTTGTCTTTTTTATCAATCAGAGATAAGAAGAATATAGGATTTGATTGATGCCAAACAATTTGTATGAAGTATGAAAACATGTATGCAGCTCAAGCCAACACGAACAGACCAGGGTTGATTGCACGCCTTCGTTTTTGGTAGCCACGTAGGGAAGGCCAGCATGGTTGCGTGGCTAGGGCCAAGGCAGGGGGCGTTTGGCTTGGCATGGTGGGGCCAGGGGTTTGTCATGGGCGCATGGCGCGGCTAACTTGGCTAGGTGCGGTTTGGCTTGGCATGCGGGGCCAAGGGTTTTCCATGGGCACATGGTGCGGCTAGCTTGGCAAGGTGCGGTTTGGCTTGGCATGTGGGGCCAAGGGTTTGCCATGGGCACATGGCGCGGCTCGCTTGGCAAGGTGTGGTTTGGATTGGCATGTGGGGCCAAGGGTTTTCCATGGGCACATGGCGCGGCTAGCTTGGCTAGGTGCGGTTTGGCTTGGCATGTGGGACCAAGGGTTTGGCGTGACCAAGCTAGGGTTTTGAACTAAAGGTCATTTGGTAACCTTGAACGGCTAGGATTTGCTCCTGGGATTGAAGGGCGACCGTTGATTGTCGCACGCCTTCGTTTTGGTAGCCTCATAAGGAAGGCCATCATGGTGGCGCATCTAGGTTGGCATGGTGGCCATGGCAAGGTGCGTTTGGCATGGCGCGGCAGAGGTGTGGTCGGAATGGTTTGCCATTGGAACAGGGGTGCGGCTAGCATGGTGGGCATGCCTGGCGCGGTAGGTATGGCTGGCATGGTTTTCCATTGGCACACGTGGGAATTAGGGTTTGGCTTGTCGTAACCCTAATTAGTATTAAAAGATAAAGATACCTCGGTAATTTTTTACAGACACATTAAAGGTTTCTATAAATGCGCCTAGTAAAATATTATTACTTAAATGTTGTGACGTCTTGTTTGACTAGGATTTAGGATTTTTCGATTTTAAAGCTAGGCTTAAAACCACCATAACACTATCTTAACATGATGTATACGATCTTTCTATATCAATAAGATTGAGATGATCACCTCTATCCTTCAAAAAATAAATAAATATTTCTGTTCAACTGATTCTGGAGATATGCCTCATGAATCCAACAAAGACTGACCCTCAAATGCCAATAGTTTCCTCGTGGCTCGTATATATAACTGTGCCTTAATTATATTCTTAAGTGTTACCGTGATCTTTGAAATATTCAAACAATTTATTTATACAATAACAAAAAATAATAGAAGAACCACAATTTACTGACTCAAAAATCATACTTCCTTGTTAATCGGGAACACAGTTCACATTTTCGTTTTTCATTATTTTCTTTGATCCCTAGAGCTTGCACCATCCCAGTATAAAACCAATCAATTGACCTTAATGCATACAAAAATACACTTGTTAAAGATTTTCTCCACGAAAAATAAATAGAACACAGCTGGTAAGCGCTACTTGTTAAACGGAAAACTTAAATACATATATATTGGAAACTACAATATCTCCATCTCATTTTAATCTAAAAAGATATGCAAAGTGTGAGAACTCTTCTTAGAGTAGCTAGAATATATTCAATTTACTAGCTAGAATATATTCAATTTACCCCGACGTCTCAAGATCACTATAACTCATGGTATCACAAATCATTAAAAATAAATTCTTGAAAGTCATCCCAAGTAAGAACCATGTAAATACACACAAATCACAACGCAATGATGTTAATTGGTGCATTAGTTTCATGGACATATTGAGGCTCTATACGCATGTTATTTTCATACTCAATTTTCTAACTTCATACAAGTTTGACAATTTTCTAACTTCATACAAGTTTGACAAAGAGATGAACTAAATGAAAAACGCAAATCTAATTTCATTCCCACATAGTGATTTAACAATAAAGTCAATCAAAAATAGTTGCAAATTCAATCAACTCATTTTTATTAAAAAACAAGTCCATTTTCTCTAGTTCAATTTGATCCAAGATTCAACTCCTTTTCCAGTTATGGTATCCATCAAATAAATATCATTCCCATCTAACACTTCAATTGTATCAGTTGTTACCCAATTCGGCTTCCCAAATCCAAAATCAATCTCATATAATGGAAAGTTACACCAAATCATTAACCAAATCATTATACTCAACATTATTATGCCAATAGTAAATTTATATAATAAGAATGCATTCCTTATTATATAAATGTATATCTTTTTCGTGTCACAACCGATTTTAGAACTTTAACCACTCAAGTATGCAAACGGGTATGCATGCTTCAGTAGCCGGTCTGAGTTTGGGTTCGCCACTATGCAAACGGGTACGCATACTTCCAAACACAACAGAAATTCCCGGACTCAAACCCTTCGCCAGGACGCGTACGGGTATGTGTACTTTTAGGTACCCGCGATTCCACAACTAAAAGGTACGCATACGGGTATGCAAACTATAGTTCCGGTCATGGATCACATATATGCAAGCATGCATACTATGTTCATAATCCAATGTTGGTTAAGTGTTCTAAACTCTATTTCAATCATTGAAACTTTCTTAGAGGATGACAATAGACATTTTCACACACTATTAACATCAAAGCAATTTTCAAGTTATTGAAATGATCATAACGAAACATTCCAAGTCTACACCAAATGATTGTATCACACAAACCAAATAATATGTTACTCGACAATTTTCACATGATCATCTTTTCACTTTCGTCAAGAATATAAGATGAACTTGGTTGAAGCGAAAGCTTACCAACACATGTTTCAAAAAATATATAAGCGAGTTAAACTCAGCTCGAAATCTCAAATGTGCATAATCGAAAACCATATAGTAATACGACTTATGTCTCAATATAGGAGATAGAATAGAAATAGACTTTCCGAGTGATAGATGAGTTTTAGTCTCCACAAGCTCTCCTTAGTAGTTCTTCGTCTTCAATTGATGAACGCCGTGAAGTCTAATGCTCAACTACACAATCTATCCTAGTCCGAGACATCACTCTAAGCAGACTAGAAATCAAGACTTATAATTTTGATCAGTAACATTGACAAACAAGCTTGAGATAGTAACACTTGCGAGTTTGACCGAGCAGTGCTTTAACAGTTATTGATGGGTATTAATATGTCATCGTATTTTGAATATGCAGGTTCACATACATCAAAAGTCTTGCTTGAATTATTCATTTCCAATTTTTTCCCCAAATTTTTTTTCTCTTCTTCTTCTCCCTCTGATTTTTTTTTTTCTTTGATTTTCATCTTCATCACTTAACTTAAAGAAATAAATGAGTCTTAATTGATTAGCTAATCATGACTAGTGATGTTAATCAAGTTTATTATCCCTAATCAAATGGGGGTCATATTAGTCATTATATACATATTTGGATAAGGGGTGTTCACTATTACTATTTGGTGGCCCTATATAGCCCCTAAAAAACCAAGCCTTTTTAAGCCCCAATAATAGGATTCAAATTCTTAAAAAAAAATGACCAAACATGAATAACACGGAATTGGATTTACAACGTAAAGTTAGGAAGTGCAGCAGGATTCGACCTTGGAACTATTAAGTCACACACTTTCACACCTTGGAACCATTACTTTCCGTAGAACTCTTGGTTGAGCCACACAATTCCATCGTGTGACAGTAAAACCACCAACAACAAAAAAGAAGAAGAAGGGGGCTATCATTGTAAGATTGATGAACAGAATATAGGATTTGATTGATGTCAAACAATTTGTATGAAGTATGACAACATGTCTCTCAAGCCCAACACAAGCAGAGCAGGCACATGAAGGTTGAAACTTGAAACTGCCCCTCGTACGGTATGCCAATAGTTTGCTCATGGCTAGGGGTGTGCAACGGACGGACGGTTGCGGATTAGGGGTCACCCGCAATCAAAGTATCAAACCGTCAAAGTTGCGGATTTGGAAAATTGAACCATGACCGGCCCAATCACATGCGGATTTGACCTTTGCGGATTGTACGGTCCGGATGCGGATTAACCGCGGATTTAGTCCAAAAAAAAAACAAAAACTTTATTTACTAAATCAACTTTCATTTTCCTTCTTCTGACTTCCACAACCACTTTCAGTTCACCACTCAATAGCCTTGACGTCAAGTACTGATCATCCATTTGGGGCATCAAAACTAACTGAACATCATTTAGCAAACTAACTGAATCTCAAAATTAACTGCATGTTGTGTTGAATATTCAACACCAACTTAGTCAAGATTTCACACCTATCTAGACTAACCTAGAAATATCTAGGATGTCTAGAGTCAATATTAGACAATTAACATGTGTAAAATGAGTGTTCTAGGGTTAGACAAATCAAACAAGAATACTAGATTGTCTAGTAGTTGGTTTGGTAAGCCTCCATAGGCATAGTTGTTAGCCTCCAAAGGCATAGTTGTTAGCCTCCATAAGCATAGTTGTTAGCCTCCAAAGGCATAGTTGTTAGCCTCCATAGGCATAGTTCTCTTCTTCTTTTTGTAGCCTATAAATAGGCATGTTGTATTCATTTGTAAGTAAGGTAGCAAGAATCAATCAATACAAAGTTCAAGTTACAAAGTCCTTGCTTCCACCCTTCACTACTAGAGCTCTAGGAGCTCTATACGAGCAACACCACGATGCTCGTATATTTCCGAAAAATATTATCAAGGTTTTAAATTTTTGATAAAAGTATAAATTTCAACTTGGTATCAGAGCTCGTTCGATCCGAAATGGGCGTAAAAGTTTCCGCTACGAATTGATGGGTTTCAAAGCTTTCGAGTTGAGAAGATATGAAGTTTAAGAAGGAGAAGATGCAAACACCACTAAGAAGATTTCAACCATTCCAACTGTCAAAAAAAAAAAAAAAAAAAAAAAAAATATACCTTCACAGGAGCAAAACGCCTCCATGTGAAAAAAAAAAAAAGAAAAGTAGAGAAGAAAAAAAAAATCACTTTTTGATAAGTGACCAAGACAAGTTTGAGGGAAGAGAGCAATAATTTTCCTCCTCAAATTGTTTACAAAATTCTAAAGACAATTGTGGGAAGAGTGCACCAAGGATTGCCTCCACAATCGTTCAAGAGTTTTAGAAGCCGATATCATGAAAACGTCAACAACGAATGCCTCCATATATTGAGGGAGAGAGCTTCAAATGATCGCCTCCTCATATTGTGGGAAGAGAGCCTCAATGAGACGACCTACTCGGTTTTGAGAGAAAAAAAAAATGGCAAGAAAGCCATGTTTGTCACGACAACATCAAGTTTCTACTTGTGACACGAAACCGGTGGACATGTATCCACCGGAAGAAGAAAAAACTACGCTACTACAAGACAAAGCTTTTGTAATATCGACATTTCAAAAAATGTTGAATTTGTAGAGGCTTGCACGCAGAAGTTAGGAGACATACTAAATGAGCAAGAAATACTAAAAGAGAAGAAATGGGGTCTCCATGAAGAAAAAAAAAAATGGGGTCTCCATTAAAAAAAAAAAAAAACAAGATAAAAGAGAAGAAGAAAGGGTCACTTCCTAATAAGTGATCAGAGAAGGGTTTGAGGGTAAGAACAATAAGTGGTTGTTTCCTCAAATCGGAAAGAAAAAAAAAAAAAAAAAAAGAATATTGAGGGTAAGAGCAACAGATTGCTTCCTCAATTGTCGAAGAAAAGCATGGCATGTTTGTCATGAGATACTAAATCATACTCGTGATAAGAAGAAGAACAAAAAAAAAACGGCGGTACATGGCGTAAAAATAAAGAGTTTATCATGAGCGAAGCAAGTATGAGGAGATAAGAGCATAAACGGAGATTGGGTGAATATCAAAAAAAAAAAAAAGAGCCATTACAAATTACGGGGCATGTTGGAATTACCTAATTTGTAATGTCCAAATGAAGTCTAAATGGGTTTGCAGGTGTTTGTTTAAATACGTACAAACCAAAGTGTGACAATTATGTCATAGCGTGGCAAATCTGTTACGAATTCAGAAATGTGGCAAATCTGGATAAAGTGGCAAATTTGTAACATCAAATAACAAGAAGAAAAATAGTTAGAGCTTGTGGCGTGTTTGACGTAAACGAAAGATTGTGAGAGAATCTGGATAACCAAAGAAGTGTTACAGTTTTTGAACAAAAGCGTGACGCGGAACAAAGATGAATAGAAGAAGAAACAACAAAAAATATTGTGAAGAAACGGAAGCAATCACCAAGTGGTGATGAGATAGAGAACAACAAAAGTGGGTGAAAATCCTATGAGTTGTCTAAAGAGTACAAGAAGTATTTTACTAAAAACGAAGAGGACCGCAATGTCCTAAACTACGATGGAACCCGTATGTTCTAAAACTACGAAGAAGGACCGCAATGTCCCTAAACTACGATGGAACCCGTATGTTCTAAAACTACGAAGAGGACCGTAATGTCCTTAAACTTCCGAAGAGGACCATAATGTCCTTAAACTTCCGAAGAGGACCGAAACGTCCTTAAACTATGAAGAGGACCGAAACATCCTTAAACTATGAAGGGGACCGAAACGATCAAGATAAAGAGAAGTTGGAAAGTAGGTGTTGAGGGGGAGTGTTGAATATTCAACACCAACTTAGTCAAGAGTTCACACCTATCTAGACTAACCTAGAAATATCTAGGATGTCTAGAGTCAATATTAGACAATTAACATGTGTAAAATGAGTGTTCTAGGGTTAGACAAATCAAACAAGAATACTAGATTGTCTAGTAGTTGGTTTGGTAAGCCTCCATAGGCATAGTTGTTAGCCTCCAAAGGCATAGTTGTTAGCCTCCATAAGCATAGTTGTTAGCCTCCAAAGGCATAGTTGTTAGCCTCCATAGGCATAGTTCTCTTCTTCTTTTTGTAGCTTATAAATAGGCATGTTGTATTCATTTGTAAGTAAGGTAGCAAGAATCAATCAATACAAAGTTCAAGTTACAAAGTCCTTGCTTCCACCCTTCACTACTAGAGCTCTAGGAGCTCTATACGAGCAACACCACGATGCTCGTATATCTCCGAAAAATATTATCAAGGTTTTAAATTTTTGATAAAAGTATAAATTTCAACTTGTTGCCCCCTGGGTTAGTGGGCTTCTCTAATTAACAATGTTCCTGTACAAGTTTGATCAGGAAGAAGTAGACATGTTGGTAAAACTGGTTTCTTATATTGAATCTCTAAATAATCATATTAAATTCCCTTACTATCCTACGACTCATTGGCTCGTTTCTATAACTGGGCCCTTGATTATGTTCTTATGTGTGACCGGTGACCGACTCAAGGATAACAAAGTTTATAAAAGAACAAAATGTGATAGAAGAACCACAATTTACCGACTCAAGAATCAAACTTCCGTGTAACCGTTGATCAAGAACAAAGTTATTATGTTCTTTTACATTTTTGTTTCTCATTATTTGCTTTGATCCCTAGAGCTTGCACCCGCGCGCCCAGAATAAAACCTACCAATTGACCTTAACGCTTAAAATATCTACCTATCCGTTTTCTTTGTAGATAAATTCAGTATAAATGTTTAGTACTAACGAACCAGTGACAAGAAAAAAAAATTATACATGAAAAAACACTTTATTTTTACAAAAAAAATAGATCAGACATTTCTGGAAAAATAAAAGAAAAAAAAAAGAGATACTGGCAACTGCAAAATAGCCATCTCATTTTAATCAAAGAAGAAACATTTTTGATGAAAAATCAATTGTTTGACGAAAAAGCTATAATCTACTCAATTTACCCCAGCAAAGATAATCTCAAGACCACTTTGAGAACTCATCTTGTATCACGCATCTCAAGACCATACTCAACTCGAAGCAAAAGAAAAGGTCATCCCCAAATATGATCCATGTAAATAGACACAAATCACAAGGAAATGATGGTTGGTGCATTATTTTCATGTACATGTTGAGGCCCTATGCATGCATCATACAAGTTTGACGAACAACTGAATTGTTATTTTCGTAACTACTCAAAAACATATCCAATCCGTCCTTCCCAAATCCGTTAAAATCAAATCCAAAATCAATCTCATACAGCGGAAAATTACACCAACTCATTAACCAATAATCATTATACTCATCGTCATCATGATCATATTCTTCGTCATCGTCCTCAGAATCTTCATCATTCTGCATTCTCTTTACATGATCACCGTCGACTTGACTAATCGCAACCCGAATCTGGCCGACTAAGTCATCTAAATCTACCCCACCACTAGTAATGGTTGCTTTTGGTGTCGCCAAAGAGAATATATTCCCAAATGACGAGTCACTTAATGGCGGGTCCATTTTCTTTCTCACATTGACAACGATATGCATTTCGGATATGAGCTCGGGTTTCTGCTCTCCACGTGGTGATGTCACAACTCCGGTTTCCATTGCTGACTTCCATATCAAAGCGGATACGGCTTCTACACGTGTCGGGTACTTCAAAGTAGTCAAGGTGTCACCAATCCTTTCTTGCAAGGCACTAACTTTCTCACCATCGAATACTAATCTCTTCTTCACAAGATCTTCATTTTCCTCATCATCCGAGCTGTGGTATCCTCTCCGATCATTATCAGTGTCGGATGTGTCGGGTACGAGAATCGGGAATAGAGATTGAGAATCGAAACTCGGACTGGCGGCAGGGGCTCCCCGAGCTGTGGCCGCCCAACTGTTAATAAAAGTAGCGTAAGTAGATGTATCACCAATCTTGTGTGAAATACACACCGTAATTACGACACCACCGCAATCGAAGAAATTAACTTGGACGACGGCCGGAACTTCTTTCGCTAAATTCGTATGAACCGGTACGAGTTGATGCAGTAATTCCGATGTCCACGTGAAATCAGAAATCTTACCTTGAATTCTTGTTTCTATGTATTCCACGCCTTCGTCGGTGCAATCAACACAAGTATTATTATCTTTGATTCGACCGGCGATCGGGTAGAAACGTGTTAATGTGTTGGATAACGATTTTTTGAGATGATCGGAGATACCGTCGTGATTTGTACAAGCTGGATCGGGATTGTAAAAGAGAATTATAGGTATGTATTCTGAAGGACGATAGCGATCAAGCGAAGAAAGCTTAAATGTTTTGAGATGATGATCGGTAGGTGATGAAGGTTTTATGTTTTCATTGGAGATGATCTCTACTTCCATTTTCATTCTTGAGATTTGTTACTTGTTTTGAAAATGAACTTGTTCTGATAATGAACACGAGACCAAGAGATCAATATGGTTTTTAAAATGGTGATAGAACTGCTTTGGGACTTTAACATGTTGAAAATTGAAGTGTCTCTTTGTTAATTCCACGCTATGTAAAGTTTTGTCGGGTATTTTCTTGATTCTTTTGTGGTACCTAATTAAAGTTGGTGAAAGTGCCGTAAATTCAACTCAAAATGAGACACCGTTTCAACCGATGGACTATATTAAATTGTAGTATTTCAGAAGGCTTCTAGAGTTTATGCTTAAAGACGGTTCATTTAGGTAAAAATGTTGCTTTCTCATCATCAAATGATAATAATCTATTCGTCGCAAGATTTTATTTTTCTCTTCACAAGCGAACCGAACTAAGTCGGCTAAGTGGCAAGAATCAATCAAGTGGAACACAAAAGTTTTTACACGAGAACATTCATATTTTAGGGCCAATAAAAGTGCAAAGATGGAAATAAACATCCTAAATTCACTTTCTTCGCTTCCCTTTTGCTCCCATTTCTCGGTAGAAAACACCGTAGTTGTTTGGTCCGCTGCACATTAATTCTTTCTTGATAAACTTAAAATTGGAACCTTTTTCGATATATTCAATTAGGTAGCAATAACTGATAGTTTTAATAAAATTGAAGAAATTTATTTGGGTTTTAGAAAACCTTGAACATCCTCCTATTCCTCTTATATTTGTTGTATTGTGGAATAGTTCTTCTATACCCCTTTTTGAGTGCCGAAAATTTTGCTTTATGGATAAAAAATTAGACTTCATTTTGTTTCTTAAAAAAGTTGTAGATTCATTTTACCCCAACATCCAAATACATCTTTTATTCGCATTGTATTATGAAGTATTGCAAAAACTGATAGTGCATTAAGAAGGTACATCACAAATATATATGACTATATATAAGCCCAACTCAGAAGGGAAAACTGTAGGAGGACTAATTCATGTACATGTTAAGGGTCATCAAGCATGCTTGGTGTTTCCACGGTACTCAAAGATTCATTTCAGTTTGATGTCTAGAACGTAAAGTAGACATATTGATGACATAGATCACACAATAAAAGAAAAAAGAGGAAATCTGTTGAAAAATAGTAGTCTTGATTCTCGTGATTAAAATTAATTGTAAACACCTTTTGCTTCCTCGTATGACCGTCTTTTCAAGTTTTACACCATTATATTGTCTATCATGCATGTATATATGCAATGGTACTTCTATTGGCGTCAAGTGATTGGTTTGAACATAATATGAAATCTAGTCCACAGGGAAAAAACAATTTACAAACATGATCCCATCCCATCACTTTTACACGACTGATCATAGTTGATTAGTTGTCCTTGGTGAGCACTGGTTAATCTCCAGATCAACTTAACATATGTGGCTCGAGGCCACTCGCTGTCATATAAACGGTGAAAAAAATGGTATAGTAGAATAGAAACGAGCCAATCAATCATCAATTTTTTTTAACTCTTGGAGTATTAGTTAAGCTGCCGCTGATGAGAAGTGATGATTGAGCTGTTGAGACACACCAAGCAATCCCAATTTCTCCATTTGTTACTAAACCCAGATTTCTGAAGCATCCAATCAATAGTGTGCCAGCGCAGATGACATTGTCCAACGCCTTTCCAATGCCTAGTCTGCAGAGCACACCAGGTTTCTTTTCCTTGAGCCTAGTCACTAGCGCATCATTGGATACTATAATTCAACGAACCCAGAGATCTTCAGTCTGACACTAAATTTGCTCTTGGAGGAAAATATGCTCCTACCTCCAGAATATTATAAATCTTCATCATAACTAAAAGCATTACGTGTGGTCTAAAAGCTGCAACTTGCCTGCCAAAAATTTGCTTTGTGGTCTAATCTGGTAGTGACCGAAGATCTACAGTACCACCAAAAATGTGTCCAGTGAGTGGTGACCCAAAATCTGTACCGCGACTCAAAATGTCTTACTACACTATCTGTTTATCGTGCAGGTAAAATGACTTGTCCTTACATACATCATTCCTGGGAATTAAAGAGATTCTTTGTCGAGAAGACAACGACTGTCAAACAGCACTCCAATTAGAAGTCACGCCTTCAATAGAATTTTTCTTTTTTGGGATGCAGTAGTTTGCTTGTGATGGCACCTATCAGTAGCTTTTTTCTTTTCTTTTCTCCTCGAAGCATTGCACCGGCTTACCTACTTCCCGCATTTGCTCCTTTTCCCCTCCTTGCCCCTTGTTTCTTCAGATCATAAATTTGATATGTCATTTCGAAAGCCAACACCGCAAAATCACAGTCACCACTTATTTGTGCGCGTCCAATTTAACGTTCACATTCGTAACAGAAACTCTCGGAAATGCTTCTTCTATTCTTGTATTTGTTGTCTCGTGGAGTAGTTCTTTTATACCCGTTTTTGACTGCGGAGAATCTTTCTTTATGGATCAAAAATAAGTCTTCATTTGTGTTTCTTAAAAAAAAAATTACCAAGAAAAGCAAGATTCATTTTACCACAACATCTGAATATACATCTTTATTCACATAGTATTACATGAAATAGAATGTATTGGAAATTTGATGGTGCATTAAGAAGGTGCATCAAAAATATGTAGTACCACATAGAAGCCCAATACACATGGAAAAACTGTAGAAGGACTAATTCATGTGCACATGTTACAAGATATTTTCACATAAATACAGGATATAACTAATTGGGAAACCATAGACATACGTGACTAAGTAGTCACGTCTGTAATATGTCTAACACTCCCCCTCGATCTAAGACGGTTGTCGATGACATTCAGCTTAGAGCGTAGTCGACAAAAGTGATCTTTTGGAGTAGACTTCGTAAAGATATCTGCAACTTGACCATTAGACGAAACAAAATGAACAACAAGTTGACCATTTTGAACTCTCTCACGAACAAGATGATAGTCAATTTCTATGTGTTTTGTGCGACCATGAAACACTGAATTCATTGTAAGATAGGTAGCTCCCAAGTTATCACACCAAAGTGTGGGAGGAAATTGAGCAGAAGCCTTTAGTTCCCGAAGAAGAGACTCAATCCACATTAATTCAGCAGTCGCAATAGCCAAACCTCGATACTCGGATTCAGTACTGGACCTAGAGATTGTATGTTGCTTACGAGAACTCCAAGAAATAAGATTAGAACCAAGATAAACACAATATCCACTCGTAGAACGACGATCAAGATGGTCACCCGCCCAATCAGCATCAGTATAAGCCGAAAAACTAAGTTGGAAATTGTGTGCCGGTCGAAGAAGAATACCAAAGGTAGAAGTATGGTGAAAATAGCGTAGTATACGCTTAACAAGAGACAAATGAGCTTCTGTAGATTTATGCATAAATTTACATATCTTATTAACAACAAAGGCAATGTCCGGTCTTGTCATAGAGAGATATTGAAGACCACCAACTAGACTCCTGTACAAAGTGGCATCTGACAGTAAAAGACTGTCAACCGGGTGGATATCAGTAGATCTACTAAAAGGAGTGGTGACTGGTTTCGCTCCTTGCATGTTAGCACGAACAAGAAGATCTTCGATATAACGACGTTGTGAAATAAATAACCCACCAGAAGCTTGCGTGACCTCTATGCCAAGAAAATATGAAAGAGAGCCAAGATCCTTGAGAGCAAACTCACTGTGAAGAGTACTCATAAGTGATTGTATACATGCCATAGAAGATCCCGTTAAAATTATATCATCCACATAAACCAAAAGAAAAGTAATATCCTCGGCTGATCGTCGAATGAATAAAGAACTATCAGAAACAGAGATAACAAAGCCAAGTTTCTGTAGAAAGGAGCTAAAACGAGTAAACCAAGCATAAGGAGCTTGTTTAAGGCCATAAATAGATCGATGCAATTTACAAACATAGTCAGGAAACTGAGGATCTATATAACCAAGGGGTTGCTTCATGTAGACTTCCTCAGTGAGAATGCCATTGAGGAAAGCATTTTGAACATCAAGTTGATGAATAGGCCAGTGGTAAGACAAGGCTAGCGTCAATATAACACGAATAGTGCATGGTTTAATAACCGGACTAAAAGTCTCACCATAATCAATACCTTCTTGTTGATTGAATCCCTTGGAAACTAGACGATCTTTGCGACGCTCAACGGTACCATCAACTCGTCTCTTAACCCGATAAACCCATTTACAACCAATAATATTTTTATTAGGAGGAGGTGGAACTTTAGACCAAGTCCTATTTTTCAAAAGCGCATGAATTTCCAAATCCATAGGAGGTCGCCATTTGGGATCTTTCTTAGCCTGAGAATAACATGAAGGCTCAAACAAATCATCAGTAATCTTTGCATATTTAGAGGCCATAAGAACCTTCTTTTTGAACATGCCATCCCTTCCCTGTGTAATCATGGGATGATCATTATGAACTGATGACTGCGAAGTGGTATGAGCTGGTTGTTCATTAGAAAGAGCTGTTGCAGGTGGTGACAAAGAATGAGGAAACCAAGTGTCCTGAAATTTTACTTTAGACGAGCAGGAAAGGGGTTGGTAATCATCAGAAGCTATACGTGGTGCTGTAGACTGCACTGTGGAAGGCCCCTGTAATTCTGACAGAGGAGTGTCAGGCTCTGACACTGTTTCCCTGGATATAATTTCCACGGGTATGTCTGTATGCTGTGTTGTTTGATCAGCGACAATTGTTTGTTGGGTCCATCTATCTTCATGGATAATCTGTAGCGACGTGCTGGAAGGAATTGTGGTGGTCTGCTGTGGGGTACCATCAGCAACAGTAAGCTATGGTGTAATAGGAACCAAAGCAGGTGGATTGGGTGAACCTGGTATAGTGAGTGGATCTGGTACATTGACAATACCGATAGGATTCTGCTGAACAGGATTATTCAGTGCAGGTGGAGTTCTCAGTTCGAATAAATTAGTTTGGTTTGAACCTCCATAAACTATAGAGTCTAAATGATACAAGACAGTGGGAAATATATTGGAAGAAGAAGGTGATGAGAATACCTGTAGGGGTGACGAGGAAGGGGGTAGCGCATCAGGGACAGTAGTAGAAAATGGGAACTTTTGTTCAACAAATACAACATCACGAGACCAATAAACTCGACCAGTGGGTAAGTGAAGACATTTATATCCTATGTGATCATCACTATAGCCAAGAAAAACACAAGGAGAGGAACGCGAATCCAATTTTGTGCGACCATAGGGTCGAAGATGAGGAAAACAAAGACAACCAAAAGTGCGTAATGACAAATAATCAGGCACACGATTAAACAACAATTCATAGGGGGATTTTGAACCAGTTGGAGCGGAAGCCAATCTATTCATAAGAAATGTGGCGGTAAAGAAGGCATCATACCAAAAAGACAAAGGAATGGACGCTAAAGACATTAAAGTAATACCACTTTCGACAACATGACGATATCTACGTTCTACTAAACCATTTTGTGCGGAAGTATGGGGGCAAGATAAACGATGAAGAGTGCCATTAGATTGTAGAACTTTAGTGAACTTTCGATATTCACCACCATTATCAGACTGAAACACCTTACTTTTAGTGTTAAAGATATTTTCAACATGTTTAGAGAATGTAATAAGAATTTACAATGCATCATATTTAGCATGCATAGGGAAAATCCATGTGTATCGACTAAAAGCATCAACAAATAGAATATAATAACGATAAACTTCATTGGATAAAATAGGAGAAGGTCCCCAAACATCTGACATAATTAAATCTAAAGGGTGATCATAAACCATAGTACTAGACTGAAAAAGGAAGTTTATGACTCTTATTATCTAAACATGAAGAACAAAACGAAAATTTAGAACCCGAAATTGGAAGATAATGATGACGAACAACCGATTGAACAATACGAAGCATTGGATGACCCAAACGTTGATGCCAAGTTTTGATAGAGGCACGTTCAACAACAAGAGCTTTTGGAGTGACATAATGAAGTGTGTATAAACCATCATGGATCTTTCCCCGAAGTGCTACCTCCCCCGTAAGTCGATCCTTAACAAGGAAAAAATCACCACAAAATTCAAAAACCACATCATTGTCATGACAAAACTGAGATATTGATAGAAGATTGTGAGACAAATGTGGAGCGTGAAGCATATTATAAAGTACAAACTTACGAGTGGGAGTTTGTAAAACAGCATTACCGATATGGGATATAGAGAGATATGCACCACTATCAGTTTTAACCTGATCAGGACCGGTATATTCATAATGTGTTTGAAAATTACCCAGATTATTTGTCATGTGATTTTTTGCACCATTGTCAGGAATCCAGTCATAGATATTGATAGGATTGTGGGCAGCACGAGGTCCAGACGATGAAGAATGACTTTTACCGCCTCTCTTGGGACCATTCTTTGGTTGTGGATGACGCGGGGATAATAATTATCATCGTAATTCTTCCAACAATTTCTGGCATCATGATAGGGTTGTATACAAATATGACATATGGTAGCTGGGGTGCCATTCTTCATGAGAGGTGCATCACTGGGACGATTAGTACGCACAATATTTGTTTCATGATGAGTAGGAAGCACTTTGTTTTGAGCATTAACACGAAGATCATAAGACAAGATTATGGATTCAAACTGATCAGTGGTAATCAAACTCATAGTTGTAATCAAAGAACTAACAATGCTTTCATATGCTGAATCAAGGCCATTGAGAACATAATGACAAAATTCAGTACTAGAAATTTCATGACCACTAGCAGCAAGAGAATCAACGATGTTACGAACATATTGAATGTACTCAACCATAGATAAACTTCCCTTGGTAATCGTTTGTAAAGAAGACTTCATGTGAATCAAAGTAGCATCAGTTTTAGATGCATAAACTTCAGTAAGTTTTGTCCATACCTCTGAAGATGATTGTCATGATTTCACCTTTGCCAAAATTGGTGATATGAGTGATGATAAGATCCATACAAGTAATAGCTTGTCGATGCGATTCCATGTGAGAAAATCAAGGTTAAAAGAATCATCCTTGTTCTTAACCGGTGGACGGTTAGAACCATTAATAAAACCTTCAATATCATAACCTTGTAAATAGGTTAAAAATTGGGCCTTCCAAAGAAGAAAATTGTTACCTGTCAGCTTTTCTGAAATAGCTCCATGAAGTCTGGAAAAAGGGACATCTGTCCATGAAGAAGAAGACGACTGCGGAGGGGTTTTCTCACCACCAGTCATTCTGATGTAAAAATAAAATAAAATAAAGAAAAGAAACAGGCCCTTGGAAACCAAGGTGATACCAAGTTGAGACAGAGATTTGACGTGTTCTCAATAGATGAGAAACAAAAAGAATACTTGTATTTTTATATGTCACAGATTACAATAGATATTCCTTTTGATACAAGGAATATATAAGATATATGTTTCAGTGTAAAATATGGAGAAAGTAAAGAGACAAAGAGAGGTTTCTATTGATCAGGATAATAGGGTTACATGGATACAATATCCTTTATATATATGTAAAGGTAAACTCTAGGTAACTAGATGGACCGCACATCCATGGGCCATAGGCCCTATAACACTCCCCCTTGTACGGTTCAATAACAAAACTTTATACATAGTGCTTCACATATAGTTCTTTGAATGTTGTTCTTCAAATGTCGTTCCCTCCTTGATGACTTGTGCCGAAATCAATTACCTCATTAAAACTTTGATATGGAAAAAATCCAGTGGGACAAACCCTTGGTATAACTCTTCACATGTTTTCTTGTACTTTACATGTAGTTCGTCACATGAAATACGATCTTAAAAGATCGACGAGTCTAAGTTAATTGCCTCGTAAAAACTTTGTCCGAAAAAACACATAGGGACGAAACCTGAACTAAAGAAAAGGAGTACAATATCAAGCAAACTTAGAACATATATGGACTCAAATATGTTGCCTCATTAAAATCTTTACAAGGAAAACCCAGTGGGATAAAACCTTAACGAAGGGAAAAGAGTACAACATGACAGATGCAAGTAAAAGTGATCTATTGCAGATGATCACTTTGACCCGTTGAAGGTTACTGGTTGCTTACAACTCTTAAGGCTGAAAATCCTCGTGGGAAAGACAATAGCCTTAGCTAGGAAATTACATTCCCGGTGTATGTTGTTGTCTCATTAAAAACCTTTCCGAGTAACAAAACCCTGAGGGAAAAAGCAACTTCAGTGAAGGAAAATAGTTCAACACACCATATCTTCCTCTGATTACTTTCGTTAGAGAAGAGATTATTGTTCCTTCTTAATCAACAACTTTTGGATTGCACTTTCATTAGCATTCCTTTTAATGTATTTGTAGGGATAAAACAAATTTATGTCAATGGTTACTTTTAGGTACATGATTACATTCACTATACCATTCCAATGACCTTGCGTTGGCGCTGAGCTATATCTAGCTAACAAGTTCCTTGAGGATGCAAAATTTTATCGAGTACATTATTAGACTAAGTACAACAATGCGTTTATTGTACTTAGATATGGGAATTTCATCTCCCAACACATCTTCGTCATCTTCCTTTAGACGAAATGGTCACTTACTTACATTTGAACCTCGACTAATCATGGGAGTGCTATCAGGATGCATGTCTTTGTTAAATTGCCTGACAACTTTAGACAAATGCAAACTGGTGGGATAATATACCAAAAGCTCAGTATTCGGTCGAGATTTCCCCAAATTTTTCATCTCAAATTCGGATTTCAAATAGATTTTAAGATCTTTTATTATATCAAGGGTACCCATCATGTCTGTACCAACGACATAGATAGCTATAATTCCAAATCAGGAACTTTCTTGTGAATACTCAAGGATAAATAACTTACTTGTCTATCCCTTCCAAATCAAATAGTCACTTAGACGGGTATACCACATCCGCCTGATTGCTTGAATCTATAAGTGAGCGTTTTATTTAACTGTAAACGCACTCTGTGGTTTAGAGTCATTTGATTTGGGAAACAAAAGTCTATCAATTACGTTTGTAAATATCTTCTATCTCTTGATTCTTTCAGAGATACGTAACAACCACATACATATGCTGCATTTCAAGTCCTTTTGAAATTACCAATCTAACTAAGTAGCGGAACTCTATAACGTTCATTACAAGAGAACATTTACAGGGCTTTGTGAGAAACCTCGCGCCACAAGACGATTCATTGTACTTTAAGACTACTTTATTATCATTATGCTTTATTACAAATTAATTATGTATGTCCAATAGGCTTTACACTTGGTTGGTTAGCACTACCACACCAAATACCCATATATTTTCCAAAGAACTAAGTTCTACCTAGATTGTGTAGGCCAAATATGTTGTTTATTTGAAATTAATCAAAATAAAGCATGGTTCAATCTCATTGTGCTCTACTTCTGGAGAAATTATTTATAGATTATATCATCACTGTGCACGCATGATCCTTCCATTGACTCATGTGCATTCTTATAATCCGTCAGGATTTCATTGTTCTCTAGAATTATTTAAAACTTCGGAGCGTCCTCCAGTATTGATTCATGGACACAGTCAGAGACAATCAAATGAGATGATTTCATTAATGATACAAACTAGGTTGGGCCTTACTCAACTACTTGCTTTCTAGGTGAGCATTGATCGAACCCGGTGGTTTCTCCATCTTCCTTTATGGAGCCACGGCCTCAACTACACTTCCACCAAGTGTAATTGGAACACCTTAGTCTATGGTTTACCCATACTGAGGATTTATAACTTTGCAGGAATATTTGCAGCTGGTATGTGTGATCTTGTCACTTTAGTGACATCAGTGTACATTCTGAAAATTGATTATTCTTTGTCACTTCACATTCATTTGTGGAGTACAAGAATCAACATGAGACATAGTTGGAACACACCACGACAATTCATGTCGTTTCCTTAAAAAATACTTTTTCTTATCTCTCTCTAACGACGGGAAGACTATCTCATTAAAATGACAACCCGCAAATCTAGCGGTAAGAGATCGCCTGCCAAAGGTTTTAAAATGCGGATAATTGTTGGGAACTCATTTCCAACATAACTACTTAACATTTTTGAAGACCCATTATAGTACGATGTGGAGTCGTAATTGCACATATATAGTGCAACCAAAAATGCTTAAGAACACGAATGTCAGGCTTAAATCCAGTTACCAACTGGTATGCATAAAAGGTTGACTAATATTGGGTTCTAAAACGAATTAAGTAAAGATGCATCAATATTGCATATTTCCCAAGCAGTTAAAGGTAGGTTTGTACGCATAACCATGCCTTAGGCACCATCTGTAACCTTTAATGATAGCCTTTTCGAGACCTTGGGGTATAGGATACTCTGCATTTGATCCTATTAAACATGCAATAACCATCAAGTCCTTTTGATGTACACTCGCTAGCATTTACAAGGGGTGGTGAGTCCTTACATGTAAAATATGTGCTAGTAGTTTTCCAAACGCAAATTTCTTTGGATCTATAATTAGTCCAAAATGTCAAAACATTCACCAGATCCATCAGTCACATCAATGGTCCGCATTCTGCATGAATATTTTTCTAAATTTCACCTTGTTATCATTGTAATATGGATTGTTTACCATTTGCATCTTAGGATGGTCTCGATCCTGTTTTACTGAAGACTTTGTAAAATAAGTGATATGCTCTCTTACTTAAAAGCATAATGGGAGGGAGAAGGAGGTTGTTCATCTGGTACTTTAGAAAACACTTATTGAGAGATATGCAGTGACGTCGCATTCTATCAATCTTTTTTCCGTTTTTGTTCACTCAAATAAATTGATGTTCGTATGAGTCCTTTCAAAACAATCATCATATCACAACCAAAGTGGTTTTATGGTTATGTCAAAGCCTTTATGAGTCAATCCCCAACATTTCATCGTCGGTGTCAATATGGATTCAATAATCCAAATACTATAGTGATTTACACTTCACTAGATTGCCTCATTAGTTTCTCTAATGTCCTTCCAAATATATTAGAGACTAAAAAGATGCAATCAAATTACATTCTCATCACTGTGAGTTACCACATGATATCCACTTGCATGGGTTTCTGTGGAATTTAACAAGGTGTGATTATCTCTTAGTTCTTATAGAGCTTATGTAACTTTTAATCGTTATACCAATTAGGCAATAAAGATTGAGCATTCCTTCGCTCGGCTTTTACATGTAATGATCCAATCATCACATGTGATTATATAAGGAAACATTTCACCAAGCAGTTTAATATATTTCCTTAAGAGCTTCGTGTAATAAGTGGGGTGGCCTTATTATGTAACAAAAGAAAAATTATCTCATTTACTTTAGAGTGTTACAGTTCATGAAGATGATATACTTTCAGCATAATGTACGAATGATCCTTTTAACTCAAGTACTTTTGAGTATATCTCAAGTGCTTTAGAGAATTTCAGTCTCATGGAAATGATATACTATTCATTCCGTTAGAGCATACAATGGATATAATTATTTGCAAAAAAAATATTCTTTATTTTAGCTAATATAATATCGGTCAAACTATCATGTATACAATAGTTTAGGATCAAATCATGCAAAATATAGAATCTAACCATACGAATTCGATTGAATAAAGATAAACAATAAGAAAAATTGGCAAAGTTTTTGTTGACTTTAGTGTTGACGTCTAACTATGATATGACCTTCTCCAAGAATACAGTGAGTTCGTTTTCCTTTAAACTCCCTATAATTCTTATAGTTGACTACTAATATATGATACTTGCATTACAACACTTGTACCATTCTCAGTAAAATGCTTATACCAATATTTTCAACTCTCATTCATATGAGTCAGAATTACATCTCTGTCCCATAATAGGTAGATATATTTACTTTGTATCATTATTACTGGATCCAGAATTACATCTCTGACTCATGAAAACTTATGTGAGTTTCCTTTCACAAAAAGTGAGGTTTGCTTTTAATTACAACATATCATTGTCGAAGTTATTGACTCATTATAGTCTAACAAGTGGATTACATCCCACTAAACATTCAAGTTTGGGGGAAAATGAATGTTTCGACAAACTTCCTTCAAAGCATTACATCGTCTGAAGTTAATATGTCGCCTTGGAAATGTTGAAGGAATGACTTCCTCTTTGAAAGGTGTATCTTTACAAGTTGAAGATTTTTATGATGAAAGTATTGTACTTGTGCACACATACTTCCACATCATATACTCTTTAATGGTGCTCAAGTACTTTTGAGTTCAAAAGGTCAAATTAGAGCCAAATTGATTTAGTCAAAGTCTGGTCAACTATTTGGTCAAGACCCGGTCCATTAGGTTGACAAGGTCATGGCTAATGAATATAAACATATATGGTTCATTATATATGAAATATTCAGGCCCATTGATAATAAGTTTGAAACTATTAGTATATGAGCCCAAAACATATCGTTAACCCTAAAAGTTGACAAAATTCTTCTTTCAACTATTCTGATCGACAGACAAATGCATCGTCGTCCGATCATGATATTGTTTTAACATTAGATTTACCACAATGTTTCGACAAACATATTAAAATTTAAAAGACATCCAACGACTCGATAAAAATATATTTATGACCCCGTATGACTATTCCGATTCACGTTTCTATGGACACAGCATAAAATATCACGTACTTTGGAGTACTTTCCATAGTTGGATCTTTAAGAAATTTTAAAGGTGATTTAAGGAGAACAATATGTAACACATAACAAACATACAGCATAATCTAACGGTTGTAATTCCTAAAAAATACGTTTTTATACGTTGTTATAAATTAGGGTTTTCTGAACGTACACAGATTCATTAAAATACAGTTTTGGAGATTGCATCTTATTCCGATTTGATTGAAATTTTAACACACATAGTAATGACTGATCGGGTTAAACATATTAAAATTTCTTGAAAATCTAACGGTGAAATCTCTAGGTTTTATAATCATACGTTTGTGGAACCCTAATATATACTACGAAAACGAAATTTCTTTGTTCAAAAGAAATACCTGGTAACGCATCCATGATGATAAACAAATAGGATCAGAACCACGCTAATCTTCAAGTAATAATCCATAACCAATCTTGAACGAAGAAAAAAAAATTGCACCAGTTGGTAGAGTCGTGCTGATAATGTGTTGCAGTGGAAAATATGGAGAAAGTAAAGAGACAAAGAGAGGCTTTTATTGATCAGGATAATAGGGTTACATGGATACAATATCCTTTATATATATGTAAAGGTAAACTCTTGGTAATTAGATGGACCGCACATCCATGGGCCACATGCCCTATAACAAGATACATAATATATGATATTTGGTTACAAGATATTTTCACATAAATACAGGATATAACTAATTGGGAAACCATAGACATACGTGACTAAGTAGTCACGTATGTAATATGTCTAACAGTATCACATGAAAAAAAAAAAGATGAGAAGAATTGTTGAAAAACAGTAGTCTCGATTCTCTTGATTAAAACCCTTTGCTTCCTTGTATCATTATCTTTTCAAGTTCTACATCATTGTCTGTCATGTATGCAATGGTACTACTATTGACGTCAACTGATTCTGATTGGTTTCAATATGGAATGAAGTCTACTAGTCTAGTCCACAAGGAAAAAACAATTTAAAAACATGATCCCATCCCATCTCTTTTACTTCAGTGATCATAGGCGTTCTAGGTGAGCACTGGTTAATCTCTAAATTAACTTGATATATGTGGCTCGAGGCCATTCAGATATCAAGTTTAAGCCGTTAATAAAAATAATTGGTGTAGTAGTAGAGTAGCGTTAGTTATCGAAAATTTGTAACTCTTGAATGATCGGATGTTACTGATTCAAGGGATCCCAAGAGATAATCTGGAATCGATAGGCATTGAATTCAACTGCTCAATTTACTGGTCTTAAATTATAGGAAACAGGGCAGTTAGATGCTAGTTTTTTTATCTTTAATAAGCAACATATGAATAATGGCATAATATGAAAGAGATAAGCTGGACTTTGATGGGCAATGAATTCAACTGCTGAATTTACTGGTCATAAACAGGGCAGTTAGTTACATTGCTTCACGAGAATAGACTAATAAATATTTACTGGTGGAGTATTAATGAAGTTATTGGAGTCTGTCATAATTTGGTTTTCGTACCTAGTCATTATTTGTTGTTGGTTAATTTACAGAATTTTACAGATTAGCAACAAGACCCGTAGGGCTTTGGTCTATGGCTCCTATTAGCTTATCTTTATACATCTCCGACGGGCATGAACCATAATCCATAAACTGCAAGAAAATTAATTAAGAATAATACTTTTTTGTTTTTTTCGTCATAAATTATGGTTTTATTACATAGCAATGTATGCGATGAAGTAGCATGTACGAACTTTTTCATTTGTCGTTTCTTGGCATAAAGTCTCCGAACAATGAATGACTGAAACCCATTCATTAGTGACTGACTATTCATTTAAGTATCCTTTTGGTGCTCATTGCTTCTTTGGATCCCTTTAAAACCAACACCAACCAGCAAGAACCAAGAACCCAATCAGTTTTTCCTCTCTATCAAAACACTTTCATCAAATTTCCCAATCCTTTATCTGCTCTTTCTTTATTTGACTTCTCTCTCGGAATCATGGATAGTGGATCTAGGGTTTTCATTTCTAGAATCCCTAAAAAAACAGTTTCAAAACGACCAAAACCACTTCCCAGGAGAAGCCGAAGACTTCAAGATAAACCTAAAGAGCAAGTATTCTCTGAAATCAAGATGAGTAGTGAAGAAGATGAAGAACCAGAAGATGATGAAGATAAAACATGGTTGTGTTCCTCATCTGAGGAAGAAGAAGAAAAAGAAGAGTTGTGTTCATCATCTGAGGAAGAAGAAGTCAGAGATCATAAGAAGAAGGAGGAAAAGGAAGAAAAAGAAGACAAATCATGGTTGTGTTCATCATCTGAGGAAGAAGAAGTCAGAGATCATAATAAGAAGAACAAGGAAAAAGAAGACAAATCATGGTTGTGTTCATCATCTGAGGAAGAAGAAGTCAGGGATCATAAGAAGAACAACGAGAAATGTAAGAAACGTAAGTATCCCAAAAAGACCAAATATGAGGATAGAGAAACGAGAAGGAGACGACAAACGGCAACTGAGATGGGTGATGGGTTCCAGTCCGAAAACCCTTTTTTCACAATTGTTTTACAACCATCTTACATCACCCACAAATACCTGGTGAGTTCTTGCTTCAACATCTAAATTTGTCAAAGCACCTAATTTATTGTGTTTATGCCTTAATAAAATGTTTCATAATTATTTGCGTATTAAGTAATTTAGTGCTGTATTTTTTGATATTCTTGGCAGCCTATACCTGCTTCCTTTGATCAGACTCACTTGTTAAGCCTCGGAAAAAGAATTAAAGCTCATGTTGAGGATAAAGAACAGTATTGGCTACTGAGTTTCCCAAAGAATAACAAAGGAAGGTTAACTATTGGAGTTCCATCTTTTTTGAAAGATAATGATTTGGTTGTAGGAGATGTGATAACTATGGAGATAATGGAGGAGATGACGTCCATATACCTTGATGCCAAAGTTCATATTTTTCGTCCTGTTAAACTACTATGTTATTAAGAAGACTTAGTTAAACTACCTTATTTTCTATGAAATGTGGATTTAAGTTGTTGTAAGTATGCACTAGAACATACTTTTCTATCTGTTGTTTTAGTTAATTCAAGAATGGAGTGATTATCATGTTTTAACAACAGGCATAACTTGTTTTATTAAACGTACTCTCTAATATGTTTAAGCCCCACCTTGGCCTCAGTTGGCTTTTATGGTTTAAGAGTTTGGTTGGTGAAATCTGTTGAACTGAGAATTTATTAAACAAACCAGGCACATGCATTCATTATACTACCGAACGAATAAGGATGTAAGTACTGACATAAGTATGTATGTAGTTGCAAATATAAAGCATGAAATCAACATCCATATAGAGACTCAACATGTGCGTGAGTTAATGCAACAACATTATTTTCTTGCGATTTGTGTCTATTTATTTGGTTCGTACATGGGATGGAACGACATTCATGTTGAGTTTTGTATACAATAAGATCCACCGGTCTGATTTTCAATGCTTCCTGATACCGTGAATAGAAGAGGGCTTAAGATGAAACAACATCATTTGTAAACCTAACAACATCAGTTACAAGTAGATAATTTCTAGGAATAAGTTCTCAAATATGGGTTATTGTGGAGATTTGAAAGATATGCAAATGATTTAAAATAACGGCATCAGTTTTCCGTGACTATAATATTTATCCCTGAAGAAGCTACAATCCCCGAAATGAAATGATTTGAGGGGCAAAAATATGCGTATGCTTTGAGTATTCTGCCAACCGGTTGGTTTTGGTTTTGTTAAAGCAATTCCTATGGGAATGAACAAACTCAAAATTTTGTTGAGCCACGTGGATGGTCAAACGGGTTTCTCCAGTATGGTAAAGCAGGGCAAAATGAACAGATTTGGTTTTCTAGGGCCTCACTAGTATTTCTTTTTAATATAAAATGTTTTGTAGGATAAATATGAAAAATAAAATAAAATATTTAAGTGAGATAAAATAGGATGAAGTGGGATAAAATAAGATGAAGTAAAATAAAATACCTGGCTTGATTGAGGTATATTCAGATTAATTAGAGTATACCCAATGAGACAAAATAAAGTCATTTTGAAGTAAAAGAGGTCACCCCTTAACCATATATTTTCAAAATGGCTAATATGCCCTTATTTAATTTACACTAAAAAATCTGATTATCTTAATTAATTAAGTTTATATTAAAAAATTTAAAATGAAAACTCAATAGATTAAACCTTTAATCCGTCTTTTGAGTTCGATTTCGATCAAAAAAATTTGTTTTCAAAAATGTCAAAGGTCGGCAAGGTAGACGTTTGAATAAAGTGCCGGCTATATATCGTTGGCATGGTCTATGTTTGAATAAGATGCCGACCAAGTTTAGCCGGCATGGTCCTTGGATGCCGAAAATGCCGACAATTTTTCGGCCGGAAGGGTCTTTGAATGAAGAATATGTCGATTATCTTGGCCCAGGAATCTAATGGTCGGCATGTAAATATTCCCTACCATATAGCCGGCATGCACATGAGTAATAACACTGTCGGCTGACCTGTAGCCGGCATGTTAAGGATTTCTAACCCTGCCGACCTTTACTTATACCAAACAGAAAACAGAATATGGGAAGATGTAATTCACTTCATTCATGCAATTTTGGTTACTACATTGAACCCTGAACCCTGAAACATAAAACCTAACTCCTTGTCGACGGAAAAACGAATGTACTTAGCATGTGCATCAAGCCTTTGAACCCCTAGGTGACCCTAGTGGACGAGTTATAGTCTCGTGAGGGTTTACATAGAGGTCTACCCACAAAACCTATACAAAAACTTCTAAAGCGATCATTCTTCCTCCTCCGAAGACGATATATCATCCAAGTATTTCGGGTTATCCTCCGGGATTCTTTCTGCCAAGAAGTGATACCTTGCATCGAAAGCGAATGCCTCCCCCTTTTCCTCCAAGTAGCGCGCTTTCACGACTTCGTGCTACAAAAACACTAAAACAAACTTACATTTATTAGTGGTGTTTCATTGGAAGATAAAACAACATGGGTTACGTAAAAAAAAACCACAAAATTACTTACAAATTGTGCAATGGACAAGGTGAAGGGGAGAGTGTTAAAAATACGAGGTTGGAGAGCCAAAAAAGCAAGTATCGCTTTTTCGATGACTAGGTTCCTAGCATGGATTTGTTGAACACTTCTTGCATTAGTATTCCCAAACTCCTGGATAAATTTGTTGTGTAACCTAGCCCAAAAGGTTGTGGAATCCTCCCTTTAGTAGGATTGACGTCTAAGTCGATTTTCCGCATACCATGCTTTGGTGATTGCCAAATCTTCATTTGAATCAAATGATGCCATTGTTGTTTGTAGAGAGCTATTGGGTAAGTTAGATGGAGTGTATGATGATATGAGCTTTAGAGAGTATATGCAAATAGTTGTATGTTGTTTAGTAGATAGAAGTAGTACTGTATTTATAGGATGGTGGCTAAATTTGTCCGTTATAGTGCCCAAGTACAGGTCAATCAATGAAATTATACTTGCAGAAAATTTGAATTTTGATTTAGCCAGCAAGGTTTGTTTTCCCCAGTATGCCGACCAACAATGGCCAACATGTTCTGAATTTTGTTACCATGCCAACCTTATGACTTTTAGGCATGAGGGAAAACATTTTCTTCTGTGTATCAGCCGACAATGTATTTTGACCTTTGTCCGCCGGGTATGATAAGGTCAGCAAGGTATAAATTTTCTTACCATGCCGATCTTATGACTTTTAGGCATCAAGAGTTTTTTCAATTTTCTGTAAAACTGTTGGGACAATATTTGTTCACTAGATTTCCGGCTATTATGTGGTCGGAAAGGAACCAAATTTATAACCATGACGGCCTTGTGATGGTTTTAGGAGAAGGTATTTTATACAAAAAATGGCCGACATGTTCTATAACATAATACAATGCCGGATGAATAACAACCGGCTTGGTAATGATCTGATTACCTTGCTGACCCTGGTATGCAAGCATTTTCTACTGTCAAGGCCGGGAGTCTGACACTTCAAAACCTTGCCGGTCCTGGTTTGGTCGGCATGGTAACTTAAAAAAAAAACATGCCGGAATAATTATTGAAACTTTACGTAGCTAAACAAACTATTCATTCAACAACTAGAAATCCAACACTTGTTGTCCAAAATACGAAAACATGTCCCATAAACCTTAAAAAAACATTTGTCCAACCATTAACCTTAACATTTGTCCAACACAACATAAATAAATGAAATATAAATGCATTCATTCACGACCACGACCACGACCCCATCTAGGAACTCCACCACTACTATTACCATCGCCACCACGACCACTACGAGCCCTCTTTTTGTCAGCATTCATCTTGGCTTGTGCTTCCCTCCTAGCTTTTTATTCTCCCTTTACTTCAGCATCAACTTGCTTGAACATTTCATGGGCATCCTCATTGTCAACATTTTTAACAAAGTCAATGTGCTTGCTTTGCTCTTCAATCGACAAAGGCTCTCATCTTTCTCTAGCCCAACATAACACATTCGCAAAGTTCTTCAAATGCTCCTTCTATTTTTAATTAAATAACAAATAATTAATAGAATGATTCGATAATGTGATTTTAAAATAATAAGAACAACTCTAAAATACTTACAAAAAACTTAAGACTTGTTGCGGGGTCTTTCGATGCCATCTTCCTCTTACAATCCAATTCTTCAGCAGTTATCTCCCTAATCACAGTAGGACGAGTCCAACCCAAGTACCACGACATTTATCTCTCACTAGCATCATGACCAGTGGTCACCTCATCCAAGAGACTCACAATATGGATGTTACGTCTACGTATATCGTCCCAATGTTCTTGAGTTGGTGCTGGATCGTAAGAAACGTTAATAGTTTATTGGGACGTGGTGCAGTCATCCCTGTTCACAGTAAAGAACGGCTTATCTTCATCGAAATGAGGTTCTTCTTGCACGTAACCCAATTGTCACGCATTACCCGATGTGGATCGTACATTGAATATCCTTCGGTGCACAACAACAAGGGTCCATAGTATAATTCAACTTCATCTCTCCTTTGGATTAAACCTTGATTTATAGCATCCCGATACGGATCAAATATCACCTCCTTCGCAGTCAATTTGTCGATGGCCATTCGGATTTTGATAAGATTTTGTGGCATTTCCTTATCCTGAGTACCCTTAAAACTGTACCTTTGTGCTATTGGCTTACCAAAAACAACATTCACATCCACTTTGACATAGGAGTTGGCTTTCACCAAAGAAAGGAAGTGCTCATATATCCAAACCTATGCAAAAACATTTTTTAGTAAGAATCTTAACTTATGAGAATTTGGCAAATATAAATGATTTAGACAATACAATTATCTGGAAGAGACATATGTTTCCGTTTACTTGCGAAGTGAGTTCCCTTGAAGCCTTTGTCAACTCATTGTGAAAGAAGGCGACCACCGAAGTACCCCCAAGAATACTCACGCATCTTATCTAAGGGATCCAATAGTTGCAAATAACTGGCGTCGCCCAAGCTTCCGGAACTGTCGGGGAAGATACATCTGCTCATGATGTATAGTAAATAACCGAACGCAATAGCATTGATTCGCACCGGGTTCACTCTTCCTTCCTCATCAAAGATTTTATTGGTGTCACATAATGTGTCCCTCAACTTCTTCAGATTAAACTTCTTTCTTAGATGACCATCCTTCATCACATGCATAGACTCCATCTTAATCTGATTCCAACCGAACAATTTCTGGCACAATTTGTAAATATCCGTGAAATGGTGGATTTGGCTCAGTGTTTTTACCAGGATGGATTTGGATCAGTGTATTTACCAGGATGGATTTGGCTTAGTGTTTTTACAAGGATGGTGGATTTGGCTCAGTGTTTTTACCAGGTTCTCTTCATAGATTGCACCTGTAAGACAAACAAGTATAACATGCCGATGTTGAACATGGCAAGCCATACTTCGGATAAAAATTCATTCACCGTTGCATGGTGCTTTATGGAAAATAAGAAATACCGGACTATGTTTGGGAGTTGGAACAAGTGAGGTTGATTTATCGTGGAGAAGAGATACCGCAGATTATATTTACGGATATGGATTTTGCAATTATGAGTGTCGTTCGTCAAGTATTTCTACTTGCTCAACAATTTATTTGTACGTGGCACATCCAAACCAATCTTTTTTATAATTGCAAGAATCAAATCCAAAAGATCCATACTAAGAAGGGTAATCAACATTCTAAGGAGGAAGATGATGAGTGTTTAAGTAAACTTTCCAAAGAAGAGCGTGCGAAAGAGAAAAACAAGGAAACAGAAAAATATGATGAAGAGGTGGATCTATGGAAAGATTTTTGCGAAGATTGGGACTATTTGGCTCATTCGAAAACAGAGGTTAAGTATTATGCTAACTTGCAGAAGTTTATTGATGTTTGGAGCACGTATCATAGGTAGGTGTTTGAGTATTGCCTGAATACATGGTTGAATCCTTGGAAGGAGAAGTTTGTTTATGCATGTACCAATAAATATAAGCACTACAAAAATTAGTCTACAAATCTTGCAGAGGCGTCTCATGGCCGTTTGAAGAAAATTTTGGATCAAAATAGGGGTGGGGTAGTTACAGTACAAGAAGAAATTCACGAGCATGCAGAGGATGATGTAAGAAAAATAGTCACACAGATGGAGTTGAGTAAAGACCGTTTTTTGATGCAACACATAAGGGACAAATCTTTGTTACGGTTGGTAGCAAACCAAGTATCATGGTGGGAAATTAACTATATGATGGATCATCTTATATATGTTAGAGCTAAAGCAGAGGATAGTAAGGTGATGAATACAAAGTGTAATTGTACAACCAATGTTTGGCTCAGCCTTCCTTGTAAGCATAAACTTGGTGGGTATAAATATTACATTCCTATTGAAGATATTGATCCATTATTGAAGCAACTATCATTCATTCCAATGCCCACGGGTTTAGCCGATGAAGAATTTGGAGACTTGGAGATTGGCTAGTACATCAACGAAAAATACCGAAAAATGAATTATGCAGGAATACACATTTTGGTTGCTAACTTGTGGTCGGCCGCCCGTAAGAGCTTGGGGTTTGAATAAGAGACAATAAAAAAAAAAACCGCCCGGAAGACCAACAACAAAAATGTCGTTTAAAGAAACTATTAACAATGACAAGGGTTGCGATAAGGACCGATCACGTCATGAGCATGTCCAGGCGGAATGTGATGAGTACGGTCTTTTATTCCTACGAAACGAGGTCGGTCGAAAGAGCAAGAAAATGAAGATATGTATATTGTTGAGCATGCGGTCGATACCCAGCAAAGCCAAACTAGTGGTATGGTGACGATAAGAGAAATAGAGGGTAATCCTAAGATACATAGGGATTCGCAAGGAAGACCACATCGTGTTTCTTACACTTTATACAAAGAGTATACCGACCAACTTCCTTACATCATCTTAGATCATCATCGTGGTTACCATGTTGCAATGGAACAATTAGGGCATTTCGACAAGGTCGACGAACTTAAGCTTACCCAAATAGAATATGCATGGAAAAAAATGGCAGAAAAACGAGTTGAGGACAAACAACTCTATCTGACAATGCTCATGGAAGGACATCAAAAAGATAGGGAGTTGAAGTTTAGGGAGTTGGTTTCAAACGCAAAAATGGAGGAAGGGTTCGAAGAAGGCCGGTTATAAGTTTTGGATGCAAATTCCTTTTGGTGGAAAACATTTAGCGGACACATTCACTTGTGTGGTAATTGTATTCAGCAAAGGCTTCCCCAGAGCGTCTTGTAGGTACGTACCCTCAAGAACTAGGTACGACGCGGTGATAAAAAAAGGGAGAATTATAATGGCACATGCCAAAAATAACCATTACATAGGTTTGAAGATTTCCGAAGAATGTCCTTTACCACGGGTTTCCTATGGTGATTAGGGAGACTACACCAAGGAGTGGACAAACCAGTATGAGTTTGGAATGAACATGTGGAATGATTTGGAAGAAACACCAATTACAATGCTTTAACACGTTCACATGTGCGACTAAATATGGAATGAGTTGTTTTTTTTTCTGAAGAAAAATGCATGAATACTTGGATGTTTGTATTATCACTAATCCTTAATGAATACAATGTGTTTTATCTTATGTTATCAACTTATCATTGTAAACCTTTTTTTTTATTTAAATTATGGTCATTTACATTTAAGAAATTCAACATAACGACACTGAGATCATTAACTTGGGTCATTAGATAAGTATTCATAAATTAAAATGACCCTTGTTCTCCAAATATAACGGTCCCCTGTGTGTTTTGGAAATAAGGGCCGTTACTAGGCCTATTAACAAACGAACGACTCTATGAATAACTTTACAGGGTCGTTGTTGGTTTATTTGAAAATGAACGACTCAGAACATTTTGTTGAACTAAGGTAATTTCACCTATAAAACTCAAACCTAACGACTCCAGATATACCCCTTCAACTTCTCTTTATGGAGATACCATTTCCCAAAAAAAAAATGGCCGCTGGGGGATTTTGTATATAAAGATTCAACGAAGGTCTATTTAATAGAACTTAAAACAATCAAAGTTTATCATTTTTTCAATGGAAAGTTCGTCATCAACTACCAATTTAATTGACAACATACTTAGAAGATGCAAGCGACCAACCAAATCAATATTTGCAATGGAAGAAGTGATGCGCAAAAAGCATGCAACCTACCAAAAAACAATACACTTTTATGCCATATCCTACGAAGGAAGAAGAAGAGAGGCGCGAGGCTGAAAAATGAGGCAAAGAACAAGCGCATCTCCGGGAAGTATTCAATCAAGTCTAGGAAGAGAACGAATGGGTTAAAAACTATTACATCATCAAAGATCTTCCCGAAGAACATCAAGATGAGAGTATATTTTGGACTCAAGTTGGTTGGAGTCCTTTCGCTAATTACAACAAGAAACTATGCTATGATTATCTACCGTCCCATATTCGTGATAGGACGATTCACGTTATAAGATTGTGCACCAATTACAACGAGTTTCTGTCGAGGAACAAAGGGGATAGGCGTGCGACCCAAGATGCATATACCAAATGGAGAGGAGAGTAGTTTTATCACATCGAAGTCGCAATGGTAGTGGCCTCTCGCACAAGGAAAAGGAATAACATGTAATGCAAATTTGATGTAAAGTTATTTCCTTAATGAAATATAGATGTCCATTTTCGTGCCAACTTATAAGTTTGCAAAATAAACTTGACGACCCTCAATTTTTTAATTTTTTTCCCGGACGACCCTTGAAACCAAATTGACGACTCAGTTAAGGTTTTTTTTTTCCATGGACGACCTTTTAAAAGTTTTAGACAGAGACTTGTTTCATAGTTACAGAAAGAAGTCGTTAATTAGAAAGCATTAGATTCGTTAGTTTTGTGTCGTTAACCTTTCAGATATCTGTTAACGATTCTTTAAAAATTTCAGACAAAGTGGTGGTTGGGTCTACTGGTGAGTCGTTGGTATGAAAGCACCTGTGTTGACGACTCTAATACTGACTTTATACTTCATCAGGTTATGAGTCGTTTCTCTGCAACACATATCCTGACGACTCTAATGCTCAGACTTAGAGTAGTTCATCTGCAAAACATTTGTTGCCGACTAAAGAATAACAAGTTGTTAGATTCTCCAAATTTTCACATAAAAAAAACATATAAGCACACCAACTTATAAACAACATGTTAAATTGTTAGGAAACCCAATCCACACAAGATACCGATAGTACGAACTAAAAGACATAAGTTGTATCTAAGAACAACGTAAGTTAAAGTCGACAATACTAAAAGACATAAGTTGTAGATGTTAAACCATACACTTTAAAATTTTAGACATAAGGTCTTCTCACTCACTACTACCACCTCGACCTTTGCCTTGACCTCTATAACTTCCCTGACTTGATGATGTCCGACTTTTCTTTGAAGGACCTTATCCAAGACTGCCCCTTTGAGAACCACCTTCTGCACCACTACCTGCATGATCACCATCTCCCTTTTGTGCATGTTCTTCTGCTAGTTGGCTAGATATTCTCCTTGTCCTCTTACATTGCTTTTCCAGATCAGCGAAAATTTTCTTTGCTTGTGGATTTTCAATGCGTTGGCATAACTCAGCGTACTGATGACTTTGCTCATATTCTATCACTTCTCCCTTGTCGTCTTTGCAACACAATGACTTCATAAAAATCTCCACCCGTTCCCTCTATTTGCATTCAAATATCGATTAAGATTTACATAATTAAAATAACTTTATGTAAATTATTAATAGAATTCGAAAAATAAGTACTTACCATAAGCTTAAGAATGGAAGAATCATCTTTAGTGTCGGCTGTAGAAGCAGCGAATGATGCTTTGTTGCTCCTCCTACCGTAATCTGATCAATCCTTATCACTCGACCATGGGAGAAGCCGTCATAAAATGGCATGCAATCCATGGTTACCTCGTGACCTTCATTAACAATCTCCCACCAAGAGATTTCTACCATCCTACTATCCGAATGCCAATTATTTCAATGCTCAGTCTTAGGCTCAGGTTCATAAGAAACAACCAACGCCTTTTTGTCCGCCTTGTATTTTTTTAATTTATATTTGAACAGTGGTACATAATCCTCATCGGGTGAATCTTGAATGTACCCAAGATGGCGCATTACTCTATGCGGATTGTACATTGAGTATCCATAAGGGTAAAACAGAGGGCCATGGTAATATGGAAGATCTGGAAATCCGTCTACTCTACCTTCCTTGTAGGGATCAAAGGTTACCGCTTTGGATGCCATGTTGTCCAATTTTTGGCGCATGTCTAGCAACTTCAACTTCTGCGTTTCCTCCTTATCCTGAGCTCTAGTGTATTTGTATCGGGTTCCTCTTGGTTAGTATTGTTCCATGTTGGATCAAATATGATGTCTTCATCGCCTTTGATCAATGAGGGGAAATGCTCATAAATCCACACCCGAAACAGCATCAAAATAATAAAAATAATATTAAATCTAAAAATATAGAACACCAAATATTACGAACAACGAACAAATTTGATAACTCAAATTACCTGAAGTAAAGCCAAATTCCCGTTCATTTTAGAAGTTCTTTCCCGGGATACCTTTTCTATCTGAGCGTTCAAATGTGCTACTATGGAAATCCTCCAAGAATACTTACTCACCTCATCCAAGGGATCCAAAAGTTGAAGAAGGTTGAAACTGACTCTATTTCCTTTGCTATCGGGAAATATAATCGAAGCAAGGACATACAACAAGTATGCGGCTTCCATCGCACGAACTTCAAAATCATAGAGTAGTTCTTTGTCTCCGTCTTTCTCAAGTGACCCCGCATACATCTTTCTAATCTCAACAAGTTTAAACTCTTTCTTTGGGTACTTCTTTCTCATCACAAAGAGGCCAGGCGTCTTCTTTTCATCCCATCCAAACAACTTCTCTGTCAATGTATAATTTTTTTTATAGTCTAGGCTTTTCTTGAACTCATCTTACGTGGATTTTCCCTCAACCTACAATCCTAGAATCTTTTCTCCATTTTCGGGAATCAATGCCATCTCACCAAGTGGGAACTGGAATGTATTGACTTCGCCGTAAAACCGCTCAGTAAAAAATGATATTGCAGCCTTGTCATATGCAATCATGGAGTTTTGAACGACATCATACAAACCTGAGTTTTCAATGATGGCTCTCACTCTTGGACATTCACCTTCTAGGGGTCGTTTTATCATTTTTGCATAAAAAGACTGGTGTCTAAAAAGACGTGTGGCATTCTTATGATCATACGAAAGAAAAACAGAATTAAAACATAAGAAATTAAATATCAACAAATCATATGAAAACCAAAGTTGAGATTATTACTTTGTCGCCATCTTTAGGTTCACCTCTCGCTTTCCTACCGGGTAGACGAGTAAGCTGCAAACGCATGGGTGGAATATGTCGCTCACTTGGTTTAGTGGGCCTTTATTCTTCGGCTTCGGATGTGGTTGTGGTTGCGCATCATCCTCCTCAATCTCCTACTCCTCCTACTACTCCTCATCATCATCACCGCTACTACCATCAATTACTTCTTTACCATTTCCATCATCCTATTTATCACTGCTACCACCACCATTTCCATCCTCATCATTACCTTGATCCCCCTCTTCCTCAATCTCTGCCACCTCAATAACACCATTCAATCCATCACCACCATCACTACCATTCCCTCCATCACCACCATTACCTTGATCACCATCCTTCTCATCATCATAAGATGCATATCGACCTACTAAATGAAGTTCTTCATGTTCCGCGACTTCTTCTTATTCATCGCTTGGGGTGGTAGATATAACAGCAGATATTGAAGACGAAGACATAGAGGAATCATCACATGGTTCTCTGGGTTCGCTGATAATTAAGGCTACCTCACTCGGTGTTTTTCCTCGTAATTGACCCGCATTTAGGTATTTTTGGTTGCGGGGAAGTCTGGATGGAGGAGTTATCAAGACATTCTTATTATTTTTATTCTTGTTATTGAAAGGCCAACAACAAAAATATTTAAGAGTCGTCAAAAAAAAATCCAAAAACAAACGACTCATTGTATATGGTTAACGATTCAAGCAAAAAAATTTAACGACTCTTCCTATTTTTAAGATAGAAGATCAAATATGGGTGGTGTAGAGTCGTTCACTTATATAATTGGTCGTCCATAAAAGTCGTTAACCTATTCCTATTATGTGGACGATTTTTTTCATTTATTGGACCAGAGTGTTGGTTTTGAAAATCAAGGAGTCGTTGGTTTTGGTTAACGATTTCTTGATGCATGTCAAAAATCGTTAAAAAAAAAATGGCTAACCATTCTGACCTTAAAAAAAAATACAACAGGAATCGTTTTCTCCACAATGGTTGACGATTTCTCCAAAGTCCAACATGCAGATCATATATCGTTAACCAAACATGAAAAATCGTTAAGCAACTATGAAAAATCGTTAGACATTCAAACGTGATGTTTAACGACTGGAATTCTGAGGAATCGATTTCTTCGATTCAAACCCTGATTTTTAGCAGAACTTCCAATTCAACTAAAACCCAAGTTAGAATATGGTGTTTTAAAGGACATACCTTCTAATTGGAGCCATTTGTTTTTTCGGAGGTTTTGATTTATTACTTGAACTCGAACACTCCTTCGCTGCTTTGACAGTATCAACGAGATTGAAAATTTGATTGGCTAGTCTCGTAGTCTGCTTAGTACGTGCCATGGTTATAGAAGAAGTTAATTGTCGATTAAAGTTTTCGCATCGACGATTTCGACGATGAATCAGATGATTTTTTTTCTTCAAAATTATCATTAATGGAGGAACTGATAGAGGGAGGGGGAGAGGAGAAGAAAATTTGTTCGGTTATAAGATGAAATTGGGGCGTAGGTTTAGTCTTTATAGGATTTTAGGGAAATTTTAGGGAAAGGGTAGAATAGTATTTTCAACCTTATTTTGGAAGCCCCCTATAATTTTTGGTGTGGGTATAAATTTCGTGAGGCCCCCAATTATTTTTTGAGGCCCCCAATTAATCCTTATTATTTATCCTTGCATTTTTAGGGGTGACCCCAACACAATTAGGGGCGACACAAAAAGACAAAAAGGGTCACCCAAACGTAAAACTAAGTGTAGGTGTAGATTATCCACAGGGCTAGGTGGAAACATCTTAAGCTATGATGTACCCAGAAATGAAGAGACGAGAAGCACATGATAGATCCCGGCAGGCGCGAGATTTAAGGAGACATGTGGATCGGGCATGATAACCCTACAACTTTCGGACAAGACTCGACCCCATGCCTCTGATAAAGCTGACAGACAAGACATATAGGATCAAACGAGGGTCGTTAGTCCAAGCGATAAGAATATACGTGTCATATCGGCCAACTGCTAGGGCGACAGACTGGAAGGGCGACATCGCACCAAGAGAACACCCGAAGGGATCGGCTCGGACGAGAGATTACGAAGGATTCAAAGCACATCGACCATAATCATAGAAAGAAGGGCGATGTGATCGGACCTGACAGCAGGACTTCAAGTTCGATATATCATGACTCACACCGTACTTTGGTTGTATGTAACCACCCTATAAATAGTGGAACTTGTAATGAAGAGAGATAGGTTGTAATTTTGGAGAGATACTTGAAATTGCACCCAAGGGAAAGAGAATGGGGAATTAGTTTATCTTGTTAGAGAGTTCAACTTGAGGGAAACACCATTGTAACACCTTGAAGTAATAAGATTCATCCTTTCACCCCCGTGGACGTAGGTAATCATACCGAACCACGTATATCCTTGTGTCCATTGTTAAGTTCTTATTTTCAGTTGCATGATTAGAAGGTTTCTATCCTTTGGATGTAGTTTGTAGTAAAAATGTATCTACACTAAGATAACCTTATCCGCGATTTTTCGAAATGGCAACTATGCCCTTACATAATCGGTAGTTTAAAATGAATCATTAGCTACCGATTAGTGTATGGATATTTCGTCTAATGTTCCCTTTTATAACCGGTAGTTAATTGGACCTGTAAAACTACCGATTATAAGTAGCCCATATGCAACCTTGACCAAATTCCATAGAACAATAACCACTTGGTTTGTGTTTTGGATACAACAATAATCAGAAGAAAATTACGTTCCACAACCTTACGATTATAGGTTGCCCCAAAAACAGATTTTTCTAAAATCTTTTATCTGGTGAATTTTGGAATATGCTATATTTGGTAGATAATCCAACTTCAATACCTACCGATTATACGTAGCAAACCATATGTTATTAGGGTGCAGAGCCGACCATAACCATTGGGTTCATGTTTTTGACGTAGCCATAATCGGAAGTTTGACTAGTTACATTAGCTTCCGATTATAGGTTGCCCCAAAATGAGTTTTTTCTAAAATAGATTTTTTCCAAAATTTTGAAATCTTACATAATCGGTAGGGTATTTGGCTACCGATTATAAGAAGCCCCACATCGAACCTTTGCCAAATTTCCACGGGTTTTAGGTGCAGAGCCAACCCTAACCATTTGGTTCATGTTTGATACGTATCCATAATCGGAAGTGTAACTGGTTACATTACCTTCCGATTATAGGTTGCCCCAAAATGAGTTTTTTCTAAAATCCATTTTTTCCAAAATTCTGAAATCTTCCATAATCGGAAGGATATTTGGCTACCGATTATAAGAATCCCCACATCGAACCTTTGCCAAATTTCCACGGGTTTTAGGGTGCAGAGCCAACCCTAACCATTATGTTCGTGTTTTCAACGTAGCCATAATCGGAAGTTTAACTGGTTACATTACTTTCCGATTATAGGTTGCCCCAAAATGAGTTTTTTCTAAAATCCTTTTTTTCCAAAATTATGAAATCTTACATAATCGGTAGGATATTTGGCTATCGATTATAAGAAGCCCCACATCGAACCTTTGCCAAATTTCCACGGGTTTTAGGTGCAGAGCCAACCCTAACCATTTGGTTCATGTTTGAGACGTAGCCATAATCGGAAGTGTAACTGGTTACATTACCTTCCGATTATAGGTTGCCCCAAAATGAGTTTTTTCTAAAATCCATTTTTTCCAAAATTCTGAAATCTTCCATAATCGGAAAGATATTTGGCTACCGATTATAAGAATCCCCACATCGAACTTTTGTCAAATTTCCACGGGTTTTATGGTGCAGAGCCAACCCTAACCATTACGTTCGTGTTTTCAACGTAGACATAATCGGAAGTTTAACTGGTTACATTACTTTCCGATTATAGGTTGCCCCAAAATGAGTTTTTTTCTAAAATCCCTTTTTTCCAAAATTCTGAAATCTTCCATAATCGGTAGTCTAGCGAGGTTCTTGTTACTACCGATTGTTATAGGACCAAGATACGCGTTTGGCACAAAATATATATTAATCGATAGGCAAAGGTGTTACAAAGCTTCCGATTAAGTTTTAACAATCGGGCACAAAATAGTTTCCGATTATGTAAGGGCATTAACGTATTGTCCCCGTTTTTTGTCTTTTTGTGTCGCCCATATTTGTGTTGGAGTCGCCCCTAAAAATGCTAGGTTATTTATTGATAAAAGATTGTGGTGAACTTTATTTGTTATTCGAGATATTAACTGTGCCGTTTCTTGAATTCTAAAGAGATATTACACGAAAATAATAACATTTGAACACATTGACACGTTGTATTCCCTTGAGTCTCCAACACACATCCACGTTATTTGCTGCACAGCGCAACAAAATTAGAGCGCGGATCCACGTGAAAATCTTGCAAGAAACTGATTCAAACTAATTATACGAAGGAAGTCATAGTCTGATTAGAAAGATACTGTGCAGCAAATACTTTGGATACACCCGTATCATATATGTGTTTGTAAATGACATTCACCCTTACACACGAATAGTTTTTTCATTGCTTGTACGGTCCTATAACAAAAGTAGGGCTGCACACTAACCGAACCGAAAACCGCAACCGCACCGAAACCGCACTAACCGCACCGAAACCGCACCGAACCGATGATCCTACGGTCGGTCACGGTTATCATTTTAATAACCGTTAGATGTACGGTTCGGTGTACGGTTCTACCCATAACCGCACACTAACCGCACCGAAAAACCGATTAATAGGGACCGTCGATGAGTTTTGATCCTGATTAATCTTAGCCGTATAGATTAAATCCTAAACCCTATATATTTCGAAACCCTAATCTCTTCAGATTTCTTTTTTTTTTCTCTTCTTCGTTTCTCTTCCTCTCCGACTCTCAGTCTCACTCCACCACCACCAGTAGGCAGTAGAAGAACCACCACCCTGATCGTTTAAACCACCCCCATCAAGATCACCACCACCTCTATAGCTCTTTCTAGTAAGTAAATAGATCTATGGTTTTATTTCTCATTCTCGTTTCGATTGATTTGTTTGTTTTTCAATTTATAGGGTTTTGTTTTTTTAATTATTCTTCTGTTAGGACTTAGGGTTTCTTTTGTCGAAATGTTTTGCTTGTTGTTGTGTGATTATCAATCAATTTCTTTTGTCAAATTTTATTTTTCTGATTACAGTCATGGGTTTTTTATTTCAGGTTTTGGTTGAGTTAAGGGGATGAACTCAAGGTCAAGGAAGGAGTCTGAAAGATATTATCATTCAGTTTGAGTTAAGGGAAGGAAGGAGTTTGATTAAAGGTAACTACTAACTAGTCCAATCTCCATTTTGACTTGTTCTGTTTGATTGAGGTTTTGAACTTAGGGTTTGTTGATGAAAAATGAAGTGATTTACGATCTGTGACTTGATATGGTTGAGTACTGATATGGTTGAATGTTGAATGGTGTAAATGTTTTGAAAAAGGGTTTTCAATTTCTAATGGGTGGTGAATGTTGATATGGTTGAGCACTCTGAAATCTGAATTAGTCATGTTTACTCTGAAATTGTTTTTTCAATATTTGTTGTATCAAGTTAAGTTTCATTATCAAGTTTAGTTTCATTATGCTTATGTAATAAGAACTAACTTATTTAACTTCGGAATTTGGCAGGGTAAGTAATGTTTGGATCAAGTTCAGTTTCATTATCAAGCTGCAAGATTTCAAGTGCATCTCCCTCTCCATCCCCTGCAGCTGGGTCTACTGATGTGACACTGACTATAGCACCTCAAGTTGATGCTACACAGCAAGAAACACAAGTTACACATCAGCCCACACAGGACCCTGCACCTGAACCTGAAGTTGAACCAAAGAAGAAGGGGAAAACAAGATCAAAAGTTTGGAATGACTTTAAAAGGCTCAATGAAGAACAAGCACAGTGTAACCATTGTAAGAAGAAATTGCAAGCACATAGTAGAGGAAATGGCACTTCCAGCATGAAGACACATTTAGCCACATGTCCAGATAATCCTAACAAGAAGCTGAAGGGTCAAAAGAGTTTTGATGTTTCCACCACCCAGACCTGGACATTCATCACAACTGGTTGCTGTAAGTTATGACAAGGATATGTGTAGAAGAAGATTGGCTGAGTTTGTTATCATAGATGAACTGCCATTTAGAATTGTAGAAGGAGAAGGGTTTAGAAGATATAGTGAACAGCTGGAACCAAGATTCAAGGTGCCAAGCAGGATGACAATTTACATAGATCTTTTAATCATCTACAAAGATGAGAAAGAGAAGTTGAAGAAATACTTCAAGGAAAGTAAACAAAGAGTGTCTCTCACAACTGATACATGGACTTCTCCAAACAACTTCAATTATATGTGTGTGACAGTGCACTACATTGATATCCATTGGAAGCTTCAAAAGAGGATTATTTTGTTTTGCTTGATCAAGGGTCATACTGGAGTGGAGATTGGGAAAATGCTTGAGAAATGTTTGCTGGATTGGGGGCTGGAAGATCTTTTTGGTGTGACTTTGGACAACGTCAGTGCAAATACTGTGGCAATTGAGTACCTACAAACAAGTGTCATCAATTGGACAGGAGCAACAGTGAGATCTCAATACATGCAGGTATAATTACTTTTCTTAGCTCTATATTGTGCTTGTTACATAGCCCTGTGCTCTTTATATATTTTGCACTTAATGTTTAGGGTTACGACTTCATTTATGCTTGTAACTGATTCATTTATGATTACTTTTGTTTGATGAACTAGCTAGGAAACAATTGTTTGATGAACTAGTTATGCTTTTATTGTTTGATGAACTAGTTATGCTTTTATTCTTTGTGCTTGCACTCTGATTTTTTGATGATATTTCCTTGTTTCACTCTTACTAGGTCAGGTGTGCAGCGCATGTTCTTGCGCTTGTTGTCAAAGATGCTGTGCTATTATATCACAAGTCAATTGGCAGGATCAGATCAGTTATCAAGTTTGTTACCGGTTCTCCCTCTAGGTTGGCCAAATTCAAAGAATGTGCTGCTCTCGAGAAGATTGATTGTAAGAAGATGGTTTTCCTTGATGTGAAGACCAGGTGGAATGATACATATCTGATGCTTGAAGCTTCCATTCCTTATGAAAAGGTCTTTAAGAGGTTAGAAAGAGAAGATAAGAGCTTTCGAGATAAGTATATTTTCAAAGAATCTGAATGTGAAGCTTTTCCTAATACTGATGATGATACTGTTGTAATTGATAATGAAGATTATTATCTTAGTTCATCTAGTGAATCTGAATGTGAAAGAGATGTATGTAAAAAGAAGAATACTAAGAAAAAGAACAAACCTCGTCATCATGCTCCATATGCCGCAGACTGGTCATATGCTAGGTGTCTTGTTAAGTGTTTGAAAATCTTCTTTGACGTTACTGTTAAGTTCTCAGCTTCAATTCAGGTTACTTCACATGAGTTTCTATGGCAGTTGGCATTGATACATGAACAATTGGTTCGTCTTAGAGCTATAGGAAACCGAGATCCTCATATTTCTAGGATGGCAGAAATAATGTTTAGGAAGTACAACTCATATTGGGGAGATTATGAAGATATGAACTCTGTTATGTATTTTGCTAAGTTGCTTGATCCTCGGGAGAAAGAATCTGGTTTGAAATTTGATCTTGAGTGTTTGTATGAGCAAGATGATTTTAGGGTTACGACTGTTTTGAAAGCTGTGAAACAAGATATGGGAAGACTTTATGATGAGTACAACAGCATGTATTCTAGTGCCAATGCAGAGGAAGGTGACAACATTACTTAGTTCATTACTTATGTTATATTATTTATCTGCTTTTTATCATCATTACTTACTATTGATTATTTTTATGTCTTAGGTACTGGCTCAACATCTGCTGCTGGTGTTGATGACATGGTTGTTTGTGTGCAAGAAGAGAACATTGAGGATATGCTTGAGTCGAGGAAGAAAAGGCGAAGAATGAATGTTCACAGTACTCATCCAAAGTCAGAGCTTGAAAGGTATTTGCTTGATGATTGTGAACCATCTACCAAGGAGTTTGATATTCTAGCATGGTGGCAGGCTAATAGTACCAAGTACAAGGTACTATCACTTATGGCAAAGGATATTTTGGCAATACCTGTGTCCTCTGTTGCTTCAGAATCTGCATTTAGTACCGGAAAGCGTATTCTTACTCCATGGAGAAGCTCGCTATCTGCCAGGACAGTTGAAGCACTTCTCTGTACGCAAAGCTGGTTGCAGAAACCCATCTCTCTTGATTTCTTATGTGACTATGTACCTGATGACAATTCCAACATTGAAGATGGTAATGGAATCTATTCTCTTCTTTTTTGACTTGAACTTTGGTAATTTAATTTATATTCTGTATATTGAACAACATATAAGTAGGTTGGTGCCTTAGTTAGGTTTACGAGTTCGGGAGCTTTGCTGTGTTTAGTTCAATGTGCATATTCTTTGTCCTTTGTCTCATTTTTGTTGTATATTTAGTAGCAATTGTTAAGATAACCATCTTGTCATAGTCTTAGGGTTCCTTCTTCCTTGAACTTATGAACTGAATATATTTCTCATTAGACTTCATTATCTGATCTTATTTGTTGCTTTTCTTCTTTGCAGACATTTTGGGGAAGGATGAAGATTAAGGGGATGATTGGCTTGAGACTTGAGAGATGGATGGACTGAAGTCTTTTACTGGTCTCCTACTTGGGAAATGAATGAAAGGATGAATGCAGTCTTTTTCTTTTATTAGCAACTCTTGATGCTACTTGCTTTTTAACTTTGGTTTCATCAGACTTTGGTTAATCTTTAGACTTAAGACTTTGGTTTACTTGTTTCTGAACTTCAACTCTGTTTTTAAATTTTAATTAGACCAAGTATGGAATGTAGTATCAGTTTATTAAGAAATTCAGAATGTACAGGTGCAGGCAGTATCGGTTAAAACCGAACCGCACCGAACCGTAACCGAATAATATCGGTGCGGTTAAAAACCGAACCGAATCCTAAACAGTTCGGTTACGGTTTAAATTGTGATAACCGCACCGAACACGGTTAGGTGAACGGTTTTACCTATAACCGCACCGAACCGAACCGTGTGCAGCCCTAAACAAAAGTGTGGATGTTTTTCACTATAAATGCACTGACATTGTTAAGTTATGTTGCTATTTAAATTGAAAAACAAATAACTTTCACTTAAACTCAGCTGCAACTTGAGAGTTTTTCCTAATACAACAGATAAAAGAAAGAAGTCTTGGGATGCTGGTGTAAATTGAAAAAGTAACAACTTAAAGAGTTTTGGCATAAGAAATTGGTGTTTCGGAACCATCAACATTTGCTTGTTCTTACAAAAAAAAACAAGAAAAGGACCAGCACGAAGCAAGAGAAGGTCCATCCGATTCAGAATTAACAGAGCCGAGAAAAGATAAAACATATAATTATTTGAATCTAAGCTTTTTCAACCTCGTTGATGCATATAGTTTCCCGGGACTCTTTTTTTGATTGGTGAATGCTTTTCCTTTCATATTTTGGAATGCTGGCTTGTAGCATTTCATTTCATTTTTATTTATTTTTGTTCGAGCGTGTCTCTCTTGTGTTGTCGAGGGACTGGTCCATAGTTCATGGACTTAACCTCGTATCTATAAATCGTTTGACTTACCGATGAAAAAGAAAAATATTTTAAATTGTATATGTAAGATATAGTTTTAAATTGAGAATAATAATCTTTATAGGATTTTTTTTTACTTGAATTGCATTTATCTACTATAAAAAAAAAATTCAACTTTTTACACTAAAAAGTATACAAAAAAAAAAAAAATTAGTACAGCAGTTCTTAAGTAGTTTTTAATTTTTAACATGGCTTTTTGTAGATAAAAATGCAAAAGGATTACTCTCTACTTTCTCGATAGAAAAAAAATTCCAGTAGAAAAAGAACACAATAGATCTTAAATGAAATAGTACAAAAGTAAATTAATATTTTATTTTGGGTTTGGGTTTGGGTTTGGGTTTGGGCAAAAGTAAATTAATATTTTATTTTGGGTTTGGGTTTGGGTTTGGGTTTGGGCAGTTAGCTATGTCGAATTAACAGATAGACAGTTCAACCAACCTCTTTCCGATATCAAAACCAAGACACAACTCGCTTATGTACTCTGCTCAAGTACTCACACAAGACATTTGATTTGCTAATAATCCAGCATGCTGTCTTCGTGCGCTGACACAAATAAGTACATATATTTTCACTAACAAACTCTTAAACAAAAGCGTTACACTCGATTACATCCATCTTTTGATTGTGCACACAAGGTTCGAGAAATGTGTTGTACAGATAACTTTGATAAAGAGACTGAGATACTAGGAATAGGGAAGGATTAGATCGACATCAAACTTCAATGAATCCTGGAGTACTGTGGAAGCATACATGTTGGGCCCTCAGATGTACATGAATTTAGTCATTTTACACTTTTTTTCCTTGTGAGTTGCGCTTATTTATACGTATGCCCTGCTTATCTGGGATGCACCTGCTTAATGCACCATCAAATTTCTAATGTTTTTTGATAAAATGCGAATAAAAAATGTATTAAGATGTTGAGGTAAATTGAATGTAGCTTAGAATGACAAGGTTCTGTACAAAGAAATCAATTGGGAGAAAAACAATTGCTAGTGAAGGAAATCAATTTAGGATGTGTAAACACATTAATTTGTATTTGTTTTTTGCCATTTAACGGACTTTGCTCGGTTTGTACACCTTATTTTTGAAAGAATAATCAGCCACGGAGGCTCTAGTAGAAAGTGCGATTTAATAGTCCATCGATTTAAAGTGTGTCTTCTTTTGAGTTCCCAATATTGAGAATGCTGTCATCCAAAGGTATATTGTTATCCAAAGGATTGACACTTGGGACACACCGAGGGAGAAAAGCGCCAGATTGGGTAACAACTGATGCAGTTGAAGTGTTGGATAGATTGATATTTATTTGATGGATACTAGAATTGGGAAAGGAGTTGAAGCTTAAATTAAAACGAAATAATTGAATAACCAAGAATTACTTGAATTTGCCACAGTTTTTGATTGAGTTTATTTGTCAAATGAGGTAAAAAAATAAATAAATTTTCTTTACTATTCATTTGTTCAATATTTTGTCAAATTGGATGATGTTGGAAACATAAAGCATGAAACTAATCAACATGCATATAGAGCCCTCAACATGTACATGGTCATGAAAATAACGCACCAACAGAATCCCTCCTTGTGATATGTTTCTATTTATTTGATTCCAATTTGGGATGACCTTCTCGTTAAGTTGCAACCATTAATATTTACCGATCTAAATTTCACTAATGCTTTTTTTTTTGATCGGAAGAGAAGATTTTATTAGAAAGAAAGAATGTACAACAGTCTACCAAAGGTAGACAAAATCACAAAGAAAAACTAACTAAAGACAGTATTCCAATTCATGACAGTATAAAAAATATTCAAATGAGTCATCTTCCCACAAGCTGCAGCCCAATTCATAATCAAAGTCTTAGCATCAGCAATAAGATCCAAGTTTGTCTTGAAAGTGTAATTTTCCTGAAAGATGCGGCAATTTCTTTCTCTCCACAGCACCCAAATGATTGCAGCTGGCATTAGATCCCACACTACTTTTGCCATTCCAAAAACCACATTCAAACCCTAGGAATGAGCGAATGAAAGTAAAGTTTCTAGGAACACCCAAGCCCAATGATGATCAGGTGTTATTGCAGACCAAACTTTATGAGCTACTTTATAATGGAGAAGAATATGATCTTGAGATTTATTACAGTCTCCACATAAAATACAAGATCTATATATATCCATCCCCTTATATTGAAGCATATCAAGAGAATTTAGCTTGCCATGCACCGCACTCCAGATAAGAAAGCAAATTTTTGGAGGTACGTTAGGATTCCAAGCAAACTGATGAGGGAAGTTGTCCATACCTGCACCTTCAATCATCTTTTCGTAAAGCGACTTTATAGAGAAAACAATTGAAGAATGTAAATCCCATCTTCTAGTGTCTTGAAGGTTGTCTGTTATTGGAGGGTTTGGTCCAATCCAATTAAGAAATTCTGTGAACTGCACAGCTTCAGCATCAGACAAAACTCTTATGAGATCGAATCTCCATTTACCATCAGTTGTGATGTGATCTGCAATTGAAGCAAACTGCAGTCTGTCTAACTTACAAATAAGATCAAAATTATTAGCTAGACAAGATGTACCGATCCACTTATCATGCCAAAAAGATATAGAATTTCCTGAGTGAATGGTAAAAGTTGAGTTCTGAGAGATGAACACGTTTGTTTCAGCTATTGTTCTCCAACAAGAAACACCATGAGGATTATTAACTTTACCAGGGACCCAGTAAGAGAAACTACTGCCATATTTCTCCACAATCAGCTTATACCAAAATTGGTTCTTCTCTACTCCAAATCTCCAACACCATTTTTCTAAAAGTGCTTGATTCATCACTCTTAAATTAAGCACTCCAAGGCCTCCTTTTTCCTTACTAGCCCACACAAAGTCCCATTTGATTAAATGAGAGCAGCTACTACCTTCTTTGAATTCCCACAAAAAATTCCTCATTTTCTTTTCTATAATTTTAATGACAGAGACTGGAGCTTTGAAAAGTGAAAAGTAATACATGGGAAGAGAAGTAAGAATGCATTTCAACAGAGCCAATTTTCTATAATTTCACTAATGCTTCATAATGTCGTGAATACCAGAGGTCTAGAGATGTTGGAAAAAAATGAATACATGGTAGCTTTTCTAAGAATCCCTTCTCGGAATTCACTTATCTTTGAGATTAGAAAGAGATGCACACATGGTTAGCAACATCTTTTATTTTAGTTACTGGTTATGTGAGTATATCTAGGTACTAGTATATCATATTCTAGGTACTGGTGTAACCAAGTGTCCTTTTTGGTTTTAATCAATGGTCTACTTTCGGGCTACAATATTTTCAGTGTGACACGCATTGGTTAACTCAAGTTCATTTTTTTGAAGCATCTAACGTATTTACACGAATGGACTTTCTCTTTTTCATGACGTTCGCTGATAGTTCATTTCTACTAAATTTGTTATAAATAAGGCATTTGCTTACATGATGGAAACCCCATTCTACAAGCGTGTTAATTTTAATTAATCTAGCATGTGCATCAAGCCGTAAGAAGATACAAACTTTGGTAGGAAACCCCATTCTTCTTAATTGTTTTATATGGGAATTGTGTGTGTTTATCACCATGTTGCAGGTCTGAATAGAGGGAGTTAGTTGAAAAAGTACCTGTTGAATTAAGAATCCACGTTCTTCTATCTTCTGAATTGCTAAGCATTGGAGGATCTGACCCAATCAAATCAAACAGAGTAATGAGTTGTTCAGCCGCGCCAGCATAATGGTCTCTTTTGAAATGCATCTTCGAGTAGGAAAATTGTCATTTGCATATGAGAGGAGTTGGAACCTTTCTTTTCACTACTGAACTTGAATTAACAAGGGAAGGCACACTTTTTTTGTTTTAATATGTTAAAGAATCGGGTTACATATAGATTAGTAAACATTCTTTGTTATAACCAATGGCTCTTCCAAGCACAATCAATCAAGAATTGAAATAGAAATGAAATCAAAAGTAAAACAAGCACATACAACACAAGGATTTATAGTGGTTCGATCAAGATGATCTACATCCACTTTGGAAGACGACGATAATGATTTCACTATGATTCAAACAAGATTACAAGAGTATAAACCCCTCTCAAGAACAAGACCTTTACTTCCTCTCACTCTCTCTTATTTGCATACGTGAGTTTCTCTCTTCTTAGCAAAAGGATAAGAAGTCTTTCGTTTATATCTCCTGATGCCTTCCAACACACAAAAGGAGAAGAATTAGTCTCACCTACTTAGCAAACCCTTTTTGACTACAAGAGAAGAATTAGTCTCACCTACTTAGCAAACCCTTTATGACTACAATAGACCAATTAGTCTCACTTACTTATAAAACCATTTATGACTAAACGTATTCAAGGCACATATGCTACAAATCTCCACCTTGACTTGAATACCATAACCAATCATCATCATCGTCTTCCCTCAGCCCCTCAAGGGATCTCAACACCCGTTGACACCAACCAAGTCCAAGCAATGCTTGAACTTGATACTTGGAACCGTCTTTGTCAACATGTCTGCAGGGTTATAGGAACCTTTAGCATCGCTATCCTACCTTCCTCAACTGTATCCTTGATAAAATGATACCTGACATCGATGTGCTTCGTTCTCTCACGATACATATGGTTCTTGGTCAAGTGAATGTAACTTTGATTGTCACAGAATAAATTTGCACTATCTTCCTTGAAACCCAAATCACCAACCAAACCCATCAACCATATACCTTCCTTCACTGCTTCCGCGGCTGCCATGTACTTTGCCTCAGTTGTAGATAATGCAACTGTGCTTTTCAAAGTTGACCTCCAACTGATAGTACTACCATACAATGTAAAAGTATAACATGTCAATGACCTTCTTCTATCAAGATCACCTGCATAATCAGAATCAACATAACCCACAACGTTTTTCGAATCACCATAGTGTTTATCAAACACTAAACCAACATTTGTACTACCCCTTAGATACCTCAAAATCCACTTTACAACTTGACAATGAGCCTTCCAGGGACTTCCCATGTATCTTCTTACCACACTCACATCTTGTGCGATATCTGGCCTTGTACAAATCATAACATACATGATGCTACCAACTGCGCTTGCATATGGAACTCGAGATATATACTCTGCCTCATTTGCAGTTTGAGGTGATTGCCTTCTAGAAAGTTTAAAATGAGATACCAAAGGAGTACTTACTGGTTTTGAATCTTTCATACCAAACCGCTCTAACACCCTCTCGATGTAAGCTTATGGGACAAATACAACTTGCCTTCAGCTCAGTTTCTATGAATTTCCATGCCCAATATCTTCTTTTCTGCTCCCAAATCCTTCATCTCAAACTCACTACTCAACTGCACCTTCAACTTCTGTATCTTTGACATGTCTGTGCAAGCGATCAACATATCATCAACATACAAGAGTAAATACATAAATAAACCATCTTGGAGCTTCTTGTGATATACACAACTGTCATACTTTATCCTACTATATCCATTTGCCAACATAAACATATCAAAATGTTTATACCACTTCCTTGGAGATTGCTTCAAACCATACAAATATTTCTTAAAAAAACATACATGGTCTTCTTTGCCAGGAAATTCAAACCCTTTTGGTTGTTGCATATAAATACGCTCTTCCAAATCACCATGAAGGAAAGCTGTCTTAACATCTAGTTATTCTAATTCTAGATATTTTAAGGCAACTATAGCAAGCAATGTTCTAATAGAACTATGTTTAACAACAGGAGAAAATACCTCATTGTAGTCAATGCCTTCTCTTTGTATAAACCCCTTTGCCACAAGCCTTGCCTTGTACCTTGTTCTTTCACCATCTGAAGTACCATGTTTCTTCTTAAAGACCCATTTGCTTCCAACAATATTTTACCCTTTTGGTCTTGCAACTATCTCCCAAGTTCCATTCTTGTCAAAAGACTCAATTTCTTCAATTGCAGATGCTCCCCATTCTGCTGATTGCTTCTTCATAGGTTCTTGGATCATCCTTATCTATGATATCACCCACTGCAAGTGTATACGCAACCAAGTCAGCATGGCCATATCTCTGAGGTGGTCTAACTTCCCTCATCTCTCTGTCTCTTACAAGATTATACTGATGATCTTGTGGTTCTTCTTCCTGGGCAGGTTCTTGCACAATATCTTGATCATCATCATCACCAAAAACAACAATCTCATTGTTTCATTGAACTTGCATCTCAAGTTACACCTTGTCACCAAGCTTCACCTCATCACTAACACTCTCTTCAACTATTCCATCTAGTTCTCCATTCTTTGGCTTCAACATCGATTGCTCATAAAATTTCATATCTCTGCTAATAAGAAACTTGTATGATCTTTCTGCATGACACCATAACCTGCATCCTTTCACACCCTTTGCATACCCAAGAAATATACACTTCTTTGCTCTAGGCTCTAGCTTCCCCTCATTCACATGAGCATAGGCTGGACATCCAAAAATCTTCAAGTTTTCATAGTTAGCATGCGAACCTGTCCAAACTTCATTTGGAGTCTTGTACTCAATGACAGTCGATGAAGATCTGTTCACTAAATAAGCTGATGTGTTTGCTGCTTCTGCCCAAAACTTCTTTGGTAACCCGGCATTGGAGAGCATGCACCGTGCCTTCTCCATTATGGTTCTGTTCATCCTTTCTGCAACACCATTTTGTTGTGGTGTTTTTCTGACTGTGCGGTGTCTCACAATCCCTTGCTCCTTGCAGAACTCATTGAACTCACCCCCACAAAATTCCAAACCATTGTCTGTCTTCAAGCACTTGATTTGTCTTCCGGTTTGCTTCTCAACCATAGTCTTCCATTGCTTGAACTTGACAAAAATTTTATCTTTGTGTTTAAGTATGAATACCCATACTTTCCTTGAGAAATCATCAATGAATGTCAAGATATATCTACCACCACCATGTGAATCAACCCGAGAAAGACCCCAAAGATCAGAATGAATATAATCCAAAATACCCTTGGTGTTATGAATAGCTGTACTAAACTTGACTCTACAATGCTTTCCAAAGACACAATGTTCACAGAAATCAAGCTTGCATGTTTTATGACCACAAAGCAATCCCTTATTGCTCAAAACAGCCAATCCCATCTCACTCATATGCCCTAGCCGCATATGCCACAACTTGGTAGTATCATCTTCGGAACTTGAAGAACATACATCTGCATCACCCGTCACAGTAGTACCTTGCAGCGTATAAAGACCATTAATTCTCTCGCCCTTCATAATTGTAAGACTTCCTCTTGAGACACGAATAACTCCACCTTCACCTTGATACTTGCAGCCATTTGAATCAAGTGTATCCAAAGAAATAATATTTCTTCTCAAGTCTGGAACATGCCTAACCTTAGTTAAAGTCCTCACCATACCGTCATACATCTTAATTTGAATTGTAACTACACCCACTACTTTACAAGTGACATTGTTTCCCATAAGAACTTTACCACCTTATCTAGCTTGATAAGTAGTAAACCACTCTCTATGAGGACACATGTGAAAAGTACACCCCGAATCAAGAATCCACCCATTCTCCGAGCTTTCGGTATGAACCGTTCCATAATCACTTTCTACTTCAACATTTGCTACGGTGCCTTGGTTAGAATTCTTCTCAACATTCTTCAATTTTGAACAATCCTTCTTGAAATGCCCCTTTTCCTTACAATGAAAGCAATAGAATTTACCGGATTTTGATTTAGACCTTGACTTTGATCTACTCCTATCAAATCCGCCCTTCTGGTTTCCTCTTCCTCTAACAAATAACCCAGCTCTCGAATTAACTTTATCATCAATACCCGTCTTCTTTAACTCCTTAGAGTTCAAAGCCGCTTTAACGTCTTCCATGGAAATTGTGGTTTTTCCATACATTACGATATCAACAAAATTATCATAAGATGGTGGTAAGGAACAAAGCAAACCCAAAGCTTGGTCTTCATCTTCAATTTTGACATCAATATTTGCCAAATCCAAGAGAATTTTATTATAATCATCAATATGATCTATAATAGACATTCCTTCATGCATTCTAAGAGTATGTAATTTCTTCTTAAGATATAAACGATTAGTTACGGATTTAGTCATATACCTATTCTCCAACTTGTTCCATAGCCTGTCCGATGTAGTTTCCGTCGCAACTTCTCACAAGACCTCATTGCTCAAACACAATAAAATTAATCCATGTGCTTTCTCCAAGAGCTCATCCTTTTCCTCATCCTTCAATGTTGTTCCAAGACCCGTTTTCCCCTTCAAAGTTTTCACCAAACCTTGTTGCACCAAAACAACCCTCATCTTTAGCCTCCATAAATTGAAATCATTCCTTCCATCAAATTTATCAATTTCATACTTTGTCGCCATTGTAGATCGCTTTCACCCGGAGCTCTGATACCAATTTGTTATAACCAATGGCTCTTCCAAGAACAATCAATCAAGAATTGAAATAGAAATGAAATCAAAAGTAAAACAAGCACACACAACACAAGGATTTATAGTGGTTCAATCAAGATGATCTACATCCACTTTGGAAGACGACGATAACGATTTCACTATGATTCAAACAAGATTACAAGAGTATAAACCCCTCTCAAGAACAAGACCTTTACAGCCTCTCACTCTTTCTTATTTGCATACGTGAGTTTCTCTCTTCTTAGCGAAAGGAGAAGAAATCTTTCTTTTATATCTCCTGATTCCTTCCAACACACAAAAGGAGAAGAATTAGTCTCACCTACTTAGAAAATCCTTTTTGACTATAAGAGAAGAATTAGTCTCACCTACTTAGCAAACCCTTTATGACTACAAGAGAAGAATTAGTCTCACCTACTTAGCAAACAATTTATGACTAAACGTATTCAAGGCACATATGCTACATTCTTCTTACACATAGACACGAACACATTTACCTCTTGAACACATCCCCGTTATTTGCTGCACGATGCAGTAAAGCAGGCATCTACATGAACATCGAAAGGTCAATAAAAAAAGTACGCATTCACTGAGTCCACAAAAACTTACACGAGACCAAACTGAGAATGATTCGATATCTTTACCTTTTGATATATACTTCTCCGTACCATATGTACAAAGGTTTAAAAAATAAACTGGTTTATTCGTGAGCCTGGCGATCCAAAGTCCACTATAAGTCATATGTTTTCATAGACCGAGTTTGTAAATCTAACAAGTTCGTTTTTTATATAGCGTGCACATCAACTTTGCCGATCTAAAACAAATTGATCAGAGGCCATCAATTGATAATACTTCATGTTCATCTGATTGATTATGACAATTTTGAGCCAACAAACATCGAGTTAGTGGTGGTCTACCACTTTTGATTGAATGCCTTGGGTAAAGATATATTTGATTCGGTAAGTATTAGTCAGAGTAGATGGTAAAATTTACAAGCCGGGTCATATGGCCTTCTTTACTGAGCTCGTCAACCGATAGCAGGAGATTAATAATGATAGGCATTGAATTCAACTACTCAATTTTAGACTTTCAGTCCTAGTAACAGTATGTTCTTTACAAATTAATCATTTCCATTAATGAAGAATTTCTCTCAGAGAAAGCTTACAAAGACACATAACCAACACACTCTATTTATACAGACACAAAGATAAGATTGTACTGGACAGGCTGTCAATGACAGCTCACTTACAGGACAGGCTGGCAATGACAGCTCATATACTCTGACAACTAAGACCATACACTTATCCTACACTGCAGTGTTAGTGTTATCCTTCACCACTTGAGCTAGTAGCTTGGTACTGGCAATATCCCCCCTCAAACTCATGGGAGCTTCAATCACATTGAGTTTGTTTCTAAGTGAAGTAAAACGTGGACCATGGAGAGGTTTAGTGAATATATAAGCAATTTGGTCCAAGGTATTCACATAGAAGATGTACAAAGCCTTAGACTGCACCAATTCTCTTATGAAATGATAGTCAAGATGCACATGTTTCATTTTGGAATGAAGCATTGGATTGGAGGCAAGAGATATAGAGATGATGTTGTCACAGCCAAGTTTAGGAATACCTGAAATAGGAAAGTGTAGATCCTGAAGAAGGTAGCAGATCCAAACAATCTCAGCAGCACTATATGCAAGTGTTCTATATTCAGCTTCTGTGCTTGATCTAGCCACTGTACTTTGTTTCTTGGAGGACCAAGAGACTACATTGGAGCCAAAATAAACACAGTAACCCCCTGTAGATCTTTTGTCATCAATGCAACCAGCCCAGTCTGCATCTGAGAATCCAAGAAGAAAAGAAGAACCCTTAACAAACTGCAGACCAAAACCCAGAGTACCTTTAATATATCTAAGTATCCTTTTGGCAGCTAGAAGATGAGGAAGTATTGGGTGTTTCATATGTTGACAAACTAGATTCACAGCATAAGATAGTTCTGGTCTAGTCCATGTTAGGTAGTGGAGTGAACCAACTAAAGACCTGTATTCAGATGGATCTGCCAATAATTCACCAGCATCTTTGGAGAGTTTTTCTGACACTACAATTGGAGTAGCACATGGTTTTGCCCCTTCCATATGAAATCTGTGAAGTAAATCTACTGCATATTTAGTTTGAGAAAGCATTAAGGTATCAGAATCTCTTTTGATTTCAAGACCCAAGAAGTAATGAAGGTCTCCAAGATCTTTTATAGGAAACTGAGTCTGGAGATGAGAAATAACTTGTTTGATGAAGGCTGAAGAAGAACCTGTTAACAGAATGTCATCAACATATATGAGAGCCACTGTGATGTGAGTGCCATCATGATGTACAAAGAGGGAAGGATCAGCTGTAGAATTCAAAAACTTCAAAGTAGTAAGAGCTGTACTTAGCTTGTCATACCAAGCCCTTGGAGCTTTCTTCAAGCCATAAATTGCTTTGTGTAGTAAACATACATGATGTGGCTTGTCAGGATCAATAAAACCTGGAGGTTGAGTCATATAAACAGTTTCCTTTAAATCTCCATGAAGAAAGGCATTGCTCACATCCAACTGATAAATTTTCCAATCAAATTGCACTGCCATGGAGAGAATGATTCTGATAGTTGTAGGTCTTGCCACAGGACTAAATGTCTCCTCATAGTCAATACCATATTGCTGGTGATAGCCCTTAGCGACCAGTCTTGCCTTATATTTGTCAATGGTGCCATCTGCATTATGCTTTACCCTGAACACCCACTTACAGCCAACCAAGTGTTGATCTGGAGAAGGATCTACAAGAGACCAGGTACCTGCTTGTTGTAAAGCTGTAAACTCTTTTGCAGAAGCTACCCTACAAACCTGCATCTTGTTTGCAGTAGTAATACAAGTAGGCACAGAGACATGTGCAGCAAGAAATGCCAAAAAGAGCTTATGTTTAGTAGCATAATATGACTTTGGTGTTTTTATGCCATTTTTGCCCCTAGTAACCATGTTATGAGCATTTTGGGTAATAGATGAAGATGGTTGAACTGTAGAAGAGAGAGGAGAGGGAAGAATGGGATACAATTCAGTAGTAGACACAGTGGAAGAATTATGCATAACAGATGGACTAGAATCTTTAAAAGGAAAATAATTCTCATCAAATGTAACATGTCTGGAAATGTACACCTGACCAGTTGAAGGATCTAGACATCTATACCCTTTTTGAGTAAGGCTATATCCTAAGAAAATACAATTCTTGCTTCTGGGTTCTAACTTGGTGGAGGTATAAGGTTTTAGCCAAGGAAAGCATGAGCAGCCAAAAACTTTGAGAAAAGCATAGTCTGGTTTTTGGTGAAAGAGCATTTCAAAAGGAGTGAGGAAATGAATAGCTCTAGTGGGTAATCTGTTTATAAGATGATTGGCTGTGAGGATTGCTTCAACCCAATAAGAAGAGGATAAACCAGACTGAAAAAGTAGTGTTCTGGTGATATCTAATAAATGTTTATGTTTTGTTTCAGCAACACCATTTTGTTCAGGTGTATGAGCACAAGTTGTTTCATGTGTAATACCTTTGTGAGCACAAAATTGGCGTAAAAAATCATTGAGTAATTCACCCCATTGTGTGTTCTAATAGTAATAACAGAATGAGAGAAAAGTTTCTCAACTCTTAGAACAAAGGAATGAAAAGCATGCTTAAAATCAGCTTTAGATGATAAAGGCAATACCCAGCAATATTTGGTGTAATCATCTATTATATTAGCATAATAAAAGGCTCCTGAAATGGAAGGTTCACTACAAGGACCCCATAGATCCATATGTAACAACTGTAGAGGTTGTTGAGTACTAGTAGAAGATAGTTGAAATGGAATTTTGTGACTTCTACAGACGTTACAATCCATACAATAGAATACTTTATTAGCTACATTTTTGAGGTCTAGATGATTACAAATTTTCTGAAAGGTTTGAAAAGAGGGATGTCCAAATATTCTGTGAAGAATAACATTGTCAGTGGTTGGGGATGATAGAGCATGAAAGGTGTTGTTGAAGTTGATAGGATAGAGACCATGCTTATGTGGACCTTGGAAGAGAGTCTTCCCAGAGTTCAAATCCTTCACATAAAAACCATTGGAATCAAGAGTTATGGAGCAGTTGTTATCAGATGTGAATTTATGAATAGAGAGTAGGTTATGAGAGGATTGTGGAACTACAAGAATGTCATTTAAAGAAAAGGAATGCTCAAGAACATGTTTACTAGCAGAGGCAACATGAGTGATAGGCATACCTTCCCCATTTGCGGTTTTGATGACTTCAGAACCATCATAAGGTGTAAGCTCTTGCACTGCGGCTGAGGTGGAAGCAATGTGTGAATTTGCACCACTGTCTGCAATCCACTCATCAGTGTCAAAAATATCTGCTGCTGCTAGCATAGCACTAAGATTTGCTGGTGGTTTACGACCTTTGTAGGAGAAATTAAGCCTTTGGTCACACACATCTGCTAGATGGCCCTTTGTAATGCATATCTGACAAACTGGTTCATCATCTAAGGTGTATCCTCTGCCTGAGGCATTTCTTGTAAAAATAGTAGGATTTGGATATCTACCAGGAGAGCCTCTACCTCTAAAACCTCCTCTATGATGATATGATCCTCTATAAGCATTGCGATTATTGTGTGCAAGAAAAGCTTTAGTTTCTAAATCATTCTTGACATTCTTAATTCTATTAGTGATAACTGCTTCTTCACTAAGCAAGTTATTATGCAATTCAATGCAAGTAACAGGAGGATTACGGTGACGCATAGCAGTTGCAAAAGGTATGTAATCAGAATTTAAGGATTTTTGAGTGATAACCACAAGTTCTCGATCTGAAATGACCTCTCCTGCTGCAGCAAGTTGATCTGAAAGACCTCTAATTTCATTGATTAAAGCTGGAACAGATTTGTTACCTTGATTGAGAGATAGTAACTTGGTACGCAATTGAATCGAGTGTGTAGATGATGCTCTAGCAAACCTGTCTTCAATATTTGTCCAGAGTTGATGTGAGGAAGTAGATCTGGAGAAGTATGCAATCACAGAATCTGAAATTGTTGAATTGATCCACATTATGATAGATGAATCTTCATCCATCCAATCAGAATACGATGGATTCTCAACATCATTGTCTTGATTTCTCCTGTTAGTGTATTGAATTGGACATTTGTACGAGCCATCGAGAAACTTCATCAACTTATACTTTTGAATAAATGGATTCAGCAGATTTTTCCAGGTGATGTAATTATCTTCTTTGAGTTTAAGATTCACAAAATTAGTAAGTTGATTCAGAGGAACTCGAGAAAAAGAATTGGAAGTTGGATTTTCCATTGAAGATGACAATTCTTGAAATCAAAAAAAAAAATGGATTTGAGACGGAAAACGTTTCAAAGTGACAAATTGATGAGGAGGAGTAGAAATTTGATAGGAGAACACAGATTACCTCTGAGAAAAGAAGACTTCAAGAGTGAAATGAGAGAACAAATCTTGAAAACTTGAAGAACAAAGCTGAGTTGTTGTGAAAGAACACACTGATTGAGATCTTTGAGAGTGAAAACACAGATGCTACTCAAAGATTGAAAGAAAAGTTACAGGATCAAAGAAGGATTAGAAACCTACCCTAGCTGATACCATAGTAACAATATGTTCTTTACAAATTAATCATTTCCATTAATGAAGAATTTCTCTCAGAGAAAGCTTACAAAGACACATAACCAACACACTCTATTTATACAGACACAAAGATAAGATTGTACTGGACAGGCTGTCAATGACAGCTCACTTACAGGACAGGCTGGCAATGACAGCTCATATACTCTGACAGCTAAGACCATACACTTATCCTACACTGCAGTGTTAGTGTTATCCTTCACCACTTGAGCTAGTAGCTTGGTACTGGCAATAGAGTGATCATAAATTATTGGAATAAAGGACGTTGAGCTACTCACATGGCTTGTTGAGCAAAGACTAATAATAAGTTTTTACTGGTCGAAATTATTTAGTGAAGTTATGGGAGTCTGACATAAGTTGGTTTAGGTACCTAGTTATTATCTGTTTATTGAAGGCAATAAGTTCTTGTCATTTCTTTATGACCCCTTAAGAAAACAAAAACAAACCAGGAACCCGCATTGAGCAAACCCTTTCAGTTTTCATTAGAATCAAAAACTTTCACAAAATTCCTGAACAATCTTGTTTCGATATTTCTTCATAAATTAGTTGCATATTCTCTCTTGAATAATTATGAATAGTGAATCTGGGGTTTTCATTTCTAGAATACCTAAAAAAGTGGTTTCAAAACGACCAAAACCACCTCTTAAGAGAAGCCCAAGAGTACTTGGAGATAAACCAAAATCACAAGCACCCTATGAAATTATCAAGATAAGTAGTGAAGAAGAAGGAGAAGATGATGATGATGAAGATAAATCATGGTTGTGTTCGTCATCTGAGGAAGAAGATGTCACAGATCTTAAGAAGAACGAGAAGAAATGTAAGAAGATTAATTATTCAAAGAAGACTAAAGATGAGGATATAGCAATGAGAAGGAGACGGCAGAGAGCAATTGAAATGGGTGATGAGTTCCAGTCAGAAAATCCTTTTTTCGCAATTGTTTTGCAACCATCTTACATCACTCACAAATACTTGGTGAGTTGATCATATTCCTTCAACATCTAGTATTATTCAAGCATGTTGATTAATTAAGCATCAACATTTTCTTTAAATTAAATGATTAATAATTTAAGACTCTTAGTAATGTAGTGGTTTACTTGTGATTTGGTGGAAACCAATACCAGCTTCCTTTGATCAGACTCACTTGTTTAGCCTTGGAACGAGAATTAAAGCTCAAACTGAAGAAAAAGAAGGATATTGGCTACTGAGTTTCCCAAAGAATAACAAAGGAAGGTTAACTGTTGGAGTTGGACCATTTCTGAAAGATAATGATTTGGTAGTAGGAGATGTAATAATCATGGAGCTAATGGAGGAGATGACATCCATATACCTTGATGCTAAAGTTCATATTTTTCGTCCTGCTAAATTACTATGCTATTAAGAATAATTAATGCACCTTAATTTCTATGAAGTATAGATTTAAGTTGTTATAAGTATGCATAACAATATACTTTTCTAGCTATTTGTTGTTCTAGCTAATTGAAGAATGTAGTGAAAAACATCTTTTAACAACAGGAAACTTGTTTACTAGAAGTATTATCTAGTATGTTAATGTCCTGTTTCGACTCTTGTCAAGCAGCTGGGTCTGTAAGCTCTTTCTTGCTTACTTCTGGTAAGCCTTTTATAACATAATCCAAGAGTTTGCCGATCAAAAACAAAAAAACAAAAAGTTTTAAGTTCATATTTCACTCAAGGATGACATGTACAAATCGAAAATTAATTAGTGAAGTATGACCTTATATTATTTTATCCTTGTTTTAAGCCCCAAAATTGGCTTTTATGTTTTAAGAGTTTGGTTGGAGACATTTGTTGCATTGAGGAGACCAATTAAATAAATCTGGTTCATACATTCAACAAGGATTTAGACTGACATATGAAACTTGAATGAAGTTGGAAATATGGACTATGGAGCATGAAAGAAACATGTATAGTTGCATATAGAGATAGCCTGAGAGGCCATACCATGTGCGTGAAATTAATGAAACAACATTGTTTCCTTGTGGATTGTGTCTATTGATATGGTTCATCTTTGGGGTGACCTTCTTGTTGGTTTAGTTGCAGTTAATAACGACCAATCTGACTTTCAATGCATCGTTATACTGTCAATAAAAGATGGATTAAGATGCGTAAATTGAACAGATTATAGCTTTTCTACAAATGATATCTGAAAATTCACTTACAGTGGAGACTAGAAAGAGATCCAAGTGAATTCAGACTAGCAACATCAATTTTGGTTTGATGAGATACACTTATGTAGATTATTTTTATTTGTGGATAACCATTATTTTTCATTCATTCTCGGTTGGATAACCATTATTTTTCATTTTTTCTCATTGTGGATAACCAGGTCAAGGTGGTCCACATCGGGAAGATTAACACCATTTAGAACATTAATTAGCACTGTTCTTAGTTGCATAACACTGAGTTGGACTTGGATTTACTCTAATTCAAAGGATAGTCAAGACTGTCAAGTTGTTACCCATGGAGAATCTCCGTTCACATTAACAAATACCCCAGATATGAGCTACCTAATACCATCCAAACATACCCTACTAGCATAGTAGCATATTACCAAACATTCACATGAAATTAATGCGCCAACATTATTTCGTTGTGATTTATGTCTATTTATATGGTGTTACTTGGGATGACCTTCTCAATGGGTTGTAATACTAATTTTGGAGGTTCTGATCTTTGAATGCCTCAGGCACTGTGAATAAAAGAGTTCTGAGATGTCGGTGAAAGTTGAATAGACGGTAGTTATTTTCTGAATGAGTTTCAAGAATCCACATATGGATAAGATTAGTAAGACATCCAAGCTCAGTAATTACCATGGAAACACATTGTTCTGACCGGGAGAACAAAATTCTTATTTTCCTTTTAATGCTAGATGAGTACAACAAAACTTGTATGCTTTAAGAATTCAACTAAATTGGTTTTATGTTGGGGTGGTTGCAAGTTCTAATGGTCAAAACATATAATGAAAAAAGACATAAGCGCAAGAAATTAAGTCTGTTAATTGAGTGGCAAATATAGATCGTCCGTCAACATTTTTAATTGACATATATCAAAGATCCGGTTATACGTAAATAACAACATTGCTGCATATTAACACAGACTTACATAAGTCTCGAGCACATCTAAGATATCTAATGCACAATAGCAGAACTCAAGAAGATGACAAATTACTCCCAGAACTTCAAAAGTGTGATCAATAGAGCAATTTAAGAATGCATACATTCTGTCCACGGAAACTTACATGCAAAAAAAAATTCGCATCCATTGTCAAACTACTCACAACTCACAATAAGATAGTCAGGTTAGAATGAAATTGAGATTCACTTACTTTGACCCTGTTCTGTATGCGTGCTGGTATTCTTATCGGGGGTGCCTTCATAAGTTTGATCATATCATATCATCAATCGGATGTGTTGGAAATTTGGGCTAAAAACTGAGGATGAAGGAAAACAGAGAACGAAAAGAATGTCGTTTCACAAGCTTCAAGGCCTTACGATTCTTTTCAGCAATTATTTCGTCCATTCCCAAATAATTGGCGAGTACAATTGGTCAGTGAAATATTGCCTTCAGGATACAATGAAGCCCTAACAACGTTGTTGGGTTCAAGAGTTGTACTCCCTTGACCCAACCAAGAACACACAGTATTTAGGTTCTGATGATACTTATAAGAGAAAAGAAATCAGAGATTTTTTATTGTGTTTTTCACTTGTTTGAATAAAAACAAACCATGACTATTTATAGGGAATTCATGCCCATTAGAGATGCATTTTCACTTCCAAAAGACACCAATAGTGTCTAATGGGAATGGATGTGTCTCTTGTGAACCATCACACCCTATGGAGATGCCTTTTCATCTCCAACTAACATCCATTACATCTATTAGGCTCATGACACTCACCATTGTAGTGGCTAACCAAAAAATGAAAACCATTTTATTTTCTAAATTGTTGAAAATATCCAACAATCTCCCCCTATTTTCAATAACCAAAAATCATGAAAATAAAACAAAGTAAAACTTACAAAACCGGAGTGGCTGCATCACTCAAGTGACTGCCTAGTACCTGGGTGGGATCAAGCCAACGTAGTTCAAGCTTAGTTAGGAAATAAGCATCATCGTTGAAATCAATACATAAATTATAGGTATCTTTTGGATTTGAACCTTCACTTAGTGTAAGAAATTCAAAGCCTTATCGGGGTTCAGTGGTGAAACCAGTCTTGAACCAAGTACCCCATGTGATAAAACCGGAATCTCAACACATACTGATTTCAGGGGTTGTGTGTTCTGTAGCCAGCACATTAATGGCCATGCGCTTATCCTGTATTCATGAGTCTCTCAGAGAACGGTCTTTTTCTCTTAGGAAATGACCTGATTTCCATACTCATATAGGTAAGTCTCGAAGGTGTTTCTGCGAGACACCTTGTGATAAAAGTTAGACTTATTAAGGATTTTCGTCCATCCCCTTCTTTTTTTTCTTACAAAACCTGCACTAAACATAAATGAGAAGTTTTTACTTAGTGCACCATAATCACATCCATAACTTGTTAGTACCACATTGAACCTTGTTTATCTTTTTCAAAACATAGGTTGGGTTTATGCTATGAGTGATCGAACTTTCATTCACAAACCTTAGTCCCATTTCTGTATACTTCATTGAAAACAATTCCTTTGGGAGACTCTTCATAAATAGGTCTACCAAGTTTTTCTCCGTTTCAATGGCTAACTGCAATTACTCCTTTCTTGAATAATTGACTTACCGTTCAATGTACAAGACTTGTATGTCTTGACTTTTCATTATAAGTCTTTGTTAGAGACTTTATAGATCATAGCTTGATTCACAATTTATCAAAACCGCTTGAGATGGCTTCTTCCAAAAATTGGGATCTCTACAAGTTAGGTTCTAAGCCATTCCTCCTCATTAATTGCATCTACCCATGCAATCAATTCTAAAAACATTATTAAAAATGTTCCTATTTGATTTTACAAAATAATTGTAACTTCTCTAGTGATCCTAATTAACATTTGCGGTTAATTCACAAGAAGTCATTATAGACTTGCATACATTAGAGGCATAGAAAATTTGTAGGCAACTTACTTGCTATTTCAACAAGAACATTATTACGAAGAGTAACTCCTCTACTCATGCCAAATCTTCTACAAATTTATACCACAAAAAAAAAAAAAAAAAAATGTCTATTCAACATTTTACATTATGAAATGCAAATGTTCATAATTTATGCATCGTTAATATCATACCACCTCATTATCGGATATTTGGTCGGCCACCCAATTTTCCAATACGTTACATATTAGCCGGTATTCCATTCGATGTCATTTAAGACATGCCCATTTCCAAGTTTTGGAACGTATAATAATTCCTTTTAAAAAAGAGTTCCTCCTATCTTATAAGAATTACAAGCCCCTAGTCTCGAAAACATGATGCGATATAACAAAAATGGCTAGTATCCTCCATTGTATAGACACCGAGACCCCATCTTTCATTGGCAAGGTGGAGAGACGTTTTGAAGTGGTCCAAAGCCAGCGCCATCTCCCGTGACAATGTGTCTCAAAAGAGCATCAAACGTTGATCAAACAAGGATTTAGCTTGCAGCAGGTGCTGGGGGCTGGCAGGTCCTCATAGCAAAATATAATCTTGACACCCCAGCGCAGCTGCAGAAGAAGAAGCTCGCATTGAGGATCTTGTAGTTTCTTCACAATGTCCATTAGATGAATTGTTTTGTCTGGCTCTAGCTTGTATTAAATCGGTTCTTGAACTTAAGATCTAGGCTAACCGGGCCTTCAAACAATTTCACCCCTCTAGAGGGCCTACCCGATGTCCGAGGAAACACGTTATCGCTAAACTCCTTTGGTCAACAATAGGCCAAAAATCTCCGTCTTCTTGATGTTAAGATGAAGCCCTCTCGCTGCCGCCTTCCGATCGAATAATGCTTAAAGCCTTCGACACCTCCGGCGTATCTCCTACCAAAGTTCCATCATCTAAGTACCATGCTTGCAGGTCAAGCTTGCATTGCGAAGCAATCATACAAACCATCGGATGTAACGCTAGAGCAAATAATAACGGTCCCAAAGGATCCCCTTGTTTGAACCCCCAATGCCGAAGATAAATTGAATTCATTGTAATAAAGCCTTGCGGGCTTAGCATAACAAAACTTAACCCACCTCGCGATACTTGGGCATTTGCTCCGCACCTCCCCGATCGTGTGCTTCTGTCAACTAAATTAAATGCGTTGGTGAAATCAACCAACAACATGGTCATATTCCCTTGTCTCCTTTCAACTCGAGTAACCTATTGGCCGAGTGAATTGCTTCTCCTCCGCCGGGATACCCACTCCGATTGATGATTACCCAAGTAGACTTGACCATTTCCTTACTCACCGAGACATCACCAACTTCGAACACATCCTCCTCCAACCGTCCCTACCGCTATTCTTCGATTCCACCTCCGGCTTGAGCAATCGGAGTTAATGGTGCATCGGCTAGAAACTCACCCGGACCGGATGGGCATCTACTCGCCAACCATAGGTTAACGACTCTTCGCCATAGATGTTAGTAGTTCGTCGAATGGTGTTATCGCGCTCCACTAAGAGCATCGTCAAGTGCCGGGCTCTCGACCGTCCCTCCCACAAGAAGTCCCTCTAGGGAAACTTCTAATCGCGCCTAAGACCGCCTTAGCATCTACATAAACCGCCGCCCGTTCTTGGGTTCTCAAGGTATGTCGTGGTTCGGGATGCGGGGTGCATACGCCTCGGTTCGTTCAATGTTTCGATGTAGTTGGCGCGACACCACCGGAAGATAGAATACGAGACCTGCCAGCTGCGTAGTGCCCCGAAGCCAACTTTCTCTTACATGCTTGAAGATTGGTTTTTTCCCTTGGCGCCTTGGGTAGCTTGTCTACTCTCTCGTCCCGATGGATCCAACAACTTACGAGCTAAGATAAGGCAGCCATTTGTCTCCTCCACACATTCAAGGCCCGATTTATGCTATTAGCCTCGCAATCTCCTTCTATTAGCCGATCTCGCTTCATTGGTATTCTTGGGGTTGTACAAAGTTAGAGTGCGACTAGCAATAACAACAATTTGATCCAAGATGTTAAATCGCAGGCTTAGCAGAATCTTGTCCATCATCGATTTCGGTGTTCGGAGAAGTTTAGCCTACACGATGGAGGAATGCTAGCAGTTGTGTGTACTGTTTCTTAAAAATTGCATCTAGCACTTCCAAGGTCGGAACATTCGCTTCATCATCAATGGCTTCAATGCCCTTCCGGGGAACCTATGCAAGGTTTGATAATGCCATGAATCAAAAATGTTGCATTGTTTCCATCTAGGGGACCCGCAATAATATCACCGTGATCACGACGGGGACGGCTCCGGGCACGAAGGTGCATACACTCACCGCACAACTACTCATATCATATAATTTGTTATCTCAACAATTATTGATGATTTTGGTTATAAAATAACCGAACAACTAGAAAATTTTATATGACATTTTCATATAAATTCTCCCCACTTTATGATATTTCTCAACACCATAAATCATAACGTTAGTTTTGATCAAGAAATAGATACATTTGTAGAGTTTTGTAATACAAACTACAAAGTAGTATGTACTCCAGTAGAACAAGTTTTTTTTTCTCAATTTATCCATGCCCACATAATTTCCATAGAGAAAATTCTTCGAATCCAATACTACACTGTATTCTTGTAGTTTTGATATTGGATTTGGCTCTCGTTTAAATACATGGGTCAATTTACAGTTGATGTGCAAATTCAAGATCATATAATCATTTCGTATGAATTATATAAGTATCATTCAAATCAAACACTTCTACTGGGTCATAACAGTTTACGGTCCTAGAATATCATCCACTTCCAGTATTCCCACTAGGAAAAACCATAGAGATATCTCATCAAATTTCAGTTTTAAACCAAAACTTTAGATACCATTTTGATCAATTTTATATCCATATCTCATGGATAGAAATTAGACCAACTTGTAGTGACGTATTAGTCTATCAGTAGTGCATAAAGAATTAAATCGAACATGTATAAAAAACAAGTCATCTCTATCCATTTCATGTTGCAATGCCACCATAAAATTTGTTCAAGGAACAATTAAAGCAAGGAAAACACTACGCCAAATGCTAGTGTTCACCCATGATACATTTTCTCATATGGCGTGTGTCAACAGTCAACATAAATTTCCATGGCACAAGGAACTAAAGGACAGAGTTTCATACATCTGATCATAGTGCAACTAATTTGTTTACTTTTCATGAACCATACACACTTTAGAACAAATCATATCCTAAAATGTATCCACTACGCAGTTGTTATGGCAGTTCTAGATATGGCTAAACTAAAACTTTTTGATCTAGACATATATCTAAATATCTAATATGCACACCAGAATTTCATGGCCATAGGTAAACGTGTGGTTTGGATGCACTGTACCAGTTTGGCTATTGAGAGGCTCAATTAAATCTCCAAACAAGTATCCTCATATGAATCTCAATATTCATGCTGACACATAATTCCTAAAATAAGGAAACAGTCTTCAAATACAATATACTGATACAGTCTGGATTTGGCTATCAACCACTAATGGTGACTACAGAATACACCAATACTTTGAGTATTCTTATTTACAGTTTACCGTAATCTCATGATTGCAAACTCAAAACAATGACATGAATAGATGCCAACACTATATTATATCATGTTAGTATGACCAGTAAATAAATTCAGTTATACTAACCGTATTTCTTGTCGCTGGATTTCCATAACTTGAGAATTTTGAAAGACGTTGCTTCAAAATTAACACCCAAATTTATGAACCGTTTCCTTCCTGAAGGTGTATGTCAGGGAATACTCACAACGGACACTCCATAGACCAATACTTCCTTTTCTTGTCGGGATGCATTAATTCTCTCTATGATTTCACGTTTTCTCCTTGTTGGATTTCACCACCACTTGACAAAAAGAATTTTGGAATGTCACTTATTGATTCATGAATTAGAATTCAAACCACAACATCAATTCCTGGAGGTGTTCATGTCAAGGAAGGTTTTGGAACTTTTTATACTTTCCCTTCCTCCGGCCACAAAAGAAATCAAAACACCAACTATCGATGCGCTCGTTTAGAACATGATCCAATACAGATTTCCTTGGATTTATGGAACCACTCAGTGTTTATTGTACACGTAACAACTAAACTTTCACCCTCTGTTGTCGAAGATTAATTGCTGAAAATTGTTGGAAATTTTTGGGTAAAAACGAAGGATGAAGAAAACAGAGAACGGAAAGAATGTCGTTTCACAAGCTTCAAGGCCTTACGATTCTTTTCAGCAGTTATTTCGACCATTCCCAAATAATTGGCGCGTACAATTGGTCAGCGAAATATTGCCTTAAGGATACAATGAAGCCCTAACAACGTTGTTGGGTTCAAGAGTTGTACTCCCTTGACCCAACCAAGAACACACAGTATTTAGGTTCTGATGATACTTATAAGAGAAAAGAAATCAGAGATTTTTTATTGTGTTTTTCCCTTGTTTGAATGAAAACAAACCATCACTATTTATAGGGAATTCATGCCCATTAGAGATGCCTTTTCACTTCCAAAAGACACCAATAGTGTCTAATGAGAATGGATGTGTCTCTTGTGAACCATCACACCCTATGGAGATGCCTTTTCATCTCCAACTAACATCCATTGCATCTATTAGGCTCATGACACTCCCCATTGTAGTGGCTAACCAAAAAATGAAAACCATTTTATTTTCTAAATTGTTGAAAATATCCAACAGGATGATGTTCTTGAGTCGTAGTTTTATTTCCAGCAGTTAAGCACCAGAAGGAATCCAATTTGTATATAACATGAAGAAATAATGATGGGACGGCCCTTATCTTTCGGGAATAGTGGTGTTATAAAGTCACCCGATTCTCCATGGAAAGCCCAAAGTCCTAAACAGAATTTCTTCTCCCCTCCCTCTTGAAATCCCGACTCTCACTAAAACCCTAATCAATCCTGCTTTCTTAAACAACAAAGGGGTTTTTGATGGATAATTTCAACATGCTCCCGGAAGAAATATCACCCGCCAACCGAATCAATTCTAGATTGCAAATTAGTATCCAAAACATGGAGAAATCTAATTCATCATTCATCGTTTTCTTAGATGCACATAAATCGTCTAAATCATTATGGTGATTCTGGTAAGCTGGGTTTCTTGTATTGTCTGCAGAAACGAAACAACTCTATTATTTTGATTATATTGAGAATCATGAGATACCCATTGATAGAATAAGAAAGAGAGGTTTTGTATTTGTAACCCCATGACAAAAGAGTATGTAATTCTACCTGAACATGTGAGAGATTTTGGACTGGATTTGGTTACCTTCCTTCCACCAATGAATACAAAGTTGTACTAGTGAGTGACATACAGAAACAACCCACTTTTGTAGAGGTCATGGTGTACACTCTCGGTAGTGGTAACGGTTGGAGAAACATTGGAAATATTGGACTTAAACATGACTGGGTGTTTTACGAACCTGCAACCTTTGCGAATGGAGCTATTTACTGGAGTAGTTTATAATTTTTTTAAATTTAAAAATAGGTATAACGTATTGTGAAACTGCGAGTTGTGTTAGCCGGTAGACATAGTGAGGGAGCTAAAGAGGATCTTTTCATCAATAGACACCACAACAAATCCAGCTGACCTTGTAACTTGCAACCATTTCAAATTGTATATACAAATAGTACAAACCCTCAACTATTTACTTCGGAGTATATAGATTGGACAGAGGGAACACAATCTCATTTTTTGTTATAAAAAATTAACCAACTGAAAAAAATATACAAACATATTTACTTTCACAGTTTACCGCGTTGACAATTTTCTTGCCGACTCAAAATTTGAGCTTCATTATCTCTATGAGTTATTCAACCAGAATTAGATGCCCAAATAACTGGTCAACGTCTCCTTTTTCTTCTGTAAATTTCTTTCTTTCGGAAGAGAAATAGAGAAAAGAATGTCAAGCATACCCGAAGATATTTACCTGGAGATCCTGATAAGATTGCCGGTCAAATCCATTTTCAGATGTAAGTGTGTTTGTAAATCTTGGTTTTCCCTCATTTCTAATCCTAATTTTGTCAAGAAACATTTCGATTGTACTGTCCAAAACAACTCTAGATGTAGTAATTTTCTCTTTGCTGAGAGAGATGCAATCTACTCTATAAGTTATGATTTATTTCAATCTTCATTACTTAGTGGAATCAAAGTTGATGATGATGATGATGATTTTGATATTGTAGATAACCCATTCAAATCTGTAGGGTTGTCAATTGGCTTAGTTGGGTCTTCTTGTAATGGTCTTGTTTGCCTTATGTTTTATGAGGATTATGAGTCTAATGTCAGATTCTACTGTATTTGGAACCCAGCAACCAGAGAGTTCAGGAAGATACCTATACCACCAGAAAATCACTGTTCTGATATATGGATACGTGCTTTTGGTTATGATTGCCAAAATGACGACTATAAGTTGTTCATTCTTTCAGAAACTCATTTAAAAATCTTTACATTAGGCTTAGATCGGTGGAAAAGCATTCCGGTCAAACCTTATGATTGGTGGACAGATTGTGATTGGGATGGGGTACTTGTTAACGGAAAACTTCATTGGTTAGCCAAGTTACACCGCAGCAGGAACATAGTCTCTTTGGATATTAGTAATGATATATTTGAGTCAATGCAACTACCAATACCAATAGAAGATACAAAGAATTATTTGCAGCATCATGGAGTCTTGGATGGGTGCCTTTGTTTACTTGTTGAAATCCTTGAGGATACTGTTTTTGATTTATGGGTAATGCAAGATTATGGAGTTCCAGAGTCTTGGATTAAAATTCATACCATTACTAATGTGATGATAACGAAGAGATTTAATTTCAATATCATGGGGAATTTTAAGAAGAATTGTCAGATTCTATTCATGGGTCCTTTGTAAGCTGATGTTGTATGACCTCAATCACGGATGTGTTGTCAAAAGAATAGGCTTTAGTTCAGCAGTCGTTGCATCAGCAGATACGTATTTAGAGAGCCTAATTTCACTCGATTCTGGCACTTATATGCGGAGACGTCAAATAGAGAAACGTGATAAAGAAGAAGAAGAAGCATACAAAGGTGCGTCATTCGTCCGTTTTGATTTTATTATTTTTGATATATTCGTAAAGAAAATCACAGCTTTAGCTTCCTGTTTTTCTTCTTGTTTTATAACCTACAATTAGTTGATTATCATCAAGTTCCTGTCCTTTCTGTAAGAAAAATCTGGTCAACTTTATGGTCATTTGTTATCTAATTGATTCTTGTGAAGTTCTTTTGAAATTATGAAGACTCGCTAGTGGTTGCAGTTTTCGTCTTTGAGTGTTCGCAGTCATTGGGCCGTTACAGTTTATCATGCTGCATTGTGCTTCAATGGAGAACAATGGATGACTCATTTACTTGTGTCATTTAAGTTTTCTAGTGTCATTTATGGTCTTGTGTGCATGTTCATAGGAGTGGTAATAAATCAGCTTCTAAAGCCATTCGTAGGTTGTCTCTTTGTGAGGGATGGTGGCATGAAGCACCTGACTTGTTAATTCCTCACTTGGATTATGATGTACAAAATCTTTCTGTATAATATAAGGCTGTTTTCTTGGTTTTAGCAATAATGAAGATCCTCCTGTACTAGGAAACTGGTCATGGTGATGGAGAGAACTTATTTTTTCTCACCCTTAGTAAACCCAAAATTCCAGCTCAATTTGATTCTCATCCATTTGGGTCTTGGTTTTAAGTTTTAACTTCAGCCGGTGAATAGCATGAAGGATTTGTGATGTGACCAATACCAAGTAATAGTGACAGCCCTAATCTGTTGGGGAATCTGAATCACACCAAAACTTACGCCAACCAAATCATTGACCCACCTTCTCTATGTAGAGGCCACCCAGATAATGCGCTGGTATTTTTAATCGAGGGTGCCTTCATGAGTTTGAGCTATCAATGGTAAATTTTGTTTCAGACGTTAAATAATAGTCATCGAGGAAGATCCACCTTGTATGTTCATTGGTCCGTAACATAGTACCACAACGAGGAAACAGAAACCAGAATTAATCATTATCAACAAACTCAAATCCGATTGCGTCGCCGGGCTAAGCAACGTTAGCCTGTTACCCAAGTGGGGGCTAAAAGATGGTCGGACAACTAGAGACTATTTGTCAGGTTGATTCTTCGATTAAATAGTAGTGGGGCGTGCTAAGGAAGTTGAGTTATGGAGTGAATCGGGCGAAGGCCTTGGATCACCCTAAAAATTGATTGATTCTGGTAGTAGGAGGCTCCATTTGGAAGTCATGGAAGTCAAGTCCGAGCATCTTCTCAGAATTAATTGGTGACCCATTCAGTCTGTGTTGAACAACCATCTTTTTATTTTTATTTTCTGATTGTGGCTCCATCATCTTTTATATGGAGTCGACCTAAGAGATTAATCGAAACTAGAAACTATAAGTTGGGACCTAAGAGCGTCCACAATGGAAAAGTAAAAAGTGGAGTAAACCCCATATTTAGTCGAAAATCAATCGCAGTGGCAGGAATATAACCATATTATTTGGTTTTAATTGGAGAGAGAGCGTAATCCAGAGTAAATTTGGTCGAGAAGCCGGAGTATAACTAAATATAGTGGGGCGGAATTTCAAAGTACGCTTGTGTGGGGCGAACTTTAAAACCTTCGCCTGGTGATGGGGCAAACGTTAAATCTTCCACTGGTGATGGGGCAAACTTTAAATTTCCGCTGGTGATGGGGAGAACTTTAAATCTTCGCCTGATATCAAACCGGGCAAACTTTAAATCTTCCACCCCATTGAGGCGCTCATTATATGTCAGCTCAATGTCAAACGCACATTAAAAGTACGCCTGACCAAATTTTTGCTCTATTACAGTAGCGTTCAACCATGGACCAAACCTCTTTTTTTTTTTTAGTTTTTAGTTTAGTTTTAGTCTTTGGTTTGGTATATGATTGTGGACGCCCTTTGGTTTGGTCTATGATTGTGGAGGCTCTAAGAGATTAATCGAAACTATAACATAAAAGTATCTAAGAACAAATACAAAACACATAATTTTAGGGTCTTCCAGAGTAAATTAGTAATTAGAGCATGGCGAAATCTCCACTTTCAGAATTCGTGTTTTTTCCTCATTTTTCACCTAACAAGCCTTTATATAGCCTACCCATCTACGACTACTACGTTCTATGAAGAAGAAAAAATAGCGTCTACAGTTAGCATAACATGCCTTAATATACAAATGTACTAGTTCAGATGTCACAGACCCAAGCTCTCCATTTCGCAGAATCTTGATCCACATCTCAGAAAGACATGATCACAGGTTCACCACGTTTGCCTGAAACAAAATACAAAATTAATCTACAAATTCAATAAAACAGGAAGGAAATGAGAGAGAGAGGGCAGACTGGGCTAGATTTTACATTGTTCCAATATGTCTTCGAAAAACTGCTTCATGCATGCCGAGTGTTCCGCCATCCCTTCTACCCTCTCTGCTTCCTTAACTGCCTCAGACGCCACAAATGATTTGTTTTCGGCCTCAGCAATTTTTTGGGCCGTAAATATTGAGGATTCCATAATTGTGGAGCCAGGAAACCTACAGTCCGGCGATTGCTTTGCTCGCCTTTCTTTGGATTTTGGATGTGCTCTTGTTCCGAATGTGGCATCTTTCTTGATCTTGTAATAATTTTGGACCTGCAAATCACCGCGAAAACAGAAAGATCATATTTCAAAATAAGCAGGTTAACCTTCTATCCCTGTAATTAGATTTGGGTCCTTTAGTTCAATAATTCACAAGTAAAAATAACGCTTCAAATCTTTACTGGAAAAACTCAGCATTGATCTGTTCATATAGTTATCTATAGCTATTCGCCAAACTCGTTCACTGAAACTTAATAAATTTTTCTAGATAAAGATCTATCTGATTGCAGTGACGTTCTAAGAAGATGGTTCAAGTGAATTCCAAAAGCATACACAAAAATCAAATGCGACAGCAGTGCCAGTATGAATGATATTTGCAAGTATTTCCTAACATTATAATGAATAAACTAACCAAGAGAGGTCATGAGGATGAACTGTCACGAGGATACTCAGGGCATTTGCTATTCTTCTGCACAAAAGAAAAGCAGCCTCCCTAATTCACTAATTCGTGGGAAGATACTGAACTTTGGTATTTGAAAAATGCTTCAAAAGGTATCTAGCATCGATGCAGATAAATACAAGGCATATTCAAATACTATTAATAACTAACACCAACCCCCACTATAGTGACTAGGATACGTTTTTTTTAGTTGTTATAAATATTATGTGAAAGGAGTTCACCTTTTCAAGTTTGTCCTGTGCAACAAGCCTTCTCAACTTTGAACTTAACAATCTTCTAAAGTTAGATGGCACTTCATGCCTTTGCTGCAATACATTTCAAGCAAACATTCTTATTTCTATTTTCAAGAAATATGAATAAAAACGACTATATTACTGTGTAAAAATGTGTATATCCTATTCTAAATTATTCAGCATGTTTTCTACTAATCTACTGGAAGCATACACCCGATAGCAAAAAGAAGAAAAATAGAAAGTGAAAGCAGTAAGATGAAAACAGATGTCTCTCTGACCTCAATAAAGTTGTCGATAGCACCAATATCTGCTCCATTGGGATCTTTAATGTTAGAAAGTGCTTCAAGGATCATTGCATTGTACCTGTCATCGGAGCATCTAGCAACTTATGAGTCATGAAACCACCACGACTAAGTAAAAGAAGAAGAAAAGAAAGAAGAGAAGAGAAGAGAATCTGAGGTATAATATGTTTACCTAAAACCCTTATTATAAAATCCAAAAAGAAAAAAACAAGAGATTACAGCTAGTTCCCATTAGAGCAATACGGAGACCTTAGTTTAACACTATTTCAACCAAGATTCTCATCAAATATAGCAGGGGAGACCAATAACCAAACTCATATACAATAGGAACTGGTTAATACGATCACAAATATAATTATTCATATCAGATACAAAAACAAAACTAATTTGTCAGTGTAGCTAAGAATCCAATTGGCAAACACCTGGCATGTACATGTTTTAAAGCTAGCAAAGGAGAAAAAGAGTTAACACCTACCGTGGTGGAGGCTTTCCATCTGCTGTGTTCTTTGTAGGATCCACCAAAACTTTATCTTTTGGATCCTCGGTAGTCTGAGAGGATGAAGGAGATTGAAAGATGGCTATGGCTGATTGAGTCTTAGGCACCTTTGGTGTGGTTGCTGCTGCTGCTGCTGCCGCCGCCGCCGCCGCTGCTGCCTTAACACCTTTTGGCCTAGAACCCTCCCCAGTTGCACTTACACTCATATTCCTCCATTTATCCTGTCCAAAGCATAACATTAACAGAATGGAAAAACATATCGGAACTAACCATTAAAGATTAAATGTGTCCATTACAAATTTGATCAATATCCCTCAAACCTCAATTCCACCAGGACAACAAACAGCCAAAGCAAAAGGCGACAAACACAATTCATAAACCACCACCAACAACAACAAAAAGACTAGTACAAATCGATCTAATAACAATCACACCCCAATTGCCCCGATAAAAAGAAAACCCAAACCAAAATCGCAAATGCAGTATACAAAAACAGGAAGACTAGTATAAATTGGTCTAATATCCATCACACACCAATTTCACCGAAAACAATAAAACTGAACCAAAATCAACAAATGCAGTTCATTAATAAATCAAAAAGACTACTATAAATCCAACCAAAACCAGTACCACCACCAACAACAAAAAGACTATTATATATCGGTCTAATAACCATCACACCCCAATTCCCCGATAAAAAGAAAAAACGAACCAAAATCCACAAATGCAGTTCATAAACCACCACCACCAACAACAACAACAAAAACAGCATGACTATTATAAATTGGTTTAATATCCATCACACACCAATTTCCCCGGAAACAATAAATCCGAACCAGAATCGTCATTAACCACCGCCAACAATAACAACAAGACTAGTACAAATTGGTCTAACAACAACAATCAAACCCAAAGCCGAAACAAAATCCACAACCCTAAAACAGAACCAACAACAAAGAATCAAATTTTCCAGCTTTATTCATAATCATCCTTTACAAATTCAACACTTCTAGTACTTTAAACCTTCAAATACCTAATTCAGCACAAATTCTTTAGCTATGGTTTGCAATTAGACTATCCTAATGAAAATTCCATCTCTCAGCTCAATCAAACAAGAAAATAAAACAAACCCAGCATGCAATAAGTACAGATAAGCAAAACCCATGAATGAAATTCGATGAGAATGATAAATCATAAACCTTTAAATCAATGTTGGAACGAGCAGCAAGAATATGAGTGTATTCAGGATCCTTTTGAATGTTTTTCCATTTCCCTGTTCCGTGTTTGTTAACACCAGCTTTTAGTGCTTCTTCTTCTTCAGCTGTCCATTTCTGCTTCGGAGCTCCCATTCTCTCTCAATGTCTCTTTCTTTCTCTCTTTGTTCTGTGAATTTGGGGAAAAACAATAACCCTAGAAAGATTAATAACACAGGGATGGGATTCTAAATTAGTTATTAATATGAGGAGTTTTTCTTCTAATAGAGGGACTCCGTCACGTAAGACTCACGTGACAGACCAATTTTTAGATTTTTACCGCAGAAAACTGATTATTTATTTATTTTTCTGCATGGGGTCGCCGACCTAACTAGAACCTGTTATGGCAGTCCAAGTATTCAATATTGTTCAACTCTGGTTCTGGAAATTCTCTGAAATCATTTTATTATTGATGGAGGAGCTTTGTTGACACAAGAAACTTGACATACACACTTTGATTTTAAAGCTGTAGCATAACAAAATACTGCCGTGACTTACAAAAGCTAGCATATATCCTTATTGCGACATGAGTAGGTCTCTTAAAGTAATAGTCTCAAAGGACTTCGGCGAAGACGCGTTGCTCTGAGCTGATGATGAAAGAGCCGCTGATGCTTCTTCCATAGTTGGCCGAGTAAGTGGATCACCACGTAAACATGAAAATCCGACTTTGACGGTACACACTATTTCATTCTGAATAACATCTGGTGGTGCTCCAATGCACTGGTCTAAGATTTCTTTCAAACGTATGTTTTGCCCCACATTAATATTATTTGAAGACATAGATGAAGGAGCAATTTGCGAGAGCAATGTGATGATTTCTGATGGATGTATTCCCATTAATACTTCAAGTACGATCACCCCAAAGCTATAAACATCGCATTTTGTGGTCACCTTCAATGTATATGCAAGCTCTGTAAAAACATTTATAGACAAATAAATATAATGAGAAAGAATTACTAGAAGGATAAATAGTAGATAGAGTCGGATTATATACATACCTGGGGCAATGTATCCATATGTTCCTGCAAGCGAAGTCCAGTTGGATGAATCTGGTTTCAAAATTCTAGCCGTACCAAAATCAGAGACTCGAGCATCGAATTCAGGGTCCAACAATATATTGTTGCTAGATATGTCCCTGTGAACTATTGCTGGAATGTGATCATGGTGCATGTAAGCAAGTGCATTGGCGGTTCCCTTGATGAATCTTACCCTCTTTATCCAATCGAACTCCACAGCTTGTTCCTCATCGCATAAAACATTTTTCAAACTTCCTCTTTGCACGAACTCATAAACCAAAAATGAGATCCTCCTTTCTAGATTAGAACAAAAACCGTAAAGCTTCACAATGTTACGGTGACGGATTTCCGTTAATGCATGAACTTCACTTTCAAATGACTTAAGATCAAATTCCTCAGAATCTTCATCAGCTGGATGAAGTTTCTTTACAGCAACAACCTGATTTGTTGACAACTCTGCTTTGTATACACTACCATATCCTCCCGTTCCAATGCAATATTTATTATCAAAATCCTCGGTTGCTTCAATAATGTCTTCAAATACTATTTTTCCATCATAATTCCATACTGAAAATAAATTTCTTCCGGTATTGGAAGTTCTAGCTTGATTTGTAGGAGCCACATTTCTTACCGATCTTTTCCGAAAGCGAAGCAAGATGACAAAAAGGAAAAACAAAAGAAACAAGGAACCGATTGAAGGAAGTAGGATTACAAGCAAAAGCTTATGCTTGTCCCCTTTTTTTCTAACCACAACAAAAGAAGTACATGGCCTTAAACCTCGAGAGTTATTACCACATAACCCTTTGTTGTTCCTAAATGCATCAATTGGAGCATCATTAAAAGCCTTGATCTTTGGAAGAGGACCACTCAGTTCATTGTACGAAATATTGATGGTGGTCAAGCTAAGCATTTGATCAAATGAAGATGGAATTGAGCCGAAAAACATGTTGTGAGATAAATTTAGTGTTTGCAGTTTTCTTAGTTTTCCGAGAGCTGGAGGTATTTCTCCACTCAACTCATTGTAACTAAGATCCAACAACATCTGTAACGAATCCAAATTTCCAATCTCGGGTGGGATGCTTTCATTAAAGTTGTTTCTGCTGAGATTCAAATAAAATAACTGTGAACACTCCCCTAGTTGCCTGGGTATTGAACCGATAAGTTTATTTGTTGATAAATCGAGATACTGCAGGTTCGTTAACATTTCAACTGCGAAAGACAACCTACACGAAAGTTGGTTATTACGTAAATGTAACTGGATTAATGAAGACAGACTCAACAACTCCTTAGGAATTTCTCCTACTAAGTTGTTTGAGTCAAGATAAAGCTGACTCAAATTCTTCAACTTTCCTAATTCTGATGGTATTGCTCCTGATATATAATTCCTTGAGAAAGATAAGCCTGTCAGGTTTTGACAGTTCCCCCATTCTTTTGAGAGTTCACCGTACAACATATTGTCAGCCATACCAAACCAACTTAGATGCGGGTATACGTGAAACGCTTCTGTTATATTATCAACCAAGTTATTATTTTCCAATGTGAGAACTCTAAGACTTGTGCAATTTCTAAGGCTTCTTGGTATAGGACCTATGATATGGTTATTCCCTGCAACAAATTCTTCAAGTGTTCCGCTTTGACATAAGTTTTTAGGTAAATAACCAGAAAAGTTGTTCTCACTCAAAAACAACCGCTTCAATTGTGTTAGATTGCCGATTCCTATTGGTAATGCACCAGTAAAGTGATTTTGAAAAAGAGTGAAATGAATCAATTTGCTTAAAGCACCGACCGATGCAGGGATGGAACCAGTGAGTCTATTCTCGGACATATATACAGCATCTAAAAGCCTTAGATTTCCAATATCTTCAGGGATGGCACCGGTCAGTTGATTTCCAACAAACGAGAAACCGGTGAGGTTGGCCAAGTGGCATATAGAAGTAGGGATTGGACCAGTGAGTTTATTCATGGCCAAATCAAATCTCGTGAGAGAGTGTAGCCTTCCTATATCTCGAGGGATGATGCCAGAAAGCTGGTTTTCGTTTAGCTTAAGATTGCTCACACTAGACATATTGGTTATGGAAGAGGGGATTGAACCAATGAGATTGTTTTTGTAAATATAAAAGTTAGTAACAGACGATAACCTACCAATTTCTAGAGGTATGATGTCTGAAAGGTTATTTTCAAAAACTGATAAATAGGTGAGGCTGGTTAAATTGCATATTGAAGTTGGAATTGAACCAGTGAGATTGTTTGCAGACAAATCAAAGTTTGTAAGAGAGCGTAGCCTTCCTACATCTTGAGGAATGACGCCAGAAAGTTGGTTACTATATAGGTGAAGAAAATCCAAGCTAGTCAAATTGGTTAAGGAAACAGGGATTGAACCATTGAGATTGTTTATAGAAAAATCTATGAGACTAAGAGAACTTAACATTCCGATATCTTGAGGAATGACACCCGAGATCTTATTTCTAAAAATTACTAAACGGACTAAGTTAGACAGATTGTATACAGCAGTGGGGATTGGACCAGTGATATTGTTGCTAGACAATCCTAGATCAGTAAGGAAATATAAATTGCCGATTTGTTGAGGGATGGATCCACTAATTTGATTTTCACCAAGGTCTATATATCGCAGACTTGTGAGAGAGGTTATTTCTTGTGGAATGTAGCCCGAAAATTTATTTCCGAAAAAATCAAGGTGGGCGAGTTTCGAAAGATTACCGATTTGACATGGAATGGCTCCAAAAAATTCGTTGTAGCTCAAGTCAAGACCAATAACGTTGGGGAATGATGAGAAGTTGAAATGATGGAGTGTACCCTGTAACTGCCAACCGGATATATTCAATTCCGCTACGCTTCCTTTGCTGTTACAAGTGATTCCATGCCACTTGCATGGACTCCTTGTACTTGCAGTAGAATTTATCTTCCAAGAAGAGAGGAGAAAATGATTTTGGTTAATAAGGGTTGATTTCCATTTCAAAAGAGCATCTACTTCTTTTTCTAAACCTACTGCTTGCAAATACTTTTTGTGAATGGAAGAAAAAGAAGAACAAGAAGCAAAAAAAACACCACTGTAAGATGAAACAAACACTAGTACAAAAACTAACAATGTAGCAGAGGCAACATTTACTCGCAGCAACATTTTTAAGATTAATCTGAAGAATCGGTTTGTTCTTTTTTTTTGAGTTTTTTTTTTTTTTTTGAAGCTTATTTTCAAGTGATGATCATAAGGTGTAATATATAGTACCGTTTATTTATTTTTTAGCTATCAGAAGACAGAAGTGGAATCAATCTACTCAAGTATCTTGCTTTATTTTTTCCACACACACAAAGAAACGACCACTTTTTGTTGCGTGTAATTTGGGTTTTATAACGGTAGACCTAATTTTCATCACGAATTTCTAACCCCAATGAACGGAAGAAATTTTTTCAATAAATAGTCTTGTGTGGCCTAAAAAACATCGTGAAATTCACAAGTCTTTGGGACTGAGAATCTAAACATTGTAAGCAGGTTTTCAGTATTAATCAGACCAATATATTTTAACATGATATCAGAGAAGTTATTCAAAATATGTCAATTCGGTATTACAATATGATAAGTAGAGTTATAATGGAGATGTGGTGATCCATATTATAGAATGGAAATGACTTGTATCATGTGAGGAAATCCCGGGATTAATCCCGAAAAATTTCGGATGTCAATGTAGAATCATTGATTTTACAGAGGAAAAAAAAAAAGCATCTGCCAGTGTTTGGCCCCAGAAAGTGGTAGAACTCAGTCACATTTCAAGGAATGGGTCCTTTGAAAACCACCACGTACCAACCCACACTAACTATCGTTTGAAATATGCCGGTCATAACTTTTCTTAATTTCTTTGTCATCATGAATGCCTCCATCAACCCACTGTTGAATTAGGAGATCTTTTATATTTACGAGGGTATCCTAATTCTTAAATACACTTTTAAGACTTTGGTTAAGTATCTTTGACTTGAATGGCCAGATTCTTGCATATGTTGTAGTTATAGGGCATGAATTTAAATTCACAAAGATTTACGAAACTATAAATGGATGTATTTGTTTGAATTGAACTTGCGTTGAGAAATGAGCAGAGTTTCCTTATATCCTGGAGGTTGTACAATGTATAATCCTCGAAGAGTATTGAGACAATTTTCTTATGGCCAAAGTGTCCCACAAGAGAAAAACTTCAACTTCAAGGTAAAGAAGCAGGGAACTAAGAACTGAAAAGAATGTTTTTCCAAAATACGAACCTGCTCTATCAGTGGACCAATTGAACAACTATGACAATTATATTATTCCAATTGAAGAGTTTGAAGATTTGTATGATGAGTCAAATGCTGCTGACAAGGGATATATGGAATGGTATGAAAAAATTTCTCATCCTCGTGTAATAAACAGAGACCAACAAGCCCGTGATGAGAAAGCGAAAGCGAAGGCAGTGGAGAAAGAGGCTCATAAAATTATGAAGCATACCCCTACATGTGGTGATGAGGCCTTGATCTTATGGAATTTGGCGGTAAGATATTTACTCTTTTTTATTTTTCAAAATGCTATAATAAAATTGAGAAAAATAATACTTATTTATGCTTTTGATTGAAAAAAGATGAAGTCAAGTGCTAAATTGTTGAATAAAATGATGGGAAAAATCCGGAGTGGAGAGCCGATGAACACTCGAGAACAAACAGACCTCTACAACCAATGGAATAATATTTTTTTCACCCAACATTATTGATCCAAGCCAGACCATGCCGGTGAAGAGGAGTCGCCGAGAAGGGGAAGGTTCAAGTCCGATGGTTGGAAAACAAAGCAGTGGAGTTGACACTCCTAGTGACGAAGAACGAGCTAAAGCTCCTAAATGCAAGAGTATAAAAGTTTCTCGTAGTGGTCGTCGTCTATTAGTGATTGCAACAATTAGTACTTTGGTTTCTTATGTTTAGAAAACAATTTTTTTTTGCGGATTTGGTACTCTGTTTTCTTATGTTTGGAAGACCTTTCTATTGTGGATTTGGTAGTTTGTGTTCTTATGTTCGTGTCCAACAATTAGTTACGTGGATTAGTAAATGAATTTCATATTTTGGTTTTTAATTTGTGTTTTAAGGGATTAGTTCGGCTATTAGACTCGTATATGTTTCATTACATTAAAATGTTTTAGAAACATTAAGCTAGTTCGGTTAGTTGACCAAATATCGTAAGCAACCGAACTTTTTTGTCTCATATTTCGATTTGTTCGCGAATTTGCGATATAACCGAACTCAACAGTTTAAAAAAATTCTGAAGTTCCAGAGTCGTATTCGGTAACCTAGTCAAAAATGGAAGGTAACCAAACGTATTTGTTCAGTTAACTGCAAAAAAATGGTATGTAACCGAACCTTGGGGTTCCAAAACCAATCCTAATCAACTGAAGTTCGGTTACCTGCACAAATATACCAGGTAACCGAATACTACTCCGGAACTTCAGATTTTTTATGGCTTGTTCAGTTCGGTTAGATAGGATTTCTTGAACCAACCAAACTTCCTGACAGTCAACTTCGGCTATGTGAACAAAATTTCCATGTAACCAAACTTCGTAGTTCGGTTTGGTCGCAAATTTTTCTGTGGTAACCGAACCTTACATTTTGAAATTATAATGTACTTGATCTGACACAAATATCAAGTAACAACTATTTTTATAGACGTTATACACCTAAGTGGTATATATATGTGTCTCACAGTTAACATTATGTTTCAAAATCTCCAAAAAATAGCAACTACTAGTCCTAAATTTACTCTAGATGGACATATTTCACTTACACAAACTACATACTATACTATCCAAAGAGGGGTGGAGAACGAATAATGAATGGTATTATGAGTCAAAGTTATTGGGGGAAAATTTATGAGAAATTCTGATCCGACACAACGAACCCTCATAACTGTGATCATATAACTTTGTTCATTCGATTTGGAAAGATTAAAGATAGAGTTGTGGATTTTATGACTTTATTTCGTATTATAAGGCGGTATCGACTTAGAGGTGAAACATTCAAGGAAATCATTTTAACATCAAAAAATGAATGACGAAGATGGAAGAGAAAGGATTTCAAATATGAAGATCATTTCCACATCCTTAAATACTTTTTCATAACATGTTTCGGATATTAAATGTTATGTAATTTTATTTCGGCAAAGTCATGTAATAGTTCGTCAATGTCCTGTAATTTCATTACTAATAGAAGTGTGTAGGCTTCCAATTCAAAATCAATTGGAAATGAGTAGAGTGGCACCACACCTTATGAGTTAAGCTATGTGGGACTATGTAGGGATCCGTGAGTCCTCCAGATCGTGGATCCGTTGTATGGTTTCCCTTCCTTCTTGGGTCTTACACCTCATATATGGCCTCTGATACTGCCAATGAGTGGAGTGGCACCACACATTATGAGTTAAGCTATGTGGTACTATGTAGGGCTCCGTGAGTCCTCTAGATCGTGGACCCGTTGTATGGTTGCCCTGCCTTCTTGGGTTTTACGCCTTATAGATGGCCTCTGATACTGGTAATGAGTGGAGTGGCACATGTAAGGCTCCGTAAGTTCTCTAGATCGTGGACCCGTTGTATGGTTTCCCTGCCTGTTGTATGGTTTCCCTGCCTTCTTGGGACTTACGCCTCATAGATGGCCTCTGATACCATGATAGAAGTGTGTGGGTTTCCAACTTAAAACCAATTGGCAGTGAGTGGAGTGGCACCACACCTTATATTTAGGATCTAGTCTAAAGAGTTATGCTATGTGGGACTATTTTAGTTCTCCAACAATTACTTATTTAAATGATTCCCCGACTTTGGATTTGTTAACCATCCCATTATCATCTGTTTTTGCTCTGACGCCGACGCTCGAGACATCCTCACTGAATTTTTCCTTATTCGTTTGATCCGTCCATTGCGACATTTCCACCGTTGGCACACCTAAGCTTAATTCCTCAGGCGTCGAGTTCCATCCACAATGTGTGACAAAACATACAACTGCTTTGTGTGATAATACCTCCAGTTTGTAGGCACCTTCGAGTCACCAAACCTTTTTCAGATGTCTCTTCCTCAACGTTTTTCGGAAGTTTATCTTCCTCATAAGCTCTAACTACTCATAAAAAATGGTAATTGGACTTCCCATTTCCCCATGCTATTTCTTCCATTTGTTCTTCTCCTAAAGCAGCCAAACTCCCAAACGATATGTAAACAACTGATGCTACTTCTTTCCTGTACAAGCATTTCATGCAAGTGTCAAAATTAGGCGTAAAGAGATAAAGCCCGTAATCCCTATCCTATAGTGTTTTTATAGGTTAAATGACGACAGTGTTGGTTCTATCATGGTTCGTCATCTATTTCACACTGCCTGTTTGAAACTAGTATTAGGAACTATTAGAGCTTCTTCGATGGTGGTTGTGTGTGTTTCCTAGGTGGAAACACAAACATAACATCCTCATTCCAATTTTTCCTTAGGTTTAGGGAGAAAAAATAGTTCATCTCCAATGGTGTTGTTTGTGATAGTTTATGGATTAAATGAAAATTTTATTTTTAGTAATGTTTAGATTTTATTAAAGTTAAAAATGGTTATTTAATATATTGGAATTAATTTAGGTAAGAAAAAGCTTACTAGAATAACTTGATATTGTCAAGGTGAATGTCTAAAACTTGACATTCACCTTGACAATGTCTAACAAAAATGAAGCCATGTCATCTTCACATTGATTTAAGAAGTTGGGGTTGGAGAAGAATTTAAAGGAAAATGAATGTCTATCCTATGTGGACTTAGACATTTATCTTCATATACATTCCATTTTAGAAACTCTTAGTACCACTAGAAGTACTACAAAGAGTTTACTAGATCTTAACCCGTGCCGTAACGGAACATGATGTTTTGTCTCTAATACGATATTGTTCATATTCGTCTTGCTTCATTTTATTCGTGAGTAATTATTTTGATATTCAAATAGGTTTTGGGAAACAAAATGGGTTACCTGATCTTTTTATTTTTTACTTATAAGCATGTTATTCCAATTTATTATCTGGACGGAGTAATAATGTTGTGCCAACATGAAAATAAAATAAAAAATATAGTAAATAAAAAATTTCCCCATTTATTGTTCTATCATACCATAACTTCAAACTTCAAAAAGAATATTTCATCTAACAGTACATATACCTAAATTTCCAATCCAACTCCATGATGTTTATGAATACATTTGTTCCGAAATTATTGATAACTAAGGCTCTAAGGAGTGAAAGCAAAAACCAATAATATTTTCCCTACTATAGATAAACACTATTTATTTATTTTTTGCAAATGTGAGAGTTATAAAAATGAAGAACCATTGGCTATTGGAAGGCTGAGATATACACATGTGAGTTGAAAAAATAAACTTATAATAGTAAATCATAACATGTGTAAGATTCTTTCTCAATCATATTGATAACATAAAATTGAAGAAATTCGTGGATAAAAAGATTTCACACTAACTATGCTAAGTAGTGCATGAATGACGTTCTCACATCAAGTGTTACTCAAGTAATTTGGAGTTTTAAAGAGCATAGTCATATTGATATTTGTATCTACATAAATTCAACTAACCTTCCGAAGAAAAATTATTAGTTTCAAGGTAGAGCCGACACAAACTTCTGTCGCCTTCAATGTATACAACACACATTGGGTTTAATCGGCCTTGAGATTAAACAAATACCCCAACATTAGTCAAATAATGTCTACAAATACGGGATCAAAACAAAGTGCTAACAGGAAAAATGAGAGACTAACATCAGTTTTACAGAGAAAATACCCTATATGTATCAAAGTTTGTTAACCAAACATGTATTCAAATTAAAAAGTCATCAAATTAACACAAAAATGTAAAATAACCCAAGTTAAATCATTACTTGCATAAAAAAATCTTATAAGAGAATTTTGTAATTATTAAATACTTTTAAAATCACTATTAGAGATTTAATTGCATGCCTCGTTAAAAACTACGGTAGGACAAAATCCCCAGATTAATCTGTAGAAATTTGACTGGATATGTAGCAATTCAGAGAAGTTTACACTGGTGGTGATGCGTTCCATCTAAGTGTTGTTCGATTGATTATTTTTTTAGAAGGTTTCGGTTTTCATTGGAGAAACCGAGAGGGAGCGTTTCATTATATTCATTATCATTCAGAAATCCAAAACCAACTCGCCCTCAGCTTACGGGATTTCAATCAAGGTAGTTAATATCGTGTATCGGTATCGTATCGGTCGGGTCCTATACACCTATACAAATGATAATATCTGTTTTTATTGGCGATACATCATTAGGATTTTTATAATATTTATTATTTATCAAACAAAAAAATATATGGATATAACCATAATAGAAAATAATAATTGTAGTAAACATACTTCAACCTTACAAAATAAAAGGTGGTTAATTAGAGGCTTATATTATCAACAACAAAACCAAACATTGAATTATGTTAGCTCATCAACATCACATTTACAGTAATTACATCCACCATAATCATATATGAAGTTACCAAAATTAGTGGGTTACTTTCTTGAACTAAAAGTTCAAGAAATCATAATCAAAATACAAAATACATTAGTGATATATAATTGTACAAGTGAAACCTATATTATTAGTGTACAAGTGAAACTGATATATCGGTCCGTACAGGACGATACACGCGTTTTTATCGTTTCTCCTTCGTATCGCCGATATTTTCAATATCGTATAGATTTTTTCCTATATCCTATAAAAATCTTTAATATCGGCCTATACAACCGATATTGACTACCTTGATCTCAATACAACCTTAGATTTATCTATTGGACGGAGAAACCTTGATACTAAATATGTAGTTTTTAGTGTTATTTATTATATAACGTGACATCCAAATGTTTTTTTCTTCTTCTTAATTTTCATGTATTTTAACCGAGTTTATATTAGCATTAAGACGATCAACCACATTTCTAATTTATAGTGTTATCCTTTTGTAGCAGCACATAATTAATATAGTCAATTACTACTCATCAAAACCGGCCAGTACCACAAACCACCAGATATCACTTCTTTCTCCACCACCACAATTTTCCATCCCTCGTAGAATATTGGGCACACTTATAACTTTTAATCGTGTTTGGTACCAAATCATATAAGACAATTAAGACTTTTGCATACTCCTAGACTCCTTCATTACATTCCCAAAAGTATTTGTTAACCGCCTTTTTTTATCGTGTCAAAAACAACCAACTATACTTTTCACAATACAATGTTACCCGTCATGTAATTTTTTTTATTATTTTTGATTCAAAAAGAAAAAACCAATACCACCACCATTAAAACCATCCAGCGCCACTATTTCTTCCACCAAAACTAATGTTACCGCCTCCACCACTTAGTAACACCTTCCACCGCTTACTTCTTCCTCTACTACCACCACCACCACTAATATCTATTGAAATAATTTTTGTCAAAATTATTATTTATTGATGGAGATATGTATTAATATTAATTAAGGGATATTTATGATGTAAAATTAATAAATCATTTATCATGAGACATCAATTAATAAAACACTTATATTGATTAATATTTTAAGTTGAACAAACCATAACCATAGATTTATCTTATCTCTAGACAAATCACTTATACTAATTAATAAAACACTTATACTAATTAATATTTAAGTTGAACAAACAACCACTGTTGATTTATCTTTTCTATCAATTCCAACCAAGGTGGAACAATGGTTAGAGGCCACTCTTATGACACAATAAGTCATGAGTTCGAACCTCCCCGTTATAATTTTTGAAATTCTATATCTTGACTTGACCACCACTCAGATAGGCAAAGTTAGCTAAACTCTGCTTTATACTATTGATACATATTAAATTTAAATTTAGTAACTGTAAAGATGAAACTCAAAAAGGCAATAATCTTTACGTCTTCCAAAACTTTGGCACGTATGGAAGGATGCGAGTCAGATTTGTAAACAAAATATGGCAATTCATGTGGTTCAAGTAAAGGAAATCTAGGAACCGATGGCGTCGGTCCTTCCACGGGGGTGTAGGAATGAATGATATAATTGGTAATAAATAGCATTGACAGAACTACGCTGAGTATAAAACACATCTCCGATCAAACCTAGCTATTTCGCTAACGGTAAAACCACAGAATTATACACCAGCAACTTGATAGAACACCCTAATCTCTCTTGCTTCACAATTAATTCAGGAAAGTGTTTTGAACAACAGCTTTGAAATATTCCATATAATTATCTTCAGCCTTTCAGGTAATTAGGTTTTTTTTTTTCAACTTGTTTTTTTTTTCTACATGGGGACCGCCGACCTAACTAGAAAAATCTAGAAAACATCATTATGGTTTGTTTATCAAGTTGAGATATTTATTTCAATATATATATATGTTAAATTATCACTGATGATGTCGAAAAGGTTGAAAACTTTAAAGGAGAACAGTGATAGAGTCAAAGAAATCGATGAAATTGATATTCTTGCTGCATCTAGTCTTCCGGAGAAATTTGTAATTGAGAACATTCTCACGAGATTACCAGTTCAGACTCTATGTCAGTGACATAAGTAAGTTATGGTACAACTCAATTTTTAATGATACACGATTCGCTAAGACTCATCTTACTAATAACAAAGATCGTAACTTGAGTCTATTCCTTGATATCTTTAATGTATGGAGAGGTCATAAGAGAAAAGTTTTCTTTTTGAGCTTAGAGAATAGGTTGTTTCTGTGTATGAGAGTTTTTATTTTTTATTTTTGATCAAAGAGGAAGAATTTATTAGAAATAGAATGGAGAATGTACAATGGGTCTACCAGAGGTAGAAAAAAAGAAAGAAAAAAAAAACTAATGCACATCAAAGAAAGCATCCCAATTTGAAACCGAATTAGCAAAATTAAGATGAACTCTAGACCCATTTGCAGCTTACCATGAAATAACTAAAGATTTAGATTCATCACCCAGGTCATTATCCACCTTAAACATATAGTTCTTCTCAAAAGTTCGGCAGTTTCGTTCTTTCCACAAAGTCGAAACGATTGCATCCGGAATGAGATTCCAAATAGATCTTCCCTGGGCTGACAACTGCGGATGAAACCAGCAATGAGATAAATCTTTGAACGGCTTCGAAAAGACCCAAAACTAGTTTGAGATAGGCATCAACATACACCAGACTTTATGAGCAATCTTACAATGTAAGAAGAGATGGTCTTGTGATTCCTCATCATTTCCATAAAGAGCACACGAGTTATAAATATGGATTCCTTTTCGATCTAGAATATCTATTGTATTCAGCTTATTATGAATTAAGCTCCACATCAAAAAAAACAGATCTTAGGGGGTACAACCGGTTTCCAGATAAAAGCAGTTGGGAAAATATCCACTCCATCACTGGTGATTAGTTTGGAGTAAAGAGACTTAATTGTAAAGATTCCCGTGCTATCACACCAATGTCTTGTGTCTAACATACCGTCTAGATGAGGTGGTGAGGGACCTATGACCACAAATAATTCAGCTAGCATAACAGCTTCATCATCATTAAGTAAGCGTTTGAAATCAAATTTCCAGTTCCCACTTTCAGAGACCATATCCGCAATCCTTGAGAATTTGTTTCTTACCAGTTTGAAGATATTACGAAAATCATTAGCAAGAATGATACCACCCGTCCAACAATCATACCAGAAAGAAACCTCCTTACCGGAATGAATGTTTATAGTTGAATTTGAACTGATCGATAAACCAGTGATAGCAATATTTTTCCAACACGAAATACCATAGGTAGCTGCCACCTTTCTAGGTACCCAATATGACCGATTGTCCACGTGTTTATCTGCAATTATATGACGCCATAAATGATTTTTTTCAACTCCATATCTCCAACACCATTTAGCTAGCATACACACATTCATGATGGATATATTAAGAACACCCAGACCTCCTCTATCTTTATGAGAGTTATCTTGCTTGAAATTGGTGAACCAGTGGGTTATTAAAATGGGTTATCTTGTATCACACTGGTGCCTAAACTTGCTAACGGTACGGCTTCAATAACGGTCATTAACCCTACTAGAGGTGAAACACTTACCCTCCCGTATTTTCAACCCAACAATGGGGATTGTGAATATTTGTGTCATGGTTTGGGTTTTGATTCATTAGCAGAGGAGTATAAGATTGTGATTATATTTACTTCGAAAGACAATAAGGAGTTTATCACCATGGTCTTTACTTTGGGTGCCAAATCATGGAGAAACATAGTTACTAGTGTTGCTAAAATCTCCTCACCACCAGGTTATTCTCCTTTTCCAAGCCGAATGGCAACAAAACCTTGGAGAAATATTCGTACGCCGGCCACTCTTTGTGGGGGAGATATTTTCTGGAGGATAACCAATAGAGAAGTAGAACAAGATGAGACCACAATCAATAATAATTAATATGAATTTCATTATAATGATAAGATTGGCATGTTGCTCTTGTTCGACATTCAGAAGGAGAATATTCAATTCGTTCGGATCCCAGCTGAATGTAATCCCATCCCAACTCCGACGACGACCACAATCATAGATATAATGGTTGAACATCATCTTCTGGAATATAAAGGATATCCTTTTGTTGCGCTGTTTAAAAAGGAAATGGGAAGCGGCATACATCATGGCCGCTGTAATACTCAGACTAGTTTTTGTTGTTGCCGTTTTACGTTTGAACTAAATATACTCAAGGACAAGGAAAAGCAACCGTGGATCAAGGGGGAAAGTTTCAGTGTTCAACTTAAGGAGCTTGGTTTACTACCAGATCCCTTTGGTTGTTACGGCAAGCTTTTCCACGCAAATACCGAGCGTCTCTAATCAGGTATTATTATATTCGTTTGATGGAGATTGTCTTAAAATCTACAATTTTCAAACGAAACATATCGAGGTGGTAGGGTCATCCTCCTGTGGTTTGCGAATTCGTGGAATTTTTGAAGCTAATATGAAAGGATCACTCCCAGGCAATGACATTGATGATGAACATTATGAAGAAGATGATATGTATTGCCGTGACTTGGATTATTAGCTACATGCTCAAGTTGAAAACATCCATTCTCTCAAGACCTTCATTCATGCGGGAGAAATTAGAACTTTTGATCAGTACGATGAATATATGCAGTTTGTGGAATCCGAAGATAATGATTTAGCTGCAGGACAGGTGGATACAGTAAGAAAATTAGTAAAAATTCATGCTTTCTTTTAGGTAGTTTTGTACTATTATCTGACTTTAACTATGGAGGATCTAGCTATACTATGAACATTACGAAGAAGATATGTATTTCCCCGACCTGAATTATTAGCTACATCCAGTTTCTGAAAGCATTCATCCTCTAATCAGGATGCGTTCTTTCAGGTGTAGTTTGGTCCTATCTAGCCTAGGGGTTTGGTATATGCGGGACTAGTATGTATTATCCTATACACTTTAGAGTTTATTTGCCTTTTGCATTTTTTTAACACTAATAAATTAAATTAATTGAAAAAGTTTACAATCCACTACGCTTAAATTAAATTAATTTTGAGGGACGATTCATGGACACTCTTAGATGGACATTATCATACATGATTTGTATCATTTTTTTCTTAAAACTAAAATGACAATGAATTTGGATCTAATATTTAGACGATATATTCCTCTCATAGGACTTTACATTCCTACCAAAAATGAGCACAATTCGAGACATATAACACCACCATCTACCCTTTTGAATGCCATCTGTTAAAAGTTAACGATTGAAATTAGGATTGGTAGATAGTAAGGTTTGTTAACTCGAATTGTGCTCATTTTTGGTAGGAATATATAAACTTATTAGAAGGACGTATCATCTAAATATCATATTCAAATTTACTGTTATTTTGGCTTGGTAGAAATGGCACAAATCATGTATGATAGTGTCCATCTAAGAGTGTTTATGGATCCTCCCTCATTAATTTTACACCCACAATGAAAAAATTAATATTATATGCACCGGATGTGTGCCCGTAACAACTATTTGTTGGAGTTGCATAAACAAAAAGTACAAAAAACAAAAAGATTTGTAAATTGTTCCTAAAAAGACTAACTCGTTCCTGTAATTCAACTCACAAGATTTACTCGTCGCTGATGGAAATTCTGTGTTATAACCAATGGCTCTTCCAAGCACAATCAATCAAGAATTAAAATAGAAATGAAATCAAAATAAAACAAGAACACACAACACAAGGATTTATAGTGGTTCGATCAAGATGATCTACATCCACTTTGGAAGACGACGATAATGATGTGAATCAATAATGTTGTTGTAGTAAAAAGGTTCATGAGACTTGTGAAAGCAATAAAGTTTAGACTTATAAAACTTAAAAATAAAGAAAACTTAATTTAAGATTGATTTCAAAATATTAAAGATAACCAAGATACTAGAATCCACTATTACACATGAATGAATGATGTTGAATATTTCATAACTCTAATTAGCCTTTAAATCCTCTATTTCTTAATTCACAAATAATCAAACATATTCTCAAATATTAATTGTATCCCCTAAGCATAGATTATCTTAATACAAAGCATAACCTATCTAATTGAATCACAAGTAATTAAGAAAATTATGTAAACATTTAAAAAAACTCTGCAAAAGCTATGATTGAGTGAATTTTAATTAAATATTAGAGAAAATGAAATAGTTACCCATTATTCATGTGTAGATAGCTTCATCCATTGCATTGGTTGTGCGAGAATTTAGCCTCTCATCATGATGGAAACACACTCAAAAGTTGATTTCATTTATGCTCAAAAATGGTTTACAAATGATGAAATAGGAGAAAAATGATTAAAATCGGGTTTTGTAACAATTATATTTGTTACAAACCAACTGTTACAGAGAACGATACAAGATAAGTGTCACTGTCGCTGTATCTAAAAACGACGGTTTAACAGTGTCTAATGTTCTTCGCAGCAGCAGAAATGGTGATCCTGCAACTTGATTTTTCTAAGCTCTGTAGTGTTCTGAATTCTCCCCAAACTCTCTGTAACCTTATCTGACCTCCAAGAACTTCTTACTCTAAAGGGGCTATAAATCTCGACAATAACTCCCCAAAATTCTCCCATTGCTCGGCAGTAAATAATATATTCTCGGGAATATTTTCTTCCCTTCTTTTCCATCTCACGCGTTAATTTTCTTCCATAACACTCTAAACAGGCTCCTACATGTTCCTGGTTGTTGCTCGAGTCAACAAACATGCACACAACACGTTCAAATTATCCAGAACCCATGCAAACCCGTGAAATATCTCTTGCATGGCCGTGCAACTCTGATTTCTTCTCTCGGATTATCCAGCCAAATATAGTCGAACAAAAGGCCTATACCAGCCCTGTTTAGCTAAGAAGAACAAACCCAGTGAGTTTCGGTCATTGAATCTCACTAGAACACCTTCAAAATCCGAACCCTAATTCTGCAACTGTCAAACACATTTTTCCCGCGAATTTCTGTTATTCAAAATTGTGAAGATGGTGTGCCCTGATCTAAAACGCGGGCACCTTTAACAGTTGGGGTGCCCTAAGGTTCCCCTTATCCAAATTGAGGGTGCCTTTGGTAATTTCTCCCGGGGTCCAAAAAGCACTTTTCGAGCAACTTTTTCCACACAAGTGTATTTCTCCAACAACACCTACACAAACATAAAAACACCAAAATTAATACAAAAGTCGAGACTAACAATAGAGACACTGAGGAAAATTCAGACACACAAATGTGTCTATCAAATACCCCCAAACTTATTATTTGCTAGTCCCGAGCAAATCTAATCTAGAAAATAAAATGACTACACTTAGCACGTGCAGCAAGCCGTTAAACCGCTAGGTGGCCCTAGTGGCGGAGTGTTGTCTCCGGAGGGTTTACCAAAGGTGTACCCACAAAACCTTTACTCCAGACCCTAGCTATCTACGCGGAACCTTTGAAGGAACTAAAAAATCTCCTTGGTTGGCATACTTATTGACTACAGGAGGAAGTACCCTGATGCGAAATTCCAATTATTGTACACGAGTTCACACTCAAGCATACTAAAATTCATATAAAGTGACAGAGCTCTACTCAGATAGTTTTTGGACATCATAAACCGGAGTCAACCAATCGCATCGATTAAGAACAGAAAAACGTGGATGATGTTGGCTAGGGTGAACCTATCCTAACGGACTGAGATACTGGTCTTTGACTAATATCACCACACTGACATATACAAGGGGACCAGTGTTCGATAATCCTAACTCTAGGTCAACTCAGCTGGCATATACAAGGGTACCAGTGGTCGACTTTATTGTATTTATTCTGTTTGGTCTAGTGGTCTGGTCTCAATGTTTTTTTTTTTGTATCTCAGTCACTCTATTTCACCCTAGCAATGGTAAAAAGAAAAAAAATAAGTGATCAGGATTCTTTCGATGTTTCCATCACGAGGATATGGCGAAACTACCATGTTTTCTTTTTCTAACACCTGAGCTCTGTGCTTTTATGAATAGACTCTTTAGATGGTTCCTCAACTTCTACAACCAAAATGATTCCAGCCACTTAGATTGGTTAGTGCAATCCTTAATAAACATAGTTTCTAGGCTCTGGAGTTTATTTATTGCAACTAAAAACTAACAAGAAGTTTCTTACCCACCCCCAAACTTAAATCTAACATTGTCCTCAATGTTTCTAATGAAAGAGCAATACCAAAAAGTAAAGTAACATGAGGAATCAGTAAAGAGAGAATTCGGAAAGATAGTACCTGGGTGAAGATAGAAATCAAAAACTAATATACAACATACAATCTCCTCGATGGTCAATCAAGGGTAAACAGGGTCCTCCAGAGGGACCTCCTCAACATGACATGTAGGAAAGGGCTCTAAAAAGGGTTTCAATCTCTGACTGTTAACCTTCGAAGAACTACTACCAGCCGGTGTCTCGATCTCAACAGCTCCATGAGGAAAGACAGTGCGAACAATAAAAGAACCCGTCTACTGAGAACGTAGCTTCCCAGGGAAAAGATGCAAGCGGGTATCATACAGAACAACTTTTTGACCTGGAGAAAATGACTTCCGTAAAATATTTCTATCATGCACAAGTTTCATTTTGTTCTTATACTCCTTCGCACTATCATAAGCATCTATACGAATTTCGTCCAACTCATTGAGCTGGATTTTCCTATGGGCTCCTGCTTTGTCAAGTGAAAAATTTAGATGCTTAACAACCCAATATGCTATATGTTCTAACTCAACAGGTATATGGAATGCCTTTCCATAAACAAGCCGATAAGGTGACATTCCAATGGGGGTCTTAAACGCAGTACGATAAGCCCATAAGGCATCATTAAACCTAGACGACCAGTCTTTCCGATTAGGATTAACTGTTTTCTCTAATATACGTTTTATCTCCCTATTAGAAACCTCTACCTGACCACTAGTCTGTGGATGATACGGGGTGGCTACCTTATGTGTAATACCATATTTCTTCATCAAAAGCTTAAAAGGTCCATTACAAAAGTGCGACCCTCCATCATTAATTATAGCTCGTGGTGTACCAAAACGTGTAAGTATATTATTTTTCAAGAAATCAAGCACAACCCTATGGTCATTGGTTTTACACGCAACCGCCTCAATCCACTTAGAGACATAGTCTATGGCGACAAGGATGTATAGGTTACCAAAATAATTAGGAAATGGACCCATAAAGTCAATACCCCACACATCAAAGACCTCAACAATTAAAATCGGGTTCAAGGGAATCATATTCCTATGGGAAATGGTTCCTAATTTCTGGAAACGTTCACAAGTAACACAGTAATTGTGGGAGTCTTTAAACAATGAAGGACAATATAATCCACACTGCAATATCTTAGCAGCAGTCTTCTTAGCACTAAAGTGACCCCCACAAGCATGATCATGACAAAAGGAAATAATACTGGACTGGTCACTCTCAGGTATACATCTCCTAATAATCTGGTCTGGACAATACTAAAATAAATAAGGATCATCCCAAAAGAAGTGCTTAACCTCGGCTAAAAACCTAGAACGATCTTGTTTACCCCAATGTTGGGGCATTCGACCAGTAACAAGATAGTTCACTATATTCGCATACCAAGGTGATTGGGAAACAGAGAACAATTTTTCATCAGGAAAGCTGTCCATTATATGAAGGGAATCATTAGGGGAACTAACAACTAGCCTAGACAAGTGGTCTGCTACTAAATTTTCTGCACCCTTTTTGTCTCTAATGTATGGACAAAATTCTTGTAATAGAAGGATCCATCTAATCAATCTAGGTTTGGTATCCTTCTTAGACAAAAGATATTTCAAAGCAGCATGATCAGTATATATGACGATCTTAGAACCTAAGAAATAGGGTATAAACTTGTCTAAGGAAAACACGATGGCTAACAGTTCATTCTGGGTAGTGGTATAGTTTATCTGGGCATCTTTCAGAGTTTTTCTAGCATAGTAAATCACATGAAGTAACTTATTTTCTCGCTGACCTAGCACAACACCAATAGCATAATCTGAAGCATTGCACATGATCGCAAAGGGTAGGTTCCAGTAGGGTGCCTGGACTATGGGGGTGGTAGTGAGTAAAGTCTTAAGCTTCTCAAAAGCCTTTAAACAAGCATCATCAAAGACAAACTTAGCATCTTTTGCAAGTAAATTGCAAAGAGGTCTAGAAATCAAGCTAAAATCCTTAATTAATCGACGATAAAAACCTGCATGCCCTAAGAATGACCTAATATCTTTTACGGTTTTTGGGACCAATAAAGTTTTAATAAGGTCAACTTTGGCTCTATCTACCTCTATACCCTTCGAAGATACGATATGCCTTAGAACGATTCCTGAACGAACCATGAAATGACATTTCTCCCAATTAAAAACTAAATTATTTTCCTTACACCTAGTCAAAACTAATGACAAATGATGCAAGAACTCATCGAAAGACGAACCAAATAATGAAAAATCATCCATAAAGACCTCTAAGAACCGTTCTACCATGTCAAAAAATATGCTCAACATACAACGCTGAAAGGTCGCAGGGGCATTACATAACCCTAAAGGCATGCGTCTATACGCAAAGGTACCAAAGGTACAGGTAAAAGTGGTTTTCTCTTGGTCTTCTGGGGCAATAGGAACCTGATTATAACCGCAGAATCCATCTAAAAAGCAAAAATGGCTACGGCCGGCTAATCTTTCTAGCATTTGGTCGAAGAAGGGAAGGGGAAAGTGGTCCTTCCTAGTGACCTTGTTCAATTTTCTATAGTCAATACAGACACGCCAACCCGTGGTCATTCGGGTTGGGATTAACTCATTGTTATCATTCTGGACTACAGTAATAACGGATTTCTTGGGAACAACCTGAACGGTACTGACCTACTTACTGTCTGAAATAGGGTAGATAATGCCTAAATCTAACAGCTTAAGAACCTCGGTTCGAACTACTTTTTCATATTAGGGTTCAGTCGACGTTGCATCTCCCTAGAAGGTTTGGTGTCTTCCTCTAAATAGATCCGATGCATACAAACAGTGGGACTTATACCCTTAATGTCTGCTATGGTCCTCCCTAAATCTTCCTTGTTGTTTTGAAGGACAGTCACTAGCCTACTTTCCTGATCACTATCCAAGTCGGAAGCAATAATCATAGGTAAAGTTTCAAATGGGCCTAAAAACACATACTTCAAGGTATCTGGTAATGGTTTTAGGTCCAACATAGGAGGATTTTTTAACGAAGGAACTAGGGTAGACTTAGAAATGGGTAGAGGTTCGAACTTAGGTTTCCAGCCATTACTAGTGTCTATCAAAGGGGTTGAATCTAACAAAGCATTCACCTCATGAATCACATCATCATCATCAAAATAAATCCCAAAGTGGGCTAGGCATTTCTTTAATGGATCTTCTAACAAAGTGTTTGGTAATGACTCCTCGACTAATGTTCCTATCATGTTTACCTCTTCTATGCTCGAGTCATCTAGTTCAACGGGTAGCTAACTAATATGAAAAACGTTCAGCTCAATAGTCATATTACCAAAAGACAAATTCGTAATACCAGTTAGACAGTTAATGATCGCATTGGATGTAGCCAAAAATGGGCGACCTAAAATTACCGGTATCTGGTTCTCTGGGTCAGGGATAGGTTGGGTATCTAGGATAAAAAAATCCACCAGATAAATAAACTTGTCTACCTGTATGAGAACATCCTCGATCACACCACGAGGAATTTTAACGGACCTATCAGCTAACTGAAGAGTCATATGGGTAGGTTTCATCTCACCGAGTCCTAGCTTAAGGTACACATGGTATGGGAGTAAGTTCACACTAGCTCCAAAGTCAATCAACGCTTTCTCAACACGTTATTTACCTATCGTGCAAGCAATGATATGGGACCCTGGGTCTTTGTACTTAGGAGTAGTGGTATTCTGAATATTGGAACTCACATGACTGGCTAGGAAGTCTTTCTTTTGAATACTAAGCTTACGCTTCCGTGTACACAAGTCCTTAAGAAAGTTGGCATAAGCGGGAATCTGCTTAATCGCATCCAACAATTACCTACTTAAAAACCTCCAAAATAACTTTAAAGTTGGACTCGCTCTTATTTGGAACTAGCAGCTGGGGAAACGGGGCTATGGGAACAAATACGGGCTCAACATAACCCTCATTGGTCTCTTTAGAGACTCTATCAGTCTCCTCGGTTTCTGGTTCAGAAGGGTGAACTACAACATGTTCACTTTCAGGCATGGCGACCTGATTGTCAACTTTCTTTCCACTCCTAAGGGTTTTAATATCATTCACATGATGGGATGGTCCTTCGCCTACTTGATGAAATCCTCTAGGATTGGGCTGAGTTTGACTAGGAAACTTACCTTTTTCCCTCAAAGACTCATTTATATGACTAACCTGGGTTTTCAACTCGGAAATAGCCTGAGAGTTAGCATAACCTATACTCTTACTTTCTTATATCCCTTGCACAATCATTTCCTTGATATTTTCAGAGCTTTTAATAAACGAGGCGAGAGTCTCTTCTAAACTTGTTATCTTTTTATCCGAATGGTTATGGAACTGGGGTTGACCTGAAGAGTTCTTAGCATAACCAAAACCTAGGGGAGGCTGAGAATTACTAGAATGACCTTGATTATGTCCCTTAGACCAACAAAAATTAGGATGGTTTCTCCAACCAGGATTATAGGTCTCTGAGTATGTGTCAAACTTTTGACGGTTCTCAAACCTAGTGTTGTTATAGACAGCATGGGCTTGTTCTTCACTAACATAACCTTCCCAAAATGAGTTATCGGGCTCTATTCCACAACTAGAGACTTGAGAGGCTCTATTAGTTTCTACAAGGGACATATTTTTTAATTGACCCATTTCCAAAGATTCTAACCTTCTAGACAAAGCAGCAAATTTAGCATCTGACTCGAAGCTTGTATCTACCACATTGGTGCTACTTCTATTGACCAAGATTCTTTTAGGGGGTTAAACACAAGGCTCCCACTGTTGGGAATTATCAGCAACAACTCCTAAGAAGGTGAAGGCATCCTCAGCACTTTTACTAGTGAACTCACCAGCGCACATAGATTCGACCATGGCTTTGGTTGAATAGTCTAAACCATCATAAATAATCTATACAAGTTTCAACTTATCAAATCCATGGTGAGGACACTGGGATAGGAGATCATTAAATTTCTCTAAAAACCTATAAAAAGACTCTCCCTCTTGTTGTACACTAGCATTAATTTTCTGCCTAACAGCTGTAGTTTTATGCTTAGGGTAGAATTTCATATAGAAAGCAGCAATAAGCTGCTTCCATGTTTCAATGGATCCCGATGGCAGGTTGTTCAGCCAGGTCTTGGATTTATCTCTCAAGGAAAAGGGAAACATCTTAAGTTTCAAGACTTCATCAGTAAGGTCTTTTATTCTAATTGTCCCACAAATTTCCTCAAAGTCCCTAATATGAAAATAAGGGTTGTCATCATCTTTTCCTAAGAATATAGGGATCATCTGAAGAATACTAGGTTTTATCTCAAAATTTGTCATATTGGCTGGAAATTTAATGCACGAAGCTCGGTTGTCCCTAGTTGGGAACATATAATCTTTCAAAGTAGTCATTCCTGGCACAGCTAACGTACTAGGGGTACTCTCCTCACAAAGAGATAGATTCTCAAAACTAAAGTTTCCAAAAACGGGGCTCTCAAAAGAATAGTCTTCGAGCTCTCCGCCTTCACAAGAAAAACTACTATGTTTGTCACTAATCAAACGACCTAGAGTGTTTCTTTTCCAAGCCCGTTCTCTAATGACCTCAGGCATACACTATAAAAAAAAAAAAAAAAAAAATCCTAAAAGGAAGGGAGGATCTAAGCAAACACAAAGCAGGCTGACTCCACCAAAGCAAACCTAAATTTTTATAGAAAAAAAAAGCATGATGGCTCCACTTAGATTGTTTCTAGACCAGCTTCTATTATTTCAAAAAGGAATTCATTACAATCTAAGAAAATCTCTCTGGAATCAATTTGAGTTTAAGTAAATTGAATAGAGGTGAGGGAAGCTTAGTGAAGCTTTGATACCCAAGGAATCACCGCATTACAAGGCGGCGCAGTCACGCATTCAACTCACAGAAACCATCATGAACTTCGAAGAATTCTCAAAAGAGTAACCAATATTTTTCGAACGAGTTTCCTATTAAGCTCGTTACCCTATCGGTCTCGTTCTATTCCAAATTTTAAGGCTTAGGTTCGCGTTAAGTTTCGTTTTCCTAAGGCGGGCAAGAAGAGAATGGTGATGAAATCCGAACCCTTATCTTGTATGGCCAGTCCTTTACCTTTACTAGGAATTTAAAACAGCCGTTTTCAGTTCCTCGACATATATGCAAACGAAGGAATACAGTAACTCTCTAACAGGGGATTCGCGAATGTTTCGACAAACTTACCTCCCGTACCAGACGGGGGATGAACCATTGTAGTCGACTCTGTCCACGACTCCTATGTCATGTACGAACCCAAGGGGCCGAGGTGATATCTTAATCACCGTCCTTCTCTGCAAACAGTTTAATATTTAAACTACCCTTCCGTAGGTTTTAAAAAAAATGTCCCAAAGTTTAAAGTCCAAAGTCCAAAAAAAAGTAAAGTAAAGTGCTAAATAAAAAGAAAATTACAAGAATAGAGAAATCCTAATACAATAAAAAAAAAACTCTCTTTTTTTTTTCTCTCTTTTTATAATAAAAAAAAAATCTTCTTCTTTCGCTCCTTTCGTTTTGTCTTTAACTCCAAATCTTTAAGTATTTGCCAAAAGCTTTGGAAAATTCTTCTTTCATTCCAAATTCCAAAATCTGTAGCAAAAAGACAAAAAAAAAAAACGTAAAAAAGAACAAATAAAATATAAACAAATAGAAACCTAAAAAAAAAAGAATAAAAATCTAAAAACTCTAGCCTAAAGACAAGCTCCGTGTCGACGGCGCCAAATATTGATGTGAATCAATAATGTTGTTGTAGTAAAAAGGTTCTTGAGACTTGTGAAAGCAATAAAGTTTAGACTTATAAAACTTAAAAATAAAGATAACTTAATTTAAGATTGATTTCAAAATATTAAAGATAACCAAGACACTAGAATCCACTATTACACATGAAGGAATGATGTTGGATATTTCATAACTATAATTAGCCTTTAAATCCTCTATTTCTTAATTCACAAATAATCAAACATATTCTCAAATATTAATTGTATCCCCTAAGCATAGATTATCTTAATACAAAGCATAACCTATCTAATTGAATCACAAGTAATTAAGAAAATTATGTAAACATTTAAAAAAACTCTGCAAAAGCTATGATTGAGTGAATATTAATTAAATATTAGAGAAAATGAAATAGTTACCCATTATTCATGTGTAGATAGCTTCATCCATTGCATTGGTTGTGCGAGAATTTAGCCTCTCATCATGATGGAAACACACTCAAAAGTTGATTTCATTTATGCCCAAAAATGGTTTACAAATGATGAAATGGGAGAAAAATGATTAAAATCGGGTTTGTAACTATTATATTTGTTACAAACCAACTGTTACAGAGAACGATACAAGATAAGTGCCACTGTCGCTGTAGCTAAAAACGACGGTTCAACATCGTCTAATGTTCTTCGCAGCAGCAGAAATGGTGATCCTGCAACTTGATTTTTCTAAGCTCTGTAGTGTTCTGAATTCTCCCCAAACTCTCTGTAACCTTCTCTGACCTCCAAGAACTTCTTTTATACTCTACAGGGGCTAGAAATCTCGACAATAACTCCCCAAAATTCTCCCACTGCTCGACAGTAAATAATATATTCTCGGGAATATTTTCTTCCCTTCTTTGCCATATCACGCGTTAATTTCTGTTATTCAAAATGGTGAAGATGGTGTGCCCTGATCTAAAACGCGGGCGCTTTTAACAGTTGAGGTGCCCTGAGGTGCCCCTTATCCAATTTGAGGGTTCCTTTAGTAATTTCTCACGGGGTCCAAAAAACGCTTTTCGAGAAACTTTTTCCACACAAGTGTATTTCTCCAACAACACCTACACAAACATAAAAACACCAAAATTAATACAAAAATCGAGACTAACAATAGAGACACTGAGGACAATTCAGACACACAAATGTGTGTATCAGATAACGATTTCACTATGATTCAAACAAGGTTACAAGAGTATAAGCCCCTCTCAAGAACAAGACCTTTACTGCCTCTCATTCTCTCTTATTTGCATACGTTAGTTTCTCTCTTATTAGCAAAAGGAGAATTAGTCTCTCTTTTATATCTCGTGATGCCTTTCAACATACACAAAATCTCACTTACTTACACTACACCATATTTTGCGTTTTGTGACACATTATTTCAGTCACGAAATGGGGTTGTGATGCTCACGGACCGTTTCAACCAGGTGTGTAACAAATTTTCGTAACCAACATGTTGCCGTCACTAATGTGAGGTTGTGACACATTTAGTGACACTCAAACGACTGTCACGAAATTTACATTTCGTGACTAGAGAATGACCGTCACGATTTTTTTTTACGGTTACAAATACATTGACTTAGTCTACGTTGACCGACTACAATGTGCTGGTAAAATTTTAGTAACCAAGATTTTTCTGTCACTAAATTCCAGGGGATAGGGTACCTGCAGGGTAAAATGAAAGGGATGGAAACATTAATATTGACCAGGTCAATAAAAACTGACTTTTTTTTTGTAACAAAAGGATTCGTAACGGAAAAAAAGTGTCACTAAATTTTTACCAAGGTCACAAATTTTTGACCAGGTCAACGTTGACCGACTCCTACTATCATGGTAAAACTTTAGTGACACTTTTTTGCCGTTACGAATCCTTTTGTTACAAAAAAAAAAGTCAGTTTTTATTGACCTGGTCAATATTAATGTTTCCATCCCTTTCATTTTACCCTGCAGGTACCCTATCCCCTGGAATTGTTACAATACAATCCAATTCCAACATTTCACATTTCAACATTTCAAATAAAATAAAAATAGAAGTCAGTGATACAGAACGAGAGAGTTCAATGAAAAGGAAACAATCAAAAACATATTGCACTTGACAAACATTAAAAAAAAATATTACAAATCAGTCTTCTACAGGAATGTTCCTCCTATTTTCTATTTATAAGTAGCGATAAGCTATAATCAACATTTAGGCTCCAAAAAGACCAAAACATTTTGGTCATCTGCATAGTACTATAAATTTATACAGTTTGAGTGTTTTACATATAAAACTTATAGGTTTGCCTAATCCCAGAAGTTCAAGATGAATTTAGGCTATGAGAGGAAAGACAGAGATGGGTCAGCATTTAGAAAAATAGTAATGGAGGAATGTTAAACATACCTTCCTTCTCTCAGATGTCAATTTTGGAACAGTCAGCCTAATCACCTCACCATCGTTACTAGGATTTAAATTAAGATTGGAATTGACTATTGCCTTCTCGATAATTTTTAAGCTGAAAAACAGTGATTTCATCAAGAAAAGTTCTGAAATGATTGTCAAACATAAATGAACACATAACAATTGGGTATCTTTGAGAATATGATATGTTCTGTCTGCTTTCTATTTACCAAAAGTTCAGCGCATATAAAGGCCCTGATAAACAAATTAAGTAACACAAGTTATCAAAGTGCCAACAAGATAAGTAAATGAAATAAAGCTCATGCGTTTGAGACTGAGACAGAAATAAGGCCCTGCGAACGTCTGTATGGAGGAAGAAAATATAATGTCAGGAAGAATGTGAAAAGCTCCTTCAAGAAAATGATGAGAATGTGGATTTCAAATTCTACATCATTAAGATGTCAAAATGGTAAAAATAGAAACTGAAATTTACAGTACTATCTGGAACGGAAAGAGGGTGCATGGTACTTACAGAGATGTGTGGCATGTCTATTTTCACGAGATCAACCACGCGTTTGATAAGAAATTTTCCTAAGTTAATTCCTGCCAAGCCTGGCTGTTAGTTTGAAAATTGAGCAGATTAGATACATGATATAAATGTTTTTAGCTTGTCATTTGTTTGCTGAGTTTTTTAGATTAGGCCAGTACTCACTTTCTAGATAATCTCATTGCCAGTTTATTACTCATCACTCTTTTTTCTTTTTCTCTGAAATTGGAAATCAACAATTTATCATTTATTATCTCACCTGAGTTGATGATATAGAGTAAAATAGCGCGCATGTTGCCTGACTTTCAGGAGTGGGTGGATTGTCCCACAGAACTTCCTGATTAAAATATAGACAAAGGATCATGAGCTGAAGTAACAGACATGAATAGACTCCTATTCTAAGTTTGGTAATGGGAAAAAGTGCAACTTCGATAAAAATCAACGGTTCACCTGTAAAAGTTGGTGCTACATATGTCAAAACTTGAACATACAAACTTGAACAATATAACAGCAACATTTACCATGACGTGTCTACACTAAGATGCAAAGAGAATCACAATTGTTCGAGTGCAGATACAAACTAAAACTACTAACCGGGTATAGCTGGATGTAGATATCCAAAACAACGACGACCCACTCCTAACCTTCTCTTCAGATCTATAAGATAACTTATTGGATGCACAGCCTACATAATAAAGTAATGCAAAGAGACCCATACATTATTTCATAAAATCAAATTGAATAAGAATCTAAATTAGGGGGAAAATGAATAGCAAGAAAATGTAACAAGTTTTTACTTTAAGTATGAGTCCAGCGCTCGCAAAGGTGCACTATTTTCCTCCCTGAAATCATGCAAAAACCATGCTTCTCCATAGAGGAAAACAAACCAGGGCCTCCCTGAAATCATGTAAAAACCCTGAAATGTAATAAGACAAGAGAAACCGATTTTCAATGCAAAGGAAATTTATTTTTTATTAAACCCTAACTTATAATTTGCATTTGCACTCCACTCTATCAAATAAGAAACCCTTGTCCCGTTGGTCCACTCCACTCTATCAAATCTGTGAAAACACCTTCCTGCATTGCAACTTACAATGCAACTCAATCTTCCAGGTAGACAAATTACCAGAACTATTTGCAGCATTGCACAACTGGTTCACCTAAGTCACAAGCACTAGCTCCTATCATTGAATTTCTTTATGATTACTCCACAATCTTTTCTAATTGAGGGGACACTCCAAACTGAATAAACAAGATGATTCCATATATTTGTTGTTTAAGGTCAGCTAAGAAAGCCCATGCTCTTAATAGAGAGTAATTTGATGGTGGTAAAAACCAATCACTCTTCATATACTTACGGAGTATAAATGCATAGGATCTATGCATTTTTTAGAATTATGTTTAGTCTACTGCCTAAATTAGTCGATTTATATCCATTTGGGAGAAGAGACATATTGATATTCCTTACCCCTCTTTTCTCCTAGTTATACACATACAAATACATACCTATAAGCCATGAAAACCGTTAGCTATCAGATAATAGCACTAATACGCCTAGGTTAATTTTTTATGCCATTATCAGTTCAAATAACATTTTCAACTATACATATTTCTATTTCAATTATGAAATTGGTCAACACAGATATACTCTGGACAAACAATTACCAAAATCAGATAATGCAACAGTGGGGGAACAAATCAATCAGATCCCCCATTCATTTATAACTTTGAATTCTCAGGTTCGTCAAAAATCCTCAACAAAATGATGAACAAACGTAATACACATCAGATTTCTAACACAAACAAAACCCAAAGGCTAGTCTTTCAGAATACTCAGATCAACGATAATCCACATCAAAAAAGAGGCAAATCAAAACTACATAAATACCTAAATCGATGAACAAAATTTGGGGATAATAAATAAAAAATTAGATATAAATGTTTTTTACCCGAATCGAAGAAGAGAAATGACCAATAGACTAGGGAGAATCAAACCAGGGCCTCCGCCCGTTCATCCTATAATCAAGAGTTATAAGTCAAATTTACAGAAGACATAACAGTTCACTCATACAAAACATGTAATGTACTCACAGAACTTTCGAAAAAAATTGATTTTATGGGTAATAGAGATTCAACGACGCTGATTACGGATCTAAATACCGATTTTCAATCAAGAATAATGATAAAGAGATTTCATGATTTTCAATCAAGAAACCCTAGAAACTTTTATTCGGTTTTCTTCGAGATTTCGATATCAATAGAAAGATTGAGATGGAGAGAATATAGATCTAAGGTCTGATCATATTTTGACAGATAATTTTTAGATAAAAATAGAGATTTTGGTTTTCAAAACCCTTTTTTTTTTTTTTTTTTTTTTTTCTAAACACCGATTTCAAATCGAAGACTTAGAGATTGTAATTGAAATATGAAGATTAGGAAAGATTAAACTTATCTTTTTAAATCGTTTATGACGATTTTGTTCTTCAGGTATAATTGTTGAGATGGTGATGGTGGTGCTCGGGCGAAGTAAGATAACAGGAAGGAAGAGAAGAAGAGATGGTTGTTTTTCTCTGCTCGTTGAAGGAGGAATAGGTAAATATAATTGTGGGAGGAGTTGGGATTACATAAAATTAGATCCATAGGGTGAAAAAATATCCAAGTACTTTCAGCAGTTACGAAATTTGGGTGGAATAAAATTAGACCATGCACACGCTCGTTTCACATGATTTAAGTACGCCAGTTACTAATAGAAACAGAAATAGGGCAGTTACTAATCGGTATAAAATTCGTAACTGAGACTTGGCTGTTACTAAATTTTAGTAACTGAAAATTTTAGTTACGAATTAGTAACGGCCACATTTCGGTTACAAATTTTAGTTACTAAATGCCAAATATGGTGTAGTGTTAGCAAACCACTTTTGACTACAAGAGAAGAATTAGTCTCACCTACTAGCACACCACTTTTGACTACTAAATTAGTATTCAAGGCACATGTGCTACAAATCTCCACCTTGACTTCAATATCATAACCACTCATCATCATCGTCTTCGCTCAGCCCCTCAAGGGCTCTCAACACTTGTTGACACCAACCAAGTACAAGTAATGCTTGAACTTGATACTTGGATCCGGCTTTGTCAACATGTCTGCATGGTTATCCGCCGTAGGAACCTTTAGCATCGCTATCCTACCTTCCTCAACTGCATCCTTGATAAAATGATACATAACATCGATGTGCTTTGTTCTCTTATGATACATCTGGTTCTTGGTCAAGTGAATGGAACTTTGACTGTCATAGAACAAAGTTTCAATCTCTTGCTTGAAACCCAAATCACCAACCAATCCCATCAACCATATACCTTCCTTCACTGCTTTCGCGGTTGCCATGTACTCTGCCTCAGTTGTAGACAATGCAACTGTGCTTTGAAAAACCGACCTCCAACTAATAGTACTACCACACAATGTAAAAGTATAACCTGTCGATGACCTTCTTCTATCTAGATCACCTGCATAATCAGAATCAACATAACCCACAATATTTGTCTAATCACCATAGAGTTTATCAAACACTAAACCAACATTTTTACTTCCCCTTAGATACCTCAAAATCCACTTTACAGCTTGCCAATGAGCCTTCCAGGGACTTCTCATGTATCTACTTACCACAATCACAGCTTGTGTAATATTCATCCTTGTACAAACAAGAGCATACATGATTCTACCAACTGCGCTTGCATATGGAACTCGAGACATATACTCTGCCTCATCTGCAGTTTGAGGTGATTGCCTTCTAGAAAGTTTAAAATGAGCTGCCAAAGAAGTACTTACTATTTTTGCATCTTTCATACAAAACCGCTTCAACACCTTCTCGATGTAAGCCTGTTGATGGTGGATTTCAGATAAGGGGTAAAATCGTAAAACCCCATGACCTAATGTTACCCGCAACACATTAACTGAGAGCATTTAATTCAGGTGTAAATAATTAATAGGGGTATTTTTTCAAAATACCGGATTAGGGTTTTCGACACAGAACCCTAATTCCAAACCAAGTCGCATACTGCGCACCATGGCAACGACGCCAAAACCAAGCCGCACACTGCGCACCATGGAAACGACGCCAAAACCAAGATGCATAATATTCATCATGGAAACGACACCAAAACCAATCTGCATTACTGCGCACCATAGCAACGATGCCAAAACCAAGCCCCATACTGCGCACCATGGCAACGACGCCAAAACCAAACCACATACTGCACCCACAAGCAACCATGCCAAACTAAGCCGCTATGTATTTTGGCACACAAAAAATCTTAAATACACTTTTAAGACTTTGGTTAAGTATCTTTGACTTGAATGGCCAGATTCTTGCATATGTTGTAGTTATAGGGAATGAATTTAAATTCACAAAGACTTACAAAACTATAAATGGATGTATTTGTTTGAAATGAACTTGTGTTGAGATGAGCAGAGTTTCCTTCTATCCTGGAGGTTGTACAATGTATAATCCTCGAAGAGTATTGAGACAATTTTCTTATGTCCAAAGTGTCCCACAAGAGCAAAACTTCAACTTCAAGGTGAAGAAGCAGGGCCGATGAACACTCGAGAACAAATAGACCTCTACAACCAATGGACTAATATTTTTTCACCCAATATTGTTGATCCAAGCCAGACCATGCCTGTTAAGAGAAGTTTCCGAGAAGGTGAAGTTCAAGTCGGATGGTTGGACAACAAAGCAGTGGAGATAACACTCCTAGTGATGAAGAACGAGCTAAATCTCATAAAAGCAAGAGTAGAAAAGTTTCTCGTAGTGGTCGTCGTCCATGAGTGATTGCAACAATTAGTACTTTGGTTTCTTATGTTTAGAAAAAAAAATTTATTGCGTATTTGGTAATCTGTTTTCTTATGTTTGGAAGACCTTTCTATTGTGGATTTGCTAGTTTATTTTCTTATGCTCGTGTGCTTCCAACAATTAGTTACGTGGATTAGTAAATGAATTTCATAATTTTGTTTTTAATTTGTGTTTTAAGGGATTAGTTCGGCTATTAGACTCGTATATGTTTCATTACATTAATTTTTTTTAGAAACATTAAGCTAGTTCGGTTAGTTGACCAAATATCGTAAGAAACCGAACTTTGTTGTCTCATAGTTCGATTTGATCGCGAATTTGTGATATAACCAAACTCAATAGTTTAAAAATATTCAGAAGTTCTAGAGTCGTATTCGGTAACCTAGTTAAAAATGGAAGATAACCGAACGTATTTGTTCAGTTAACTGCAAAAAAATGGTATGTAACCGAACCTTGGGGTTCCCTAACCAATCTTAATCAACTGAAGTTCGGTTACCTCCACAAATATACTAGGTAACTGAATACTACTCTGGAACTTCAGATTTTTTATGGCTTGTTCAGTTCGGTTAGATAGGATTTATCGAACCAACCGAACTTCCTGACAGTCTACTTCGGTTACGTGAACAAAATTTCCATGTAACCAAACTTCGTAGTTTGGTTTGGTCGCAAATTTTTCTGTGGTAACCGAACCTTACATTTTGAAATTATAATGTACTTGATCTGACACGAATATCAAGTAAAGGCTATTTTTATAGACATTATACACCTAAGTTTTATATATATGTGTCTCATAGTTAACATTTTGTTTCAAAATCTCCAAAAAATAGCAGCTACTAGTCCTAAATTTACTCTAGATGGAGATCTTTCACTTTGCACAAACTACATACTATACTATCCAAAGAGGGTTGAATAACGAAAAATGAATGGTATTATGAGTCAAAGTTATTGGGGGGAAATTCATGAGAAATTCTGCTCCGACACAACGAACCCTCATAACTGTGATCATATAGCTTTGTTCATTTGATTTGGAAAGATTAGAGATAGAGTTGTGGATTTTATGGATTTATTTCGTATTGTGAGGCGGTATCGACTTAGGGGTGAAACATTCAACGAAATCATTTTAACATCAAAAAATGAATGACGAAGATGGAAGAGAAAGGATTCCAAATATGAACATCAGTTCCGCATCCTTGAATACTTTTTCATAACATGTTTCGGATATTAAATGTTATGTAATTTGATTTCGTCAATGTCCTGTAATTTCATTTCCCAACCTTTCTTCTTCAATTTTTTTAGTTGAAGGGGCCCTAACACCACTCATTGCGCCGGAGTTAAGTTATTACAAGTATATGATCCCTAATCTCTCTTCTTCATTTTTTTAATTCATCAATAAAAGGAAGATAAAAAGTTACAAATTAAAATACGTACTTAACTGGTGTCATTATAGTCCGATGGTGAAGTCATTATCGTACGATGGTGAAGTCATTGGATGATGATATCATTGACCTGAGTTAAAAATTCATGAGCACCAAATTCTTTATAAATAAAAATAAAAATTTGGTCATAGTATGAAGGACGTAAACAAGTAATCAGTGTTGATACTCCTCCAGTGCAAAGGATTTTCTTGTCAGAGCTTCCACCTTTATCATCAACCTATAGAGAACTCTTGCAATCTAATAAAATATTTTTTCTTTATCTCTTGCCTCCTATCTCCCTCCATTACGTACTAATAGAAGTGTGTGGGCTTCCAACTCAAAACCAATTGGCAATGAGTAGAGTGGCACCACACCTTATGATTTAAGCTGTGTGGGACTATGTAGGGCTCCGTGAGTCCTCCATATCGTGGACCCGTTGCATGGTTTCCCTGCCTTCTTGGGTCTTACACCTCATAGATGGCCTCTGATACTGCCAATGAGTAGAGTGGAACCACACCTTATGAGTTAAGCTATGTGGGACTATGTAGGGCTCCATGAGTCCTCTAGACCGTGGACCCGTTGTATGTTTGCCCTACCTTCTTGGGTCTTACGCCTCATAGATGGACTCTGATACTGGTAATGATTGGAGTGGCACATGTAAGGCTCCGTGAGTTCTCTATATCGTGGACCCGTTGTATGGTTGCCATGCCTTCTTGGGTGTAGGTGTATATTATCCATAGGGCTAGGTGGCAACATCTTAATCTATGATGTACCTAGGGATGAGGAAGCAAGAAGCATGGGATAGAGGCTGGAAGGCGTGAGGATTACGGATCCACGTGGGTCGGGAATGACCACTCTGCAGTTGTCGGACAATACTTGACTCCATACCTCTGACAAAGCTGACAGAAGAGACGTATCTGGTCAAATAAGGAGCGTTAGTCAAAGGGATAAGAGGATACGTGCCATATCGGCCAACTGGAAGGGCGACATGATTGGAAGGGCGGCATCGCACCAAGAGAACACATAAAACAATCGGCTCGGATAAGAGACTGCTAAGGAACCAAATTACATCGGCCATATTTGTAGAAGGAGGGACGATACGAGCGGTCCCGACACAGGACTTCAAGATAGATATATTGTGACCAATACGATAGTTTGGTTGTATGTAGTCTCCCTTATAAATAGAGGAACTTGTATCCAAGAGAGGGAGGTGGTAATGGGGAGAGAAAGAGAGACTTCAAATCGCACTAAGGAGAAAGAGCGTGGGGAACTAGTTCATCTTGTAAGGAAGAAAGTTCAACTTGGAGAGTGACACCATTGTAACACCTTTAAGTAATAAGATTCATCCTTTCACCCTCGTGGACGTAGGTAATCATACCGAACCACGTATATCCTTGTGTCTATTGTTAAGTTCTTACTTTCACTTGCATGAGTAGAAGATTTCTATCCTTTGGATGTAGTTTGTAGTAAAATGCATCTACATTCTGGCGCCGACTAAGGGTATCTGACTAAGATCTCCGGATACCTTGCCGAAAAGGCTTTAAAGACGATCAAAAGCTCCTGAATACACGTTTAAGTGTTATAGTTGAAACTAGGATGAACATTTTTGGTTGAAACCGCCTATTTCTTGTTGTTTTGATCCATTTAGTGTACATGCGAAGTTAAAGAAGTAGTAACGTCTTCACAAGGTGTAGTAGAGTTCTCGTTTCTTCTCCCACAAATGGTTTAATCAGCAGAAAATCTCCATAAGCTCACCGGAGATCAACAACACAGTTTAGGAGCTAGGTTGAGGATCTGTTGATAGGATGACTGTTTGTTTTCGATGGTTGAGTGAATTGTAGTGGTAAATAAGTTGTTTTCTTGTTGCGGTACAAAGTTTGTGTGTTTAGAATTACAAGAGGTTAAGTTTAAGGTGTCTTTTACATGTTAAGCTGCCGATTTTAAGCTTCCCGTCGTGGAAGTCATGTTCTGGATATTTCTTTGATGATGTCTGGTCGCCGGAAAGTTCTTTGAGAGGATCCATGGAAGACAACCATGAAGATATCTTGAGGAAATAACAACAGTAGAGACTTGAGTTAATTTTTTGACTTACATGCCATACCATTCAATTATCACGTGCATGAGTTTAATGATTTGGAGCATATAGAATGAAGGACAAACTAGCTTAAATACGGAGGTCAAGTACTGAAGGCGACGTCATACGGAATGATAGTGACGTAACGTAAAATCTACCATAAAGTCAGCATAAAGCCAAATTAGGGTAGATAGGCAGAACCCATTTGTTAACCGGAGTAGGTTTTATATCCGCAAGCTCTGACGTCGTGGCAATTTTTGTGTCAGTTGAAATTTTTTCACCTTTTTGAATGTTTACTTCCAATACTAGGTCAAATTAAGGTGTTCTTTGTATTTGCTGACGTAGGTAGGGATGACACTCGGCTCACCACGCGTCACACCCTATGGTTAGTACTTCAGGGACGGGAAGGACGTTAAGGAATCGTACAGTTACTAATAGTAGAATGCAGGCAAGGGAAACTGGGCCGAGGAAAGAAGGAAGTCGACAACCACCGCCCGAGGTATCTCATGAAGCCGCACGTGGCATTCCAACTGTTGATGAGAGAGTGGATCTTGGGCGATACGATGACACCCTACCTTTAGACCAGGTTATCTTGACCCAGAGGAGAGTTTACCAAGTCGATGGACTTACAACTTCAGATTTAGAGGAAGATGAGGAAGCGCTTGCAGCACAAGCCCAGAGACAAAGATCAAGGCAACAAGCTGAGTACTAGGAAGCCTTAGGAAGAGAGAAAGAGCGTCTCAGGCAGATTCAGTTGGGGCGAGGAGCATCTAGCAACATCGGCGATGCACCTGTCCATGCAACTGGTCACGTAACCGGTCTGATACTACCCCCACCACCAACATCGATAACATTACAGTCTCGGCCACACCACCCTAATGGACATTCCATTCATGAAAGCATAGACCCGATGCTATTGGCCATTTTATAAAGTCAAAAAAGACAATAAGCGGCACTAAGAGAGCTCCAGCAACGGAATCTCGCCATGGAGTTTGAGAATTATTAGTTGAGAAATCAACGAACCAGATCAAGAGGATCGTCTAGCCGAGGAACTCGAGTAGTCATAGCGGATCAGGTCAACCACCACCTATGACTGGGCCGAGCAACCCTAGTCAGTACAGATGACCTCCAATACCCTCCCCACGAGGATATGGACCACCCGAGGACTCGTCTACTGATGAATAAAGGTGCGGAAGGGGAGGACGACCGGACGGGGCGACATAAGCTAAACATAAAGAGTTGGAGGCAAAGATTAAGGATCTATCGGGAAGTAGCGAAGAGAACAAACTGGCAGAGATTATGAGCGAGGCCGAGAAGACACCTTTCTCCCAAGAACTTGAACAAATGCCATTCCCACCAATGTTTACTTTACCGACATTTTCTTCTAGGTTCGACGGAACAGAAAATGCGGTCGAGCATCTAAAAATGTGTACCATGTCATTAATCCAATGGAAAAAAAACACGGTAGTCATGTGTAAATTCTTTCCGGCCATCTTGGAGGGAGAGGGGAGAGACTGGTTTTATTCACTTCCACCTGGATCGATCGATGGTTATGACGTACTAATCGAGGCTTACCTTGAAACCTATATGCACAATAGCCGATCGACCTCTTCCAAGAATGAACAAGCTATTCACCCTCACCGGGAGGTTCAGGGAGCCCTTGAGAACCTTGACCGATAGGTGGAGGAAACTGTGTACTGAAATTGGAAAAGTACTAGTAGATCAAGGTATCTTTATATTGGAAAACGCATTGGGAAGATCAGACCCTATCTGGATAGCTATGTTATCTGAAAAGATAAAAACCTTAAAGGAGATGCGCAGAATGCATGAACACTTTATTTCCCTAGAAGAAATTCAAGATGAATCGAGAGATAGGGGAATACAAGAAGCTAGTGCCGAAGCTGGTACCGAGGCTAAAGCATTCATAGAAGATCCTGCTAGGCGTCCTGAGAAGATATCAGACCCCCCACCAAGAAGCAGAAAGAAGAAAGAATGGGTGGCCAAAGGGAAGAGGCCGAGGCATGAAGCCAATCATATACCCCTTAGAATGCTCCTTTGGAGAAAGTATTCAAGGAAGTCGAGAAGAGGAACAATATCAATTACCCAACATCAAGGGGAGTTCAGTTCCAAGAAACCAAGGATCACCCCGAGTACTGTCGCTACCATCAGTATAGGGCCCACTCCACTAATAATTTCCCATAAGTGAAGGATATCGTTCAACACCTCATCCGAGATGGTACCTGAGACATTTCGTCCGACATCCAACTCAGCCGACAACAACACCCGATGTGCCGGTTCATCAAGTTCGCATTGATAGGTCAACTCAATTTGTGAATACCATTTCACACTCTGCTATTCAAGACTACACTCTCGGCCCAGTAATCACTTCAAGGATTCACAAGAGGGTTCGGGATGGCAAAGAAATATTTAGCGTATCCAAGACCTTACCAATGGAATCTTAGATTATGTACCCTATTTCGTTCTCGGCCAAGGATGTCCCAACAAATGGGAAAGCACACAGTGATCCCTTGGTCATCACGTTACTGAATGAGAAGTGGGGAGTAATAAGGATTCTCGTGGATAACATAAGTTCAGTCGAGGTGTTATTCTACGACACGTTCAAGAGAATGGAGCTGTCGGACGACATTCTCGTCCCCTCAACATATCGCATCTACGGGTTTAATGGGACAGTAACCATCCCTAAGGGTGAGGTAACTTTGAGGGTTTCAGACGGAGGGGGCTACCTTGACACACTAACCACCTTTTGTGTGGTCGACATCGCCTCACCTTATGAAGCAATCATCGGATTTCCATGGATCGCTGGGATTAAAGGGGTGGCATCGGTATATCATCAGAGATTAAGGTTTCTAACCTACAAGGGAATAGCTGAAGTTGTAGGTGACTCCCAAGCAGCACGACAATGCATGCAGGTTGATGCCAAAATTAATAAAGATCGGCAATCTCGACAAAAGCGAGAGAAGAATGAAGACAAAGAAGCTAAGGATGCAGAAGAATTGGAGGAGGCTATTTCACAAGCGGTCATGGAATACGAGACCCAAGAGAAAGACCATTTATAGCAATTAAAGGAAACGCCTCCATTCAGGGAACCTAAATCTAATTTCTCGATAGTTGAGCCGACTCGAGAAGTGAATTTGGGGACAGTTGAGGAACCAAATATAGTAAGGATCGGGACATTGCTCTCGGATGAACAAACAGGTCGACTCGTGATGGTGTTAAAGGAAAACTTAGACGCGTTCTCTTGGGAAGTACACGATTTATAGGGCATTGACCCGGAGGTCTGATTCCACCACTTGAAGATTGATCCGAGGTTCAAACCAGTTAGACATAAAATGAGGATAATCGTACTAGAGTTACAGGCAGCGGTTGAGGCCAAGCTAAAGAATCTACAAGAGTCCGGGATAATCAGGAAATCCCATTACCCGCAGTGGATATCTAATATGGTCGTGGTACCAAAGAAGAAATGAGGAGTCAGAATATGTATTGACTTTAGTGACTTAAACAAGGCCTGCCCGAAGGACAACTTTCCTCTCCCAAGCATAGACCAACTAGTAGAATCGATAGTTGGATATGAGGAGATAACATTGATGGATGGATATATGGGCTACAACCAAATACCGTTGGCACCCGAGGATTAGGATCATACTTCCTTCTTCACACCAAGGGGGATGTATTGTTATACCAAAATGCCATTTGGACTTAGGAATACCGGTTCTACATATCAAATATTGGTAGGAGACATGTTCGAAGACAAGATACACGACACCATAGAAGTTTACGTGGATGACATGTTAGTCAAGAGTCGCCGAGCGAAGGATCACTTCCTAGACCTTTGCGAGATTTTTCAGACGATGAGGAAACACAAGATGAAGATTAACCCCGCAAAGTGCGACTTTTGGGTTACGTCGGGGAAATTCCTAGGATATATCATCACCCCAGAGGGATAGAAGCATATCCTGAGAAGGTTAGGGATGTCTTAGAGATGTCATCTCATGCGACAATAAAGGACGTGCAGAAGATAAATGGTTGTATAGCAGCATTGGGGCGATTCGTGTCACGGTCGTCGGAAAAATGTAAAACCTTTTATGACATTTTGAAGAAAGGAAAGAAGTTTCAATGGAAGGATGCTAGCGAAGAGGCCTTTCAAAATATCAAGTTACACCTAGCTAGCCTCCCGGTTCTGCAGAGTCCCGAGCCGTCTGAAATCCTCACCCTATACTTAGGAACGACATCATATGCCATTAGTGCAGTGTTGTTTAGGACGGAGGGGAATGCAGAGAAGCCGGTGTATTTTACTAGCTAAACACTAAGCCCGGCTGAGAAAAATTATACTAGAATGGAGAAGATGGTAATTGCACTAGATTTTGCCACTTATAAACTCCGAACATACTTTCAAGCTCATCGCATACGGGTTCTCACCAAATCTCTTATAAAAGCAGTTTTGGATAATGCAGGGCAATCAGGGAGGATCTTTAAATGGGGAGCTTTAATCAGGCAATATGATGTGGTGTACGAGACGAGGACGGCGATCAAAGGACAGGTAGTGGCCGACTTCCTAGAAGATTTCCCACTAAGCGATGAAGATGAGGTTGAATATATACATGGGATGATGGAAGAACGAGAAGAGCCTGCTGACCTATTAGCAGCCAGTAGTACTACACGGTGGGAAGTTTTCGTCGATGGGGCATCAAACAAAGAGGGGTCAGGCCTTGGGTTAGTATTAACCTCGCCGAAAGGAAGAAAGATAGTGCACTGGTTCATGATGGAATTCAAAGCAACAAACAATGTTACCGAGTACGAAGCGATAATCCACTCCTTACGGATAACTATATAAATGGGGATACAGGAGGTTCGCTTAACTAGTAATTCATATTTGGTGATTCGGAAGATCACAGAAAAATATGCGACACATGACCCCGTGTTTTACATCAACCAAATACCAAGCATTAAGTTCTTTCATATTTGTATAAAAGATAACAGGCACTCGGACGCTCTATCTTACATCTCCTCATAGCTGGTATACCCGAGCATAGAGGGAATTCGTGTTATGAGGATCCTTACTCCTTCAATCCCAGAAACACCGGACGTACGAATCTATGTGGCTATTAACTCATCCGATCGATATAAAGAGGGCGATTGGAGAAAGCCGATACACCAATACTTGGAAACATGCGGGCAACCCAAGGGTTGGCCCGAGGTAAATAAAGTCAAAAGTAATTCGGGCGTCTACGAGCTAAGGTAAGGGATCTTATATAGGAAATCCTACTTAGGTCCACTTTTACGATGCCTAAATAGAGAGGAATGCCACACAATCTTGCATGAATTATACTATGGAGCCTCCATAAACCACAACTCGGGAGAAGATTATCGTTCAAGGAAAAGAAAATGGGCTATTTTTGGATGTACATGAACGAAGATGCAAAGGAAATGGCGAAATCTTGTGAAGAATGTCAATGGTTTGGCAAGAAAATACGGGCTCTAGGAGTACCTTTAAACTCTGTTATAAGCCCATGGACCTTTGATAAATGGGGGGTATACATTGTCGGACCGTTACATGTAGGAACAGGACAGAGTAAATACTTGATCGTGTCCACAGATTACTTTACCAAATGGGTAGAGGCAGCACCACTAAGGCACATCCGAGATAAAGATGTCTTCAAGTTTATCTGGGAGCATATCATTTGCCGCTTTGGGGTCCCAGAAACTATCGTCTCCGATAATGGAAAGCAACTCCAAGGGGAAAATATTGATCTTTTGTTCAACACGTGCAACATCAGGAAAAGTAAATATACCCCCATTTACCCCCAGAGTAATGGGCAGGCCGAGATTACCAATAAAACAATCGCTGACAACATGAAGAAGAAATTGGATGGAGAATATGGTGGCTGGTGCGAAGAACTATACAACGTTTTATGGGCATACATAACCAAACGGATGGAAGCTACAGGGTTCTCACCGTTCATGCTTACCTACGGAACCGAGGCGATTCTACCAATGGAAGGAATGATCCCTATTACTAGGACAGAAGCTTGGAGGCGAAATGTCTCGTCCGATTTAACTTTGGAAAAACTCGACGATTTGGAAAAAACAAGGGAGATGGCGCTACAAAAAATGGAAAACTATCAAAGGAGGTGACAGTGAGAATACAACAAGCGTGTTCTCCCGAGAGAATTACAACCAGGGCAGCAAGTACTGAAGTTTTTGGCAGAATGGGAGCGAGACAAAAGGGGCGGAAAACTAGCACAAAAGTGGGGTGGGCCGTATATAATTGTGTATAAGGCAGGCGAAGGACCATATCGACTACTGAGACTCGATGGAACAAAAGATCCCAAACCCTGGAACGTAAAGTATCTGAAACTCTACTACCCCTGAAGGGAGGTGCGGAGAAAAGGTGAGCATACTTGTCTTCTATTTATTTAAAACCGTGAGGGATATGAGTTAGGGCATGAGCGACTAATGGTCATTCGAACTCGGGGAAACGCCAGTGAGGAAGTACCGAGGTGACTTACACTCGAATGGTCATTCGCACTCGGGGAAAAGATAGTGTGGAAGTTCCGAGGTGACTTACACTCGAATGGGCATTCATAATCGGGGAAAAGCCAATGTGGAAGTGCCGAGGTGCCTTACAGTCGCCTGGCTATTCGTACTCGGGGCAGTGGCAGTGTGCAAGTGCCGAGGGATCCTAAGGGTTCTGGTGGTTGGAAACCAGTTCCAGAGGCTGATAAGACACAAGGTCTTCTCATCTAGGTGGCCTACTTACATTTGAAAGGTCTCCCCAATCGTAAGTGGTTGTGACCACTTTCCTGAGATTTTTTGATCGATAACCTCTCGGGGTAATCGAACCTAGAATTAGGTTGAACAATACCCTTCTACTGAATCCAATAGATAGTAATGAGATACCCCAATAATGACATGGCATTGGGCCCAATGACCCTCCTTGTTGGGTGTGTTCGACATAAAAGGTTAAAATACTAACATACATGATCAACAATTGCAGGAAGGACATACGAAACAAAAGTTAAAGATACAATCATACGTCAATTAAGGAAGCACGAAAAGCGTCATGAAACCCCACGACTTAAAAAGTATAACGGGAATAAAAAGAATAACATCGGCGACCCAGCACCCCATTTTAAACAAACAAGCAGTGTAGTATAAGTAAAAAGGGAAGATGTGTTCAAAGCGATATACAACCCAGGACAAAGGGAAACTTAGTGGAGCAACACTACAAAAGGAGAATTCAAGCCTTGGGGGGAACAATGTCGGCCCTCCTTTGCGCGATTTCGCGCCTCTTATTCTCCACATACTCAGCAATGCCCGTCTGGACCTTCTCGTCTATCTCCTCTTCATGGGAGACGCGCTCATCCTCAACCTGTTAGGTAAGATGCAAATTGGATGCCTCGGCATTGGTCAATTTGGTACCCAAATCGGCCTCGACCAGCTTCAACCATCGGACCTCCAGATCCAACTCTTGAGAACGTTTTTGCTCGGCTACAAGATCACAACAACACGGGATTATTTATTGAATACGGTTTAGCAATTTCAAAAGTACAGAAAATAATATAATCATAAAGAACTGCCTCAACACATCGCCTGAGAGACCTGAAAGGGCTGGTAACACTGACTGAAGCGATTCTACCGACTTGGATAACTCATCCTCGGCATTGGACAATTTCATGGTTAGATCGTTATAGAATTTCTCATTAAATTTGTTACTGGGGAAGTACTTTTTATGTTCACTCCACTCGGCCATTACACGATTACGTGACACTTGGAGCATTGAAAGCTGCGACCTACTCCATTCCAGCTCACCCACTATTTTGTCAAATTCACCCACTTTCCCAAGCAGATCCCTATTAGATCGCTCCACTACATATTTATCCCTCAAAATTCGTCGGCGATCCTCGCGAAGGTCTCGGTTATGCAATTGTAAAGAGTCTACCTACTGTCCTAGGTCTGTGGAGAAAGCAGTTTTCTCAGTAGCGAGGCGTTGATAAGAACCCAAATGATCTCGCAAATTGTCTATTTCTTCAGGGGCATATTCAAACTATCGATATCGGTCTAATTCACATTGAAGTTCTTCGATCTCATCAGCTTGGCGATCTATTTTACCATCATTGTTTGCAATTCACCGACGAAGATTCTCCACTAAATCCTTTTCAATATCCCACTTCCTCTTCATGATGCTAAACTCTGAAGAAGCATATAAACCTATGCTAGCTACCTCGGATAGCATAAGGACGCCCGAATCAGGATACTAGCACGATAAACTCAATCAACACAAGTTAAGGTTTGTAAAATTGTAACACACCTTGAGCATCGGCGAGTTTAATTTCTATCTCGCGCGCACGACTCTTATCGTTCTACAATTGAAGTTGGAGAGATTCCACCAACTTCCTCTCCCTACGATAATTGGCGGCATCCAACCATACCCGATTAAGGATCTAATACAAGTAAGAAAGTCAGAATGGCAAGCGACAATTAGGATGATATTAAGGAGTTGGGCATCACCCAGACATGCAGAGTCACTCACCACCGTATCAAGAGTCTGAGATATATCGTTATAAAGGGGAACTGTACCAAGCATTTGTTCATCGGTATACGCTCCAAAGTCGGGGGAAGTGAGCGTTCCAAGGGAATTCAGGATAGGTACAAAGACGGTAAAGGAGGTTTCAACACTAGACGTAGACCCATCAGTGATCAGGGGCAGACGAGGAAGTATTTCCGATTTAGCATTAACAACCTTTTCCAACTCGGGCGTCTTCATGGACTCTTGATTGTTGCCTACCAGTTAAGTTGGCATGGACACCTCAGGACCACCCTTCTCGCCCATATCCTTCCCATCGCCCTTGTCATCCGAGAAGTCCTCGCCGAATATGTCATCTTCATCGGGAATCTCGATGATTTGCTTCCTCCTCGACTGCGTCTTAGTAAAAACATTCTTGCCTCTAGTAGGATTACGCCTAAGAGGTTGAGCATTAATCTCATGCACATTGGACCCACCGGCTTCATCATCATCGTGCCTAGGAAATTTTTGCACAAGGCTTCTCGTCAGAACATGTGAAGGCAAAAAATAGGGGCAAGTACGTGTACATATAATAAAATCACTGTGTTTGTTACCTTACCCTGGTCCTCATCAATCCTTGTGCCAGCACCACTTTTTCTCGACGATACAACATCCTTGGTAAAATTTCCCAGAGACTTTGATGACAACAAATAACCAATTGGTGTCAAAACTAACAAGCTAGAAATTAAGGAATGCAGAAGGAGACACATACCTTATCAGCCTTATCGTCATTAACCACCCAAAAAGGATAGGGATCGGCGGGAAATGGAGGAGATGGGAAGCTACCATATAAACTGGGCCCTCAGACAAGAAGTGGAACTTTGGGATAAATTGGGTCATTGGTATGACGGGGTCGCATGTTAGAACCTTGGCCGATGGCATCAGCATCTAGCATCATCCTTTCAACATTCTTAGACATAGTTCTGTGAAGATGAAGAGTAGCAGCAAAGACGGAAAGGTCACCATTGGTTGAAGTACCGGATCGATAGTTGGCAAAGAAATTGGCAGCGATATATTCTGGAGCATCCTCGGGCTTATAGGTCGACCAGTCGGCGGTGGAGCCATGACCAAACATGTGATGTCGAAATAAGTTGAAAACTTTAAAGGAGAACAGTGATAGAGTCAAAGAAATCGATGACATTGATATTCCTTCTACATCTAGTCTTCTGGAGGAATTTGTAATTGAGAACATTCTCACCAGATTACCAGTTCAGACTCTATGTCAGTGGATCTGCATAAGTAAGTTATGGTACAACTCAATTTTTAATGATACACGATTAGCTAAGACTCACTTTACTAATAGCAAAGATCGTAACTTGAGTCTATTCCTTGATATCTTTAATGTATGGAGAGGTCATAAGAGAAAAGTTTGCTTTTTGAGCTTAGAGAATGATAACAACAAATATAGGTTGTTTCTGTTTATGAAAGTTATCTTGCCCGAAATAGGAGAACCAGTGGGTTATTGTAATGGGTTAGCTTGTATCACACTGGTGCCTAAACTTTCTAACGGTCCGGCTTCAATAACGGTCATTAACGCTGCTAGGGGTGAAACACTTACCCTCCCATATTTTCAACCCAACAATGGGGATTGTGAAAATTTGTGTCATGGTTTGGGTTTTGATTCATTGGCAGGGGATTATAAGATTGTGATTATAGTTACTTCGAAAGACAATAAGGAGTTTATCACCATGGTATTTACTTTGGGTACCAAATCATGGAGAAACATAGTTACTAGTGTTGCTAAAATATCCTCAACACCAGGTTATTCTCCTTTTCCAAGCCACTCTTTGTGGGGGAGATGTTTTATGGAGGATAACCAATAGAGAAGTAGAAGAATATGAGACAATAATCAATATGAATTTCATTATAATGATAATATTGGCATGTTGCTCTCGTTCGACATTCACAAGGAGAAGATTCAATTCGTTCGGCTCCTGGATGAATGTAATCCGATCCCAACCCCGACGACGACCACAATCATAGATATAACGGTTGAACATCATATTCTGGAATATAAATGATATCCTTGTGTTGCGTTGTTTAAAAAGGAAATGGGAAGCGGCATACATCATGGACGCTATAATACTCAGACTAGTTTTTGTTGATGTCGTTTTACGTTTGAACTGTATATACTCAAGGACAAGGAAAAGCAAGCGTGGATCAAGGGGGAAAGTTTCAGTGTTCAAATTAAGGAGCTTGGTTTACTACCAGATCCCTTTGGTTGTTACTTTGAAACTATTACTTCTGCTACGTCAAGCTTTCCCACTCGAATACTGAGCGTCTCTGATCAGGTATTATTATATTCGTTTGATGGAGAATGTCTTAAAATCTACAATTTTCAAACGAAACATCTCGATGTGGTAGGGTCATCCTCATGTGGTTTGCGAAGTCGTGGAATTTTTGAAGCTAAGATGAAAGGATCACTCTCAGGAAATGACATTGATGATGAACATTATGAAGAAGATGATATGTATTGCCGTGACTTGGATTATCAGCTACATGCTCAAGTTGAAAACATACATTCTCTCAAGACCTTCATTCATGCGGGAGAAATTAGAACTTTTGATCAGTACGATGAATATATGCAGTTTGTGGAATCCGAAGATAATGATTTATCTGCAGGACGGGTGGATATAGTAAGAAAATTAGTAAAAATTCATGCTTTGTTCTAGGTAGTTTTGTGCTATTATCTGACTTCAACTATGGAGGATCTAGATAGACTATTGTTTGTAAGGTAAAAGTACTTCTACCCCAAACACAAAATTTTTGTACGATCTTGTTGCTGTGAATCGATCGCTTCTTCAACCTTCAATTAAATTATGGATGGAGGGGGTACCTGCAAAAAACCCTCTGATGATAAAGTCAGAATAGGAGTTTTTCACAGGTTTTTTTGGTATGAAGATTGCTTACCATTTTGGTTGTAAAAACAACCATTTATAGGTCGCCCATTTCCGTTTTAGATACATGCACGAATTGGAGTAAATGGCCCTGCATGCCTGCTGTTACATTTGTCCCTTGGATGCCTCCTATAGTAACTGGCCCTGCATGCCTGCATGGTTGCATGACTCTGGCATTGATCACCTGCATGCTACCAGAATATTCTAGTAACTTCCATCATAGTTAATGAGCTACAATGGGGTGTGGATAACCAAAAGTGTAAGAGAGTGAGAATGATTAGACGAGGCGTAAACATCCCATGAGTAACTGGAATGGGGAGTAAACATCCGGGACTATGGGACTAAGACGCATCGAAACACATCGAATAACCTCAACCAATTAATCGTTTCCGGTTAATCACAAAGTAATCGGAGATTTATAGTTAATCGCAGCAAATCGCCGATTGCCGCTGGCATTGGCCGCCGGTTGCGGTGACGTCATGCTGACGTATGTGGAAGAATATTCCATCGATGTTAGGAATATGCTGACGCCGTCAGTTACGGCGTTAGAGTTAACGGAAACCATTGACGCCGTTAGGGTTAGACGGAATATTCGTGGTATATGGTGACGACGTTACTAGCGCCGTTAACACTAACGGAAGATGATGTTGTGGCTGACATGGCGACCAGTGCTGACGTGTCATTTTCCACGTCAGCGTCCTTGTTGACGTGTCACCTGCCATGTCAGCCCTTATACTGACGTGGAATTCACTTGCCGTCTTGGCCTCTGCTGACGTGGCATGTGCTAACGTGGCATGTGCTAACGTGGCACCATGCTGACGTGGCGGTCGCTGACATGACATGTCTTGACGTGGCACCATGCTGACGTAGCGCTTGCTGACATGGAATGTGATGACGTGCCACGGGGTGTTGATGTGTCATTTACCGGTTGGATTTTTGTTGGTGACGTGGCACGCTTATGTGGAACTTATGAGCCCATCTTGGTGTTCTTTGCTCATGGGCTTGTGAGTTGAGTGTTTGTTAGTGAGGCCTAGCTTAGCTTGTTGCATATGGGCTTGCACATGAAGCCTTTGTATGGCCTAATTAGCTAAATATGGATAACCATGGAACATATCTTAAGTCCAATGAACCCTTCCTAGCTAGTAGGACGAGCTAACTTTGCCCATTTCTTTGTGTAGAATATTAAGGGTACAAACAACTATGAATATTACGAAGAAGATATGTATTTCCCCGACCTGAATTATCAGATACATGCTCAAGTTGAAAACGTCCATTTTCTGAAAGCATTCATCCATGCGGGAGAAATTAGAATTTCTAATCATGATGCGTTATTTCAGGTAGTTTGGTCCTATCTAGCCTAGGGGTTTGATATATGCGGGACTAGTATGTATTATCCTCTACACTTGGGAGTTTATTTGCATTTTGCATTTTTTTTTATCACTTGTTTTCCTTGAAACCAGCAAAAAAAAAAAAAATCAATTGAAAAAGATTACAATCGACTACGCTTAAATTAAATTAATTTTAAGGAAAGATCTATGAAAATTCTTAGATGGACACTCTCATACATGATTTATGTCATTTTTTCCTTAAAACCAAAATGACAATGAATTTGGATCTAATATTTAGATGATATGTTCCTCTCATAAGACTTTACACCCCTACCAAAAATGAGCACAATTAGAGACGTATAACACCACCATCTACCCCTTTGAATGCCATCCGTTAAAAATAAACTGTTGAAATTAAGATTGGTAAATAGTAAGGTTTGGTAACTTGAATCGTGCTCATTTTTGGTAGGAATTTATAAACTTATTAGAAGAATGTATCATCTAAATATCATATTTAAATTTATTGTTATTTTGGCATGGTAGAGAAAATGACACAAATCATGTATAATAGTGTTCATATAAGAGTGTTTATGAATCCCTTCATTAATTAATATTTATGCGTTTAAAATATGCACCGGATGTGTGCCCGCAACAACTGTTTGCTGGAGTTGCATAAACAAAAAGTACAACAACCAAAAAGATTTGCGAACTGTTCCTAAAAAGACTAACTCGTGCCTGTTATTCAACTCACAAGATTTACTCGTGGCTGATGGAAATTCTGTGAGTCGTTTTATGAATGTCTGGGCTGAGTCGTCGTGGACTCGACATCCAACCTTGTTCGTTGTGCAACAAAGTATATCTGTTCCGCGGGATCCATATAGTATTGAGTTTGATAACAGAAGTGTTGAGGTTGTAAAGAGGAAGAAGATAGCCATATATTCGATTCCGCTTCCATACACATAAGACAATTTGGTACAACATGTCCTTCATTGCACTCCCGAGTTCATAGCCATAATCAAGAGTAAGGCTTCTTCTTCATCTTCTTCTTATATTTCAGATGTTAATGGGGGATATAGCCCACCTTATAGCACCTTTGTGTGCTTGGCAGCACATCTATGAATAGTGATTACAAGGGTCCGCGGACTTGCCGATTTTCAAACTGCATACGTCAAAATCTCAGTGAATGGAAGGAGAAGATTTACACCTCGTATTCCAGATGAGTACGTCAGTAATGTGGTACTCTGGGAATTCGCTGAAACTCATGGAAAGAACCTTCACAACGAATATTTGCATAATACACAAACAGGTGACAAAGATGGAAGACAATTACTTCAAATTTTATAGACATTTTGCAAACCTAAACTGAACGATGATGGTCTGACGTCACGGAAGTTTGATGCTCTGGAGGGAGAAACATACCAGGTTCCTTCCATTGCTAGTGACAGAAGCAGGGCCGTACCAAACTATTTAGGGCCCTAGGCAATAACAAAAAATGGGGCCTAAACAAAAAAATTGCCTATCATTTATTTATTTATTTTTAATATGGTAAAATTTGCAAATAAAAACAACTATATAAAATTAACTAATCCACTAAAAATTAACCTTCCTCGCCTCCTCGATGCAAACTCATCAATTATGGCATCGTAATCAATGTTGTTCACCATATCTACCTCAATAGATAACATTGCTATGTCATTCAATCTTACTTGTGACATTGTTGACCGAAGATAAGAATTGATCAGCTTCAACTTTGAAAAACTTCTTTCTGCAGTGGCAACTGTAACTGGAATTTTCAATAAAATCATATATGCAATTTTTGCATTTGGATAACTACCTTCCGGAAAAAAGTTTGATCTAGCGCTGCTAGAGCCGTTGGATCGACCAATCCAACGGTGGTGGTTCCCAGTGGAGTTTTTTACTCCAAGGGTAAAAAATGAATTTTCCACATAAACCACCACCACCGTTGGATTGGTCGATCCAACGGCTCTAGCAGCGCTAGATCAAAATCGTTTCCGATGAGGGCTTTTCTTTGTTGGGATTCTACACAAAAATAATGATCGTCCGTTCACAATATATATATATATATATAAGTACAGTAATAGTAAAATTAAAAACAAAGACAATATTGAATCACTTTTGGAATTCTTAGATCCTCAAAGATCCTCAAAACTAGCATAATTGTTGCATTGTTAGAACCCAAGACCAGCACAATTTGGCATTTTTTACTTTCATTATTTAGCATATATATCTAGTTTACAGGAAGATTGTTGCATCTTCTTAAAAAGCTTTATGTATTTATCATTTATAGGCTTACTATTAAACTTAAGTGTTATCTCTTTATGTTTGTTCGTACTATATATAAGTGTATACGTAGTCACCGCAGCTGTGCATGCAGTCACCAGTTAACAACCAGCCCAAGTCTTCCAGTGTCTAGCAGCTGCAGAATGTTTTAAGTCCGAGTATTATGTATATTTGGTTGTTGTAACAAGCTGTAACAATGTAACTCTACTATAATCTCGTTTTATTTGTTTAGATTAGGATTGAATTCTTCTTCCGTAACTTGTATTTGTTGCATATAACTACTACTCAACGAGAAACAATGAGTCTGCACTATTGTGAGACTGTTCATATCCTCAAAATTTCTGAAAGAGGTTTGGGAAAATCAGCTCTCTGGTCTCAAAAGTAGGTCTCACAATCGAATGCAAAGGAAATTAAAGAACTCGCAAAATTAAATCAAGAATCTTGTTTTTTCCTTCATTTTTCTCTTAACAAATTGTTCAAGCTTTGCAACACCTTGTAACAAATTAAGTATCATTCTCTCTTCAAAATATACTGTAGATTCGACTAGTTGAACAAACGTGCTTCAAAACTGATCAGCCCTCATGACCTTAGGTATGGATATGAACAGTCTCACAATAGTGCAGACTCATTGTTTCTTATTGAGTACTTAGATGCAACAGATACAAGTTACGGAAGAATAATTCAATCCTAATCTAAACAAATAAAATGAGATTACAGGAGAGTTCCATTGTTACAGCTTGTTACAACCACCAAATATACATAAGACTCGGACTTACAACAGACTGCAGCTGCTAGACACTGGAAGACTTGGACTGGTTGTTAATTGGTAACTGCACTGCGCAGACTACGTACACACTTCTAATAGTTCCCTATACAATAATCTTCCGCTTTGATAATTGATTGTTAAATGAAATTCACAATTGCAAAAGATAATAATCTTTGCAGGGCTAATATTTTTTGCATCAAAGAAAGTGTATAATGAATATAACTTATTCATTTGTCAACTCAAATGGTAATGATCGCAGAATAACGATACACTGTCTACCAGAAAGTTCGATATCATAAAGTTTAGTTGTCTACGATATTAAAAAACATTTACAAACTTCAATGTGGATACATAAGCTGCAATTCTTGCATATGTTTTAGTTGTAAGGCGTAAACAACTAAAATATGCCAAAATTGCATCTTTAGTATCCATAATGAAGTTCCTAACATTTTTTTGTAACATAAACAACTAAACCAAAAAACCTCGAACTTTTCTGATAAACAGTAAATCGTTCTTACTTGATCATTAACCTTTCAGTTAATAAAATATTGGAGAACTCGTTCCTAGAATGCTGTTATGTTATTTGCACTTCTCATTACACTTCTTCGATACAAAAACCATATGCCCTGCAAAGATCATTATCTTCTGCAGTTGTGAAATTCATTTAGAAATTGAATAACTGAGCAAAAGGCGTGACAAAGAGGAAGATGATTGTACAAAAAACACATATAAAGAGATGACACTTGAGTTTGATAGTAAGATCTAGTAGATGATAAATACTTAAAGTTCTTTAAGTAGATGCAACATTCTTCCTAAAGACTAGAGATATATGCTAAATAACTATGAAAGTGTTGATGGTGGTTTTTAGTTTAGGGTTAAAATTGTAAAACACTAAACCCTAGCACACAGTGATGTCACAATATTTAAAGCAACAAGCATTTACTAGGCACATTTACTGAAACCTTTAATGTGTCTCTAAAATAATTACCGGGGTATTTTTTTCAAATTTGGGTTACGACAAGCCAAACCCTAATTCCCACGTGTGCCAATGGAAAATCATGCCATCCACACCAACCACGCCAAAGCATGCCAACCATGCTAGCCGCACCTATGTGCCAACGGAAAATCATGCCATCCAGACAAACCGCGCCAAAGCATGCCAACCATGCTATCCGCACCTCTGTGCCAACGGAAAATCATGCCAGCCACACCAACCGCGCCAAAGCATGCCAACCATGCTAGCCGTACCTCTGTGCCAATGGAAAATCATGCTAGCCACACCGACCGCGCCAAAGCATGCCAACCATTCTAGCCGCACCTCTATGCCAATGAAAATCATGCCATCCAGACTGACCGCGCCAAAGCATGCCAACCATGCTAGCCTCACCTCCGTGCCAATAGAAAATCATGTCAGACACACCTACCGCGCCATGCCAAATATACCTCGCCATGAACCCATGTTGCGCCACCATATTGTCCTTCATTACACGACTATCAAAACGAAGGCGTGCAACAATCAACGGTTCCCCTTCAATCCCAGGAGAAAATCTTGGCCGTCTAAGGTTACCAAACGACCGTTTCCCCCAAAACCCTAGCTTGGTCACGCACCTAGCCCAATCTAGTCACGCCATGCGCCAATGGGAAACCCTTGGCCCCACATGCCAAGCCAAGCCAAACCTAGCCTGGATAGTCGCTACATGCCAAACTCACATTGCCTTGGCCCTAGCCATGCTAGTCACGTCATGACAAGCCAAGCGCCCTTGCCTTGTCCCTAGACATGCCATACATCCATGGAAAACCCTTGGCCCCACATGCCAAGCGAAACCAAACCTGGCCAAGATAGCCACGCCATGCAAAACATACTCTGCCTTGGCCCTAGCTACGCTAGTCACACCATGACTAGCCAAACTCCCTTGCCTTTTACCTAGCCATGCCAAACGTCCATGGCAAACCCTTTGCCCCACATGCCAAGCTAAAACAAACATATCCAAGATAGTCGCGTCATGCCAAACACACTTTGCCTTGGCCCTAGCCATGCTAGTCACGTCATGCAAAGCCAAGCGCCCTTTCCTTGGCCCTAGCCACGCCATACACCCATGGAAAACCCTTGGGCCCACATGCCAAGCCAAAATCGTACCTATACAAAGCTATCCAGGCCCAAGGCGAACCCTTAGCCCGACATTCCAATCTTAAACACACCTTATACGCGCCACCCTGTTAGCCCTCACAAAGCGTCTACCAAAACGAAGGCGTGCAACAATCAACGGTTGCCCGGCATGCCAACCTAGCTGCGCCACCACGTTGGCCTTCACTATGCGGATACCAAAATGAAGGCGTGCAACAATCAACGGTATCCCTTCAAAATTCAAGAGCAAATCCTAGCCATCCAAAGTTACCAGAAGGAACATGGTAAGCTTTGGCCCTAAAACCTAAGTTTGTCCACGCCAAACCATGCCATGCCAACCGCATGCCAACCTATCCGCGCCACCACGTTGGCCCTCACTACACGACTACCAAAACAAAGGCGTGCAACGATCAACAGTTACCCCTCCTCTAAAGATGCAAAATTTAGACCGTCGAAGGTCACCAGGCTAGCAAGTTTCATTAGCTTGACTTGGAAAGCCACAAAAACATGCTACATTTTTTCCAAAAACATTCGAGACATCAACACAAACTGGGGGATTCTCATTAGGGTTTTGGTTTGGTGGTCTATAGCATGCGGCATACATAAATGCCCGTTTCAAGATAGTGTAATAAGAATAAGTCGGTTAGTAAATGCAAGAAGCAACGGTAAAACGCTCCTTCATTAGGGGACATAAATTCCATCAAATCCCATCAAAACTAGGTGTTACCACCTCTTCCCATTTAACTTATCTGTTTTCTTTTCTTAAGAGGCTAGAGTACGTTTCTTTTTGGACTTGTATAAATAGGCTTACCTATTTCCACCAGGGACACGAGTTCTTGGTCAGGGAAAACACCATACTAAGAAAGGAAACTCGTCTACCTCGGCTACCAGAAGGAAACCCGACTCAGGTTACTGGCACGATAAACTCAATCAACACAAGTTAAGGTTTGTAAAATTGTAACACACCTTGAGCATCGGCGAGTTTAATTTCTAGCTCGCGCGCATGAATCTTCTCGTTCTGCAATTGAAGTTATAGAGATTCCACCAACTGCCTCTCCCTATGACGATTGGAGGCATCCAACCATACCCAATTAAGGATATGATACAAGTAAGAAAGTTAGAATGGAAAGCGACAATTAGGATGATATTAAGGAGTGGGGAATAACCCAGGCATGCAGAGTCACTCACAACCGTATCAAGAGTCTGAGCTATATCGTTATAAAGGGGCACTGCACCGAGCATTTGTTCATCGGTATATGCTCCAAAGTCGGGGGAAGTGAGCGCTCCAAGGGAGTTCAGGATAGGGCCATAGATGGTAAAGGAGGTTTCAACACTAGACGTAGACCCATCAGTGATCAAGGGCAGACGAGGAAGTATTTCCGATTTAGCATTAACAACCTTTTCCAACTCGGGTGTCTTCATGGACTCTTGTTTGTCGCCTACTAGATCATCTGGCACGACCACCTCAGGACCACCCTTCTCGCCGATCTCCTTCCCATCTCCCTTGCCATCCGTGAAGTCCTCGCGAATATGTCATCTTCATCGGGAATTTAGATGATTGGCTTCCTCCTCGACTGCGGCTTAGTAACAACATTCTTGCCTCTAGTAGGATTACGCCTAAGAGGTTGAGCATCAATCTCATGCACATCGGACCCACCGGCTTCATCATCATCGTGCCTAGGAAATTTCTGCACAAGGTTTCTCGTCAGAACACGTGAAGGAAAAAAACAGGGGCAAGTACATGTACTTATAATAAATTCTTGCCTCTAGTAGGATTACGCCTAAGAGGTTTAGCATCAATCTCATGCAAATCGGACCCACCGGCTTCATTATCACCGTTCCTAGGAAATTTCTGCACAAGGCTTCTCGTCAGAACACGTGAAGGAAAAAAACAGGGGCAAGTACATGTACTTATAATAAAATCCTTGTGTTTGTTACCTTTCCATGGTCCTCCTCAATCCTTGTGCCAACACCCCTTTTTCTTGACGATGCGGCAGCCTTGGTAGAATTTCCCAAAGACTTTGATGATAACAAATAACCAATTGGTGTCAAAACTAACAATCTAGAAATTGAGGAAAGCAGAAGGAGACACATACCTTATCAGCCTTATCGTCATTAACCACCCAAAAAGGATAGGGCTCGGCGGGAAATGGAGGCGACGGGAAGCTACCATGTAAAATGGGCCCTTAGAGAAGAAGTGGAACTTTGGGATAAATTGGGTCATTGGTATGACAGGGTCTCATGTTAGAACCTTGGCCGATGGGATCGGCCTCAAGCATCATCCTTTCAACATTCTTAGGCATAGTTCTGTGATGATGAGGACTAGCAGCAAAACCGGCAAGTTCACCATTGGTTGAAGTACCGGCTCGATAGTTGGCAAAAAATTGGTAGCGGTATATTCTGGAGCGTCCTCGGGCTTATAGGTCGACCAGTCGGTGGTGGAGCCATTACCAAACATGTGATGTCGAAATAGGTTGAAAACTTTAAAGGAGAACAGTGATAGAGTCAAAGAAATCGATGACATTGATATTCCTGCTGCATCTAGTCTTCCGGAGGAATTTGTGATTGAGAACATTCTCACCAGATTACCTGTTCGGACTCTATGTCAGTGGAGATGCATAAGTAAGTTATGGTACAACTCAATTTTTAATGATACACGATTCCCTAAGACTCACCTTACTAATAGCAAAGATCGTAACTTGAGTCTATTCATTGATATCTTTAATGTATGGATCGGTCATAAGAGAAAAGTTTGCTTTTTGAGCTTAGAGAATGATAACAACAAATATAGGTTGTTTCTGTTTATGAGAATTATCTTGCCCGAAATAGGTGAACCAGTGGGTTATTGTAATGGGTTATCTTGTATCACACTGGTGCCTAAACTTGCTAACGGTACGGCTTCAATAACGGTCATTAACCCTGCTAGGGGTGAAACACTTACCCTCCCGTATTTTCAACCCAACAATGGGGATTGTGAATATTTGTGTCATGGTTTGGGTTTTGATTCATTGGCAGGGGAGTATAAGATTGTGATTATATTTACTTCGAAATATAATAAGGAGTTTATCACCATGGTCTTTACTTTGGGTACCAAATCATGGAGAAACATAGTTACCAGTGTTGCTAAAATCTCCTCACTACCAGGTTATTCTCCTTTTCCAAGCCGAATGGTAACAAAACCTTAGAGAAATATTCGTACGCCATCCACTCTTTGTGGGGGAGATATTTTATGGAGGATAACCAATAGAGAAGTATAAGAAGATGAGACAATAATCAATATGAATTTCATTATAGTGATAATATTGGCATGTTGCTCTCGTTCGACATTCACAAGGAGAAGATTCAATTCGTTCGGCTCCCGGATGAATGTAATCCGATCCCAACCCCGACGACGACTAAAATCACAGATATAATGGTTGAACATCATCTTCTGGAATATAAAGGATATCCTTGTGTTGCACTGTTTAAAAAGGAAATGGGAAGCGGCATACATCATGGCCGCTGTAATACTCATACTAGTTTTTGTTGTTGCCGTTTAATGTTTGAATTGTATATACTGAAGGACAAGGAAAATCAAGCGTGGATGAAGGGGGAAAGTTTCAGTGTTCAAACTAAGGAGCTTGGTTTACTACCAGATCCCTTTGGTTGTTACTTTGATATTATTACTGCTGCTACGGCAAGCTTTCCCACTCGAATACTGAGCGTCTCTGATCAGGTATTATTATATTCGTTTGATGGAGAATGTCTTAAAATCTACAATTTTCAAACGAAACATCTCGATGTGGTAGGGTCATCCTCATGTGGTTTGCGAAGTCGTGGCATTTTTGAAGCTAAGATGAAAGGATCACTCCCAGGCAATGACATTGATGATGAACATTACGAAGAAGATGATATGTATTGCCGTTACTTGGATTATCAGCTACATGCTCAAGTTGAAAACATCCATTCTCTCAAGACCTTCATTCCTGCGGAATAAATTAGAACTTTTGATCAGTACGATGAATATATGCAGTTTGTGGAATCCGAAGATAATGATTTAGCTACAAGATGGGTGGATACAATAAGAAAATTAGTAAAAATTCATTCTTTCTTCTAGGTAGTTTTGTGCTATTATCTGACTTCAACTATGGAGGATCTAGCTAGACTATTGTTTGTAAGGTAAAATTACTTCTACCCCAAACACAGAATTTTTGTACGATGTTGTTGCTGTGAATCGATCGCTGCTTCAACCTTCAATTGAATTATGGATGGAAGGGGGTACCTGCAAAAAGCCCTCCGATGCTAAAGTTAGAATAGGATTTTGTCACAGGTATTTTTGGTATGAAGATTGCTTACCATTTTGGTTGTAAAACCAACCATTTATAGGTCGCCAATTTCCGTTTAAGATGCAGGCACTAATTGGAGTAAATGGCCCTGCATGCCTGCTGTTACAGTTGTCCCTTGGATGCCTCCTATAGTAACTTTCCATGCATGCATTCATGGTTGCATGACTCTGGCATTGATAACCTGCATGCTACCAGAATATTCTAGTAACTTCCATCATAGTTAATGAGCCACAATGGGGTGTGGATAACCAAAAGTGTAAGAGAAGTGGGAATGATCAGACGGGGCGTAAACATCCCATGAGTAACTGGACTGGGGAGTAAACATCCGGGACTACGGGACTAAGATGCATCGAAACACACCGAATAACCTCAACCAATTAATCGTTTCGGGTTAATCGCAGCAAATCGTTGATTGCCGCCGTCATTGGCCGCCGGTTGCGGTGACGTCATGCTGACGTCTATGGAGAAATATTCCATCATTGTTAGGAATATGCTGACGTCGTCAGTTATGACGTTAGAGTTAACGGAAACCATTGACGTCGTTAGGGTTTGACGGAATATTCGTGGTATATGGTGACGCCGTTACTAGCGCCGTTAACCCAAACGGAAGATGCTGATGTGGCTGACATGGATGCTGACTTGGCGACCAGTGCTAACGTGTCGTTTGCCACGTCAACGTCGTTGCTTACATGTCACCTTCCACGTCAGCCCTTATGCTGATGTGGCATTCACTTTGTCGGCTTGGCCTCTGTTGATATGGCATGTGATGACATGTCACCATACTAAAGTGGCGGTCGCTGACATGGCATGTGATGACGTGGGACCATGATGACGTGGTGTTTGCTGATATGGCATGTGATGACGTGGTACGTGGTGTTGATGTGTCATTTACCGGTTGGTTGTTTGTTGGTGACGTGGCACGCTTATGTGGAACTTATGAGCCCATCTTGGTGTTCTTTGCTCATGGGCTTGTGAGTTGAGTGTTTTTTAGTGAGGCCTAGCTTAGCTTGTTGCATAAGGGCTTGCACATGAAGCCTTTGTAGGGCCTAATTAGCTAAATATGGCTAACCATGGAACATATCTTAATCCCAATGAACCCTTCTTAGCTAGTAGGATGAGCTAACTTTGCTCATTTCTTTGTGTAGAATATTAAGGGTACAAACAACTATGAACTGTTGGATATTTTCAATAACATAGAAAATAAAAAGTTTTTGTTTTTTGGTTTGCCGCTACGACGGGGGAGCATCCTGTGTCGAATAGACACAATAGATGTTAGTTGGAGATGAAGAGAAACATCCAAATGGTGTGATAGTTCATAAAAGACACAACCATTCCCAATAGACACCATATGTGTCTTTTGGAAGTGAAGAGGCATCTCCAATAGGCATGAATATCCCTATAAGTATGAAGGTATTCTCCCATTCTACACAATTAATTCAACTCTTTTCTCTCATTCTAAAGCATCATCGGAATTCTTTCTAGTGTGTTCTTGGTTGGGTCAAGGGGTACAAACCTTGAATCCAATTTTTCTGTTGTAGGGCTTTCATTGTATCCTGAAGGCATTATTTCGCATACCTGTTGCAATCGCCAATTGATATTGGGAGGGTAGAAATAATCGTCTAAAAGAAATCTTATGAGCCTTGAAAGTTTGGAGTACACCAATTTCTTTTAGTGTTTCCATCCTCCGTTTTATACCCACATTTTCCAACAGTTTTAGACGATTATTTTTCGTTCAATGGAGGATGAAATTTCAACCAGCTCACACTGTGAAATTTTCTATGAACATGTACTTGTTGATGCTTGCAACAAAAGGTTCCCTTATGTCATCATCGGTGTGATATATCTGGGAGATGATTAGTCTCAAGGAAATACGTCAATATTAGGTTTTCATGGAACGAAAAGAATGTGAACCAAACAAGGTATAGTGCCATACGTACTAACTCCGGGACCGTCATAATTACGAGATAAGTAACCAATTGCTCTGTCTTATTCGTAGATTTTGAACGTTATTTAAGACATGTTTTAGTGCTTTTGATTCCATGGTTCATGCATTTTGGAACGGCCAATTATTTGGTTAATGAATTTCTGATTAGTAAGTATCAGAACAAATGCATAAGACACATTTGTGTTGAAATTTGAGAACTGCCCATGGTGTTCCAGGCATTGTGATGCATGCTGGCATTGACAGAAATGTTGTCAAAAGAGAGCCAGACCCAAAACAGTAGTAACAGAAATTGCTATATGGGTTTGAAGATTTCCTTTATTTAGGAATTATGTGCAGGCATCGATTGGAATGTTTGAAAAGAAAAACCAAATCCATAAAGATAGTATCCATACTGGTATGGATTTGAGGATTTCTACTTAGAAATTGTGAACCTGTAACCACCATTACTGGTTAAAAGAAAGCCAGACCGGCCCAAATATAGTAATTGTAATATATCTGCCGATTTGAAGATTATTTCCTTCTTTTGGAAAGTATTGACCTGTGGGATTCATTTGACGATGTAACCAGTTGATTAGTTATACCATTTTCTGAGAGGTTATACTGATCTTCTGGAGTGATGCTAGTATAATACAAACATAGATCTTGTCAAGAAATTTCATTTCAATTACAAAGAGATTTTTCACATCATGGATCAAGTGGGATTCAAATGTCTGATTAATTGACTGAAATTAGAAGGACAAAGTTGTTACTGATGCGTGTATTTTTTGTCACCCACAGTAAGACACCCAGCAGTGAGTGTGGGGTAAAGCATGTCCATATCATCATTAAGTAGTTTGAGATCAAGGTGTACAGCTTTCCTAAAATTAACACCAGCGTGGTTTTGTTGACTACGATGTGGTTAAACCAAATCATGCTAGCTATGATAGTATTTTGCATTTCTAGCAACTAAATTCTGAATGGAAGTTCATAAATGACTTGGCGGCATTCATTTGGCTGATATTAAATTGCTTTGGCCTGTTAATAAATTTGCATGTTGCAGGGAGCACTCAGGATTTAAAGGTTATGAAATTCCCATTCACTGGAAATAGAAGGGAGAGTTACATCTGTAACTGAACCGTTCTGTCCAATCTACACTATTATAAGGAATTCACATTTGAAGAAGAGTGGTTCGTTGTTTTTATAATAGTGGGTTGACTAAGTTTGTACCAAAGTGTGGGTAGTAACCGGTGCAGGCGTGATTTTGGTGGTAAAGTACTGTCCGTACTATCAGTAGAGCTTCATGACAATTGAGGTCATGAAATGGGTGTATCATTTGGATACTGTTGAGATAAAAGTTGCATCACATGAGCATAATTCTTTCTATAAGAATTATAGGTTCCAAAATATGGAAAGTGGCATGTCTTAAATGACATGAAAATGATTACCCGGTTAATATGTAACGTTTTGGAAGATTGGGCGCGCGACCAAATATCCAACGACGAGATGTTACGATATTACCGATGCATAAATTATGAACATTTACATTACAGAATGTAAAATGTTAAATAGACATTGTCTATGTATTTTGGGTATAAATTTGTAGAGGATTGGGCATGAGTAGAGGAGTTACTCATCGTAATAATGTGCTTGTTTAAATAGCAAGTAAGTTTCCTACAAATTTTCTATGCCTCTAGTGTATGCAATTCTGTAATGACTTCTTGTAAATTAACCGTTAATGTTAATTAGGATCACTATAGAAGTTACAATTATTTTGTAAAATCAAATAGGAGCATTTTTAATAATGTTTTCAGAATTGATTGCATGAGTAGATGCAATTAATGAGGAGGACTGGCTTAGAACCTAACTTGTGGAGATCCCATTTTTGGAAGAAGCCATCTCAAGCGGTCTTGATTAGTTGTGAATCAGGCTATGATCTATAACGTCTCTAACAAATAATTATAATGAAAGGTCAAGACATACAAGTCTTGTACATTGAACAGTAAGTCAATTACTCAAGAAAGGAGAAATTGCAGTTAGCCATTGAAACGGACAAAAAAACTTGGCAGACTTATCATGAAGATTCTCCCAAAGGAATTTTTTTCAATAAAGTATAAAGAAATGGGATTAAGGTCTGTGAAGGAAGGTTGATCTCCCATAGCAGAAACCCAACCTATGTTTTGAAAAAGATAAACAAGGTTCAATGTGGTACCAACAAGTTATGGATGTAGATTATGGAGCACTAATATAAAACTTCCCATTTCTAATTAGTGCTGGGTTCTGCAAGAAAATAGGATGGATGTAAATCCTTAATGAGTTTGTTATTAGTAAAAGGTGTATCGCATAAACACCTTCGAGACTTACCTATATGAGTATGGAAATCAGGCCGTTTCCTAAGAGAAGAAGACCGTTCTCTAAAGAAGACTCATGAATCAAGGATATACGCACATGGGCATTAACGTGCTTGGCTACAGAACACATGATTTATGAAATCAATATGTGTGGAGACTCCGTTTTTATCATAAGGGATACTTGGTTCAAGACTGGTTTCACCATAGAATCTCGATAAGGCTTTGAGTTTCTTACACTATGTGAAGGTTCAAAGCCAAAAGATACCTATCATTTATGTGTTGATTTCAACGATGATGCTTAGTCTCAATTTAGTTTGAACTACGTTGGCTTGATCCCACTCGGGTACGTAGGAAGACACTTGAGTGATGCAGCCACTCCTGTTTTATAAGTTTTACTGTATTTTCATGTTTCTTGGTTATTGAAAATAGGGGGAGATTGTTGGATATTTTCAATAACATAGAAAATAAAACAGTTTTGTTTTTAGGTTTGCCTCTACGACGGGGGAGCATCCTGTGTCGAATAGACACAATAGATGTTAGTTGGAGATGAAGAGGAACATCCAAAGGGTGTGATGGTTCATAAAAGATACAACCATTCCCAATAGACACCATATGTGTCTTTTGGAAGTGAAGAGGCATCTCCAATAGGCATGAATATCCCTATAAGTAGTGAAGGTATTCTCCCATTCTACACAATCAATTCAACTCTTTTCTCTCTTTCTAAAGCATCATCAGAATTCTTTCTAGTGTGTTCTTGGTTGGGTCAAGGGGTGCAAACCTTGAATCCAATTTTTCTGTTGTAGGGATTTCATTGTATCCTGAAGGCATTATTTCGCATACCTGTTGCAATCGCCAATTGATATTGGGAGGGTAGAAATAATCGTCTAAAAGAAATCTTATGAGCCTTGAAAGTTTGGAGTACAACAATTTCTTTTAGTGTTTCCATCCTCCGTTTTATACCCACATTTTCCAACATGAACATTACGAAGAAGATATGTATTTCCCCGACCTGAATTATCATATACATGCTCAAGTTGAAAACATCCATTTTCTGGAAGCATCATCCATGCGGGAGAAATTAGAATTTCTAATCAGGATGCGTTATTTCAGGTAGTTTGGTCCTATCTAGCCTAGGGGTTTGATATATGCGGGACTAGTATGTATTATCCTCTACACTTGGGAGTTTATTTGCATTTTGCATTTTTTTTAACACTTGTTTTCCTTGATAACAGCAAAAAAAAAAATCAATTGAAAAAGTTTACAATCGACTACGCTTAAATTAAATTAATTTTAAGGGAGGATCTATGAAAACTCTTAGATGGACACTCTCATACATGATTTATGTCATTTTTTTCTTAAAACCAAAATGACAATGAATTTGGATCTAATATTTATATGATATGTTCCTCTCATAGGACTTTACACCCCTACCAAAAATGAGCACAATTAGAGACGTATAACACCACCATCTACCCCTTTAAATGCCATCCGTTAAAAGTAAACTGTTGAAATTAAGATTGGTAAATAGTAAGGTTTGGTAACTTGAATCGTGCTCATTTTTGGTAGGAATTTATAAACTTATTAGAAGAACGTATCATCTAAATATCATATTTAAATTTATTGTTATTTTGGCTTGGCAGAGAAAATGACACAAATCATGTATAATAGTGTTCATCTAAGAGTGTGTATGAATCCCTTCATTAATTAATATTTATGCGTTTAAAATGTGCACCGGATGTGTGCCCACAACAACTGTTTGCTGGAGTTGCATAAACAAAAAGTACAACAACCAAAAAGATTTGCAAACTGTTCCTAAAAAGACTAACTCGTGCCTGTTATTCAACTCACAAGATTTACTCGTGGCTGATGGAAATTCTGTGAGTCGTTTTATGAATGTCTTGGCTGAGTCGTCGTGGACTCGACATCCAACCTTGTTCGTTTTGCAACAAAGTATATCTGTTCCGCGAGATCCATATAGTATTGAGTTTGATAACAAAAGTGTTGAGGTTGTAAAGAGGAAGCAGATAGCCATATACTCGATTCCGCTTCCATACACATAAGAAAATTTGGTACAACATGTCCTTCATTGCACTCCCGAGTTCATAGCCATAATCAAGAGTAGGGCTTCTTCTTCATCTTCTTCTTATATTTCAGATGTTAATGGGGGATTTAGTCTACCTAATAGCACCTTTGTGTGCTTGGCAGCACAGCTATGAATAGTGATTACAAGGGTCCGCGGACTTGCCGATTTTCAAACTGCATACGTCAAAATCTCAGTGAATGGAAGGAGAAGATTTACACCTCGTATTCCAGATGAGTATGTCAGTAATGTGGTACTCTGGGAATTTGCTGAAACTCATGGAAAGAACCTTTACAACGAATATTTGCATAATACACAAACAGGTGACAAAGATGGAAGACATTTACTTCAAATTTTATAGACATTTTGCAAACCTAAACTGAACGATGATGGTCTGGTCAAATTTGGAAGTCGGTAGCTTGCTTGGTCTGACGCCACGGAAGGTAAATCCGTTGAGTGCCATCACTGGCCAAATTTGGAAGTCGAGAGCTTGCTTGGTTTTATGTTCAACGGAGGTGAATTTGGTGGGAGTAAACCTTTCATTTTTATGCCATCATTTGATGCTCTGGAGGGAGAAACATACCAGGTTCCTTCCATTGCTAGTGACAGAAGCAGGGCCGTACCAAACTATTTAGTGCCCTAGGCAATAACCAAAAATGGGGGCCTAAACAAGAAAATTGCCTATCATTTATTTATTTATTTTTAATATCATAAAATTTGCAAATAAAAACAACTATATAAAATTAACTAATCCACTAAAAATTAACCTTCCTCGCCTCCTCGATACAAACTCAACAATTATGGCATCGTAATCAATGTTGTTTACCATATCGACCTCAATAGATAACATTGCTACGTCATTCAATCTTACTTGTGACATTGTTGACCGAAGATAAGAATTGATCAGCTTCAACTTTGAAAAACTTCTTTCTGCAGTGGCAACTGTAACTGGAATTTTCAATAAAATCATATATGCAATTTTTGCATTTGGATAACTACCTTTCCATATCTATCAACAAGAAAGTCAACACTTCAATTGCCCTTTCAGTTTTTTGCGGCAAATAACTTTTAGAACTTTCAAGTCAACATACAAGTCATGCCCAAATATCATAACTCATGCCATGTTTTAGATAATTTTGAAGCTTGATACAATATGCCTTGGATATTAGATGGGATTTAGTCGATTTGGCCAAAGATGAGGGATTTTCTTTATTGGGCTTCTACACAAGACTCATGACCGTCCGTTCACAATACATATATATATAACGGGATTTTTTTGGGGGGCCCTTTTAATCCGGGGGCCCTAGGCGGCTGCCTATGAAGCCTAAGCATCTGGTACGGCCCTGGACAGAAACATAGATTTGTATATAAATTTGTTCCAGCCACAGCAAGCACTCTTTAAGGAATTGTTTTACAGCATTGCCTAATTAACATCTTATCGTGTCTTGTGAGTTATCATTTTAAGAAATAATAAAGGAGAATAAGAGAACCCGAAATAATTAAAGGCTTGAGTTTTTCTTCAAGTAGCAGTTTAACCGCTTATACAGAGAAATTTAACTACCGAAGACAACGCTAACATTCTAGGTTAAAATGTATGTTGAACAGTTATAAGTACAGTAATAGTAAAAGTAAAAACAAAAAAAATATTGAATCACTTTTGCATTGTTAGAACCCAAGACCAGCACAATTTGGCATTTTTTGGAATTCTTAGATCCTCAAAGATCCTCAAAACTAGCATAATTTTTGCATTGTTAGAACCCAAGACCAGCACAATTTGGCATTTTTTACTTTCATTATTTAGCATATATATCTAGTTTACAGGAAGATTGTTGCATCTGCTTAAAAAGCTTTATGTATTTATCATTTATAGGCTTACTATTAAACTTAAGTGTTATCTCTTTATGTTTGTTCGTACTATATATAAGTGTATACGTAGTCACCACAGCTGTGCATGCAGTCACCAGTTAACAACCAGCCCAAGTCTTCCAGTGTATAGCAGCTGCAGACTGTTGTAAGTCCGAGTATTATGTATATTTGGTTGTTGTAACAAGCTGTAACAATGTAACTCTACTATAATCTCGTTTTATTTGTTTAGGTTAGGATTGAATTCTTCTTCCGTAACTTGTATTTGTTGCATATAACTACTCAATGAGAAACAATGAGTCTGCACTATTGTGAGGCTGTTCATATACTCAAAATTTCTGAAAGAGGTTTGGGAAAATCATCTCTCTAATCTCAAAAGTAGGTCTCAGAATCGAATGCAAAGGAAATAAAAGAACTCGCAAAATTAAATCAAGAATCTTGTTTTTTCCTTCATTTTTCTCTTAACAAATTGTTCAAGCTTTGCAACACCTTGTAACAAATTAAGTATCATTCTCTCCTCAAAATATACTCTAGATTCGACTAGATGAAAAAACGTGCTTCAAAACTGATCAGCCCTCATGACCTTAGGTATGGATATGAACAGTCTCACAATAGTGCAGACTCGTTGTTTCTCATTGAGTACTTAGATGCAACAGATACAAGTTACGAAAGAAGAATTCAATCCTAATCTAAACAAATAAAATGAGATTACAGGAGAGTTCCATTGTTACAGCTTGTTACAACAACCAAATATACATAAGACTCGGACTTACAACAGACTGCAGCTGATAGACACTGGAAGACCTGGACTGGTTGTTAACTGGTAAATGCACTGCGCAGACTACGTACACACTTCTAATAGTTCCCTATACAATAATCTTCCTCTTTGATAATTGATTGTTAAATGAAATTCACAATTGCAAAAGATAATAATCTTTGCAGGGCTAATATTTTTTGCATCAAAGAAAGTGTATAATGAATATAACTTACTCATTTGTCAACTCAAATGGTAATGATCGCAGAATAACGATACACTGTCTACCAGAAAGTTCAATATCATACAATTTAGTTGTCTACGATATTAAAAAACATTGACAAACTTGAATGTGGATACATAAGCTATGCCACCATGTTGGCCCTCACTATGCAGATACCAAAACAAAGGCGTGCAACAATCAACGGTAGCTTTTCAATCCCAAGAGAAAATCCTAGCCATCCAAGGTTACCAGAAGACACATGGTAACCTTTGGCTCTAAAACCTAAGTTTGGCCACGCCAAACCATGCCATGCAAATCGCATGCCAACCTAGCCGCGCCACCACGTTGGCCCTCACTACGCGGCTACCAAAACAAAGGCGTGCAACGATAAACGATTACCCCTCCTCTCAAGATGCAAAATCTAGACCGTCGAAGGTCACTAGGCTAGCAAGTTTCCCTAGCTTGACATGGCAAGTGTCACACCTTCAAATTCTCCAAGCAATTTTTCGCGAAGGTATAACCCGGCAGCACAATGGTTCTGTGAATAAAGCTTCACCCACTTGCACTTCAGCCTTATAAGTTTGCACCAATGCAAACAGCCAACTCAACAATTCTTCAGCGGAAGTATTTAACCTTCTTTCTCTTCAAATTAAACTCATCAAACACACCCCATAATGCATTCAATCTTTGCCACACTTTGCTAACAACAATCACCCAACCAAGAACACTTAAAACATGACACAATCAACTATTTTATTGCATCAAAGGGAATAAATACAAAACTTTCCCACTTGGGGACTTACACCGACTTGTTTACTCTTAAACCAAGTCTAAGTCTTACAAAAACTCTTTTATTCGCTCACATATGCAACCTTCACTCTCACATACGTTAGCTTACTCTCACACCGGCTAGGCTGCCGAATTTCCCATGCCTTAGGACTATTTATACAGCAGCTTTGCTTGGACAAACCGTGCATAACCGTTACACACGCTAGAGACAACCATCTGTCTTGGAGAGCAGTTCCATAACCGTCAAGTGACTATGCCAACTGGATAGTTCTCCTTTAACTTTCGCCAATCGTCCAACACCTATTCTTATGGCAGTTAGAACTCTTCTCCCACGATTATAAACACTTTTATAACCATTCTACTTCATCACGCGTCATTGGCATGCTTGTGAAGATTGTAACCAACTTGTAACCGTCACTTGAGCCGTATTGTGCCACTTCTTCTCGCACACTGGATTCTGTCACGCTCCAACGTTCAGCCATCTTGGCCATGCATGTTTATTATTCTAAACTCATGCACGGAAACTCTTTAAGCTTTAATTGTCGAGGCCAACTCCTTAAGCTCACTCTAGTTACTCATGCGTCATATATGCCTCACTTCTCTAATTAGCTTGACAACAACAATGCAACTCTTGCATTACCAACTTGTTTGCATTGTTCAAGCTTTGGCCATCCTTGAACCAACTCCATAGACTAACTTCTAGTCTATTTCAGTCTTTTTGCATCATCCTTGAGTTTAGGCCAACCCAATTCCAAGGATATGCCTTAATGCCAACATCACACGTTGCATTTGTCACTTTGGCTTTGTATTGCCTTCCCTCAATGAAGCCTCATTGTGTCGAACAATAAGCTTCATTTCTTAGCCAAATATCTTTACAATATAGGGCCACACTTTGTCACTTTAGGGGCCATTCTTAGTATTGCCGCTATTATGCCCTCTATTATGGATTGAAGCCTCATGTCTTTGCAACTGTGATGTGCCATCATTATGAGACAAGCACCGTAATAGACCTCCCCCACCTAATCCGTTTCTAATAGCAATGCTCTTGCATTACAAATATGGCCATTGAACCAACTCCAATAACTTCTAGGGTCTTCTTGCATCACTTGAGTTTAGGCTACGGATATTAATGCCAACATTACACGTTGCATTTGTACTTTGCCATTCTTAGCCTCACTTGACATTCCATCTTTACAATATAGGGCCACACTTTGGCTACTAGGGTTATATTCTTAGCACTTGATACCGCTATTATGCCACTATTATTATGGATTCGCAATGCGCCATTACGGTGGAACTATGTCTTGGCATGCAACTCTGTGATATGCCATCATTATGAGACACTTGCAGCACCGTAATAGACCTCCCCCACCTAATCCGTTCAACGCCCTCGTTGAACGCAACCAAGCATACCCAATATACTTGTTCTTCGGCATTTGTACACTTCTGAGCCCCTCTCAGAATTCGGCAAACTTGTTTTGGCCTTACTTCTTTCCAAAACTTTATGCCTAGTACCACATGCCAGCACTTAGCCTTACTGCTTTTCCATTGATCTCATATACTTGAGCCACTTCTCGGCGTCGTGTACTACGCTTACGTTGTTACCCAAATCATGCATCAATACCCAAATGCAAATCTGTAATTCTTCTTAGCCAACTCCTCCAAATTTTGTCCTGAATTTCGCCTTGAATCATTTGCGCCTAAGTGTACGCCAATAATGATTCTTCTCAATTTGATCACCATGACCATTGCCATCATTTCCTGACTTTGCCTCTTGAATCTCACTCAACGTGATAAGGACTTATAAATGACTTGGCTTCATTTTCAATCGATTTTGTTAGGAACTTTCCGTTGAACTGTTTTTCTCCGTGCTCTTCATTAAGCACGTCATAAAGTGAATAGGGGTTCTCTTTGCATTAGACACCCTAATTCAACACTTCATGCCTCGCCAAACTCTGATTATGTAAGAAACATTCAAGAACTCATTTCTCTAAATGTGACCATCAAGTATAAACTCTATACTTATGCCATCTTGCATACTCGAACTGGAATGGTGAGTTTTCTTTGCTTAACTTCCATGCAACAAAACTATTGAGTTGCACAACCTATTTAAAACTGTGACTAAATATCTCTTGGACATGTCATTAGCTAACCCTTTAGCTTTCCATATGCTATGCCTTCAAAGCCAATATGTCTCATAATACTTATTTGAACTACATTGCTAATTTGCCTGGAAAGTGTGTGTGACTTTCTCTAAGGCCATGAGCTCAACCAAACTCATGCTTGCTGATGATGTGATTTCTTACTTGATGTATTGCCTGCACCGTCGTTGCCCATCTTCCGTCGTGCCATTTTGCAATCCCCAAAAAGCAACATCACTTCTACATCAACTAGGACCCCTGTCCTATGCTTTGCTTATTAGATTTCAACTTGTCTCGTCATTGCATACGTTAGGCTAAGTATGCTACTTGCAACATCTTCCCATGAACTATCTTTACATCGTAAATAAAGAGGAAATGATTTATAAACGAAAACACCCTCAATCATTACTTCTCTTACATGACAAATACCATGTACCATTACATGATTTGATCATCAACTGATCTATTTTGGAAAGATAAAACTTTATTAACAAAGCAACTTGCTTACACCAAAGCAAAGTATATACAAACTTGAAGAATCAAATAAAAGTCTGTACAACCAAACTCTACACACTGAGTTTGTAACAACCAACAACTAAATCTACATAAAATAAGGCCAGAAACACTCCTTTTTTTTGCGTCAAAGTCTTGTCAATGGAGACAACAACACTTACTCTTGTTCTTAGCTTAGTTTCTTTTCTTGTCGAAGTGCGCAACAACTTCTCTGCGTGGTCTCTTCCTTGAATCTTCACTTCGACCTTCACGAGTCTTGCTAGAATAACCCCCATAGTCATCCCCAACTTATACATTAAGTTGTGCTTTGAGTGGACAACTTCTTGCGAAATGCAAACCTTTGCAGATGAAACATCCCCTATACTTCCGGGCTGAAGGGAATACTTCATCTTCCTTTGGTTCATGCTTACGCTTACTGCCTACAGATTCTTCCTTCCTTTTGGCTTCACCTTCACAGCTTTGCACATCTTCAGTCGTTGTGCAACTAGTAAGTCCTCTTACCACTTGAATAGCCATCTGGATACTTTGGATTTTGCGCTTCTTAAGTTCAGAAATCGCACTTGAACTTGCGCCATCCAGAAATTGGAACATCTGATCTTCTTCACTCATGCCATGTACTTCTTTCACCAATGCAAGGAAGTTTTCAGCATAGGCCTGTGGTGTACCCGTCATTTTTAGCCTACGTAAACTTTCTCTTGCATACCCAGCACCATTTCTTGGCCAGAACTGACATCTCAGTACCTCTTTCATGTCATTCCATGACATAGGGTTGGCATAACCAGCAGCTTCATCTTCATTCAGCATAGTTCTCCACCAAACCTTTGCATTACCACCAAGGTAATTGCCTACGAGAGTTACTTTTTGTTCTTCCCCAGTTCCATTCGCCTCAAAGTATTCCTCAACATCATAAAAGAAATTCTCAATTTCTCTAGAATTTCTGGAACCCGCGTAAGTTCTTGGCACGGATACTCGGTTTGAGCTTTCTCCATGCATGTTTGCCCCTAAAAACATGTCGTTACTGATTAACCCACGAATGCTTTTCACTTCCTCAAACATCTGCTTCGTGTGGCTTGTTAGTATGGTATTTATGTCACTGAATTGCACCTTCAATTCAGTCACTTCAGCATTGGTTTTGCAATTCAACAAGGTTGCATCATACACCTTGTCCTCGAATGCACCTACCCTTTCTTCAAATTCTTTAAACCAATCCGATGTCCTTCCTTGAAGTAGGTCTAGATTGTCCTTATCTTCAGAAACAAGAGGATTTTCAAGGCCATCGCATCCCATGTCTATGAAAAAATCATCAAGATTACTGCCATACTCCTCAAGTGGATCAAACGTACCCGGTAGTTCTTCGTCGATCATCATGCCATTAGAACTCATTTCTAATGCAATATTCTGAAAATAATGCGCCACTTACTTGATCACAGGAAAATATCTTAAGAGAGAAAGAAGTCTTAGTGTATTATCCAACAAACACAGCTCTGATACCCGAATTGTCACCAAACACAGCTCTGATACCCGAATTGTCACACCTTCAAATGCTCCAAGAAATTTTTCGCGAAGGTATAACCCGGCATCACAATGGTTCTGTGAATAAATCTTCACCCACTTGCACTTCAAACTTATAAGTTTGCACCAATGCAAACAGCCAACTCAACAATTCTTCAGCGGAAGTCTTTAACCTTCTTTCTCTTCAACTTAAACTCATCAAACACACCCCATAATTCATTCAATCTTTTCCACACTTTGCTAACAACAATCAGCCAACCAGGAACACTTAAAACATGGCACAATCAACTCTTTTATTGCATCAAAGGGAAGAAATACAAAACTTGCCCACTTGGGGACTTACACAGACTTGTTTACTCTTAAACCAAGTCTAAGTCTTACAAAAACTCTCATATTCGCTCACATATGCAACCTTCACTCTAACATACGTTAGCTTACTCTCACACAGGCTAGGCTGCCGAATTTCCCATGCCTTAGGATTATTTATACAGCATCTTTGCTTGGCCAAACCGTGCATAACCGTTACACACGCTAGAGACAACCATCTGTCTTGGGGAGCAGTTCCATAACCGCCAACTGACTATGCCAACTGGCCAGTTCTCCTTTAACTTGCGCCAATCGTCCAACACTTGTTATCTTTGAAGTTATAACTCTTCTCCCACGATTATAAACTCTTTTATAACCGTTCTACTTCATCACGCGTCATTGTCATGCTTGTGAAGCTTGTAACCAACTTGTAACCGTCACTTGAGCCGTATTGTGCCACTTGTTTTGGCATACTGGATTCTGTCACGCTCCAACGTTCATCCATCTTGGACCTGCATGTTTATTATTCTAAACTCATGCACGAACACTCTTTAAGATTTACTTGTCGAGGCCAACTCCTTAAGATCACTCTAGTTACTCATGCGTCATATATGCCTCAATTCACCAATTAGCTTGACAACACCAATGCAACTCTTGCATTACCAACTTGTTTGCATTGTTCAATCTTTGGCCAACCTTGAACCAACTCCTAGCCTATTTCAGTCTTCTTGCGTCATCCTTGAGTTTGGGCCAACCTAATTCCACGGATATGCCTTAATGCCAACATCACATGTTGCATTTGTCACTTTGGATTTGTCTTGATTTCCCTCAATGAAGCCTCATTGTTTCGGACAATAAGCTTCATTTCTTACCCAAATATATTTACAATGTAGTGCCACACTTGCGCTACATTGGACATGTAGGGTTATGCCATTCTTAGCACTTGACAGTCCATACAGTATCCCGCTATTATAGCTTGCGTTGCGCTATTATGGCTTCACAATGCGCCGTTACGGTGGAACTATGTCTTGGCCTGCAACTCTGTAATGTGCCATCACTATGAGACACTTGCAGCACCGTAATAGCAAGCCACAAAAACATGCTACATGTTTTCCAAAAACATTCGAGATATCAACACAAATTTGGGGATGCTCATTAGGGTTTTGGTTTGGTGGTCTGTAGCGTGCGGCATACACAAATGCCCGTTTCAAGATAGTGTAATAAGAATAAGTCAGTTAGTAAATGCAAGAAGCAACGATGAAACGCTCCTTCATTATGGGACATCAATTCCATCAAATCCCATCAATATTAGGCGTTACCACCTATTCCCATTTAACTCATCCGTTTTCTTTTCTTAAGAGGCCAGAGTACGTTTCTTTTTGGACTTGTATAAATAGGATTACCTATTTCCACCAGGAACACAAGTTCTTGGTCGGGGAAAACACCATACTCAGAAAGGAAACTCTTGTTAGCTTTCTCAAAGCTTTCACCATATGATACAAGTCAAGCACTACTCTTCCAGAATTATTTTGGCCTCAACACTCTCTTCGCTTCTCTCCCTAAACCAACCCTTATCCTCCATTTTGTGACCGAAGTAAGTCTGGAACGACCATTTCTTGGTTTAGGCCGGACTTGTATAGATTGATCTCTCAAATCAAAAGTACTCCCTTGTAGTACATTGTTTAAGGTTTAAATTGTTTCTAACTTTCACACCTGCAATTACCAAAATCAGCAGAAACCATTTTCACCTATAAACAATTAGCGACCACAATGGGAGGTTCGATATTTCGGTTACAATGTCAATTTTCAACCAGCGATCGCATTCTTCGACCCAGACGTCAAGATAGTATAGTAAGGCGATCCACTCCGACTCAGTTACTCGATGGCTCGATTATCAGTCATGACACGACAAGGGAAGACTGGGGACTTCTTAGAGGCTAGAAGAAAAACGATCCTCCTAGGGACTAACGGCGCAGTTATCGAAAAACTCAGCAATGAATCGGAAGACTGAGGACTTCCCACGACCATGTTTCTCAAAAAAAAAATAATCTTGGTCCTGCACCCGGAAAGTTTATTCTCATCTAGAAAAAATACGTGGTTTACTTTTTCATGTTCTGATAAAACCTATAGCCATGGTTCTTCCCATGTCATCTACCAACACACGGTTCCATGGTTTTCCTAGGATGTCTGCGTCACTTTCATTCATATCCAAAGACAATTCAATTCTAAACACTTCATTCAAAAAAAAAAAAAATATAATCCAAAACTGTCGAGGTAGCATTTATCTATTAACCCAAGAAAATCAGAAAGTCAAAAACCAAAAACCAGGCGTCTCATTTGCCTTTCAATAACAAAAACCTAAAGATAAGAGGTCCAAAAGATAGATAGATATTCAAGGGAAGTTTTCCAACAGCGTCTTGCTCCTTTTGGCAAAGGCCTCCCTCGTTCTTTGGAGAGCCGCCCTCTTAAGTTTCAGCTTCCTACACAACTTATTGAATTCCACTTCCTACTTCTTCATCATGTCTGCGGAAGGACATTCAACTGATCCGGCCAACGACATTTCAACATTAGAGAGACATTGAACGAACCAAGGAACGTTAAATTCGAAGCCCATGCACATGTCACGATAAAACTTCCAGCTCGAGATTACATCCTCAGAAACTGTATGACCAGATCACGTTGCACATCACATCAATCGAAGACAAGGCTTCCTCCACATGCTTGACCAACGCATGTCGACTAGTGATCTTCTTACTCGTGGAAATGTGACCGTAGCTTTCCCAAATCTTGGTGTACAATGTCGCATGTTTAGCTGGCACGCTATATCCACCAATCAACACATGACCTGGGAAAGGGTCCAGATACGGAGGATTTAAGATGTCACCTGCAACTGGATCAACAACTTACATGAGATCCCTAACTACGATTTCACCCCCCGGAGTGCGATCCTCCACCTGAGTCACGGAAGCGCCCTCGGGACGATGAATCTCCATGTCCAAGTTGCTAGATGGCACAGTTTCCGCAGTGGGAAGTATGGTTATGTCTTTACTCTGGTGGTCTTCCACTTCAAGATCATCCCCAGGAACGGTTTCCTCCTAAAAATCAAAATTTAGTTTTACTGCAAAAAAAAAAAGGGAAAGCAGAAAAACATGGAGGGGACTCACCGATTCGCTTTCAGGCCGACTAGAAGAAGATTCATCACTGCTATCGGAAGAAATACTCCATCCATCTCTAGACTCTGAGCTTTCATCCTTCTCGGGTTCCCCTCCTTCATGGGTAGGCTCAGCATCGCTGCCTTCTATTTCAAGAGGTGCTATTTTATGACTACGTGCAAGTGTAGCAAAGGCGTTCACACTGTTGATACCCTGGGCAAGGCACAAGGACAGACACTCAAGAATGAGATAGATACATATGTAATTCGACTAAGTCAGGAAGAACATATTGGAGGAGCTAAAAGTCGGGAGAGCCTCTAGACCCGACTGAAGACCACCAGCACAATTCTTAGACCTTCACTCTTTCACTTGGGGAATTTCCACGTCCAGACCTACAGGTTTCCTTTTGGTTAAAGAAGTATCCCTTAACAACGGATGTTTTGCTAAAATATCGGAGGAAGTCCTACCATGATTGTTCTCCACTACGAAAGAAAGAAATGCACTAGGCAAAAAATCAACTTTCACAAATTCCTGGATGACCTTAACGATGAGGAATTACACTTTTCTTTACAAACCTCCACTTAGGATGTGTCATTGATGATTTCAATAATATAAAAAGAAAGAATCTCTCAGAGAATCCGAGGTACGAATTTACAATTGGATTTGTATATAAAGATAATGTAATTTAATAAACATTGAAACAGATTCATGAGTTATTACATTATCCCTAGAGCCTTGCCCGATGCCTACTAATGGAGAAACCCAAGAAGATCAACACACGATGTAGTCTATCAAAGATATCACCGCCTAAGTGTAGAAACAAATTCGAAGGCCAAATAACAACTTAGAGATGCCCATACATGCACGCAGAAGTAATAACTCGCTCTGAGGATCACGTCTAAATTTGTATCCCAACACAAGTTTGAAATCAGATTGAAAACATAAGAATTTGTATTAATGACTTTAATTTACAGTCTAAATTTTCTTTATATAAAAATTACATTTCAACACAAGTTTGAAATCGAAGCATATTTCAACAATTAAATTTGCCATCGGATCCATCTCCACTTTATCCGACCCCACCAAATGAGATATGTCGGACCAAACTTTAACTTTTATCCCGTGCTCCCTCTCTTTATTTTTTTGATATTTTCCCCCGCCTCCTAGATTTTCCACGACTCCTAGATTTGCCATGATGAGCCATCTTACGGACATTTGCAAGGAAGTTTTTCATAAAAACACCAAGCATTGGAAACTTTTCTCCGAGGTGTATGTTGACGTGATCTTCAATCATCCACGAGATCGGCCTCCTTCGGGTTTCGAAATGGCCCCACGGAAGTCGGGTAGTAAAAACAAGTACTTGTCAATAAGCAAGAAAACCAGAGAATGGAATTAAACCACATGTAATTAGGTACCAAGATATCATGGAAATAACCTTTGAAATAAAGACTCGATTTTAGTAATTAAACGCAATTAGGTACCAATTTATACGTCAATGTCTCAGAAGAGCTCTCTCTTGCACTTGACCACAAGATCCCACCACATCAAGTAAAGTAAACCCATTTCTTCAAAAAGCTTGCTGGACACGTATGAGTAAAAACGTCTCCACCTATAAATGTGTGCAATATATGTTTGCATTTTCACGTTTTGTTAATGAATGTATGTTTTGGTTAATTTGATAGCATTTTTTCTTTATATATTAATATAGGTAGAAATTATATATATGTTAATAAATGTATGTTTTGGTTAATTTGATAGAATTTTTTTTATATATTAATATAGGTATAAATTATATATAAAAGTTTGAAACCGAAATTATACCGAGATTTGGAAACAGAATCTCCCCGAGACAATGTTGTACCAAGATCTCGCTTGAGACCGAGACATACCGAAATACGAGATTAACTACATTGAACATGACTCCAAATCTTCGCCTGGGGATACTTTAAAATTGGTGATGTATCTGTATCGGCGATCAGATCGGATGATACCGAGCAAATGATTGAGCTCGGATCATCGTTGAGGGAGGGTTTGGTTGGTGAATGAAAAAGATGGATGCATCAGATTTCGATTTGATCCACTCATGCGGATTCATTGATAAAAAAGAAATTGAAATGGATTTGTGTTTCTATTTGTGCTACTACGATCTCATGAAAAAAAAAAATCCGAACACTAGCATCAAGAACGTTCTTCCGATAATGGATCCTTTGAAGAGTCGCGGTAAATTCAAAGTTAGCATGATCGAACGCTATTAAGAGGGACTCCTTTGTCCAAACCCATTTATTCCGAGATGCTCTCACAATATTATAAGAGACTTCCTTACTATTGTGAGAGTTAGATCCTCGTCATTATAAAAAAGACCGTCATTATATATCATATAGACGGTTTATAAGTGTCACCGTAGATGCAACTATGCATGAGCACTATCTCTCCGACACTCGGGTCCTCTTTATCAGAAGTCAAAGACAAGTTTGGAGAAGGAGCAAAGGAAGTGACCTAAGTTGTTTGCTGCCGTGGATTTTTAGAAGATATCAGGCATTTCATCAAACCTTAGGCGGGTTTCAGATAAGTTAATTCAAATCTTCAGAATATTGTATCCAATTTCCTCCTTTATAGTAGAGCTAAGAGTAGATCAATCAACCGAAATTGTGACAACATGTTACAGTAGAGCTAAGTTGACCGCAAATCTGACAAAAGTTGAAACTTGTAAAACCAAAGTTGCATAAAAATCATAAGTTTGATTAAGAATTACTTACTTGGATAGGGTTTAGCTTTATTTTTGTCATTTTGGGTGATTCTTAAAGGAGTTTTGTTCTTCAGCCTCTTCGACAATCGCTTAGGTTCTAGCAAGATCTTACTATGGTTGGGAATGTTCTGCAACTTTGTTTCATGGAGTTTTGATATTCTAGGAGAAAAAAAAATTCACGATAAAAACAAGACAAACAGAAGTGCCGGTTCAAAACAGTTTTTAAAGGACTTTCCTGCTGAAGACCCGATCTGTCAAATAGAAAAGAGCGGCCACATCGTAGCCGGAACGTGAATAGAGTCGGCTTGACGAATCACCATCCGTCCTGTCCCATAGTGGTGGTACGAAAAGTACGCCGTTTTTGTTTACGACTAAGAATATTATAGTGTTTTTGAAAGTGTGAATCAGATATTGTCAGATATTCCCTCCGTTACTTTTTAATAGGCCAGTTTCTTTTTTTGTGGAAATTAAGGAAATTAAGAGAACTAATCATTGAAAGTGGTCCCCATGACACTTGTCAATAAAAGAAGTGAAGAGAAATGGTCCCCATGACACTTGTCAGCAAAAGAAGTAAAGTGAAATGGTCCACATGACACTTGTCATCAAAAGAAGTTAAGAGAAAAGTGGTCCCAGAAACTGGCATATTAAATAGTAACGGAGGGAGTATTAAAGATCCCCAATATTATACTTAAATTTAAGCAATAACTTGTAATGGAAATGCACAAAAGAAAAAATGTCATAGCAATCCGCAAAGAAACATTAATGTCGGACCTTCTCAGGAATAATTTGGAGCTTGAGAATCTCAGAAGTACATTTGATAAACATAGAGATACATAATCAGATAAATAGGATGAAGTTGTCAGTACCAAGTGCTCAAATGGTGACTCCATATTTGCCACGCCTTGCAAGTTCTGCTGTCACTAACACCAAGAACGATATTCCCACCTCCACCAAGTTGTCCTACACATGGTTGTCCTGTGGATTTAACATTGACAATACCAGGTCGTGGTCCATCCAAACACAAACTAGAATCACCCAGGTCGTCATTAATATTATCGCTACCAATGGATTTTACAAAAGTATCTGAAATTTCAGGCAGTAATTGTTTGCTTCACAGAAATATCACGCATGAGCAAGTGTTTCGATATATTCAAACCCTTCTAGCCAAACATCAGGATTAACATCATACATTTCCTTAAAATTCTTAGTTTTAAGGTCAAAGGATATCACCTTGTCCTTCCCTATCCATAATATCAACCTTGATGAACCTTCTCCTTCCTCAATAAGCAGCACATGCAGTTTAAAACGGAAGTAAACAACAGATCTATCAAATATAATGCAAGGGTATACCGTTGTTAATGGACTAAGATCAACATAATACTTGAGATTCCATCCCGTATAGTCCGTATGCATCTCCCAAATGTCATAACGGGGCATGATGTCTTTGCGCATCTCCATAAGATGAATATGTCCCCTGCACTCATTGAAATATACAATGCGCCTACTAAAACATTCCGTGGGATCCGTAGGCATTGCAATTTTCTTCATTAACTCACAATCAATATCAAAATAATGGATAATTGCCAACCACTCGTCAATCCAGTGGACAGAACCATTCCAATACACACCAGAATAGGTTAATACACGAAGTCTAGAAAAAGGAAAGGGATCTCCTGCGTATCTCCAAGAGTCTGTCTTAGGAGAGTAGATTTCTATATGACATATGTCTTTGCTGACATCTGTTTTGCAGACACACACAGCTTCATAGTAACTTGATATCATAGGATCGAAAGCTATAGTTACACTAAAAACACGAGGGCCATCAGGTTTTCTGAATCGAGGTGAAGGAAGCGTTCTGCAACCCCTCGTGGATGGATTGTACACGACATAAGTTTTGTGACAACCACCGTTCTGAACTTTACAAAGAACAAGACCATGGCAAGATTGCGCTAAACCTAAACTCGAGTGATGTTCAACAGCAATTGGAGTATTGAATGGAACATAATCAATACCGTTCCGTCCATCCATGACCAGTGTTTCAAAATCTGATTCTATCGCACCTAGTCCTAGTGTTGTCAATCTTTTCTTCATAATTAGTGCAGGTGTAAAAAGACGACGACTACGAATATGATAGATTCTGTCAAAGTATGGATCAGATATTAGGGTTAGCCATTGTTTCGATATGGTTTTGAATACAAACAAAGATTTTACCGGTAATCGATATAAAATATTTACTAAGAGATTACTATTGTTTCCTATAGTAGATGCCGACGCTGTTAAGCTTTTGTTGCACAAATTTTTACTGGAAACTGAAAGCATCTTGATTGACAGAAAAGTTTCTTAAGCTCACGTCTAGCGCTGAAAATTTATTTCATAAACCCTAATAATTTTTAATGCCCATAAAATACCCTTTTAAGATATCGCATCTGCACATCCATCACTTAATTTATCATTGGATACTGATCAAACTCAATCTATTCCTATACACATTTCCAAATCTCCAAATCAAACAAAACCCGATCCTGTACCCGTAACAAAATCCACTAGCACTCCGTCAAATCCTGCTTTCCAACTCTCTTTTGTTGAGATGACACCTACACTTACACCTACACCTCAACCAATACCTACACATACACCTCTACCCATAACGCTACCTTCACCACTACCCACTCCTGATCCTCATCACACCACATCACAATTTATCAGTTCTTTCAACCAACATTATCACCCACCAATTCCTGTTTCTATAACACCTACCATAAATATTCATTCCCTTCTTTCAAAAACTCAATTTCAACCATCAATCTTACCCCCTTTATTACCAAACCCTGATCCTGCGTGCTTGATTACTCTACAAAATCCCAAATTTGTCATACCTTCTTGGATTGTTACCGAAGTTAATAGATTATTTACGTACGGCATTAGTCTGGGTATTAAATTAGACTATATGTCAAATCACTCCAAGAAATTTTTCCTAAAAATGGTCTAAATGGAGGGTCCGGTGCTCAAACATAATGTATTGCAATCTTCAAAGATGTCCATTTGTATCCGGAAAATTTTTGCAGTTCAAACTTTTTGCTGCGATATTTCTAATACAAAACTATCTTTGAGAGAACTAAGGCTATGTTTGATAACAGAGAAAGGAAATAATTCCATGGAAAGTGTTTCCATGGAATCAGTTTCCTGCGGGAGGCAAGGAAAGACTCTCCATGGAATTTCACGGAATTGAGTTTAAAACATACTTTAGGCCACGCTTTTATTGCAATTCCATGGAAACATATTTTTGACCAAACGACGGAAAACACACTATTTCTATGGAAAAATGGCTAATTCCATGAAATTAAATCCTATCAAACACAGCCTAAAAGAAAGAGTTACTCCACTTATTGGGTTTCAAGATACTTTCATGGTTGAGATTGAAGACGATACAGATGAGAATGAATTTTTAATTACGGAGGACAAAAGTTCTTCATCCTCACCAACTTACCCTCCTGGTTTTGAGCCTGTCATGGACAAAGCTTTGTGTGATGATGCAAGTTCTCCGGTTTCTACAAATGGTGTTTTACCAAAGAAATTATTATGTGAATGGAAAAGACTGGGAGTAACTCATTCTTCTGCAAGTTGTTCTTCTACTAAATCAAAAAGAAGAACTGTGGGTTTGTCTCTTCCCAAATGAATATGCAGATTCTTTCTTGGAATATCAGAGGGTTATGTTCTAGAGAAAGAAGGATGGTGGTGAAGAAATTAATTCATCTATACAAGGTTCCTATTATTATTCTTCAAGAGACTAAGATGATGTACTACACGGATTTTGATATTCAAAAAATTTGTGGAAATAATAACTTTGGTTGGACTTTCCAACAATCTTTTGGAAGTTCAGGTGGAATGATCATTCTATGGAATAAGGATATTCTGGAAGTTAATGACTCTTTGGTAGGAGATTATACTCTTTCTATTGTCTGTACAAACAAAGAAGATAGCTTTCAATGGATTCTAACTAATGTCTATGGTCCAAATAAGCCACATGAAAGGGACAGTTTCTGGGAAGAACTAGATAATGTTTGCAGTTTCTGGGATCTTCCTTGGTGTCTTGGAGGAGATTTCAATATCGTCCTGTGTTGCGATGAGAAGAAAAACTGTTCTACAGTAACCAAGAGCATGAAAAGTTTTGCAAATTTCATTGAACAACATGAGCTAATTGATCTTCCTCTCAAGGGAGCCAGATATACTTGGTCAAATAATCAAGAAAATCCTATCATGTGTAGGCTTGATAGATTTCTTCTCTCTCCTTCCTTTGAACTAAAATTTCCTCTTGCATCTCAGCTAGCAAAACCTAGACCAACATCTGATCATATTCCTTTACTCCTTGACCTCTCTGATCCTTCCTGGGGACCTACCCCTTTTAGATTTGAGATTCTTTGGTTTTTGGAAAATGGCTTTGTTGAAATGGTGGAAAACTGGTGGAACTCTTTTTGTTTTGCAGGAACACCAAGTGAGATCTTTTGGTTAAAGTTAAAAGATTTGAAAGGTTTACTCAAAGTGTGGAACAAAGACACTTTTGGCCATACAACAACCAAACTTCAAAATATTTTGTCCGACATTCAGGTGTTAGACAATGCTTCTGAGGATGTTTGCTTGAAAGAATCACAAGTTAGAGACAAGATTAATCTGCAGGTGGATTTTGAAAAGGTAACTCTCATGGAGGAGACTACTTGGAGGAAAAAATCTAAAAATAAATGGATCAAAGAGGGAGATAGGAACACTTCTCACTTCATGAGAATTGCTGCTACAAAAAGGAGGTACAACAGAATAATACAATTATATATAGATGGTGCTTTGATTTCTGACAAAAAAAAATTGCAGGATCACATTGTTGATTTCTACAGTTCTTTATTCACTGAAGAGATGTTAATAAGACCAGATTTAGAAGACATAAATTTTGATCAAATTAATTCTCAAGAGGTAGTTTTTCTAGAAGCTACTTTCACTGAAGATGAAGTTTTTTCTGCCATAAAGGATTTGGGAAATGATAAAGCTCCTGGACCAGATGATTATCCTATTCTTTTATTCTTCAACTGCTGGGGGTTTTTGAAACAGGATTTAATGGCAGTGGTGCATGAGTTCTATGCAAATGGAAGAATAGATACAAGGCACAACTCTACTTTTATTGCTTTGGTTCCTAAAAGAGACAGTACTGAAACCATAAAAGATTGCAGGCCTATTTGTTTGCTTACTAGTGTTTACAAAATTATATCCAAAGTTCTAGCAACCAGATTAAGCTTAGTTTTGAATAAAATCATTTCACCAGTGCAGTGTGCTTACATCCAAGGGAGACAGATAATTGATGGTACTCTCATCGCAAATGAGATGGTTGATTCAAGACTTAGCTCAGGGGTTCCTGGATTAATTTGCAAAATCGATCTAGAGAATTCCTTTGACAGAGTAAGTTGGGTTTTCTTGGAAAACATGTTAAAAAACATGGGTTTTGGTGATCAATGGTGCAAATGGCTGAGATTTTGTTACTCAACAGCATCATTCTCCATTCTTATTAATGGTACTTCTTTTGGTCATTTCAATAGCTCGAGAGGGGTTAGACAAGGTGATCCATTATCACCACTTCTTTTTAACATTGCTATGGAGGGTTTTTCAAGATATTTGGACAGAGTTGCAGAAATGGGTCAGTTTCATGGTTTCTCAAATGTGCAAAATGGAATTGTGATCAACCATCTTCACTACGCAGATGACACAATCTTTTTTCTAAATAATTCAAGAGATGAACCACATAATCTATTTTCCTCCTTGAAGTGTTTTGAATTAATTGCATGTTTGAAAATAAACACAGCTAAGACAAGAATCATTCCAGTTGGTTTATGCCAAGACTTACAAACTTGGGCTATGGAGATTGGATGCATCAAAGATAAGCTTCCATTTATTTATTTGGGTATGCCTTTAGGGGAAAAAGCTAACTCCAAAGAAATATGGGATCCAGTTCTTTCCAAATTTGATGTACGGCTATCTCATTTTAGCAAAATTTCGATCTCTAAGGGAGGTAAACTGACTATGTTAAAAACTATTCTTTCGGCTCTTCCACTTTATTATTTATCCCTTTTCAGAGCACCATCTTCATTGATTAACCAATTAGAAAAGAAAATGAGGAACTTCTTATGGGGTAACTCAAAAACTTCTCATTTGGTTAATTAGAGTTTGGTTATGTCTGAAAAAGGTAGAGGTGGTTTGGGTGTTTTAAATCTAAGACAATTGAACACTGCATTACTTGCAAAGTGGGCCTGGAGATTCGGTGTAGAGAAGGATCATCTTTGGTGTAAGATCATAACTGAGAAGCATGGTTCTATGTCTTCTCATTGGTTACCTGGTAGAGTAACTAATTCTTTTGGGATTTCTTGCTGGAAAATTATAGTGGAAACAAGTCAGTTGATCAATAATTACACTTCAATTAATATTCACTCTGGTTTTAGGGTATCTTTCTGGATTGACAAATGGAATGGAGATGTACCATTATATCTTTCTTTCCCAGACTTATTCAGGTTAGTTAAAGATAAATATGGTTCAGTTGCATCTCATACTTCAAATGGAGATTGGGTTTTTGATTTCAAAATAAGGCTGCTGGAAGACGAAGTTAATCATTTTGCTTTGTTACTTCTTCGAATTGGATCGATAGCTCCAAACCTGGATAACATGACAGATACTAGGCGATGGATTTTGGGGAGCAAGGGAGTTTTTTCAGTTAAGACTCTTTATTCACAAATGATTTTATCAGATGGAGTAGATGAATTTCCTTATAATTTCATTTGGCACGGTAAGATTACTCCCAAGGTTTGTTTTTTAGTCTGGTGTGCGGTGCATAACAAACTAAACACAATAGATATGTTGCTGCACAAGGGTATGGTTTTAGACAATATCTGTATTATGTGTGGAAGTTGTGAAGAATCTGCAAATCATCTTATTCTTCATTGCAAGGTTGCGTACAAATTATGGTTGAGCTTAATACCATCTGGTTGATCTTTGGATAACTCCATGAGACCATTTATGATCTAGCTCACACTGGAAGCATATGTACAACACACTGATTTCACAGTTTATTGGGGCATGATTCTGCAGCAATTGTCTGGGTTATATGGGGAGAAAGAAATGCGCGTACTTTTGATTGAGAGAAGCATGTTTTTAAGACGGATCTGGATTTAATCATCGAAGCAAAATCTCTGGTTACTGCGTGGGCGAAAGCTTTTGGTCATCAAAGTGTTACAGTGGGTGAAAATTGGGATGCAAACTTTTACTGATTGTTTTCTGTTTTTTTTATTTTCATTTTTTAATTTTGCTACAAGTTGTAGCATGTTTGTACATTCTTCTGTTTTTTAATAAAATCTATCACTTTCTATCAAAAAAATAAAAAAATAAAATACCCTTTTAAAACGAAGGTAGTAGTATTTATATCTCAAAAAACAACCCCACCTTCAGTCGCGCACGTGATGCCCTGTTTCCTGTTACCGTCCATATAACATTACGGCCGGTTTCCATTTGCGGGACCTGGTTGTCAGAGTTTAAATGGTAATGCGTAGAACATATGGATATTAAACCATATGAACGCTGTTTTAGAACTGGACAGTTGATCAAGAGTCAAGACCAATCTCAGAAGAGAGCCAATTAATAGTGCAACAGCAAGTTGTGGGAACCTCGTCGTCCTCACCATAAATTACCCGTAAGCCTTCGAACTGTGTACAGACTAGAATCTCAGCGCGTCTTCATTACCAATGTAATGATACATGTTAGTATCATCGGCGATGTCATAGTCATCATTACTAATGTAAAGGATGTCAAGTCAAACACTTGCAGATTTTGATTTCCCATAAAAAGCAGTGCTTTCACCATCACCTAGTTCTAGTGTTGTCAATCTTTTTTTGAGGAGATTAGGGTTAGCCATTGTTTCGATACGGTTTTGAATACAAACAAAGATTTTACCGGTAATCGATATAGAATGTCTACTAAGAGATTACTATTGTTGCCTATAATGGATGCCGATGCTGTTAAGCTTTTGTTGCACAAGTTTTTACTGGAAACTGAAAGCATCTTGATTGAAAGGAAAGTTTCTTACCTGATGTTGAAGCTCACGTCTAGCGCTGAAAAATTAATTTCATAAACCCTGATAATTTTTAATGCGCAAATACTACATTTTTAAAACGGAGGGAGTAGTATTTATATCTCAAAAAACAACCCCATCTTCAGTCGCGCACGGGGAGCCCACTTCCCTGTTACCGTGCATATAATATTATGGCCGGTTTCCATTTTCCGGGACCTGGTTGTCTTGGGAGCACCTCTCCGAGTATCAGAGTTCAATGGTAATCCGTAGAACATATGGATACTAAACCATATGAATATCTGTTTTCGCTACGGATACATGGGGCTCAGCAGAGAAACTAAAATGAACAACAGATTTATTTTCACATAAAAGATGAAACACGACGGTTAAAAGACACCCACAATTGATGGCAACGGACGATAGTAAATTTCCTTAGAGAATTCCATCTCAGTCGGATATTTTTTTGGTTTAAAATAACCGCGTACTAGAATGCATTTTTGTTCTGCCTACCTTGCTGGGCTGGCTCGCAAGCCCGTTTCTTTGCGGTATCCAAAGCCTATTTCGATACACTTGCCTTGCCTACTCTTTTTTTTCTACCCATATATGAATTCCTATCTCCGCCCACTCACATGGCTGCTGCTCAAATTGTATAAACCAAAAGTACATTTACCAAAAAGTCATCAAATCTTCTTGAGCAAAATATGATCCGAGGAGAGCAAAAATCGTAGTTAACTCACTGATTAGAAATAACTCGTTACAGTTTTCAGACTCGGACAAAAATGCCCATACACATCACACGTATTCCCTCTACATGTTCAAAGATTCAATCATCTTCCTCTCTCGCAACAAACCTAGAAAGACTATTTTTTCCTAAACAGAAGGGAAGAATCAAGTTTCATAACTTTATTTTTGTTATTCTTTTAATAATAATAATTGTATAGCTAACCAGTCCCCGCTTCAATTGATGGAATCAAACTGGAACTTTAAAAAAAAAACTAAAACCGACGGTTCTCAGATCACATTTTTCTCTCACAAAATCGATGGAATCAAACTAAAATCGATGTGAAAATAACTCGTTGACGAAGAATATGAGTGGTATGGGCATTTTTGTCCGAGTCTGAAAACTATAACGAGCTAGTTCTAGTTAGTGAGTTGACTACGATTTTTGCTCTCCTCAAATCACATTTTGCTCTCCCTCTAACAAAAATCATCTTCTTATACAACAATTCAACAAACAACGAGAAACCAGAGTACCTATTTTCTAAGACGTACAGAATGATTATCGGTTGGGAAATTAAGAACTCCCAACCGTAAATAGTTTCCAAAATTTATTTTCTAATACGTAAAGTATGATTAACGGTTGGGAAATTAAGAACTCTCAACCGTAAACGGTTTCAGAAATTTATTTTTCAAAACTCTAATTTAAATGAATCGAAGCCTTTTGGCAATCAAAAGCAAAGATAAAAGGTGGGTTTTCTTAGTTTTTTGTTTTTATGATATCATGATGTGATGGAGAAGAAAAAAAGAGTAATATATCTAAGTTTTTTTATGATTATCATCTTCATCATGATAATATTATGATCATCATGATATATGATTAAGAAGAGGAGAAGAAAGAGAAGATAATTGATTAAAAGAGTTAGATTTTGATTGATTTAAGAGTAAGCGTATTTTTGATATTATACGTGGATGAGGTCTCTCCTTATCATGTTTTGGTTGCATTTAGTATTTTAAGCCCCCAAACTCTCAGCGCCCCCAATAATAGGATTCTAAAAAAAAAAGCGCGTACTACTTTCTATGAAAGTGAGTTTGTTGTACTAATTTGTGAGGGTACTCTGGTTGAATTGTTGTATAAGAAGACTTTTTGGTAAATGTACTTTTGGTTTATACAATTTGAGCTGCAGCCATGTGATCAGTGACAGTGAGTAAACACTAACAGGCTTTGGATCCAGCAAATAAATGGGCTTTCGATCCAGCCCATCAAGGTAGGCTCAACAAAAAACAGCAAGTGAAAGAAAGAAGCCCACCCATACAAGAAACAAATACCCAACCCAACAAAAAGTCAGTAGGACTTCTTTCTCTTTTCTTCTCCAAATTAAATCCGCCAATCACATCCCTCCACGTCACCAATTCAAAGGATAGATAACAACCGCTGATTTTCAATTCAAACCGCATGACCCTTCTCCTCCCTATCCATTCCATTTCAGACATACCCAGACATAAATTTTTCAAGATTTTTTCATTTCATTAAACAAATTATTTCTGTTCTTCTTCTCATCAAGCATTGAATGTTTGTATCTAGTAATGTCAGCAGAGTAGGAGGAATTTTAGTTTTTAAAATGGAGCGTATCGTTGGAGTTAGGAACAGTGGAGTAATGGCTGTAGTATCACCATATCCAATTTGGGGGTCTAAACGAACAAATAAATTGATTATTAGAGATAAAACCCATTTCTTTAATCATTCAATTCATACCTCTTCAGTGGTTAGAGTTAAGGCTAGTAATGGCGGTACTAGTAGTGGGAGTAGTAGTGTTGTTGTTAAAGAAGAAGAAGGGTTTTTTGATGAAGAAGATTATATTAAAGCTGGTGGTTCTGAGATTTTGTTTGTTCAAATGCAACAGAAGAAACCCATGGACAAACATATTCTGATTTCTGATAAGGTATAAAAAAAAAAAAAATTATTTTTGATGAATAAATTTTGTTAGATTTATGATTATTAGTCAAAACAAAATCTGGGTTTCATTATTTTGAGCCAATGAGTGAGTATTAGAGATTCAATTACAGTTTGTATAAAGGGTTTATAGGGAAGTAGCTGCAAATTGGTGCATTTAAATTTTTGTTCAACATTTCTGTGAATTCGATTGTTATGTTAATAGGCTAGAGAAATTGAAGACATTTGCTTCAATTTCCGTTAAAATGTAAACGAAACATACATGGATATTTATTGGTAACAGCCATGCGTTTAAGAGTTCAAATAGCACTGACAAGGAAAACTGAGATGCCACATAGAGAGTGAGATTATAGACATGGGGATTGTGGGGCTATTGGATCCAACATTTGTGATTATGACGGCTTCGGTTTGCTTTTACTGTCATAGATAGAGGCGAAATACGTCTTTGTTAACTGCTAAGTATTTCGGTTCTAGATGGAAGTGCACTACTTAGCATGAGGAAGATTATTTCTGATTTCCTATGTTAGTGTTTCGTGGTGCTACCATGTACACCATTGTGTATTACTAATATGCTTGTCTGCATGAAATCATTTTCTACTGCCATTATGCAGTTGCCCACGATATCTGTTGGAGAATCTGTACTAGATTTGGTTATAATTGGTTGTGGTCCGGCTGGTCTTTCCCTGGCTGCAGAAGCAGCTAAATTAGGCCTACAAGTTGGTCTTATTGGACCTGATCGACCTTTTACAAACAATTATGGTGTGTGGGAGGATGAATTCCAAGGTAGATTGCGCATCATTTCTACTTGAAAATGTGTTCTGTATTTAAGTCTTTGAAGCTAATTATTTTGTGTTGTTAGATCTTGGGCTTGAAGGGTGTATTGAGCATGTTTGGAAGGATACCATTGTATATCTAGATAGCGATAAACCAATTCGGATTGGCCGTGCATATGGAAGAGTTGACAGGCAGTTGTTATACGAAGAGTTGTTGAAAAGGTAAGAATAACAACATTTTTTATCATTTTAATTATAAATTGAAGCTCTTTGCCATAAATGAAACCTGCAGTTGCCGACATATTGATTTATCCTGTCATCAAATTTAATAGATTCGGTTGACGTCCCATAGGTGTGTAGAGTCGGGCGTTTCATACCTTGACACTAAAGTGGAGAGAATAGATGAAGCTGAGGATGGACATCGTCTTGTAGCTTGTGAAAGTGGGAATGTGATTCCTTGCAGGTATTATGGGTACCCTCAAGTCTTAGTTGTTTAGTGCCTGTGCTTTTCCTGACATCTCTTTTCCTGCTCCAGGCTTGTTACTGTTGCATCTGGAGCAGCTTCAGGGAAGCTTCTGGAGTATGATGTAGGAGGTCCTCGTGTTTCTGTGCAGACAGCATACGGCTTGGAGGTTGAGGTAAGATACTTTCGAGAGGGCTCAGCTTTTAAAAGTTGGACGTCCTAACTAGACTGGTAGTTCTGTTTGTTAGTTTGTAGCATATTCCGTTGTTGTGACTAGACAATCCGTCTTTCTGTATATTTTCAGGTGGAAAATAGTCCATACGATCCAGACCTAATGGTTTTCATGGACTATAGAGACTACATGAAACAGAAAGTGAAACTCGTAGATGAGGAATACCCTTCATTTCTTTATGCCATGCCCATGTCACCAACAAGAGTTTTCTTTGAGGTTCGATATGTTTATTGTAGTTTGTGAATTTCTATTGGCTATATTTGCAACTAGCTTTTTAAGAAGACGTCTACTATTTGGTGCAGGAAACTTGTTTGGCTTCCAAAAATGCGGTTCCTTTTGATCAACTGAAGAAAAAACTGATGGCACGATTGGACAAGATGGGTATTAAAATTGCAAAAGTTCATGAAGAGGTATACACATTATTTTCCTACTTTTTTTTTGTAGTGCCGGTACTTATTTATTTTGCTGTCACAATTTCTGCGCAATTTGGAGTACTTTCTGATGCACTCAAGCTGTTTTATGTTTCATAGGAGTGGTCTTATATTCCAGTTGGTGGTGCATTACCTAGCACAGAGCAAAAGACCCTTGCATTTGGTGCTGCAGCCAGTATGGTGCATCCGGCCACAGGTAAGAAAACAGCAATTTTTCCCCATCTTGTTTTTCTATTGATAAACTAAAATATTTTTCTTTTCTGCTCTTTTTCCTCAAACAGGCTACTCAGTTGTGAGATCATTGTCCGAGGCTCCAAGATTTGCATCTGTAATTGCAGAAATTTTGAAGACTAATAGTGACTCAGAGTGGATAGCTACTCAAGAAAATAGTACGATCAATCTCTCAAGCCGTGGTATGTATTGTTCTGTCACCCATAACTCTAGTTATGCTGCAATTCGATGAATTGCTTATATGTTTTTGTTTAAATGACAGCGTGGAACACTCTTTGGCCAAAAGAAAGGAAACGTCAAAGATCATTCTTTCTCTTTGGGCTAGAGCTGATTGTGCAACTGGATATTGAAGGCATAAGAACATTCTTCCAGACTTTTTTCGGCCTACCAGACTGGTAAGCCTGACACCCCAACTTCATAAGCTGTGCAGTAAAATTTTCATCTTATAGTTGAAATTGATAGGAAATCGAGGATATTAATACATTCAGTTTTCCATGTCTGTGTTGCAGGATGTGGAAAGGCTTTCTGGGATCTTCACTCTCTTCAACTGACCTGTTACTTTTCGCGGTTTACATGTTTGTAATTGCACCAAACAGTATGCGGAAGTTACTTGTAGGACATTTACTTTCTGATCCTACGGGAGCTTTGATGGTAAAAACTTATCTCTCATAGTAACCCGTTGGGTTTCGCCCGCTATCTTCATAACCTTGTTTTTTTGCCAATAATTTCATCTACACACCTTTGTTCATCATCAACCTTTGATTGTTGCAATGATCTGCCAGTCTGTAAATAGTCAGAGTTTGTGTCTCAGTAATGTACAAATAATCCAGCTTAGATGGCACTCTACGCAAACATACACTGCAGTGTTTGTCATTGTCACCATTACTGATCACCATTACAAATAATCACTGCCTTCGTCAAGCTTCTTCTTCGTGTGGTCAAATTGAAGCTAGCACTTCTTTTGTAAATTATCATATGTAATGGATATGAAAAGAACTTCCAAATTTTAATGAAATACCATTATAAATTTGTAAGTATAGCGATGATACCAGCAAACTTTGATTGAGCAATGGCAGCTGAGCCGAATTGCACCGCGCCTTTTCTTTCAAAATTTGAGTGCAGGTTCCTATAGCAACCTCTTGACCATTTCTCTGTCATTTTTGTATGCGTGCACTTTCAAGGAGACTGCCCAACAGTTTTGCTCCATTAGTGATTGAAAATGCCAAGAATCCGCATAAAATATAGCTATACTTGCCCAAAGCATCCTTCTTAGTAAAACCCCATTGCCTAGGTAATATGCCAATACCTGACACTCTGATGTGGTCTCTGTCAAGTTTTTTTTTTTTTTTTTTTTTTTTTTTTTGGGAAAAAAATGAGTTTTATTAATCCAGAAGGTTTGAGGGGTTGTCCCTCAAGTCCTTCTCAAGTTCAGTACAAATGAAGGAAGGAGCTGAATCCTGCCACAAGTCAGACACCTTGTACTTTCTAGAGTGTTTTGCTAGCGAATCAGCTACATCAGAGCCGATCCTGAGTGTCGAAGGGCCCTGTGCGAATGTGATCGTAGGGCCTTCATAATGTCGAATTATTTTTTCCATTATAATTTTTTTTCAACTAATAAATCATTATTTTTAAGTTAAAACTTGACTTATGCGGCACATGAGTCCATCACTAGTACTTAACATATATGCACTCAACAAGTATGCGGAAAATGTTTTTGAACGTAACTATGGTTTGCATTCGTAAGATAACTAGTTCGTTTTCAAATTCTAGATGCTAAATTGCATTTTGAATAGTGAATTAAATATTAGATGTCAGTTTTCGTACGTAAATTTAAAAAATAAGTATAACGTTAATCTCACATTTCGTAACTAAAAAGGGTTTTCCAATTTAAACTAAGTTCTATGTTATACTGACTAAAATTATAATCAATAGCTTTTGACAAAATTTTATAGACCCTAAGCCTTGGTCGAATCTCTCTCTCTAGGTTTGTTTTGTCAAAATTTTAAATGTGCAAATGAAATGGGCTTGAGTATTAATGTGTCCACTAGTATAAAATGGCCCTAACCAGAGCTGGGCCCTGTGCGGTCGCACACCCTGCACGCCCTCAGGCCCGGATCTGAGCTACATTGTTGCAATCTCTTATTACATGACTCACTTTCCAACTTCTAAAATAGTTAAGATAAAATTTAACATCTTTGATAATGGGTATATGCTCCGAATTTATGCTTGTGTCAGCACCAATGATCGCAGCAGCTACATTAGATGAATATGGATCCAGAATGATACACTCTAGTTGCAAACTCGCTGCCCATTTCACTGCTTCCAATGCTGCCATACACTCTCCCTCCTCAGCGCTTAGATATACATCTCTGTAGATGCATCTCAACCATTGATGAGCCCCTGCAAAATCTCTGATTATTAGTCCAATTCCACATTCCTTATGCAATAACTTATAAGAATCATCTAAGTTTACAATAAGAAATGGTGCAGACGGAGGTGTCCAAGTACTATTTCTAGACAGGGGATTAGTGGTTCTAAGCATGGAAGAGATAGAGTCATCATAAATGACAGAGTGAAGAAGGTTTTGAGATCTTCTTATGCATGGGACTGGATTAGGTTTTGAGTTGTCAAACACTGCATTGCATCTCTCCTTCCAAATTTCCCAGACATCACAAGATATTTGAATGATCCAAGAATCCCCAGCTTGATTGTTGTTGGAAAACCAACTCAAGACCCAAGATTCTTGAGTATGAGAGCTTGTCATAGAACTAAGGCCACCTGAAACATAAGTTAAGACTTCCCTGGAGAAGGAACAGTGCATTAACAGATGTTCAGAAGTTTCCAGTACCTTATTGTAAAACTGGCATATTGAAAAAATATCCACATGTGTTCCTCGTGAGTCTTTCACTTGTGGGAACTGTGTCAGTGATACATTTCCACAAGAAGAGCTTAACTTGAGTTGTAGTTCTCAGTTTCCAAAGTTTTTTCCAAACTTCAGTATTAATCGGAGATTGCTGGACTGAGCTATTTTTTAATTATCTCCATCAACTTCCTATAGGCTGACTTAATTGTGAATTGTCCATTGTTGGTGAGTGTCCAGATTAGGTTATCTTCTGCGTGCTGAGGAATTCTTATTTTCAGGATTTTGACAGCAACATTAGTGTGAAAAATTTCTTGGATAACTTCAGATTTCCAAGTTTTTGTCACTGTGTCAATCAGATCTGACACAAGAATATAATCCTGAGCATTAATGGAAGAAGTTGCAGCTGGAACAAGAGTGTCTTCAAATCCTAAAACCCATCTGTCACTCCAAATCAAGATATTTTTCAAATTCCCAACCTGCCAAAAGCTGAATTTCTTGATAAAGTACATACATTTATACATGCTTTTCCATGCCCAGGTTGTATTCTTCTTGTCAGGAGCATGTAAAAGTGAGAAGTTTGGAAAATACTTAGCCTTTAAAGATTTATCCCATTGTTGCTTTGAGTTTTTTCACAGTCTTCATCCTGATCTTGCTAGTAAAGCTTGATTGAAGCATTTCATGTCTCTGAACCCCAGACCTCCATTTTCTTTGTCAGTTCACAGCTTTGTCCAAGCAATTGTGGTTATACCTTTCCCTTTGTCTTTGATCCACCAGAAAAGTCTTTGAACTCTTTTTAGTTCATCAATGGTACAATTTGGTAGTTGGAAGGTGCCTATCTGATATAATGGCATGGAAGTAAGGATATTTTAACCAGTGTTGTTCTTCCTGAGTGATTAACCATCTTTCCTTTCCATCTTGATAGACTTGTTTTCATATTTCCAACTATTCTATAAAAGGAGTTTGTTTTTCTTCTGTTTAAGAATAGAGGAATACCTAAATAAACCTCTTCCTTACTCATGTATTGAACCTTTAATCTTCTTGACAGCATTCTACAGTGTCTTGGATGTAGATTTTTGGAGTAGTGGACTGCTGATTTTTGGAAGTTGATTTGTTGTCCTGAGCTTGCACTGAACTCTTGAATTACATCCAGAAGGTTGTTGACATTGTGAATATTTTCTTTGGTGAATAAGAGACAATCATATGCAAAGAGAAAATGGTTCTCTTGAGGAGCATTTCTTGATATCTTCACACTCTGTTTTATATTGGTATCTTCAGCATCATCCATGGCCCTAGTGAAAACCTCCATAGTCATGAGAAAGAGATAGGGTGACAATGGGCCACCCTGTCTAAGACCTCTTGTAGGTTTGTAGGAATAACATAGTGAACCATTCAGCTTGATGCTTATTTCTGAAGTGGTAATGCACTCCTCAATGAGATCACACCAAGCATTTGAGAAACCCATCTTTAGAATTATCTTTCTTAGAAAAACCCACTCAACTCTTTCAAAGGCCTTTGACATATCCAGCTTTAGTGCCATATAGCCTTGTTTTCCCTTTTTTCTTCTTCATAGTATGTATAAGCTCTTGTGCAAGAAAAATATTATCTGCAATTTCTCTACCAGAGACAAATGCAGCTTGCATTAGTGAAATGATTTTGTCCATATACAGATTCAATCTTGTTACTAATAGTTTTGCGATTAACTTGTAAGTTGTATTTCATAAGGAAATTGGCCTGTACTCGGCTGGAGTCTGTGGAAGCTTTACTTTAGGGATAAGATTTATGTTTGTTTTGTTTACACTCTAGAGCAGCTTGCCTATTGTGAAGAATCTCTGAACCATATCAATAACATCTTGACCAATTATATCCTATTGTGTATGGAAAAAAACCTGGAGGGAAGCCATCTGGCCCTGAAGCCTTCCATGGTTTCATTGCCTTTAAGGAATCATAAATTTCACCAACATCAGGAACCCTTATAAGAAAGATATTATATGCATCAGTGATCTTCTCTGGAATTAGACTAAGAAGTCTTTCACTAACAGTGGGGGTGGTGGTAGTACTAACTTGAATGAAGTGTTGATTTAGAAGATGCTCCATGTCATCTCTACCAGAACACCGATTCCCATTGTTATCTTTTAAAGCTTCAATCATGTTTCTAGATCTTCTATAATTAGCCATTGTATGGAAATGCTTTGTGTTGTTATCCATATCAATGATGTTTCCTTCACCATATTTTGCCTCCAGAAATGGTTTTCTCTTTGTTGCCATTCTTCTATTTGTTGTTCCACATGTTGTACTTCTTGAGTATTACTGCCATCAGTTGAGGAAGTCTGTAGTTGAGTCATTTTTTGCTGCAAGCCTTTTAATCTATCTTGAATATTGCCAAAAGTTGTTTAGTTCCACTTAGAAAGATATCTCCTTGTGCAACTCAGTTTTTTTATCAAGTTTAAAACATGAAGAAGCCCTTACTTCATTTGTCCAAGCTAAATAAATTTGGTCCCTGCAAGTTGTACCCTTAACAACATTTAAAGAAGCTTAAAGTTTTGTTCCCTTTATAGGTATCATCTGAAAGGTTCAAAAGAACTGGGCAATGATTAAAGCCCATTTGTGGTAGATGAAGAAGGTGAGCATCTGGAAAGAGAAGTATCCATTCTGAGCTAAATAATGCCCTATCAAGCCTTGGTTTAATTCTTCCAGTGCCATGCTTGTTTCCTGTCCAGGTAAAGGGGTTATCATGGAATCCTAAATCTTTTAAACCTGCATCATCAATGAGCTGTAAAATACTATAAGAGGATCCACAGTTAGTATTCATATCCTCTAAATTGAGAGTAATATCTAAGTCACCAAGAACAATCCAGGGTGAAGAAGGATTATCTTTTCCTAGATTACTAATGTAACTCCATTGCTCACTTCTTAAGTTATTGCATGGTGTTCCATACATACAAGTCAACAACCATTCTGGTTTAGATGGGTCACTCACAATAAGGCAGCGAATCATATTATTATCATGAGCAGCAATTTCTAGTTTGAAACAATCTTTCCATAAGAGAACTAGGCCACCAGCTCTACCTATACTATGAACATAGAAAGATTTTGGAAACTTTAAAGGCTTAACAAAATTTAGAATTTTATCTGAATCAATTTTTGTCTCACACAAAAAGACTATGTCAAGGTTATAAAATTTATTTAAGTCCTTTAAATGATTTCTAGTATTTTTTTTATTTTAAACCATTGCAATTCCAACTAATAATCTTCATATCGGCAACAAGAATTATTGATTCTACAAAACTATTGTGGATTTTAACAGAAAGAGAAAAGGTGTAATAGGAGCAATCAAAATTAAAGTGTTGAAATGAGATGCAATGCCTAGAAAATACTTGTTTCTCCACTGGTGCATTGTTGGATTGTGCAGTTTCCTTGATAGTCATTTGTGGTACAGAAATCTCTAGTTGTTTTCCATTACCATGATTAGTAGAGGATGATGAAGATTGCGTCTGAATGTCACTTTGGCTAGTAGAGTTTCTCTAGCGTTTTCCTAGTCTGCCAACCTCTTCAAGAGTAGTCTCACCACTATTTGCTGAAGTATTTCCAAACCTAATAAATATCCCATCTTTTGGTGGAACAAAAGGAGTTTCCTTCAACAATTTCTTCTCTCTATGTTGAGGTGCAGCATCAGAGCCAGTTTTCTAGACTGCAACATTGCTTCTCTAGGTCTTTTTGTTCCCAAAATAATGAACTTTTTGATGGGCTAATTTTAGGAATTTTGTTGCAGCAGTACAATCCTCCTTTGAGTGTTTTAAGATAAAACAATTTGGGCAGATCCTATGTGGTTGCTTTTCATAGTAAAAACGAATCCATTTTGTGTTACCAGCTGAGTTAACTGCTAAAATCCCTCTATCAAGTTGTAGTAGCTTTTCAAATCCCCCGGTCTCTTATTTTCCATCCTTGCTAGTTGTCCTTTTTTTCCAATTCATTTCTTTTAAATTTAATTTTCAACTAAGACAATAACAAATCCGGATCTAATTTTACTAATTAGCTCAATTTTGATAATTGTTCAATTTAGAGAAATAAACATCATGTTTGTTTAGGATCTGACTGAAATCACCCGACTCGTTTGGATCTGACTCAATATGTTTGTGAGTCAGTGGTTTGGTCCCATGAATCTGGGTATTTTGTTATCTGACTCAACCGAGACTGAGTGAGATGTTATTTCCGAATCAGATCTGACTCAAAATAGAAAACAAAGGGTTACGTTGATGACTTGGCGCGAGTCAGGGGCTGACTCGGACCCAAATGCCCAATCAGCTGCAAACAAGCAAGGTAGAAGTTTGTTTTTTTAACTACGAAAAAAAAGCCACGCCTTAAGTTTTCCGATGAACATTATTGTACAGCAGTTGAGAAATTTGATGGAAAAGATACTACCAATGTTTACCTCCAGCGCCATCTCCATATTCAGATTTTGGTTTTACACCTAGTCATGGCATTTTATTGTCGGTTACCTAAAACCGATGCACAGAAACCGATCACTACTCGGTTGGTACAAAATCGAACCGATTGAGCTAGCTGGTTTGTAAATGAATCATGTTATCGGGGCTTGAAAAGGCTTGGTTTTTTTGGGGATGCATAAGGTCACCGAATTGTAATAGTGAACACCCCATATCCAAATATTTTACATAATGACTTATATGCCTCTATTTGATTTGAGATAATAAACTTGATTAACATCACTAACCATGATTAGCTAATCAATTAAGACTAATTTATCTATTTAAGTTAAGTGATGAAGATGAAAATTAAAAGAACAAGAAAATCATAGGGAAGAGAAGATGAAGAGAAATGAAATGATTTTTTTTTTGAAATGAGTGATTCAAACAAGACTTTTGATGTAGGTTAATCCTCATCTTAAAAATACGATAACATATTAATACCCATCAACAACGAGATCAGTTCTTTGCTGATTTTATAAAAAATATGCAATTTTTTTCTCAAACTTAATATAACCATTATGAACCTTACTATGATTTTGAAGGACCAACCCAAGAAGAAGAAGAAATCAAAGAAACAAATGCTCAAGTTAGCTCGAATATAACTCCAGTTTCAGTTTTGAAGGTCATATTTGCAAGAGATTCGATTTTTTCCTTCCGAAAACCCTAGGTTTTTAGCCGCCTGATGCGTGTCGTAACCACAACAAATTAATTAATATTTAACACCTAATTAACAAGTAATATAGGGTAGTCAAGATCGTTTGTAAATCCATGACGGGAAATATATTTGGCTTGCGTTGTCTGCTAAGGAGTTCAAGTTTTTCCGTCTCCCCGCCATTTCCATTAACAACATTCCGAAACTGTACACATCTGACTTATATGAAACACTTCCGATATTTCTGTAGAATAATTCAGGTGCCATGTATCCTATAGTCCCTCTAGACCCATGTGTTACTGAAATCATACTAGCATCCATCGAGTATGACCTTGCTAAACCAAAGTCTGAAACTTTTGGGTTATAGTTCTTGTCGAGTAAAATATTATGAGGTTTAATGTCGAAATGTAGTATTCGCATACCACATCCTCGGTGTAAATATTCAATCCCATGAGCTATACCTAATGCAATTCTATAAGATTTCTCCCAACAAAGTAGGTTGCTAAGTTCTCCATCGTCTTTTGGGAATAAATATTTCTCCAGAGATCCATTCGGCATGAGTTCATACACAAGAGCTTGTTTAGAACGTTCAGCTACAAACCCAATGAGTTTTATGTTTGGGGAGGCTTACGAAATCCGAGATGCTATGCGAAATACGAAACCTACACAAGCAATGACATACAAATGCGGAAATACACAAACTATGACGATATAGAAGCAATCACACAACACCGGCAATTACGTGGAAAAACCCCTCCAAGGTGAAGGGTAAAAAACCACGGGCAAATCTTCCACTATAATAATAATGGGTTACACACAATTCTCCCAAATTTGGGGATAAACACTTCTTCAAGGTGCCTATAGCACTTGGATATCAATTTGCCTAATTACACTCACCCCTAAGGATGGATCAACAATTCATTCACCAAATAGATAATAGACACTATCAATTTGACAATAGGAAGTGATTTAGAAACTTACTACTAGGGTTTGAACAAACCCTAGAATTTTCCCCCTTTGAAGAGATGTGGAAATTGATAGCTCAATCTTCACCACAACAAGCCAAGGATCCTTACACAAGAACCCTTTCTCCTTCTCTTCAAGATAACACCAAAATCATCACCAAAGATCAACTCTAATGGTGGTTTCTCCCTTTCTCTCTTTTCTTCTTCCTCTCTTTCTCTTTCTTCACAAAAACAAGTGAAGAGCTCGAATGCATCTCCTGATGCCTTTCTTATTTTAACCAAAACATAAAAGAGCTGCTGCTAATTGGCTCCCCCCATTAGCTAGGGGGCATCCCAAATTGTTGGGCCATAAGGCGTGAACCCAACATTTTACCACATTCACATGATGTATCTTTCCCATTGTAGCTACTTCATTGACGAAATCTTGCCCATCTCCTTTTGTTGATCTAAGGATCTTAATTGCAACACCACGATTATTACTACGAAGAGATCCTTTGTATACAGATCCAAAACCTCCTTGACCCAATTTTTCTTTGAAATTGTTGGTCATTTTCTTGACATCATTGTAGGAGTACCTTATAGGCATTTGGTCTCTATAGGTGTCTAAGAAGTCTTCGATACTTGCATTCATGGCTCGGTTCCTTTTTCTCAATGTAAAAATCAAAATCGGGATCACGAATGGTGCTGCAAGTATAAATCTTGGAAGCACAATCATGATGAGTATTCCTGGAAAAACAAAACTAAATAGATGTAAGCCATGTTGCGGAGGTTATCTCGCCCAATTGAACTATACATCTAGGTTAATTAAAGGGTTAACCTAGTTGTAACTCACCCTGGATTGTCATATCGGATTTCACTCTGTTATACTTAAACAAGAATCTGATAAATTAAAACACTAGTATCTATTAATTCAAGGTAAATTAATATCCCATTACTTAAACCAAACAAAATCCAACCAAATTCATAACCTAAAACATGCCATAAGTAATCTTTGCATAGTGAAAAGTTGAATTGACATTAATAACATAAACCACTCATCCACTACGACCAAAATTCTTGGGAACATTCTCAGAAGATGATGGAGAACTATGGGGAGTCTGGGAACCACTCATCTAATCGTCCTCGTCGTTAGTATAGACATCATCCTTCGTCGAATTATGTAACTTGTAAAGCCTGACAAGCATTGTTTTTGTTGATCAGAATCCAAATATAAAACCTCCTCAATATTACGAGTCAAGCCCCTGGACATCCACTTAGCTCGCTTGACCTATTTTTGTATCAAGTTCACATCCTTCAATCAAATATTGTACATAATTTGGGAAACGTATATAAAAATAAGAAACATATACTTATCATATGTACCATCATCATAGCAGTATCAAACCTTGGTAGTTCCTGTAGTTCTTTCTCCTTTTCAGGGTTCCTAAAAATGGTGAAAACCATATAAGAAGATAGAAGGAATTCACTTAGAGTGATATAATTACGGTTAGGAAACATCATACGACCTATCCGTAAGACATAATATCGGCTGGGAAGTGTGAGACTACCTAACCGTAAAAAGAGTCTCGGCTAGGAAACATACAAAAGATCTAGAATATCGTTTGGGAAGTGTGAAGCTACCTAACCGTAAACATAGTCTCGACTAGGAAACATACAACACGGTTTGAAAAAATCAATTACAATGAGGAAATTCATAGCCAAAACACTCATCACTTAAATATTTTCTGCAGACACAGAACAATTTACAGTTGGGAATATCTCATCAGTATAAAATAACTCACGGTTGGAATCTCGAATTTTCCCAACTGTGTGCACCCTTAACGGCTGGGAGTTCTTAATATCCCGACATGGATTATTTATACACTACGGCTAGGATGATATGATATCCTATTCTTGATCGTCTAAGAAACCTATATTCGGAACCATAAATTCATCAATCTAACATATTTTTCCAATCTAACACTAAAATAACTAGTGGGTTTTTCAATTCTTACCTAGTAGGAACCATTTGTAGAGAATTCATAGGTGTTTGGACAAATTGGTTCACCACATCTCCATTAATGGAACATTAATAACTTGACCAATTTCAGAATCAGGGTTCATTCGGCTAGATCTTGTCACTCTTGATCTTGTTGTCATCTTGAGAATCAACTTGAGTAGAATCAAATCACCTTGAGTTGTTTGAAGAATCAACTAGAAAAGACGCATGTGCGATGCACTTGCCGACTACCGCTCAGTCACAAAACCTATACAACAAAAAATTTAACTAAAATAATTCTTGTTTAAATGCCCGCCTTCTTGAGAAGCACAGCTTGTATGTACCCATGCACCAAAAGACCATCCACTAGGCCAAATATCAACATAGGTGACATTTCAAAACTGTCACTATATCAATTCCATGACGGTTCAGGTGAAATTTGAAAGTGTCACCAATGTCGATGTCACCGTAGGGGTTATCTTATACTGACGCTTATGAACTGTCACATAACCGTCACCAATTAGCCTTCAAAACTGTCATGAAATATATTAAACCGTCATTGTAACAGACATCCACGACGGTTTTTTATTGAAAACGTCACCTTAACGATGTTATGGTGACTGTTTTCCCAAGAAACCGTCAATATAATGTTGAAAAGCGTCAGCATAAATATTATTTCCAACGGTTTTCTTATACAACCGTCAATTTATGTACATTTTGCTGACGTTTTTCTTTAAAAACAGTCACTTTTGCACTCTTACGGTGATTCTATTTTATATAAAACTGTCACGGCATCTGTGTTTTGTGTTTTCCTTTGATAACCGTCATGGAATTACTTCGGTGACTTTTTAAATTTACATGCGAAACCAAATTAAAAACTTAATGAAATTGTATATTATATTTGCTGGCTTCAATTTACATTCTGATATTTTAAGAAAAAAATAATTACATTCCCATCTTGCTCATATTACGACCCGCTTTTTTCTTCATTACTGTAACCCAAGGAATTATCACCTCCTCTGAAGTGACGGAGTCACCCATTAGCTGAGCATGGGATACTCTTTTCCAAACCTTTTCTAACATTTTTATCCCCTTGTTATTAGAAAAGTTTGAATTTGAATTTGAAAAAGACGAAATTCGAGGCGTAACTTCCGCATCCTTAAAAATCTTCCGTATGGAATATTTTGTCTAGTTTGTTGGGTCCACACCCCTTGTAGAATCATCATGACCTACGCAGTCATGATGATGAGGGATCACCACCTTTTTCTCCACTAGGAATGCAAAATATCAGAACTTTCTTCTTTCCCTTTCGTGTAGGCAATATATTTACAACTCTATAAAAACCACTTGCCGGTTACAAGTTCCATCAATACTATTCCCATACTGTAAACATCGCTCTTCTCCGTTGCTTTCAGTGTATAAGCATACTCTGCAGAACATCAAAAGAACAAAACAAATGAGACTCATTACAAAATGTATCAACAAACATTATTTGAATCGGAACCAAAAAGGATATATTCAACAACAACAAAAAAAAAAGATATACAGTACAAGAGATAAATTAAAAAAATACATACATTATTGATGGAAAATATCTAATATTGGGCATCATATCATCTTCTTGTAATGCTTCAAAAAAAAAAAAAAAATCTTCATGTTATCCATAAGCAAGTAGAATCTGCAAAAGATGAAAACTTCCAATATTAAAAATTGAAAACAGAAACTTGGTATAATCTTCTATTATTTTTCCTACCCAAGAATCAAAATCAGAAACCCATTTCTTCAAATTAAAAAACAGACATACCTATATCAAGATCTAATCAATCATTAAAAACCAGAGGTATTACCAATAACTCAGTGACTCAACCGATTTAAGAGAAGATTAAATAAATAAAGAGAACCAACCAGCATCTAAATATCTCATCCATGTTCATAGCTCAATCAAACGAACCACCGAAATTTTTTTGAAAAGAATTTTGGTTTATCGGTGGAGAGATGGGAATGGGAAGATTGTTGCGGAAATAAGGAGAACATATGTTTTGCTTTAAAAAAAAGAAGAAGAAGAGTGTTTTGACTTGAAAACTAAAGTTCCTAGTATACCCTCATTTTTTTCTTAGAAATAAAGTTGACCACGTAGTCTCATGCAGTCAAGATTGCGGTAGTGGGGCGTAATTCGCGTGAAGATATATTGGCAAACTCAAGAAATCTTGAAACAATCAAGGGTCAAAATGCTCTACAGCTAAAAAGAAACACGTCAAAACACTCAAGGGTCAAACAATCAAGGTGAAAAAAGTTAATAAAGCAAAGGATGAGAGTGTGACAGCTAAAAAGCAACACGTTTTGTCCACCAACAAGGTCGACTGTTCTACAGCTGATAAGATTATTCTATCGGTGGGAGTGTTAAATACCCATGCTTTGAAAGCTAAAGGTGATGGACCATCTAATCATGGTCGGGTGGAGTCTGATTTGGGGGAGACACCACGGACAGAGGAATGGAATTAAAAAAGCCTGAGCGGGGTCTTTTGATTTTTTCAAAAGATGGTGAACAAGTTTTAACAAATAAGGTTAATATAACAAGACTAAATTGAGTGTTATAACAAATAAGGTATAGAGAGTTTGTGTTTAAGAGGATAGGGTTTGCCATTCAAAAAGGACTTGCGGCGCAGCTTGTTGCTCGCTTGCTTTCTATGTAATAACTCGTGAATTTGTTTCAATATTAAATTTCAGGGTTCATATAGCAAAGGACGATAGGGTGACAGCTAATCAACATGCCGGAGTCTCTACTGGAATGAGAACGCACGAACAAGAAAAAAGAATTGGTATTTATTTTTATGGTGATTCAAAAAAAAAAATGGTGTTAGAAAAATCTAGCTTTACGATTTATTGGGCAGTCATGTTCTTCTTGTTATTTAGAGAGAAATCGGAGTATATATGATTTTATCCATTCAATTAACATAAGTAAGACTAAATTTTATAGCAAAAATAAAATAAATTAACATAAGTAAGACTGAAACCCAAAATGACGAAAATTTAATGTTTGTGCACTTTAATATTCAAAATAATATATATCGGATTTTTTTATTTTATTTTATTACATAATTTTTTTAATAAATACACGTATCCCATCGTATCTCGTATCCACATTTTATGAAAATTGACGAATACCCGTATCAGTGTCACCGTATCAGTATCCCCGTATCAGTGTCACCGTATCAGTATCCCCGTATCAGTATCGGTGCATCATAGATTCCACGTCTCCTTGCTGAAATTCAGACCGCAACTCAATCGACAATTATCGCATGTACTCAATTTCGGTGTTGATTGCAGCGGCAGTGTGGAGGAGACGAAGAGGAGAGGAGATGAAGATGGAGCAAAACAGATTGAGCTCGACTGGTTGAGGGAGGGTTTGGTTGGTGAATGAAAAAGATGGACGGACCAGATTTCGTTTGATCCACTCATATGGATTGAGAAAAGAATCTGACGGTTGAGATTGTATTTGTTATGGTCATACAGATTGAGCTTATTTGTGTTTCTATTTGTGCTACTACGATCTGATGTATTTGGTTTTATCAACCTTCGAAAATCCAAAAAAAATATTAATAAATTTAGGACATTGTTATCGACATTCTGATATAAAAAAATCCAAAAAATATATAAGAATGAATCGGAAAAATGAAAAATGAATTCGATAATTGGTGTGTTTTTTTGTGCTTTCTCTTTGTGTTTTTGTACTTTCTCTTTGTGCTTCCGGTTTGGATTTCGACTAGCCGCATAGGTCATGAAGTAATTTTGAAAAGTCATGCAGATCATGAAGTAGCTTCAGTTCACACTGGTAAACTCAGGTTAGCATGATACATCATCGAAATCGATAAATATGAAGCTCAATGTCGATTCGAACTTAAAATGTGGTATAACGGCATACAAACTATGAACCGAGAAGCTCCAGGAGGGTTCAAACTTCAAACTTAACATGATACATCATCTAAATCGATAAATATGAAGCTCAGTGTCGATTCAAACTTCAAATATGGTATTACGACATAAAAACTATGAACCAAGAAGCTCTGGGAGGGTTCTGACTTCAAACGTTTCATGATATATCATTGAAATCGGTAAATATATATGAAGTTCATAGTCGATTGGAACTTCAAATATGGTATAACGACATAGAAACTATGAACCAAGAAGCTCTGGGAGGGTTCTGACTTCAAACGTATCATGATATATCATTGAAATCGATATATTTATGGTCAAAAAATGTATACATATATTTAGTGCAATATATATATATATTTATATTTATTTATTTCAATAATTATTTGATCAACTTAACTCAATTATTTGGTCAATAATATATTTATATATTTATGGTCAAAATGTTCTTGCATTGTCGTGTATTTATCGTTATACATGATGGCACAATTAGCAACGATTTTAATAGGCAAACGTCGTTACGAGCTATTGTGAGAGTTAGTCCTAAACCGTCACCATTTACTACAGGCTATTGTGACATTTACCACCAAAACCGTCATTATAAATGATATTGTGACGGCATAGACACAAACTGTCATTATATATCATATGTACATGACGGTTTATAAGTGTCACCGTAGATAGGTCAATTATAACAGTTTACATCAATCACCGTCGCAGTATGCAGTATCCGTGACGGTTATGTCAACCGTCATGATTTGTAATAACAATTGGTGACGGTCACCTTTATGAACCGTCAGCTATACTTGACCTACAATGTATTGTGACACGTTTTTCTAAAACCGTCATGGTAAAAAAATTCCAACCGTCACCAAATCCCACATTTGGCCTAGTGATCTAACCTCCATGAATGTGTCTTTGTTTCTGCAATTAATCTGCAACATAAAAAGTTACCACTTCCAGTCAGTCCACTACTTTTGTTTGATTGTCGCATATACAATTAATAGGTAAAACATTTGGTCAGTTTCTTAAGATATGGAATTTATGAAAAAGAATTCATCTTTCATGGTTAAACAACCGGTTTTATCAAAACCAAAATCCCCAAATTGATAAAAATATCAATGGAATAAGAGTATATTACACCTGTCATATATATCCAATGTAATCGATCCTGATATAGTCTTTGATGCACGCTAAAAGCAAGCTCAACCGAGGTGCACTGACAAAGAACATCATCTTTCCTGGCCCCTAACCCAAGTGAATAGGTTCTTTCTATCACCACTATTTTCAAAGGGAACACCTAATGTGAAATAAAGACTATAGCAAGGCATGAAACATTTCTAAAGTAAAAAAAACCGCACCACCACTCATCAATTTTTGGTGGTCAGAAGTGGTGAAGGTGGTGCTGGTTTTTGTTGAAACCTCGGAAGCAGATGGAAGAAAAGATACCGAACTCACTTATCAGATGGATGGCTTCAATCAAATTCCGTGTTTTAAATGTCATCTGATCCAACGGACTACCTCGAAAATACACACGGAAATTAGAGGTCGTACCAAAAGGAGGTGTTTTCTTTATTATAGTATAAGATAAGAATAAGATAAGATAAGATACGATAGATAAGAGAGGAAGATAGGTTTAGGTTTTGGAGAGTGTTTTTGAGAAGGAGAGAGGAGAAAAGGAAGAGTAATTAGATGTGATAAAAGGGTTCTGATTTTTTGTTTTGATTTAGGATTAAGTTTTGATTTTAACTAGTTTTATTAGGAAAGGGCAAATCCGACTTTTGAGTCTCATAAGGCCCCCTATCCATATGTTGGCTATCCAAATCACATTAAGCCCCAAAAATCCTATTGGGTTCAAGCCCAATAATCGGATTCTTTTAAATATCCACTCGACATTGAATCATTTTCCTCTTCTTCCTTCTCTTTCCGTAAATTTCTAAGTCAAAATTCGCAGCAGCGATGAAATTGAAAAAATATCTTCCATCACCACCACCATCACCATCTAATTCGTCATTCCAGACAGGTAATCATCACAGATTTGAGAACTGGGAATAATTCAGTTTGTTGTTCGAATTCTCTATTTTGAGTTTTTTTGGTAAAGCAGATGGACATGAAATTCTAGGGTGAAAGCGTGAACCATGATTGGCCAACGAGGTATGTCGATGTCTGAAGAATCATCTTCTAGCAGGAACGTTATGAAAACCCTAAACAACAGTACATATTTCTCAGAAGATCTCTGGCTACAAATCTTTCCATATTTTCCTTTAAATGTCATTTTTAAGTTCAAATGTGTCTCACGGGTATGGAATTCTCACCTGTCCAGTCCTGATTTCGTATATAAATGGATTCAATTCAATGATGATAATACTAGTCTTCCATGGATGCTAGTTTCCATCTTTAAGCAAAAACATCTAAGGAAGTTTTCAATTGCATATCTTGAATCTCATTCCCACTTCGTTTCTAATCACAATGGGTTTTCTTTTGAATTATTACCAAATTCAAACAGTACAATATACTTTTTAGGATCAAGTAATGGGTTGGTTGTATGTCTTAGAAATACATTTCATTATGTCTGTAATCCACTTACTCAAAAATGGGTTCAACTTCCTCCTACACCACATCAAAATGATTCTCAAAGACTCTCAACTCTAACTGGTTTCATATGCGATTGTTTTACATTGCCCACCACTAGTTACAAGGTTGTGCGTATACCACCGTGGCATCGGGATTCAAATAAGTTTAGTATTCAGGTATTTTCTTCAGATTTGGGTAAATGGAATTTATATGAAGTTTTCTGTCCCGATGGTGTCAATTTGAGATTCCCTGAAGGTGCCTCTGATGCGCCTGTCAATGATGGTGTAATTATCCACAACAATGTGTTGTACTGGGTTCACCGTAGTAGCATTGTCGCTTACAATCTAGAGAACAATGAATCTGAATTTCGTCAATGTAGGCTGATTGATTTGCCTGACCGTGGAAATGGTTCCACTCGTTGCCTTAGGGAATCGAACGGATCGATCTTTTATGCTCGAATCAAAATGCGTAAGAAGACTCTATTTGTCTGGGTGCTTCAGGAGGAGAACTTCCATTTGTTGCATAGCAGTATTGATTTACATGATCTCTTAGCTGATATGGTTATCCAAATAAGTGCAGATTTAAATGGTAGTAGATGATGTTGAGACATAGTTAAAGTTTTTGGTTTCGATCCGGTAGACAGTAATGTTGTTATGATCGGTTACAAACACTATATTTGGGCATATAATACTGGAACCAGAAAATACGATGAGCTCTGTCATCCTTTTTTCTTTGGCAACCAACATTCAGCTTTTGATGTTGTCTACTTACCGCTTGTGCTTAAGGCAATGCCAACCGTACTTCCACCTCGGTCTTGGTAAGACACTTTCTGTCAGTATCTCTAGTTATCAAGGAAATCTATTATGCTCTGTCGTCGAAATGATTATCCATTAGTTAATTTTGATTCTTACATGTCAATTGTTTGGGATGACATTTCATAGACTCATATGGAAAATAAAATTTGCATTTCTTTGCAAGCAGTATAATTGGATTGTCCAGAATTTGCTAACTTCTTCATCGATATATCTCTACTGTCATATTACCATTAGATATATATTATATGTCAATGTAAAGGCCGAGACATTTCTCAATCACAATACTAGGTGTTTGTAGATTGTTGTTATTTGCGACAATACAAGATTAATGAACCTTTAATTAGTTGGATATAGACAATACTGGCGCTTATCTTTCTATATCTACATTACTACTAGATGCTAATTAAGCCTGGTGTTACGCTGCTGTTACTTCACCGCACCACTCTTAGAATCAGTCCTTTGAATCCCAAAAACTTGGTCATAAGGTGATCATTGACCATAGCAGGTACAGGACGGATACACTAGAATGAGCTGAAAGTGTTTCACTATAAGCTGCATTAGGTGCAGGAGCAGGAATTATTGAAGGAAATGAACTGTTATGACCTATAAGCTGCATTAGGTGCAGGAGCAGGAATTATTGAAGGAAATGAACTGTTATGACCAACGGCTCTTCCTTGCACAGTCAATAGAGAATTGAAATAGAAATGAAAACAAATGTAAAACAGAGACACACACACAACACAAGGATTTATAGTGGTTCGATCAAGATGATCTACATCCACTTTGGAAGACGACGATAACGTTGCACTATGATTGGAACAAGATTACCAGAGTATAAACTCCTCTCAAGAACAAGACCTTACTCTCTCTTAGTTTTGCATACACTACTCTCTATGAGTTTGTTTCTCACTCTCTGATTCTCACTGAATATTGGATGAATTAAAATGAAACATATAAGGCTATATATAGGACAAAGAATGAAGGAATGTCGACACAATAATTGTTCCACCAGCCGAAAGCCAAAGTACTTCCACTAGACAACTCATTAGTGTTCCACCAGCCGAAAGTAAGACTAGCTCCTCTTTACATTGTCCACCGACCACTTGAGTTCCACTATGTAAAGTAGTCTCCACTTGACCGAAAGTTCCATTAATGTAATATATTCAAGGCATATCTTACAAATCACCACCTTGACTTGAATACCATCACCGCTCATCATCATCGTCTTCGCTCAGCCCCACAAGGGCTCTCAACACCTGTTGACACCAACCAAGTCCAAGCAGTTCTTGAATTTGATACTTGGAACTGGCTTCGTCAACATGTCTGCAGGGTTATCCGTTGTAGGAACCTTTAGCATCGCTATCCTACCTTCCTCAACTGCATCCTTGATAAAATGATACCTGACATCGATGTGCTTCGTTCTCTCATGACACATCTGGTTCTTGGTCAAGTGAATGGCACTTTGACTATCACAGAACAAAGTTGCATTCTCTTGCTTGAAACCCAAACCCATCAACCATATACCTTCCTTCACTGCTTCCGCGGCTGCCATGTACTCTGCCTCAGTTGTAGACAATGCAACTGTGCTTTGCAAAACCGACCTCCAACTGATAGTACTACCACACAATGTAAAAGTATAACCTGTCAATGACCTTCTTCTATCAAGATCACCTGCATAATCAAAATCAACATAACCCACAACATTTGTCGAATCACCATAGTGTTTATCAAACACTAAACCAACATTTGTACTTCCCATTAGATACTTCAAAAATCCACTTTACAGCTTGCCAATGAGCCTACCCGGGACTTCCCATGTATCTACTTACCACACTCACAGCTTGTGCGATATCCGGCCTTGTACAAACCATAGCATACATGATGCTACCAACTGCGCTTGCATATGGAACTTGAGACATATACTCTGCCTCATCTGTAGTTTGAGGTGATTGCTTTATAGAAAGTTTAAAATGAGCTGCCAAAGGAGTACTTACTGGTTTTGCATCTTTCATACCAAACCGCTCCAACACCTTCTCGATGTAAGACTTCTGGGACAAATGCAACTTGCCTTCAGCTCGGTTTCTATGAATCTACATGCCCAATATCTTCTTTGCAGCGCCCAAATCCTTCATCTCAAACTCACAACTCAACTGCTCCTTCAGCTTCCGTATCTCTGACATGTCTTTGCAAGCAATCAACATATCATCAACATACAAGAGTAAATAAACAAATCAACCATCTTGGAGTTTCCTGTGATATACACAACTATCATACTTACTCCTGTCATAGCCATTTGCCACCATAAACGTATCAAAACGTTTATACCACTGCCTTAGAGATTGCTTCAAACCATACAAAGATTTCTTCAACAAACATACATGATCTTCTTTGCCAGGAACTTCAAACCCCTTTGGTTGTTGCATATAAATACGCTCTTACAAATCACCATGAAGGAAAGCCGTCTTAACATCTAGTTGTTCCAATTCTAGATCTTTCAAAGCAACTATAGCAAGTAATGTTCTAATAGAACTATGTTTAACAACAGGAGAGAATACCTCATTGTAGTCAATGCCTTCTCTTTGTGTAAACCCCTTTTCCACCAGCCTTGCCTTGTACCTTGTTCCTTCACCATCTGAAGTACCTTGTTTCTTCTTGAAGACCCATTTGCTTCCAACAATCTTCTGTCCTTTTGGTCTTGCAACTATCTCCCAAGTGCCATTCTTGTCAAGAGACTCAATTTCTTCAATTACAGATGCTCCTTATTCTGCTGATTCTTCACCACCGATTGCTTCTTCATAGGTTGTTGGATCATCCCTATCTATGCTCTCACCTACTGTAAATGCATATGCAACCAAATCAGCATGGCCGTATCTCTGAGGTGGTCTGACTTTCCTCCTCTCTCTGTCTCTTGCAAGATTGTACTGATGACCTTGTGTTTCTTCTTCCTGGGCAGGTTCTTGCACAATATCTTGATCATCATCATCATCATCAGAAACAACAGTTTTATTGCTTCCTTGAACTTGCACCTCAAGTTCCACCTTGTCACCAAGCTCCACCTTATCGCTAACTCCCTATTCAGCTCTTCCATCTAGTTCTTCATTCTTTGGCTTCAACATCGATTGCTCATCAAATTTCACATCTCTGCTGATAAGAAACTTGTTTGATCTTTCTGCAGGACACCATAACCTGTAGACTTTCACGCCCTTTGCGTACCCAAGAAATATACACTTCTTTGCTCTAGGATCTAGCTTCCCCTCATTCACATGAGCATAGGCTGGACATCCGAATATCTTCAAGTGTTCATAGTTAGCATGCGAACCTGTCCAAACTTCATTTGGAGTCTTGCACTCAATGGCAGTCGATGGAGATCTGTTTACTAAATAAGCTGATGTGTTTGTTGCTTATGTCCAAAACTGCTTTGGTAACCCGGCATTGGAGAGCATGCACCGTGCCTTCTCCATTATCGTTATGTTCATCCTTTCTGCAACACCATTTTGTTGTGGTGTTTTTCTGACTGTGTGGTGTCTCATAATCCCTTGCTCCTTGCATAACTCATTGAACTCACCCCCACAAAATTCCCAACCATTGTATGTCCTCAAGCACTTGATTTGTCTTCCGGTTTGCTTCTCAACCATAGTCATCCATTGGTTGAACTTAACAAAAGTTTCATATTTGTGTTTAAGTATGAATACCCATACTTTCCTTGAGAAATCATCAATGAACGTCAGCATATATCTACCACCACCATGTGAATCGACCCGAGAAGGACCTCAAAGATCAGAATGAATATAATCTAGAATACCCTTGGTGTTATGAATAGCTTTACTAAACTTGACTCTACACTGCTTTCCAAAGACACAATGTTCACAGAAATCAAGCTTGCCTGTTTTATGACCACAAAGCAATCCCTGCTTGCTCAAAACAGCCAATCCCCTTTCGCTCATATGCCCTAGCCACATATGCCACAACTTGGTAGTATCATCATCAGAACTTGAAGAACATACAGCTGCATCACCCGTCACAGTAGTACCTTGCAGCGTATAAAGACCATTAATTCTCTCGCCCTTCATAATTGTAAGACTTCCTCTTGAGACCCGAATAACTCCACCTTCACCTTGATACTTGCATCCATTTGAATCAAGCGTACCCAAAGAAATAATATTTCTTCTCAGGTCCGGAACATGCCTAACCTTAGTTAAAGTCCTCACCATACCGTCATACATCTTAATTTGAATTGTACCTACACCCACCACTTTACAAGTGACATTGTTTCCCATAAGAACTTTACCACCTTCTCTAGCTTGATAAGTAGTAAACCACTCTTTATGAGGACACATGTGAAAAGTACACCCCGAATCAAGAATCCACCCGTTCTCCGAGCTTTCGGTATGAACCGTAAGAACCATTCCATCATCACTTTCTGCTTCAACATTTGTTACGGTGCCTTGGTTAGTATTCTTCTCGACATTCTTCAATTTTTGACAATCCTTCTTGAAATGCCCTTTTTCCTTACAATGAAAGAAATAGAATTTACCGGATTTTGATTTAGACCTTGACTTTGATCTACTCCTATCAAATCCTCCCTTTTGGTTTCCTCTTCCTCTAACAAACAACCCATCTCCCGAATTATCTTTACCGTCGATACCCGTCTTCTTTAACTCCTTAGAGTTCAAAGCCGATTTAACGTCTTCCATGGAAATTGTAGTTTTTCCATACATTACGGTATCAACAAAATTTTCATAAGATGGTGGTAAGGAACAAAGAAAACCCAAATCTTGGTCTTCATCTTCAATTTTGACCTCAATATTAGCCAAATCCAAGAGAATTTTATTATAATCATCAATATGATTTATAATAGACGTTCCTTCATGCATTTTAAGAGTATGTAATTTCTTCTTAAGATATAAACGATTAGTTACAGATTTAGTCATTTCCCTTTATCCAACTTGTTCCATAGCCCGTCCGGTGTCGTTTCCGTCACAACTTCTCTCAAGACCTCTTTTCTCAAACACAATAGAATTAATACATGTGCTTTCTCCATGAGATCATCCTTTGCATCATCCGACAATGTTGTTGCTAGTTCCGTTTTCCCCTTCAAAGTTTTCACCAAACCTTGTTGCACCAAAATAGGCCTCATCTTTAGCCTCCATAAATTGAAATCATTTCTTCCATCAAATTTCTCAATCTCATACTTTGCCGCCATCGTAGACCGTTTTTACCCGGAGCTCTGATACCAATTTGTTATGACCAACGACTCTTCCTTACACAATCAATAGAGAATTGAAATAGAAATGAAAACAAATGTAAAACAGACACACACACAACACAAGGATTTATAGTGGTTCGATCAAGATGATCTACATCCACTTTGGAAGACGATGATAACGTTGCATTATGATTGGAACAAGATTACAAGAGTATAAACTCCTCTCAAGAACAAGACCTTACTCTCTTTTAGTTTTGCATACACTACTCTCTATGAGTTTGTTTCTCACTCTCTGATTCTCACTGAATATTGGATGAATTACAATGAAACATATAAGGCTATATATAGGACAAAGAATGAAGGAATGTCGACACAATAATTGTTCCACCAGCTGAAAGCCAGAGTACTTCCACTAGACAACTCATTAGTGTTTCACCAGCCGAAAGTAAGACTAGCTCCTCTTTACATTGTCCACCGACCACTTGAGTTCCACTATGTAAAGTAGTCGCCACTTGACCGAAAGTTCCATTAATGTAATATATTCAAGGAATATCTTACAAATCTCCACCTTGACTTGAATACAATCACCTCTCATCATCATTGTCTTCGCTCAGCCCCACAAGGTATCTCAACACCTGTTGACACCAACCAAGTCCAAGCAGTGCTTGAAATTGATACTTGGAACTGGCTTCGTCAACATGTCTGCAGGGTTATCCGTTGTAGGAACCTTTAGCATCGCTAACATACCTTCCTAAACTGTATCCTTGATAAAATGATACTTGAAATCGATGTGCTTCTTTCTCTCATGATACATCTGGTTCTTGGTCAAGTGAATGGTACTTTGACTATCACAGAACAAATTTGCATTCTCTTTATTGAAACCCAAACCCATCAACCATATACCTTCCTTCACTGCTTCCGCGGCTGCCATGTACTCTGCCTCAGTTGTAGACAATGCAACTGTTCTTTGCAAAACCGACCTCCAACTGATAGTACTACCACACAATGTAAAAGTATAACCTGTCAATGACCTTCTTCTATCAAGATCACCTGCATAATCAGAATCAGCATAACCCACAACATTTGTCGAATCACCATAGTGTTTATCAAACACTAAACCAACATTTGTACTTCCCCTTAGATACTTCAAAATCCACTTTACATCTTCCCAATGAGCCTTCCCGGGGCTTCCCATGTATCTACTTACCACACTCACAGCTTGTGCGATATCCGGCCTTGTACAAACCATAGCATACATGATGCTACCAATTGCGCTTGCAAATGGAACTCGAGACATATACTCTGCCTCATCTGTTGTTTGTGGTGATTGCTTTCTAGAAAGTTTAAAATGAGCTACCAAAGGAGTACTTACTGGTTTTGCATCTTTCATACCAAACCGCTCCAACACCTTCTCGATGTAAGCCTTCTGGTACAAATGAAACTTGCATTCAGCTCGGTTTCTTTGAATCTCCATGCCCAATATCTTCTTTGCTGCGCCCAAATCCTTCATCTCAAACTCACTACTCAACTGCTCCTTCAGCTTCTGTATCTCTGACATGTCTTTGCAAGCAATCAACATATCATCAACATACAAGAGTAAATACACAAATCAACCATCTTGGAGTTTCCTGTGATATACACAACTATCATACTTACTCCTGTCATAGACATTTTCCACCATAAACGTATCAAAACGTTTATACCACTGCCTTGGAGATTACTTCAAACCATACAAAGATTTCTTCAACAAACATACATGATCTTCTTTGCCAGGAACTTCAAACCCCTTTGGTTGTTGCATATAAATACGCTCTTACAAATCACCATGAAGGAAAGCCGTCTTAACATCTAGTTGTTCCAATTCTAGATCTTTCAAAGCAACTATAGCAAGTAATGTTCTAATAGAACTATGTTTAACAACAGGAGAGAATACCTCATTGTAGTCAATGCCTTCTCTTTGTGTAAACCCCTTTCCCTGACCTTGCCTTGTACCTTGTTCCTTCACCATCTGAAGTACCTTGTTTCTTCTTGAAGACCCATTTGCTTCCAACAATCTTCTGTCCTTTTGGTCTTGCAACTATCTCCCAAGTGTCATTCTTGTCAAGAGACTCAATTTCTTCAATTGCAGATGCTCCCTAATCTGCTGATTCTTCACCACCGATTGCTTCTTCATAGGTTGTTGGATCATCCCTATCTATGCTCTCACCTACTGTAAATGCATATGCAACCAAATCAGCATGGCTGTATCTCTGAGGTGGTCTGACTTGCCTCCTCTCTCTGTCTCTTGCAAGATTGTACTGATGACCTTGTGCTTCTTCTTCCTGGGCAGGTTCTTGCACAATATCTTGATCATCATCATCATCAGAAACAACAGTCTTATTGGCTCCTTGAACTTGCACCTCAAGTTCCACCTTGTCACCAAGCTCCACCTTATCGCTAACACCCTCTTCAGCTCTTCCATCTAGTTCTTCATTCTTTGGCTTCAACATCGATTGCTCATCAAATTTCACATCTCTGCTGATAAGAAACTTGTTTGATCTTTCTGCAGGACACCATAACCTGTAGCCTTTCACGCCCTTTGCGTACCCAAGAAATATACACTTCTTTGCTCTAGGCTCTAGCTTCCGCTCATTCACATGAGCATAGGCTGGACATCAGAATATCTTCAAGTCTTCATAGTTAGCATGCGAACCTGTCCAAACTTCATTTGGAGTCTTGCACTCAATGGCAGTCGATGGAGATCTGTTTACTAAATAAGCTGATGTGTTTGTTGCTTCTGTCCAAAACTTCTTTGGTAACCCGGCATTGGAGAGCATGCACCTTGCCTTCTCCATTATGGTTCTGTTCATCCTTTCTGTAACACCATTTTGATGTGGTGTTTTTCTGACTGTGTGGTGTCTCACAATCCCTTGCTCCTTGCATAACTCATTGAACTCACCCCCACAAAATTCCAAACCATTGTCTGTCCTCAAGCACTTGATTTGTCTTCCGGTTTGCTTCTCAACCATAGTCTTCCATTGCTTGAACTTAACAAAAGTTTCATATTTGTGTTTAAGTATGAATACCCATACTTTCCTTGATAAATCATCAATGAACGTCAGCATATATCTACCACCACCATGTGAATCGACCCGAGAAGGACCCCAAAGATCACAATGAATATAATCCTGAATACCCTTGGTGTTTTGAATAGCTGTACTAAACTTGAATCTACACTGCTTTCCAAAGACACAATATTCACAGAAATCAAGCTTGCCTGTTTTATGACCACAAAGCAATCCCTGCTTGCTCAAAACAGCCAATCCCCTTTCGCTCATATGCCCTAGCCACATATGCCACAACTTGGTAGTATCATCATCAGAACTTGAAGAACATACAGCTGCATCACCCGTCACAGTAGTACCTTGCAGCGTATAAAGACCATTAATTCTCTCGCCCTTCATAATTGTAAGACTTCCTCTTGAGACACGAATAACTCCACCTTCACCTTGATACTTGCAGCCATTTGAATCAAGCGTACCCAAAGAAATAAGATTTCTTCTCAGGTCCGGAACATGCCTAACCTTAGTTAAAGTCCTCACCATACCGTCATACATCTTAATTTGAATTGTACCTACACCCACCACTTTACAAGTGACATTGTTTCCCATAATAACTTTACCACCTTCTCTAGCTTGATAAGTAGTAAACCACTCTTTATGAGGACACATGTGAAAAGTACACCCCGAATCAAGAATCCACCCGTTCTCCGAGCTTTCGGTATGAACCGTAAGAACCGTTCCATCATCATTTTCTGCTTCAACATTTGCTGCGGTACCTTGGTTAGTATTCTTCTCGACATTCTTCAATTTTTGACAATCCTTCTTGAAATGCCCTTTTTCCTTACAATGAAAGCAATAGAATTTACCGGATTTTGATTTAGACCTTGACTTTGATCTACTCCTATCAAATCCTCCCTTTTGGTTTCCTCTTCCTCTAACAAACAACCCATCTCCCGAATTATCTTTACTGTCGATACCCGTCTTCTTTAACTCCTTAGAGTTCAAAGCCGCTTTAACGTCTTCCATGGAAATTGTAGTTTTTCCATACATTACGGTATCAACAAAATTTTCATAAGATGGTGGTAAGGAACAAAGAAAACCCAAAGCTTGGTCTTCATCTTCAATTTTGAACTCAATATTATCCAAATCCAAGAGAATTTTATTATAATCATCAATATGATTTATAATAGACGTTCCTTCATGCATTTTAAGAGTATGTAATTTCTTATTAAGATATAAACGATTAGTTACGGATTTATTCATATACCTCTTCTCCAACTTGTTCCATAGCCCGTCCGGTGTCGTTTCCGTCGCAACTTCTCTCAAGACCTCGTTGCTCAAACACAATAGAATTAATCCATGTGCTTTCTCCATGAGCTCATCCTTTGCATCATCCGACAATGTTGTTGCTATTTCCGTTATCCCCTTCAAAGTTTTCACCAAACCTTGTTGCACCAAAACAGCCCTCATCTTTAGCCTCCATAAATTGAAATCATTTCTTCCATCAAATTTCTCAATCTCATACTTTGCCGCCATCGTAGACCGTTTTTACCCGGAGCTCTGATACCAATTTTTTATGACCAACGGCTCTTCCTTGCACAATCAATAGAGAATTGAAATAGAAATGAAAACAAATGTAAAACAGACACACACACAACACAAGGATTTATAGTGGTTCGATCAAGATGATCTACATCCACTTTGGAAGACGATGATAACGTTGCACTATGATTGGAACAAGATTACAAGAGTATAAACTCCTCTCAAGAACAAGACCTTACTCTCTCTTAATTTTGCATACACTACTCTCTATGAGTTTGTTTCTCACTCTCTGATTCTCACTGAATATTGGATGAATTACAATGAAACATATAAGGCTATATATAGGACAAAGAATGAAGGAATGTCGACACAATAATTGTTCCACCAGCCGAAAGCCAAAGTACTTCCACTAGACAACTCATTAGTGTTCCACCAGCCGAAAGTAAGACTAGCTCCTCTTTACATTGTCCACCGACCACTTGAGTTCCACTATGTAAAGTAGTCTCCACTTGACCGAAAGTTCCATTAATGTAATATATTCAAGGCATATATCTTACATGAACAATAGTCTCAGCAGATGCAGAGGAGGAGACAACAAGGGGCAAAAGTCACTGATTAGCTCAATTTTGATAACTTTTGAATTCAGAGAAAATAAGTAATTTTTCAGAACATTTCAGATGAGAAAATGAATACTCAGGTTCGGGTTTTACCAAACCATGCATAACTCACACATCTAAACTGTATGCTTCGAATCTACTACGAAATCAGTCTTCTGTTCTTGTTTGTGTTTCTTTACAACTTTCTCGTGCAGGGAACACGAAAGCTGCAATGAATGATGTTTCCTTGCCTTTACTGGCCTTGAACTTGTTCCACTTAGTAATGTAATGATAGATATTTTGGATCTAGAAAACTACAACTCAAATTTCATCCCTATGCATAAGGGCAGGTGTTCTGTAGAATTGCAAGCCTTCAATGGTGTTTGAAAGAAACTAGTCTCGGCAGTCAGGAAGGATTTTAATGCTGTCCTTCATGAGGCTGCTAGAGTGGACAAAAAATGGGTGGTGTGGAAGTCTTGCATATACAATTGATTTTTTAAAGAACAAGTCCTTCTGACATTTTTACTATCTATTAATGATTGAAAACATAACTCAATATTTCAGTTTTTCTTTATTCTTGTTTGTCAAAAACACTCCATTGAAGAAGAGAAAAGATATTGCTGTCAATGAATGTGTTTACTTTGTTGTATTTCCTTGCTGCTTGCCATGGAAGAAGACATAAGCCACCTGTTCTTGTTTCTTCTGCAACAACGTAAGTACTACTAATACTTTACTATCTTTTTTTTTTAACTGTGTTTTTTATGAATTCTTAGTCGTCTTTATGGATTTTATGAATTCTATCGACTGTAGTTGAATGAAGACATAGTTTTGGTGTTGGGTAAAGTAAAATGGAATAATAGATGTTCACAAACCTTAACTTTTATGCTTCAGTAAATCGAAAAAATTATCTCTTTTGGAGATTTAGGTACACTGAATTAAGTAATTTCTTACTGCTTCAAAAGCGTCATAGCGATCGTGGAGATGATCGAATAAAGTCAGTTTGTGTACAGACTTATTTTGATGTCTCTCATTTTTTTAGCATTTTAGGGAGCCAGTTTAATGCATCAGAATAGCAGGGGATTGAGTATATTTTAGGCTGTAGCTACACTTGGTAAATTTTTTGGCAGAGGAAAAGCACAAGTAGCTGAAAAGATACAAGCAGGTTGTATGTGTTTCATTTCTTAGGGAAGCCATTCTCATCAGATTGAATCCATGTGAATCTTTTGGCGCATTCTCATCAGATTGAAGCAATGAGATTCTTGGAAGCTGTCTTATAGGCTGAGGATGCATGACAAGATTTTTAGTAGAATGCATCAAAGTATCTTTTATGTCTCATCAGATCGAAGGAGATATCAAATTAATGGCCAAAGGTCATAATTCTGTAACTACGAATTGTGGTAGTCTGTAGTTTTAGTAGAATGCTTCAAGTATCTTGTATGTTTCCGAAGAACCTGCAATAGAGATTCTGGCACAGAGGCTAAATATTCCTCACCCCTTATTTAATTTGGTTCTCCCCTTAGTATTTACGTCAGTAGATAAAATGAGAACACCACGTGTCAAAAGCAGAGTGTTCTAGATCATAACAGATTAAAGAACTATCCAATGGTCATAATGAACTCCATATCAAGATTTGCTAAATCTTTTAACTAACTAATAAACAGAACTCAAAATTTTCAGTTTTTCTTGATTCTTGCTTTTCCTCCTTGATCGATTCTTCTTCATCTTCGCCTATAAAAGACACAGATGAATGAATCAAAAACCCATTCGTTCAATTTCACAGACCCAGAACAAAAACACTCACTCCATTGAAGAAGAAACAAAATGTTGCAGTCAATTGCAATGAATCAAACAACACGATCCAAGTTGTTGTGTTCCTCTTCTTCTTCTTCTTCTTCTTCTTCTTCTTGCCATGGAAGAAGAATAATTCGACATAAACCACATGTTCTTTATTATTCTCCTGCAACAATGTGAGTTCATTATCTTCAGTTCTGAATCTCTGGGATTTTCTTGTTTTCATGAATTCTTAGTTGGGTTTTTTTTCATTTGATTCAGGGAATTCAACCGCAAGTTCTTGCATTTTCATCAAAATTCTGCTAATAAATCAGTTCTTGTTTCTCCTGCAACAATGTGAGTTGGTAGTATTTCATTATCTTATTTCTGTTCAGAATTCACTCTTTGGGTTCTTGATGAATTTCGCAATTCAGGCAGAAATTTCTGGGTTCTTAGTGTTTGCGCATATAAATTACAGGAAATTTAGCTCAGTACTATTTGCATTGCCAAGAGACGATGAAGAAACTGGTGCTTCGATCTCGTCAGACAATGGAGAGTATGTGGTTAGAGAAGCCAAACTTGATGAAGAGTTTTGGGTAAGTAATTTTGAAATCTTGCTGTTAATTTGGTTTTGTGAACAAGATTTTGAAGGTGGGTTTATTTGGGTTTTTGAGTAGGCATCAGCACGGTTGAAAGCAGAAGGATTTTATGAACAACGACCGGATGACCGGTTTGTATTACCTATCTGACAACTGAATTTCATTTCATCCTCATAGGAAGTTAAAATTGAATGATCAGGACTATTTTCGAGATTATAATTTTGATGCTTTCTGTATTTACACAGCTATGTTGGTAGCTTCAAAAAGAAACACGCCGAGCAGGTAAAAGAATTGCACCTGCAGAAAATTAGCATAACATATGAGCAGTTCTTTTCTAATAGACTTGTGTCGATCGATGTAGGAGTATAATGTAATAACGAGGCGATGTAAGGAGCGGACGATACAGCCGTACATGTGCATTATCGCTGTAAGAAAGGAAGGCGAGAATGCGCTAAAAAATGTCATTGGAACTCTGGATTATCGCATCAAGTACCTGTTACGTGGGGAGACTTACCCTGAGGTGCACCAGACTTTGGAAATTTTATAATTTAAGTTTGTAGCAGTTAGTAATTTGATATTGAGAATCACTTAAAAATTTGATTGCGCAGGAAGTTGTGAAAGTTAAGATGTTTACCACCTTCAAAAAAAGAGAATCACAGAGATATGTCATAATCTCGAATCTAACTGTTGCCCAAAGTGCTCGTCGAATTGGTGTTGGAAGCAGCATGCTGAAGTTTGCAATTGAATCTGCAAAACAAAATGGTAAGATTACCTTTCTCTGAATCACAGAGATATGTCATGCTCTGGCTAATGCAACCAATAATCTTGATGTGTCAGGTATAAAACAAGTATTCTTATATGTTCGCCGAGATAACAAACAAGCGCTGGCACTATACGAAAAACTGGGATTTACGGTAATACTAATATACTTTTACTGATCTGTATTTCATTTCAGTTCCTGATGGTTACTTTTGCTCAAATAACAACCATGTCCTGACGTGAATGTTTTTCCTTTCAGATACTTGAAAAGGCGATGTCTACCCCTCATCTCGAAGAACATAACCTATACTTGTGCAGCATAAATCTGTAGTTAGATTTTACTAGCTCATTCTTTAAAACTAACAAAGGTTTTGTTCGAAATTTTGTGAAGTTCTGGCAATAGTATTATTCAATATGAGAGCTAGCATAAGAAAAACAGTACCATTCATTGTAAAGTTCATATAAACAAGTGCGACTACGATTCAAATAAAGGAAAGCTACTGGGATTGTTAGTTGTTACTCAATATAGATTCTGCATTTTATGCGTCTTTAACTGTTGTTTGAGACATAAACATGGAAATTAAATTTTGAAGCAAACTAAACCATAAAGCGCTTAAATCCTAACAAGAAAACTAAAATGCGAAATATTCCTTTAATAATCAGTACTCTTTAAACTTAAACTCACATCCATCAGAGGCTCTAGGAAGACTTTGTAAGTCTGACATAAGTGCTTCTTTATTTATGGCATCATCACTTCTTAGACTTAGTGTAACAGCTTTCAAAGCATTTGCAGTCTTCAATATCAGTTTCACCCATCTCATCTGCCTCGCATCCCCACTACAACGCGCAATGTAAACTGTCTCTAGCTGTTGAAACATGCGTCCAGAAGTCAACATATGACCAGCTCAACTGTGTTCTTCATCTTTATTGTCAGTGATGCAGCTCTGAGTTGGGATTATAAAACAAAGAAATAGAAGAATATCAAAACTCAAGACTTATTTTGCCATTTCTTCTAAAAGATAGGTAATAAAAGTCAAAAGTTTTGTGCACTTGCCTCTTCAAATACGAGCCACCTCAAATTAGGAACTGCTTTAAGCAATAGAAATAGTGATTTATCAGTGGTGTCTCCTTCTTTCAGGATCAACTTTTCCACATCATGAAATACATGAGGTAGGATGTTTACAAAGTCATCTATGATGGAGAGAATCTATTCATCACAAGACAATAAAAGCAAGTATATATATCAGTTTTGAGGAGTCCGATTGACGATACACACAATACATAAAAACCGGCCTAAAGAGACACAAGGAAAGACAAATACCTCTAGGGTTTCAGCATATATTTCTAGACATCGTACGTGTGAAAGCGCTCGAAAAAACTTACTTACAGATGCACCATAACCTATCGGTTGCTCTCTTGGTACACCGTCATATTCACCAAGAAGAACATCAGCAAATTCAAGTGTTTGAAATCTGGAAAGAACATATTCATTTGCTGCACTAGCATGATAGACAAGTGACACTAGATTTGGTGCATCAATTTTGAGAGCACAGTTTCGTAAACCATCTTCAGTTTCTCTCAAGTTATATATTTCCAGAAGTTTCAGTGTAGGAATTGATATGCAGAAATTCCTTGCATCAAACCAAGTGCAGGATTCCAAAGTCAAACTTTCAAGGACAGGGCAATTAGAAAAAGTGTTGCTCATTCCAACAGTAATCATCCGTGAATCGAATTCCAGAGAGCGTAAGGCTCTTGAGTTTTGGAAAACAGAAACTTGCAGGAAGATGGGTAGCATCGTTCACAACTAGCTCCAATTTAATCAGTGACTCGCATGTAAAAAGAGATAGAGGAAAAAAGAACGGCTTGTCATGGTGTAACCAGAGATAGAGCTCTTCGACATTATGCCTTGTTAAATTTTCGATCCATGAATGAACCCGAGATGCACTCATGTGTTCATTCATCTGGAGACGGAACTTTTGAATATTTGACGCATCATGAAGAAGCAATGTTCTATCCACAAACTCCATGAACTTATTGGTTTCGAACAATGAGAGTGGTTTGGGATGAAAGTACGGAAAAACAAGAGTGGGGATAGAGGTCCATAAGTATTTCCATCTTTTAGATAGTAGAGCAGTTTGAGCAACAGGCTTGATGTCAAGGAAAGAGAGGATATGATGAAGAATTGAATCAGGTAATTCGCTAACCCTATCCTGTGCCTCACCAATGTTGTTCAAATCCATGAGAATTTCAGTTTGTCTGTACACAAACACAGATGGAAAGGGATTCACAATACTTTTCAGACAGAATCTAAATTGCAACATAACTAATCTAAAGCCAAAATCAGACACAAATTACATAAACCCAAAATCCATGAGAGTTTTGGATACTTGGTTTAAATCCCTAATTCCAGATTTCAGCAAAAACTCAAATTAACCAAATCACTAGTTACAATTACAAAACTAATCTAAACATAGAACCAAAAGAAGTTTGGCTTAGAAGATTACCTCAACTCTGAAGCTTCCACAAAAAGAAGATTACTCTTAATTTTCACTTTCAACAGAATCAATCAATCATTAATCCCCATTTCCAGATTTCAGCAAAAACTCAAATTAATCAAATCACTACTTGCAATTACAGAAAATATTAGTAAAAATCACTATAGAATGAACTAATTTGAAACCTAGCTAGGGGTTTCCCATTAACATTTGATGGAATGAACTAATGAAATCCAAATCACACTTACCATTTCAGTCGCTTATCGCCGGAAGTTAGATGAAAAGGAGAAGGGGGGAAGTTTCGTCAAGAATGATATCTTCCTCGAAATCGAGGGTGGTTGGAAATTTAGGGATTTATGGCCAAAAAGCACGTAATTTGAATCAGACAAAACCGAGTCAAAGAGGTCGTTCATAGTCAAGAAATGGTCCACGTATACAACAAAAATTTAAGGACTAGGTTCGGATTAGCGTAGTCAAAATCGTTCTCCAAGGTCGATTACTCGCCGAATAGTTGCGACTCGTTATATAACCGATGCGGTTTCTAATTTTAGCGATTAAGGCGGCCGGTTTTGCCGAAATGGCCTTCCATCCATTAAAATCTGGAAAATTTCGTAAACTCTCATATGGGAGTTATCATATGTGAAAACCTTTAATGTATCAATGTTACACTTAGTTACATGATAGTGTTAAAATTTTAATTTAATTAGGTACAAGTCATGACTCATGAGTATCAACATATAAGTCTCTAATAAATAGGTTTCGAGTATTAGGCTGGCGATTTCCAAGTCTGAATTCATTCTTCCTCGCTCCAAGCTCTCCAACCGAGTAGAACCGATGAGCGATTTCGATTACTTTGGTCTGCGGGATATTTTTTTCTTTTTTAGGTAGAACAGTGGTCCTTAGACTACATGCAGGATCCGAATCCCCAACTTGTGCAATGATAGGTAGCTAGAACCATCAAACCACTTGACGGTTCTCTCTAGCATTAATTTTTGGAACTGAATATTTAAACCCACGATACCCAATAACTTGGATAAAAAATGGTTTTTTTACATCATGAAAATACAGTGAAATTGCTTTCACTCTGCATAATTGTTTTTACAAAATAATTCCTAAATTTGCTCTGTTATATTTTTTTTCTATTATCTTCCAATTTAATCTAGATTTACTCGATCGATTCTAGGTCTGAGACTTCATATCTACAGAGCAAATCTAAAAAGATTAGTTTATTGGTTTGTTTTTAATAAAAATATTTCGTTTTTGCAATATTGGATTTTAGATTTTGCCTTTCTTAGTTTGCTTTCAATAAACAATAAAAATGGCTAGTTCATGCCCTTTGTTGTTTTATTATGCTTTTATAACGATTTTTCATAACCACTGCAATTATTTAATAGAATTTGATGATATAATCAATATTGTTACAGCAGATTGTTTTTTCAAATATTGTCTCAACAATCTCATCGATCCAGATTAGTGGAAAGAATAATATAGAGGGGGAAAAAATGTTGGACTAAATCTTATTTTGTTATCCGTGTGGAAGGTTTTTCAGGATCATTCAGTAAAACTTTTCGGATTCCAAACTGATTTTGATATAACTTCTTTTATAATGAATGAGACAAGGGTATGTGATTCAGAATTGAAGAAAAATCTTAATCTTACTAATGTTACAATTGAGGGGGATACAATCACCTGTCAACAAGCCAGTTTAGGGAATGGTCAAGATATTCCTTTGAGCATATCATATTTCTATCCTGCAGGATTAAGAACCCTATTAGTCTCTTTCATGTTATTTGGTTTTATGTAATTCAAAACTGCATATTTGTTGTCTCAATATGCAATGTATAATGATGAAAAATGAGGGTGTGTTTATCCACCACCTCTTTTATGTAAGTATCCGAACCTCAACTTCAATTAGATAGTCCAATAAATAAAACAAAAAAACAATAAAAAAAATAAAACTCGGATAAAAAAGTAATATGATGTAAATGCATAATTATTAAAAAAAAAATATTTTTTTCCTGAAAGAAAAAAAATTGTTATTTATTACTCCTCACTCGAATAGAGATACAATACAATACAATACAAGAAGCCTCATAGGACAAAACTTAACTTACACGAAAAAACTCAGTCATTTTTCTTCAAGGAATTCATAGACATGGTTTCTAGTATACGTCCCTACGAGATACTGCTGCTCATGATGTCGTGACTCCTAAAGCACATTCTTGATACAAGACTTTGATGTTTAAAAGAATGCTCAAATAACTTTAGAGTTTTTGCTCAATTAAGAGGATTATGACTTCGGGGATAAAGAGACTTGTCTGCACCTGCTTCTTCATTGCCCTATTGCCAGCAACATATGGAACTTTTTCAAAGCCGAATTCAATTTGATTTGGGTTTTGCCTCCCTCAATTTCCATTGCTATCAGTACCTGGCCTTGTCCTAAGGTCAATTCTAGAAGGTCTCTCGTTGTTAAAGTATTGCCTGCGGCTATCATCTAGTCCCTTTGGAAGGAAAGGAATTGTCGAGCCTTCGATAATAAGTCTCTCTCACTGGCCAAAATTATTGAAAAAATCAGATTCACTATAGCATATTGGCACTACAGGCAACCGGAATTTCAGAATGTCTCTCTTAAAGACTTCATGACCAAGTGGAAACAAATAGTTTTTGAACCGCCTTGATCTTTCCTTTATTCTTGGGGTCTTGGATGTTTATGTCAGTTTGTTGATGGTCTTTGTATCCGTTGTTGTTTTGGTTTTGGGAGGTTGTGTCTCTCTTTTGGTTGGAGAAATTTTGTATCCGTTGTTCACGCTTTGTGAACTTTTCTTCTCAATATACTAATTTACCAATCAAAAAAAAAAATTAAAAAAAAAATGACATCGGGGATACATTAGCAGAAAGGGACTTCCACTTCCTTTTCAAAAAAAAAAAAAAAGGGACTTCCACTTGCATGGACGGGTACGTTTATGTTGCATGTTCGCTGTTAGAATTCAGATTACTAGGTATACCAAAATGTACTGCATTAGCCTTATTTTCTTTTTAATTTTTATTTTCTTGTGCCCCATTTTTGAATGGTTGTTTTACCTAGCACTTTTAGGGGCGACTCTGTCGCAATTAGGGCGATCATAAAAGACAAAATAGGTTGAAAATACTTATATGCCCCTTCATAATCGGGAGGTATTTTGTGCCCGATTGTTAAAACCTAATCGGAAGCTTTGTAACACCTTTGCCTACCGATTTAAAAGGATTTTAGAAAAAAAACTCATTTTGGGGCAATCTATAATCGGAAGGTAATGTAACCAGTTAACCTTCCGATTATTATAATCGGAAGGTAATGTAACCAGTTAAACTTCCGATTATGGCTAAGTCTCAAACACGAACCAAATGGTTAGGGGTGGCTCTGTACCCAGAGCAAAATGGAAATTTTGCAATGGTCCGATGTGGAGCTACTTATAATCGGTAGACAAATATCCTACCGATTATAGAAGATTTCAAAATTTTGGAGAAAACGGATTTTAGAAAAAAAAAACTCATTTTGGGGCAACCTATAATCGGAAGGTAATGTAACCAGTTAACCTTCCGATTATGGCTACGTCTCAAACACGAACCAAATGGTTAGGGTTGGCTCTGCACCCTGAGCCAAGTGGAAATTTGGCAAAGGTCCGATGTGGGGCTACTTATAATCGGTAGCCAAATATCCTACCGATTATAGAAGATTTCAAAATTTTGGAGAAAATGGATTTTAGAAAAAAACTCATTTTGGGGCAACCTATAATCGGAAGGTAATGTAACCAGTTAACCTTCCGATTATTATAATCGGAAGGTAATGTAACTAGTTAAACTTCCGATTATGGCTACGTCTCAAACACGAACCAAATGGTTAGGGGTGGCTCTGCACCCTGAGCCAAATGGAAATTTGGCAATGGTCCGATGTGGAGCTACTTATAATCGGTAGCCAAATATCCTACCGATTATAGAAGATTTCAAAATTTTGGAGAAAATGGATTTTAGAAAAAAACTCATTTTGGGGCAACTTATAATCGGAAGGTAATGCAACCAGTTAACCTTCCGATTATTATAATCGGAAGGTAATATAACCAGTTAAACTTCCGATTATGGCTACGTCTCAAACACGAACCAAATGGTTAGGGGTGGCTCTGCACCCTGAGCCAAGTGGAAATTTGGCAAAGGTCCGATGTGGGGCTACTTATAATCGATAGCCAAATATCCTACCGATTATAGAAGATTTCAAAATTTTGGAGAAAATGGATTTTAGAAAAAAACTCATTTTGGGGCAACCTATAATCGGAAGGTAATGTAACCAGTTAAACTTCCGATTATGGCTACGTCTCAAACACGAACCAAATGGTTAGGGGTGGCTCTGCACCCTGAGCCAAGTGGAAATTTGGCAAAGGTCCGATGTGGGGCTATTATAATCGGTAGCCAAATATCCTACCGATTATAGAAGATTTCAAAATTTTGGAGAAAATGGATTTTAGAAAAAAACTCATTTTGGGGCAACCTATAATCGGAAGGTAATGTAACCAGTTAACCTTATGATTATTATATTCGGAAGGTAATGTAACCAGTTAAACTTTCGATTATGGCTACGTCTCAAACACGGACCAAATGGTTAGGGGTGGCTCTGCACCCTGAGCCATGTGGAAATTTGGCAAAGGTCCGATGTGGGGCTACTTATAATCGGTATCCAAATATCCTACCGATTGTATAAGATTTCAAAATTTTGGAGAAAATGGATTTTAGAAAAAAACTCATTTTGGGGCAACCTATAATCGGAAGGTAATGTAACCTGTTAAACTTCCGATTATGGCTACGTCTCAAACACGAACCAAATGGTTAGGGGTGGCTCTGCACCCTGAGCCAAGTGTAAATTCGGCAAAGGTCCGATGTGGGGCTACTTATAATCTTTAGCCAAATATCCTACCGATTATTGAAGATTTCAAAATTTTGGAGAAAATGGATTTTAGAAAAAAACTCATTTTGGGGCAACCTATAATCGGAAGGTAATGTAACCAGTTAACCTTCCGATTATAAAAGGGAACATTAGCCGAAATATCCATACATTAATCGGTAGCTAATGATTCATTTTAAACTACCGATTGTTTGTAACCTACCGATTGTGGTTTTGGCTACTGATTATATAAGGGCATAGTTGCCATTTTGAAAAATCGCGGATAAGGAGTAGCTCAATTTTACGTTTGGGTGACCTTTTTTGTCTTTTAGTGTCGCCCCTAAATGTGTCAGGTTGTTTTATGTTAGCTTTCTTTCTAATCCAATAAAGTTTCAACCATTTTTAGTTGAATATTTGGGTGTAGAAAAGAGGTTAGAAGCTCCGAATTCATCAGTTGAATATGTAAAAGCATTGTAGTTTGGAAACACCTATAGATGTTCACAAACCTTAACTTTTATGATTCACTAAATCAACAAAATTACTCCCACAGTTTCTTTTTAATATGCCAGTTTTTTTTTTTTGAGAAAATTAAGGAAATTAAGAGAACTAATTATTGAAAGTGGTCCTCTAGACACTTGCCAATAAAAGAAGTGAAGTGAAATGGTCCCCATGACACTTGTCAACCAAAGAAATAAGTGAAATGTTCCACATAACACTTGTCATCAAAAGAAGTTAAAAGAAAAGTAGTCCCAGAAAATTAAAGTAACATTTGACTTTCCCAATTAGGAAACTGACCTATTTTTTTGAAACGTTTATTTATAGAAACTGACCTATTAAAAAGTAACGGAGGTAGTATCTCTTTTGGAGATTTAGGTACACTGAATTAAGTAATTTCTTACTGCTTTCAAAGCCTCGTAGCGATCGTGGAGATGGTCGCATGAAGTAAGTTGTTTACAGTCTTAATGTTGATATCACTCATTTTTTAGCATTCTTGGGAGCTAGTGTATTTTAGGCTATAACTACAGTTGTTGAATCTTTTGGCAGAGGAAAAGCACAACTAGCTGAAAAGATACAAGCAGATTATCCTCATTGCATAAATATTAGTGTGTAAAGGAGGTTTTCTTTGCTTCTAAAAGAAACAAAGAAGCGGGCCCTGGTTAGGATTGTATGACCTGACCAGATTTTGGTACACCATTCCCATGTTTCTGTTGAGCAATATTTGGTTTGCCTTGATCTTTTGTAATTTTTGGAGTTACAACCATTATTTTTTTAATTAATGGTCTTTTGGCTGTTGTGTTTTGCATGTATTTTGGTGACTGGGTAATGCTATCTGTTGTATCCCTACAGCAAATAGACAAACAGAAGGATAGAATTGGTGATAAACACCTCTTAAATCAAGAGATTCAGGCCAAATCTGAGTTCACAGAGAACACAGCCATGAAGAACAAAGTTCTAATTTGATAAATGACATTCGACTGGATTACCATACAGACTGACTCAGACCTTATAAGGCCAACTTGCCAAACTATTCCAACGGCCTAGACTGAGCCAAATGGTTCTCATCTAACCCTCCCTTACATAGATGAAGGCACTCACTCCTAAGTTAAATACTACTAACCATAACTACAACTAAAGACTGACAGCTAGCATGATAATGGCACCCTCTCTCATACACAGGGATACAACATTCCAGGGATACAACACTATCTTCCTGTCAGACCCCCATATTGCATGCTCTGGCTAATGCAACCAATAATGTTGATGTGACAGGTATAAAACAAGTATTCTTACATGTTCGTCGAGAAAACAGGTATCTTAAAGCGCTTAAATTATAACAAGAAAACTAACAATGCGAGATGTTCCTTCAATAATCAGTACTCTTTAAACTTAAACTCACATCCATCGGATCCTCTAGGAAGACTTTCTAAGTCTGACATAAGTGCTTCTTTATTTATCGCATCACCACTTCTTAGACTTAGTATAACTGACTCCAAAACATTTGCAGTCTTCAATATCATTTTCACCCATCTCATCTTCCTCGCATTCCCAGTAAAACGTGCAATGTAAACTGTCTCTAGGTGTTGAAACATGCGTCCAGAAGTCAACATATGACCAGCCCAACTGTGTTCTTCTTCTTTATTGTCCTCAATGCAGCTCTGAGTTAAAACAAAGAAATAGAAGAATATCAAAACCCAAGACTTGTTTCGCCATTTCTTCTAAAAGATAGATAATAAAAACCAAAAGTTTTGTGCGCTTACCTCCTCAAATACGAGACACCTCAAATTAGGAACTGCTTTGAGCAATAGAAATAGGGATTTATCAGTGGTTTCTCCCAATTTCAATATCAACTGGTCCACATCTTGAAATACACGAGGTAGGATGTTTACAAAGTCATCTATGATGGAAAGAGTTTATTCATCACAAGGCAATAATAGCAAGTATATATATGTCAGTAATGAGGAGTCCGATTGACCATACATACAATAAAAACCTAAAGAGAGTACAAAGAAAGAAGAATACCTCTAGGGTTTTAACATATATTTCTAGGCATCGTATGTGTGAAAGCGCTCCAAAAAACTGACTTACAGCTGCACCATAACCTATTGGTTGCTCCCTTTGTACACCGTCATATTCACCGAGAAAAAGTTCAGCAAATTCTAGTGTTTGAAAGCTGTAAAGAACATATTCCTTTGCCACACTACCATAATAGACAAGTGACACTAAATTTGGTGCATCAATTTTGAGAGCACAGTTTCGTAAACCATCTTCAGTATCCCTCAAGTTATAAATTTCCAGAAGTTTCAGAGTAGGAATTGTTATGCAGAAATTCCTCACATCAAACCAAGTGCAGGATTCCAAAGTCAAACTTTCAAGGACAGGGCAATCAGAAAAGTGTTGCACATTCCAACAACCATCATCAGTAAATTGGATTCCAGAGAGTTTAAGGCTCTTGAGTTTTGGGAAACAGAAACTTCTAGGATGATGGGTAGTACCGTATGCAGTTAGCTCCAATTTAATCAGTGACTCGCATGTAAAAAAAGATAAAGGAATAAAAAAAGGTTTTTCTTGATCTAACCAGAGATCGAGCTCTTCGACATTACGCCTTGTTAAATTTTCGATCCATGAATGAACCCGAGATGCACTCATGTGTTCATTCGTCTTGAGATGGAACTTTCGAATATTTGATGACGTATCATGAAGATGCAATGTTCTATCCACAAATTCCATGAACTTATTGGTTTCGGAAGATGAGGGAGGTTTGGGATCATAGTATGGGAAAACGAGAGTGGGGATGGATGTCCATATGTATTTCCACCTTTTAGATAGTAAATAAGAACGAGCAACATGCTTGATATCAAGGAAAGAGAGGATGTGATGAAGAAGTGAGGCAGGTAATTCACTAATCCTATCCTCTGCCTCGCCAATATTGTTCAAATCCATGAGATTTTCAGTTTGTCTGTACCCCAAACACAAATGGAGAAAGGCTTCACAATGTTGCAGACAAAATCTAAAGAGTAACACACCTAATTGTCTGTGCGCCTAACAATGAATCTAGCTAATCTAAAGATAAATATCAGACACAAATTACATAAACATGGATAGAACTAAAAGAAGATATAATTAGAAGATTACCTCAACTCTGAAGCTTTCCTGATATCATATCAGAATTAGCAGATTTTACTCTTTATTTTCACTTTCTGCAACATCAATATCATATCAGAATCATCCTCTATAAAATGTAAATCCCAATTGAAGTTGTGTGGCAAAGGCCCAAATCATTGACCCTTTAATATCAAAACCCCGATTCCAGATTTCAGGAAAAATTCAAATTAATCAGTTCACTATTTGCAATTACAGAAAATATCACAATTCTTCTTCACCAGAGTGAGTCAACTAATTTGAAACCTATCTAGGGTTTAAGTGAACTAAAAGAAGATATAATTAGAAGAGGATAGAATTAGAAGATTACCTCAACTCTGAAGCTTTCCTGATGAAGAAATCACTCTTAATTTTCACTTTCAACAACATCAATCAGAATCATTTACCCTTCAATATCAACACCCAATTCAAGATTTCAGCAAAAAAACTATTTCCAATTACAGAAAATTTTAGTAGAATGAACTAATTCGAAACCTAGGGGTTCCCATCAACATTTCTCAGCAACATTTGATGAGACCACAATGAACTCCCAAAATCACACTTACCATTTCAGTCGCTTATTGCCGGAAATTTGTCGATGAAAAGGAGAAGGGGAAAGTTTGGTTAAGAAAGATATCTTGGCGAGGCCATGAGTCAAGTAAAGCCGAGTCAAAGAGGTCATTCATGGTCAAGATATGGTCTAGACTCTAGGTATCATCTCGAAATTAAAATAATAATAATAATAATAATAATAATAGGGACCGGGTCCGAGTCAGTGCAATCAAAATCGTTATCCAAGGACGAGTAGTTGCTACTCATTGTATGACCGATGCGATTTATGATTTTAGCGATTAAAGTGGCTGACCTGGACCTATTTTTGAGAAAACCGAGTTGACGATTGTTTACAAGTTGTTTACGATTGCATGCACAAAAATCTGAAAATTTCGTAATGAAAACCTCAAACATATCAATGTTACATAGTGTTAACATTTTAATTTAATTGATTAGGTACAAGTCATTGGTCATGCGTAGCAATATATAAGTCTCTAATAAATACACTAGTTTTCCTCAAAGTTCATAAAAAAACAAAAATGAGAGGATTTGACGTAAAATTGGATCTCTAAAGACAAGTTTGATCCTCTTCAAAAGACGAGCTCAGCCCCATAGGACAAAACTTAACTTCCACGGAAAAGGTTCGGTTCTTTTTTTTCAATGTACTCATAGACACGGTTTCTAATATGCGTCCCCGCGAGATACTGCTAGTCGTGATGTCGTGACTCCTAAAGCACATCCTTGACGAGATACTAATGGTCATGTAAGTTCTGTAGAGTGTAAAAACATCCACGGCTGGCGTATGACCCAAAACGTTCATGATTTCAGCATGTCTTTGCAATTAGCTGGTCGTGATGTTACGATTCATAGTATCACGAGATACTGCTTGGCATGTAGGCTCTTTAGATGTTTAAAAATGTCCACGGATGAATTGTGACCCAAAGCGAAGATATTCATGTCTCCCGTAAGCACGACTCACCCCTATTTGAGATCAAGGACCGATTCCTAATACGTCATCGAGATATACACTAGTCACGTCTACTCTAGGCCTGATTCGACTTACTGAGGCTTCTGGATAATTCGTATAAAATCGCGTGAGATACACTGGTTTTTCTACCTCCCTACCCTTTCGACAGATTCCTAAAACATCCTTTCGAGATATACTGGTCATGTTAACCCCACTATAAGGACACAACTGAATCCTAACATATCTCATTGACCCAAGATAAGTGAGCCAAGATCTTGCAGAGACGTTATTAGGCATGCAAGCCTTCATTTTTTTTCTCAAACATATCCCAGCTGACACGCATAAAACTTATGCTAATCCGAGATGAACCAGATCGACTGAAAATTTTTGTACATGCATAAAACTTAGGCAAAAGCCGCGCTTAAGGCTCAGACCTCTTTATCAGCGTTTCAAATACACTATCCGCTAGTAAAGTGGGACTGAATTACACATGTCTATCCAAAAACGTGGATAAACTCCTTTGAGATCCTCATGCTCAACAAAGGTCCCTGCAATCAAGAATTCGGTCTTCACATGACATGTGTGACCGGACACAAAGAGATAGAGCCTAATCTCATCTCCTCTTACACTCTACACTACAAAATTAATGACTTTTACTCACGGCCAAATTGCCACGGATTTGAATATCCGTGGCTATTTGTTACATTTTGCCACGCTGAACAGGTTACCGTGGCAAATAGGTCACACATTTGCCACGACATGATATCAACTTGCCATGGGCCTAGGTTTACACATTATAAACCTGCCGAATGGGTTCTACTCACGACGGAGTGGGCCGTGGGTATAACGGGCCTTTTGCTTCGGGTTACCAAATAGTGCCGTGGCAATTGTTTCTCGTGGAATTCTCTTAAAACCAAAAGTCGTGGCTAGTAAACCCATAGAAGACCACGATCCCCACCCCCCTGTTCCTCCAGTTCCTCCCACCTCCCTCAACTCTCCTCTTTCTCCGATTATGGATGCTATAAAAACAATCGATTCTGTGAAACCGTATACACAGAGAAGATTATACTTCAGGTAAGTTGGGATTTGTAAATTAGGTCTACTTATTTTTATTTTCTGAAACTAGGGCTTTTAAGTAGTAACTATTTATGTAGGAATCAACCTAATTGCATGTCGATTTCAATTACTTTGCACTGGTTTAGAATTTGTCTTCTTTAATTTGGATTGTTTTATGATATTGGGTCTGATTTGGAAAAAGGAAATTCATCAATTTCATTATTCTCTGCAGGACATCATCGATTTTATCTGCACAAGCTGGTAAGATATTTAATTTCTTGTTCCCTGATTTATGCTGCGATTGCCATACATTTTGAGTTTCTTTTAGATGAAATTTCAATTTTTGTCTTGAATTCCAGCTACTGTTATTGCTTTATAACATCAAGTATACTAGGTTTACACTAGATTTTTGTTTAGTACTCTATTTCTAATACAAGTGTAATTGAAAAACCCAGTATGCATGTATTTCTAGGTTAGTGAAATACTCTTTTTGGTTATTCTCAAAGAATGTTGTTTTTCAGTAAGAGATGTGCTTCGCTGTGTATTTAGTCTTCATTCTTATGAACCCAGTTGTTTGAGGGTAGGTTGTTGGCTTAAGTATCAGGAGTTTATGAAAATTTCTTTTCTGTTTGGTATTCTCATTCTAGAAAGAAAGGAAAAAACATGGACAAGTGCACTATTTGATGGGCTTCAAGGTGGAAGATAGTGAGACCTAATACTCCTTCTAAGATACTGCGCCACTTCCCGTTAAAGCCTAAGCTTCAGTGTTTGATTATGTCTTCCAAAAATGCAGAGTACATGAGATGGCATAAAGAACGGCGAATTGATACTTATGATCCAAGTAGTCCAGTGAACCATATTGATGTGTACTCGAGACCTTTGATTGAAGAACTTAAAGAGCTATGGGAAGGAGGGGTTGATACTTAAAGAGTTTATTTTAGATCCAAATTTAGATTTTTATTATAAAATTCCAGTCATTGTTTCCTTTTTCATGTGATAAGTCATCGTTGCATTCTATGAATCGCAGAATAGTTTTCATCGTGAATGTATATTTGGTGAAAAAATGTCAGATTTGGTCACTAAGTATATCCATTGTTGTTTGGTTCTTGAGGGTGTGAAATATCACAACTTTATTCTTATAGCACAAACTTAATTTTCCTCACTTTTATTTCTTCTTGTCCATTAAGTTTTGATATACTGGTGCAAGCAGTTTCAGCATACTAAGATGTGATCACCTGGTATGGAAATTTCACACGTGCTATGTTTAATTCAAAATGAAAATGCCACTCTTCGTAGGTGAGATGATTACACATATCAGTGGTATTATGCACAATGTTAAACCTGAAATTATAAGTCTGTAACTGTGACCTGTTGTGTTGTTGACCGAAATTTCTCAAGCTAATGTGAAATTAAACTTCTGTGTTATTGACTTGTTGCCTTGTTGATGTGATAAGTCATTGTGTTTTCTTGTCGATGTGATAAGTCATTTTTATTGACCTGTTGCCTTTTTAATTATTCACCATATTGAAGGGGAGGAGAGCATGTTAGTCCAAATACAAGAATCGCGTAGAATTGTTTTTCAAATTTGACCCATTCTGCTCATCTTCCCTAGCAGGAAAAGAAAGTTTTTTTCTGTCTCTACTGGTGGTAAATCTATGTCTCTCTGCAAGTGAATTTTGGCCAAGTAGAAGAGGCACTCGTTGATTATTAGGGCGCTCAAGTTGGCTCGTACTTGGTAAGTTCTCTTTCACGATCTTAGTAGTATTACTTTTTATTTGTGCATTTGTTCTAAAAATTACTCCATATATGTTTTTGAGTTTCATATGCAAATTTCAGGTCTTCTTGATTTCCCTCATTCTTCCAAGTGTTTTGGTTGTTACTGCTACTTTGCTGTTTCACATTCAAGGTAAATGTTACATGACAATAGAATCTGTTTTTCGTTGTATGAGCTCGAAAACTAGTACTCCACCGCTTCCCGATAAAGTATAGGCTTCAGCGTCTGTTTATGTCTTCCAAAGCTGCAGAGGATTTGAGATGTAATAAAGAAGGGTGAACTGATACTTATGATCCAAGTAGTCCAGGGAACCGCATTAATGTATTCTTGAGACCTATAAATTTCTCCAGTAGTTATAATGATAATGATATTCTCAAGAATAAAATTGTTCAGCAAAACTCTATTGACAAATAAATAGTTCTTCTCGGCCCATGTGCTGGCCTTGTCGTATGATGCTTTGAAAAGTAAGTATTAAGATTGATAGATTTTTTTATGTACCATAGTGTTTCTCTTTGGAGAAGGATATTTGTCTCACAAATAGGACTGCTCAACCAAAACGTGGAGCAGGGTGGCACTACAAACTCATGTACAGTTTAGTAACTTATATTTCGGATAGCTTGTTATTTTTAAAATGATGTTGGAGTATTTTATTATACTCACTTACAGGGATGATTCCTGAAATTGGGAATGTGATGAGAAATGAAATGGTTTAGAAATGTCACTAAGGATTTTAGTGTTTGAATGGGAATAATATCGTTATTGTTGGCTTTGCTTTCTGTCAATGTTCTAATATCATGATGAATTGATTATGTCAGCATCTGACTCCGAAACCAGCTAACTTTACCTTAGATTATCTGGATTACTTTAATACCATACCGATTATCTCAATATCCTGATCCCACTTTTAGTATGCATTCTAGTCTTGGGTTTCTTTGTGTTTTGGATTGGTTTGTGCTTGGTTGACTCTAATTTTTCAGTTTTCATGTTGTGCTGTATTGGTTGTTATTATTTATTTATTTGTGTATTTTCTGGTAGAGGGCATGTTAGTCTGAGTTTATGAATCATCGAATAGTTTTCATTGTTCTCAAGCTTGTGAAATATCACAGAGCACCTTCCTTGGTACTATTTATTCTATGTTCTTATACCACGAAGTTAATTTTCTTCACTTATATTTCTTCTTGGTCATAACGTTATGTTTTGATATACTAGCATGAATTTTAACATACTAAGATGTGTTCACCTAGTATAGAAATTTCACATGTGATATTTTTAATTTAAACGTGTTCATGATATGTGCCTTAAGTAAAATGAAGTATGTTGATGTTTGGCATTAAAATGAACTGATATTATAGTGAGATGAGTACGTATAGAAGTGATACTATGCACAACGTTACCTGAAATTATAAGTCTATAACTGTGCCCTGTTGTGTTATTGACCACAACTTTCTCAAGGTAATGTTAAATTAACATGTTGTGTACGTTACTGACCTGTTGCCATGTCGATGAGGTGATAAGTCATTGTTATGACATGTTGTCTTATTGACCTTTTTCCGTGTTAGTTTTTCACCATATTGAAGGGGCGGAGAGCATGTTTGCCTAAATACAAATATTCCTTAGAAAATTTTCAAATTTGACCCATTCTACAAATTTCAGGTCTTCTTGGAGTTCACTCATTCTTCTAAGTGGTTGTTGGTGCTGTTGTTACTTTTCTGCTGTAAATTCAAGGTAAACGTTACATAAAAGTGGAATCTTTTTTCCGATTGTAGTTTTTTGTATGAGCTGAAAAACTAGTGCAGGACAGCTTCATTGGTAGTTTTTTGTATGAGCTGAAAAACGTTACATGAAAGTGGAATCTGCTGTTACTTTTCAGAGTTTATTTCTCATATAGATTAGTAGCTAGAATTCATGACTAATACTTCCATTTTACTTAGAGATGGAAGGTTCACCATTTAGCTTCATCATCAGTAACTACTAAGCCTGTTACAAATCAACTCTTTTTCGATTGTGTAAGCTTATATGCTGAAAAAGCATCAAATTTCTGCATGTTATTGGTGGCTAGCTAATATGTTATAATTTTGTACCCGGGTATAATATAGGACCAGGTCAGTGGTTAATAGTTAGAAGTTAGGATGAAGCCAGGTTTTGAAATTGTATGAGTTTCTCATGGACTGAGTAGACATATATTATCAATGCAGATTCACTTTTGCTACATTGCTCGCTGACTTCTTTATATCTTTTCCTTCTCTTCAAATTAGATCTTTATAAATGTCTGCAAAGAGATCTAGTGATTGCTACTAATTCAATTTTTTCATTGATGCAGGGATAGTTTTGGTTTCTCGGTTCTGAATTTTGACACACTTCTCAAGGCAAATTATGTTACGTGGTTTTGATTTTTTAGTTACTCTCTGTGTTTTTAGGTTGTGATCAAAATAGTTGAGCATATATTGTTTAGTCGTTTCATGATTAAGAGAACATGGATAAGAGCTGGGTTGATAAGGACCCTGCTTCTCTACAGTATGAGGAAGGGTTGAATGCATTCCTTGATTATGCCTACATCCATGGAAAGCTTAATAGGGAAGGAAACTTGAAGTGTCCTTGTACTGATTGTAAAAAATTTGTGTGGCAAGAGCGAAGTAGAATTGTTGATGATTTAGTATGCTATGGCATGTTGCCAAGTTATACGAATTGGATTCATCATGGAGAAAGAAGTGTATCAACACCAGCACCAGAAATCAGGAATGAAGATGTTGAGGTTGATACTCATGTTGATGCTGATGGTATCCGTATTAGGGACGATCTTAGTGGTTTGTTGGGAGATGCTTTTCCTAATGAAGTTGATAACGTGGAGAATATGCAAGATGGAATGGAGGATATTAATCTTAATTTTAAGAAGTTGTGGGAACAGTCGAAAACGGAGTTATACCCTGGTTGTGATAAAATGACAGTGTTGTCATTTGTCATTAGATTATGGCACATTAAATGCATTAATCAGTTGAGCAATAAAGCATTTACTATGATGCTTCAGCTTGCACGAGATTCGTTTCCAGATGGGTGTTCGCTCCCAAAGAATTTCACTCAGTGTAAGAAAATAATTACAGATTTGGGTATGGGTTATAATAAAATTGATGCTTGTCGGAATGATTGCATGTTATTCTGGAAGGATGACTCAAAATTGGACGAGTGAAATGTTTGCGGGTCTTCAAGGTGGAAGATAGGCAGACCTGGGAAGAAGAAGAATACTCCTTGGAAGATACTCCGCAACTTCCCGTTAAAGCCTAGACTTCAACGTTTATTTATGTCTTCCAAACCTGCCGAGGACATGAGATGGCATGAAGAAGGGATCACAGATGATGGAGTCATGAGGCATCCATCGGATTATGTAGCTTGGAAGCATTTTAATGAAACTAACCTAGATTTTGCTTCAGATTCGAGAAACGTAAGGCTAGGTTTAGCAAGTGATGGCTTCAATCCGTTCGGTAGTATGACTCTCTCACACAGTACGTGGCCTGTGGTACTTGTTCCATACAATTTGCCTCCATGGTTATGCATGCAGCAACCCCACTTCATCCTATCTCTAGTGATAACAGGCCCAAATAGTCCAGGGAACGACATTGATGTATATCTGAGACCTTTGATTGAAGAACTAAAAGAATTGTGGGCAGAAGGAGCTGACACTTATGATTCATTTAAAAAAAGACATTTAAACTGCGTGCAGCTGTCTTATGGACTATTAGTGACTTTACAGGTCTTGCTATGCTTTCAGGGTGGAGCACCAAAGGTAAACTAGCGTGTCCAACATGTCAGAAAGGTACATCCCACAGAAGTTTGAAGCACGGCGGGAAAGAATGTTATATGGGGCATCGCCGGTGGTTACCATCGGATCACAGATTTCGAGATCTTAAGAAAGAATTTGATGGGACCGTTGAACATGATGCAGCTCCAGTTCCTCTACAAGGTAGAGAAATAGTACGTCTGTTGAAAGATATACCTCATAAATTTGGAAAGAAGACCGAAGAGCCTGAACAGCCTGAAGAAAATGATGCATCTGCAAATAAGAAGAAGAAAGGTCAAAAAGGAAAGACTCCACGTGCAAAAAAGAAGAGGCCGCGAGAGGAAGAGGAGAGTGCTCCTTTCCATGATAACTGGAAGAAATTAAGTATCATGTATGAGCTTCCATATTGGGAAGATAATCTACTGAAGCACAATTGTGATGTCATGCACATTGAGAAAAATGTCTGCGAAAATATACTTGGTACTCTTCTAAAGCTCGACAAGAAGTGCAAGGACGGTTTGAAAGCAAGGAAAGACTTGAAAGAAATGCGAATTAGACCACGGATTCATCTAGAATTCGATGCTGTCAAGAACAAATACTATCTACCTGCTACTATTTGGATAAAGATCAAAAAGAACTGTTTTGTACCGTGCTTAATAGTTTGAAGATTCCTGATGGGTACTCCTCTAACATTGGAAGGCACGTGAAAGTCAAATAATGTAAGTTAGTTTGTATGAAGAGCCATGACCTTCATGTAATTATGCAACATTTCTTACCTTTGGCTATTCGGAAGACGTTGCCAATAAAGGTCAGTTCAGTTTTAATTGAGTTAAGTTTGTTTTTTCGGGAGTTATGCTCCAAAACTCTTTTGCCTGAATATTTGAGGCGCCTCGAGAAAAGTATTGCAGTTACTCTTTGTAACCTGGAGAGAATCTTTCCACCAGCGTTTTTTGATGTTATGGTACATCTACTCATTCATTTGGCTTCAGAAGCGCTTCTTGGTGGACCTGTCCAATACAGATGGATGTATCCGGTTGAAAGGTATGTGATTTTTATATTATTTTAACTTACTATTGTTTGTTTATTGAATGTTACTATAATTAGTTGAACTTTATATTTATACAATTTTTTCTTGGTGTTGGACTCAGATTTTGCTAATACTAAATTACAAAACTGATTTAATCGTACAGGTACCTGAAAACACTGAAATCATATGTACGAAACATGGCTCAACCGGAGGGGTCCATAGCTGAAGGATATATTGCTGATGAATGTGTTACATTTATGGCTAGATACTTAGATCAGGTTGATACAAGACTGAACAGACCTTCCAGGTACACAGAGAATAGTCATATTGGTGGTTTAGAAAGCTTCATGCATGATACTGCGGAGAAGAAACTATCTCATGCTTACATCTTATTCAATCACGATGGTGTACAAACGTATCTAGAGTACGTTATTGAACTTCTTTTTGCTCATTTGGGTTTTAGTGTTTGTAGTATAATGAGTTGTTTTATAATTATACATGTACATGATGAATGGTGAAATGTTTTTGCAGGCAGCATAAACGCCTTATAAATTTGACTAATAAAAGGTTGTCTCTCATTCAAAATAAAAAAAAACACGAGGACGATTTTCCTCAGTGGTTTAAAGAAGAAATTACTTCGCTGAAAGAAGCCAATCGTCCCATTTCTGAAGAAGTATATTCACTTTCTCGAGGTCCCTTTCATAGAGCAAGCATATTTACTGGATATTCAAGCAATGGATACATATTCAGAACGTTATCCAAAGAACGTGATTTAAAGACGCAATCTAGTGGTGTGAAGCTTCGTGCCATTAAAGAGAGTGCTGGGGAGTCGATGTATTACGGACAGATAACAGATATCATTGAGTTGTCTTACCCGATAGGAAAGAAGTTTGTACTGTTCAAATGTAATTGGGTAGATGTAGAGAAGGGAAAAGGTATGAAAGAAGACAAATTGAAGTTCACTCTTGTTAATTTCACACATTTGTTGTCAACTCAGAAACAAGAAGCGTACGTATTGGCATCGCAAGTCAATCAAGTGTTTTATGTAGAAGATTCAACTGACCCGGGATGGCATGTCGTGGTTACCAATAAACCTAGAGATACTTTTGATTTTGGTGGCAAGGATGATGGATTAGTAGAAAGTACAGCAATTTGTCTACAAGATGATGATGATGATGATGAGATAAATTTTGTGAGAGACGATGTGGAAGGAAGTACGGTTGACCCACCAAACACTGATTCTAGCGGTTCTAATAAAACTGCTAGCAGAAATATTGTAAATCAGAGCTTGGACATGGGTGCATATGAAGATGTAGATATGGATGAAAGTGAGGATGAAGATGGGAATTTGGATGGAAGTGAGGATGAAGATGAAGATATGGATGGAAATGGGGATGAAGATGAGGATGAGGTTGAGGTTGAGTATGAGGATGAAGATGAATATGAGGACGAGGACGAAGATGAAGATGAGGACGAGGACGAAATAAATTATTCTGATTCATAACCTCAAACTACTTTTTGTGTCTCTTGGTTTTTGCACTTCTGTTTCTGATTTTCTGTATTATGTAGCTCTTTTTAAACTTGAATATATACAACTTTTCATTAATTTCTTATTATGTGTTTTTTATCCACACGTTGTGTGATCTTTTTTTTTTTTGTTATGATGTGCTTACTTGTTGTTTGTGATTCTTGCAGGAAATATGGATGAAAACCCACAACCTCCGGCATCAAAGAAAATAAGAGGAGGGGCTAAGTTGAACTTCCTTAATAAGCTAAAAAAGGGTGAGAAAGTATCACTGGAATTTTGCCGGGGTGCACCAGTTGGACCGAATGCAAATAAGATCTCGGCTTATTGTGGAAAGCTGGCACTAAATGGAGAAAACTTCCCTTTTGACATTCCAGACTGGTCTGATATGCCCCATAAGGAAGAAAAGCTTGAAGAAGCCATTGAAGAGATGAAGGTTAAGAAAATTACTTTAACCAATATATTAAATTATTTAATTGATTGAAGATTGCTAAATTTTAACTGATGAATATTGTAGAATATTTTTCATTATTCGGATGAGATCAACTTTTGGGTGGAGGAGAAAATCCATGAAAAATGGAAGGGAAACAAACGTAACATGAGGTTGGAACATTTATATGAGAAGAAGACTGATGCACAAAACCGAGCTACTTGTCCAAACGGAGTTATTGACACTCAGTGGGCAAATATGTTGATATATTGGCGTTCACCTGAATTCAAGGTGAGAATGTTTACCGATTTATCGTTTATGAATTTATATGTTAAACAATGACTTCTAACTTTTGAACATTGAATAACATAGAAAAATAGTGAGAATGGCAAAGCAAGTAGAAAGCGTTTGGTTGTGCCTCATCATGGTGGTAATAAGTCATTCGTGAACCACGCGATAGAGGTAACGTCTAATATGAATCAGTATTGATAGTTAATGTTTATGTAGATCTTGACATACTATATATGAACAGATAGAAGAGACAACGCAAAAGAAAGCAAGTCGAGCGGCTGTGTATCAGAAAACCTATAGAGCCAAAGAAGGGAAAACTCCCAAACCTATAGCTGAAGCAAATCGCGTATGGCTTTTTAATACGTTAATTTGTATGCTGTTAGAATTAGTAAAATTGTTGCAACTTGTTCTCACTTTAACTTTGCATATTGTAATTGCAGGCTCAAATGGAAGCCTTGGAGAGGGAAGATTTAGAAGACAATGGTTCAGATGATGATGTTTCAATCTTGTAACTCACTTCTTATGACCAGCTGAAAGGAGACAAGTACTCTAAAATCATGGGAGCTGAGAAACCAGGTCGGATTCGTGGTGTTGGTTCAGCAATTAAAGTAATCAAGCTTACGGGGGAATCTTCTTCAAATGTTGTCCAAAACAATGAGGAAAATGCTGCATTAAGATATGAAATTAAGAAACTGAAGGAGGATCAGGTTCATATGCAGAACGACATGGAAGAAGAACGTCTTGAGATGAAGAAAACTGTAGATGAGATGAAAAAGGCTAACGAGGAATCACAGAAGAAAAAAAAGATGCCCTTTTGCTACTGTTTGCTGGTCGGGTATGTATTAGCATATCCATAAATATTTTTGGCAGTGTATTATCTAGATTCTTAAATCTTTCCTGGGAATGTATGAGCATATCCACAAATATTTTTTTTGTAGTCACAAGCTTTGTTAATTGCATTTTTTTTGTAGAGGGACCTCCCACATCTAGAGCCATAGAGTTATGATCTTAATACACGAATATGAGGTAATGTTTTCTGCTTTATTAGTCTATTCATATGATTACAGTTGCTTATAATCCTCTAAACATGTTCCCCTTGCTGCAACATATTAGAAAGATGATGGCATAATTGTTAATCTAGACTCTGGATTGACGTCATGGACTATAGTGATATTTAAAGAAACATTCTTTATTTTAGCTGTCACGACACACGTTAGCATTATCGTTATCCAATAGCTTGCCAACCATCTTAGTATTTGCGTACACCAGTGGATGATATACATTCATGTTGAATTATTAGGAAATTTGGGAATGGGTGTACTGGTTGCGTACTACTCTGAATTTCTTGTTATTTTTTCTTCCATGGATTTATGGGTAACTAGGTATATCGGCTTAAATGTTTGATGGATATTTGAACTTGTTTGAATCCATAGGTGTACATGAGATGTACGCGAGAGATTACATTACTTCTGTATCTTATTAATGGTTTAGACCACATGTTGTATTTGAAGGGATAAGAAATTAACCCTCTGTAAATGTTGTATACATGGATATTTTCTACCGTTGTTTGTCATTGATGTCAGATTTGATGCCTACATTTTGCAGGTTAATTTCACTGAAATATAGTATGTTCAAGGTGTTGGAAGATACATGATAATCAACTTTGGAAGTAAGAAATCCATCTGTGATGATTTAAGTATTTTATTTTCATTCACTTATTTTGTGTATCAGACTCAAAATGGTTTAGTATTAAGTATTTATTTGCTTTGGAATGTAATCAATCAGACAAAAATGTAGAACTTGTGTTTTTTAATGAATAGACTGTCTTTATGAAATTGTTGTAAAGTAAATATTGTCTTGTTATTTTAGTGGCTAGTAGTAAAAACTGGCCATAATCAGTTTTAAATAGCTATGGTGTAATCCAACTACATAAAATGACCTTAAAAGCACCCACGCGTGGAAAACATGGCTAGCACCGTGGCTAATTGTCCCACACATGTGCCATCCAACTAATTATTAGCCACAGAGGTACCCGTGGTAAATGAACATACATTATTAGCCACGCAAAGAAAAACCGTGGCAATCATCGTGGCAAATAGTTTTAGCCACGGGACTATTTGTCACGAGGAGGCTGCCGTGGCAAGTTATCTTTTGCCACGGATTTTTGGTCAACTGCCACGGTTTTTTGGCGTGACTAAAACTTAGTATTTTTGTAGTGCTACACACGATTTCTGAGGCATCACATTCCTTTTCACGTGAATCATCCTAGTTATTATCGCAAATCTGAGAATATCTCCCTATCTTGGCCAACGCTATAGAGAATATTTCTCTCTCTCAACACATCATCACAAAGGCAAACTCAGCTAGACAAAGATGAAAGGATATCAATTAAAATTTTGGTCTGACGATCTATGACACGCGTGAGAAAATCCGACCTATTTCTCAATGCAAAAGAGAGTAAATGCGGTGAAATAAAGAGATCAACTCAACCTAGTTTATTTATATCTATTCTTGAAGAGACGTGAAAAGTGATCTGCACGGCAAGTAATCCTTATCTTCACTGACCTGAGAATAGAGCATTCAGTTATAAATGGGTCATATATTTCTCTAATCTAACACACAACTTTCTCATAAACTCTAAGATCTATTAATCATTCTTTGATCTCTGTCTTCTTCCCTGCTTCGCTCCTTAAGACCGGCCTTAATCTCTCATGTGGCTGAAGCATCCTTTGAACGGCCGATGTGCATGGTTTAGGCAAGGTTTTTTCATGCTCAAACTTCAGTAACTCACTTTCACATACCCTAGAATCCCACTTTTAGCCTCTCTTCGAATTTAGGTAACTATACATCTAAACGCATCTCTTGCAATAAAAGTACTAGTTAATCCTCATCTTCCATCAAAATAAACACCTACATTTAATTATCACTTTCAGTAGCGGAAGTCACTCCAAATATTTTGAACTTGTATTAATTGCAACGTTATTATTTGCAAGAGTAGTTAATGCACTGTTGAGTGTCAAACGATTCGAAATCTTGAAGTACATGGTTAATACAAGTTCCCAAACACATAATCATTCTTGTATTTCTAGATACTCCACGCTAAGAAAGCGCCAAAATTTTAAGTTATTTCCTTTTATTTCAAATCCATCCAATAATAAATAATCCGCTTTGAATTTGTAACTATATATATACTCTTCCACAGTAAGCACGTATATTAACCACATTACTATTAAATATGCTCAAAGTTTACTATACCATCTGACCATTATAAAGATTCATGGTGAGGGTCCCATATTGGTAGGATTCCCCGGTCCTAAAATATATCAAATTTCTTAGGAAAACTCTTTTATGTCTTTCTAATTTTTAGTCGAACATTACTTATTTTTCATATAAAGTACTCCATCTGTTTCAAAATAATAAGATGGTTTCATGTATAACTTACACAAAAAACCATCTTATTATTATGAAACCGATGAAGTTATTGTTATCTATTTACTAATGTCTTGACTACAAAGTAGGTTTAAGACAAAAATGAAGAATGACAAAAATTCAAAGTTCCAAAACTTTTTACTTTTTCCCATCTAAAATTTTATCTTGTTGTATACCATTTTACCTAGTGAAGTGTTAAATAAGTCCAATTTTAGGATCCGTAATCATAGACAATGTAATGGATCTTGTTCGATTTTAGGTAACCATATTTTACCAAGTGAAGTGTTAAATGACTCCAATTTTAGGATCAATAATCAAAGATAAAATAATAAATTTTATTCGGTTATATGTAACCAGTACTGGGTACCCATTAAAAACCATTAAATGGATGCACGTAACATAGGAAATCCCTAGAAACCGAACTGGACCAAATCTTATCATTTGACCGTAAGACCGAACCAAATGGAACCATTAATCCAACTTTAACTAGAAGTATTTAATTAAAAAAAATTATTTATCATGGTTCGGTTCTGGTATTCCCTCTTGTTAGAGCACTGCTCGGTCGAACTCGCAAGTGTTGCTATCTCAAGCTTGTTTGTCAATTTTAGTTGTCAAAACTATAAGTCTTGATTTCTAGTCTACTTATAGCTATGTCGTATTAGGATAGAATGTGTAGTTGAGATTTATACTTCACGATATTCATCGATTGAAGACGAAAAACTACTAAGGGGAGCTTGTGGAACTTCATCAACAAAATGTATGTGGGGACTTGAACTCATCCATCACTCAGAAAATTATTTCTATTCTATCTCCTATTGAGACAAAAGTCGTATAGCTATATAGACTTTATTTTATATACATTTGATATTTCGAGCTAAATTTAACTTGCTTACATATTTCTTGAAATATGTGTTGGTAAGCTTTCGCTTTCACCAAGTTCATCTTTACTCTTGACGAAAGTCAAAAGATGATCATGTGAAAATCGCTTGGTATAACATCTTACAATATTTGTGTGAGACAGTCATTTGATGTAGACTCAAAAGGTTTCGTATTAATCTATTGATCACTTGAAAATTACTTTAAAGATAATAGTTTGTGTGAGACATCTATTCCCAAATTCTAAGAATGTTTCAATGATTAAAATGGATTTTAGAATGATTAACCATTAGTTGGATATAACACAGTATGCGTACTTGTATGCTAACTGTTTACAAGTTATTCCAAGACCAAGAACCATATTATGCATACCCGTGTGCGTACTAGTTTAGCAGTTGAAGTCCGAGAACTGAGTATGCATACCCATATGCGTACTGACTAAACAATTCAAGTCCGGGAATTTAGTATGCGTACTCGTTTGCATACTAATTCAACTGAGTATCGGCCGTGAACGATAGTATGCGTACCCGTTCGCATACTGGTGGACAGACCAAGTCCGGAACTCGAGGTATGCATACCCATTTGCATACTTGAATGGGTTAAGTTCTAAAATCGGTTTATTCGTGAACAAACACATTTACTGAAACAAAATTCATAATGTTTTGAAAAGGTAAGGCAGAAGAAGAAGACATTAGAACCAACAATGTAACACAGATGAAGTAAAAATTGGTGTTAAAGATGAAAAGAAAAAGATGAATATGCAAGAGATGAAAGATCAGAGTTAAAATTTGTAGAGTTTTTAAGAATTACTAGGTATGAAATCTTCAATATTTAGGTTTGTAGCGGAAGTTGTGTAAGAAATTGGATCGAAAGGATGAAAGAGTTGAATCTTCCTTTAGGTATCTGATACCATATTAGATTTATTTAATGATAATGATCAGTTTTATTAATATTTGATAAAGAAAACATTACAGAGAAAGAAAGCCTATTATAGGCTGAAAACAGAAAAATACAGACATGTACAACCTGTCATAGACAATAACTCTTTTACAACAGTAATAAGTACACAAAGATGAATAAAAACAGAAACGTGTGTTAGAGACACACTAGTACAAAAATGGGCTTAGGTAACAGTTTAAAACTGTCACCAAAGTATTTATGCGACAGTTTTGAAAAAAAATTGGACTATCACCCAAGCCCCTGTTACGAAAGGTCTTCAAGGAACTGTTACAGAAACATGCCTGTAAGGTAGCAGTTATGTCATAAACCTGTTGTTGTAAACTAGATAGCGTGTTATTTTCTTAATAAAACTGTCATCGAAAATTTGATTTCCACTTAAGTTTGTAGCCGTAGATCAATACATATCTAGTCGTTCAATGTATAAGACCTAATGTAGTTAAAATTTGGTTTTGCTCGGCTTAAGCCAAGCCGATACATGCCTCTTTACCATGAATATCTTGGAACATATATTCTACTACGTAAATCAAGGAATATCATCTTCCTCTTTCACTGCTTCAGCATTAGATGAGCCTCCAGCTTTTGAATCATCACTTTCCCCAATTCTTTGCGATTTACTGGTCAGATAATTAATTTTTGATCTTAAGAGTACAATTAGTTACTAGATAACACTATTTCGTTTATATTGTCAACTAATTCTTTCTTTAGCTATTAATTTAGCTAAAGTTTTAGGGATATTTTTTGATTTCTATGCACATTATATATATGGCATTGCATAGGCACATCTATATCTTACATTATGACGGATAACATTGATTAAATGCCTTCGTTAAAACTATATACTTTAAAAACTAAGATGGTTCTGTGAGTAATAAATCCCTCACCAAAGCATTGCCAGTGACGTACAGTTCATTGGTATAAAAATTCGAATCCATTCGCGTAAATGATTCACAAAACATAGAAGAGCAACAATTGTGGATCAAGATGATCATCTCTAGTTGTTGTCGTTCCTTTTTGCTGAGTTTTCGTAGTTAGTAATCCAGATAATGGGTTTTTATATTTTATTGTAAGGCTTAGTTGCACAATTACTGTTCTTTATCCTTTGAGAGGAAACAAACTGAAATGGACTCTTTATAGATTTTTCTATGCAAATACGCACACCGAGTTGAATACTTCACACATTGAAAGAACAAATATGAAGACAAAAAAATTAGTTGTTTAAGAAGCAAGACGTTTCTATACACTCATGGCTCATCTATAAATCATCCAGCGGCAACTTTGTGAGACTATAGGGAAGGCGACGACGAGCTAATTAATCTCACTTCCTTTGGAGTAGTTGTCTCGTCCAAAACTTCTCTTGCATCTGGGGATTGATTAATCCATATTTGTTGCAACACCATGATCATATTCCTTTTTCTCATTGTTGTATGCGCTAGCCATGAAATCCCTGTATTTTCTTAGGTTTTGATAAATCTACTTTTGGTGTTTCATAACAAAATTCGATAAAAATAATCAACCAAGTATATTACGCGATATGTTTAGGTAACGAGATATATTCTCCTAGATAATTATGGTAAAAATGCGTTCCTCGGCTTGGCTTAAGCCGAGCTAAAACATATTTTTAGCGATTTTAGGTCTCATAATTTGAACGGTTGGATATGGATTAATCTATGGCCAGAATATTAAGTGGAAATTTAAGTCAAAAATTGAAGTTAAGGGATCCGCTCCCATTTGTTATATCTATCATAGTGGAGAAACTCATTTCCTATGCCATATGGAATGCTAAATTGAATTTTTTAACATGGTGCATAGGAATAGGCCTGACTATTTACCTACTCTACGGAGAACCCCCACTCCTCCCTAGCGTAGTTAGCAATTCGGGGTACGGATAGTAGTTCGGGACGGCATACGTACGGAAATTATACAGATTCGGATAGATCGGATTCGGTCAAAAATCTGGTCAACGGTTCGTTGATCGGACAGTAGTTCAGAACGGCATACGTATGTGCATATTCGTTTTATAAATTTGAGTTCGGTACTTAAAATTCGGCTAACATATATGATAAATTAATAAGTATTAGGCCCTTATTACGAGACTAATTTGATTTGTATATGATTTACTAGATGGGAAAAAACATTTTAGCGTGATTATTTAACAAGAAGTAAACAATTTAATCGCATAAATATATTATTATTTTTTTTTTTGAAGGAAAACAGATAACAATTATATTAATCCTCACTGAAAGTGAGACGCTGCATAATACAATTCAGTGGATCATTATAGTACCACCATCTGTTCAAAGAGTTGGAAATTGCGAACTGAACTAAATCATGCGCAATAGAATTAGCATCTCTAGGAATAGATACAAATTTAATATCACTAAAATCCTTGATGCGATCACGAATAGATAATACCGTTGAGCGGATACTCCAAGGGATCTCATTGGTGTTGCCCGTTATAGATTTGGGGATATCAGAAGCATCACCCTCCACAATAATCCGAGGAATGTGTAATCTGTTTGCTAACTGAATACCAAAAGCATATGCCTTAGCTTCTGCCACCTCTGCGGAAATAGAGTCAAAACACAACACACCGCAACCCATATGATTACCAAAAGAATCCATTGCAATTGCTGCCACTGCGGCTTTACCACTATTGAAAGCTGCATCCACATTGATTTTGACAAAATTTATTGGCGGAGGCTCCCATATTGCATTAGAGTGTTGAGAAACTTGGATCTCAGAACAGAAATTCAGAGCATGGTGGAGATCAAATTCCTTAAAATCAGCCAGAGCTTTTTGAATGCAAGATTCTACTGTAACCCGAATATTACTGAACACCAAGTCATTCCTTGTTTTCCATATATTCCAGACCAAACAAGAGCCCAGATTTAGCATGATACCATTATCAGGATAGTCAATCCAATGTATTTTAATATCCATAACTGAATTAGCTTGAGTTTCTATAAGAATCGGGCTTGAATGAAAGACTTCCACAGCAAATTGACATTTGAATAAGAGATGAAGAGTGGATTCATCAATAGTACCACATAAGGGACAAATATTTTGAACTTGAGAATTATACTTACTGAGATTCGCATATACATCAATTCCATCTTGAAGTACTTTCCACATGAAATTTTGAATCTTAGGTAGAGATTTAAACTTCTTCCAAAATCTCTTCCAAGGAAATTCACCCATTGAATAGGTTGTTGCTGCACCATTAGAGAGAAGCTTATAAACCGATTTTGTGGTAAATTGACCAGAAGGAGTTTTCAACCAGATTATCTTATCTTTAATCTCCTCTTCTTGCGGGATATAGTTTTGGGAGATAATTTCAGCTTGATCCATCGGAAAAATCTCATATAATAATTCAACATTCCAATTTTTTTGACCATGAATAAAAAGGTCTGAGACCCATGTTACCTGACTGGAAGAAATATGAAGCATATTTGGTCTGTAACCTGGTAGATTTAGAACCCAGGGGTCTTTCCAGATGTGTATAGTTTCTCCCGATCCTATGAACCAACAACAGTTGTTAACAAAGATATTTCGAATTGATAACATATCCTTCCACGTATTTGAATCTCCTTGTTTAACTTGGTAATCCCAGAAAGACATATCTTGAAGATACTTAGTGGTATATAACTGATCCCATATTGCATCTTGATTCGAAAGAAATCTCCAGACTAGTTTAGCAACAAGAGAAATATTGACAAATTCCATGTTTCTAATACCTAATCCTCCATCTTCCTTGGCTTTCATTGCTTTCTCCCATCTGAAGAAGTGTTGTTTTTTTTGTATGCACATCATGACCCCACCAGAAAGCTCTTTGAGTTTTAGTCATTTGAGCTGTGACGCCTTTCAAAAGAATGCAAGTACTCATAGAATAAACTGGAATGGTAGTAAGAACACTTTTAGATAAGAGAGTTCTCCCCACTTGGTTAACAAAAAAACCTCTCCATCCTGCCAACTTTGAATCAAACTTTGAATTCAATGGTTCAAAAGTATCAATATTTCTGTCCGACTTTAATGGGTATGTTCCCAAATAATTTTCATCCCTATGCATTTCTTTCACTCCCAACAACTGTATTGTTCTTCCTTTGAAAATAGAAGTACATCCTTTATTGAAGTGAATGGAAGACTTCAAATAATTAATTACTTGCCCTGAAAAAGAAGAGTAAGTATCCAATATTTTCTTAAGTTGCTGCACATTCACTTCTGAATTTAATCCGAAAAAGAACAAGTCATCGGCAAACATCAAATGGCTTATGATTGGCGCCTGACTATTAATCTGATAACCACCGTATAGACTTTATTCTTCAAACTTTTCCATTAAAAGAGATAGACCTTGAGAACAAATAATTAACAAAGACGGAGAAAGAGGGCATCCTTGATGTAAGCCCTTACCGCTCTTAAAGTTCCCATATGGAGCTCCATTAAGAAGTATAGAAAAAGAAGAGGATATAACACAGTTCATTATCAAATTATGTGAATGATCATGAATTCCCATTTTGTGCAACATAAAACTCAAGAAAGCCCACGAAACCCTATCATATGCCTTGGACATATCCAATTTAAGAGCAAAAGAACCTGTTTTTGACCTAGACTTGTTCATACACTACATCATATTTTGCGTTTTGTGACTCCTTATTTCAGTCACGAAATGGGGTTGTGACGCTCACGGACCGTTTCAACCAGGTGTGTAACAAATTTTCGGAACCAACATGTTGCCGTCACTAATTTGAGGTTGTGACACATTTAGTGACACCCAGACGTCTGTCACGAAATTTAATTTCGTGACTGGTGCTAGGCCGTTTCGATTTTTTTTTTTTACGGTTACAACTACATTGACTTAGTCTACGTTGACCGACTACAATGTGCTGGTAAAATTTTAGTAACCAAGATTTTTCCGTCACTATATTTTTACCAAGGTCACTAATTTTTGACCAGGTCAACGTTGACTGATTCCTAATATCCTGGTAAAAAATTAGTGGCACTTTTGTGCCGTTACGAATCCTTTGTTACAAAAAAAAAAGTCAGTCTTTATTGACCTGGTCAATATTAATGTTTCCATCCCTTTCATTTTACCCTGCAGGTACCCTATCCCCTGGAATTGTTACAATACAATCCAATTCCAACATTCCAACATTTCACATTTCACATTTCAACATTTCACATAAGAAGTCATTCAATAACAGCTAAGTATACATAAATGCTACATGATACTTGGGTTCATGTTGAGTTTAACACAGATAACTCTTTTATCACTCCATAAATGCTAAGTATAGTCAGAGTTTCAGCATACTTCTACAATTTCAATTTTGTTCAAAAGTCAGTTAATTTAGAGCTACAATACTGGTGGTAATTTCTCTAACAACCAGATGTGTTCACAGTAGAGCACCAAAATGAAGAGCTAGTACAAAAGCAAAATGTACCTTGGAAATACATTTGCAGATGAGAATTATGCATAGCGTGTGCACCATCCTTGAGAATTATGCTTGTCATCTTTGAACTTTTAGTTCGAAGAGTCCTCAGCAGCGTCACTCAAGCTTAAACTTTTACTAGTAGATATTATTAAGCCAACAAGACTTTGTTCCAATGGATTTTAAGCATATTGTGAGCATTACCTTCATCCTGCGATGTTAAAATAGAAAGAAATTAAGAAAGAGCAACCATAAGCATCAATAGCAAGTGATTTCCAACTAAAAAGAGAAAGATATTTGTCCGACTAATTATACAATGATACTAGTAGGCACCTGGCATTAAAAAAAGGCCGAAAAATACACAGTCACACACCAACACATTGGATCCAAAAACAGCAATGAGCATTGTCCATAGGCAGCTAAAAGCTTGCGACCCCAAGTTGTGAAGTGAGAACTGAGATGTTCTACTCTTAGGGTTAACTTTCGAGTACTTAAAAGGTTAAAAACCTCAAAGACAATTTGGACGTTGGAGATAATAAAGTGTACTAAAGAAAAGATAAGATGCAGTAGATTAAGGCTTTTGATAAAGTAAATGACAACATGATAAGGAAGGGTGGGAATGTCTGCAATTACAATTAAAGTTAAAAAAGTAAATTTTACCTTTCCCTTGCTTTGAAGCCTCCTTTGATTCTCTCCCTTCACCATTGAAATTTTTATAAATTACCATTAGTGATAAATGAATTAGCTAGTGTCTTGAAGTACTGTCATCAGCTCTCCAAAGTGCATACGTTACGCAAGCGAAAAGCATCACTTGAAAGTATATGATATAACTTCCATGACCCAATTTCTGTAGACAGTAAAACTAAATTAGCTCAGTGTAAGACATAAGTTACTAAAAATCCCTATAATGTAACGTTCAATAGGCTGCATCACAGCACCACACAATGTTGAATTGCACCACAAGATAGAGCTCAAACAAAGAAATAATGTTATCTCTTTTATATTTTTCCCTAGCACACACTGCAGCAGGGGATGTATGGTCTTTACTTTGACACCATCAATTATTACCTAACATGGACACCCATTATCTGCATTCTGCTGTGTGGATTATTATAAATATCTAGTCAGTTGGCCTACAAAGGGTCCATGCTAGAATCTGACCATGTGGCCTGGTTCTGTGGCTGCTATCGACATTATTCTTCTGATGAATTAGGGTCCATTAATAAGTTAACAAAAAATGTCTAATGTAACAAATTAAAGGTTGCAGAAATAACTTGCCGTGCTAGACGAGAAGGATAAGTAACTAGCCGGTCCACCGTCTTCTCCGCCTGTGCTACCAATAATGCTGGTACTGTTTCCGTTGTTGTTGTTGTTGTTGTTGTTGTCGTGACTTCCACTGCTAGTAGAACTACCACCGTTACTACTGGTCAGCGAGGAAAATTGATAAGATGGAGTACCATCAGGCTTGAACAATCCGTAATTCCTCTCGGAGAGTGGTCCGGGTTTCAAATTCTCATTGAACATTGCAAAAACATACACACTGAGATCACAATTAGGCCTCATTGGTGTTCCTTTCTTCTGCGAAAAATCGCATGGTGGGCTCTCCAAAAACGTCTTTCCTGAAGAGGCAGCAACACAGTGTGCAATAAATAGCATAAGTTACGGTGGATAAATGAGCATAATAAATATTTTGAGGTACATTGTGATATCACATACATACTCATCCAAGAAAAATCCTGCATCTGAGAGACATTTGACATTAACTTCTTTAGGAAGCATTTCTTGAAAATCATCACAATGTATGAGCGTCGCCAATCCTCCAGCAGAACCAATGGCAGGAGAGTTTTGAATACAAGCATCAGCTTTTAAATGTCAGCTGCTTCACTCACTGGAGAAAAATATACATATGTTTTCTAGTACAGACCTGTCGAGCATTAGCCAAACCTAATGAAAGGAGTTCCTCCATGACGGCATCCCAGATGAGTTGACCTCTAAAGAAGAGTCCCGAACTACTCTATATAAGAAAAGGCAATGCCGAACTGTTATTACTTAAGGATGCCTTCATAGTGATGTGAAATCAACTAATACAATAGCGTATCTTTACTCTGTTCCAGTTAAAGAACTCTAAAGAATGGAAGAACAAGAAACGCGTCTAAGAAACTTACACCTACCGAAAAGTAAAGGTTGAAAAGTTTATAGTATAAACATTATACAATATATCAAGCATACAAAATAACCACAAAGTGCTTGCGGAAGTAGATGTATTACCAGGATTCTGCGACTCAATATTGCTCAAAATGCCAGTAAAAGGGACTTTAAGATCCATAAACTTTGAAGATCCTAATGCAGTCCCCTTGCGTACATTACACTTCTCAACTGTATCGCACCAACCACCACCCTTTCCAAGAAAGAAGGATAAAAAAAATAAGCACACCACATAAACAACAAACAACTCTATATCTTTTTTAAGGAACACATTAGTTTGTTTTCTTGTCCAAAAAACAGAAACTGAATTCAAAAATATGTACCAGGACTATTATCATCAACATTAGTCACAATTGACAACCCAATTCAAGCCTACTAACTGAGAATGAATTGGGAGGAGAAAACTGAATATCAAGTAAATTTCACCACCCTTATCTCCTCCAAACTTCCCTAGTGCTCCCTCTCTTGGACCACCACAGCACCCATCTCAGTCACCACCTTCGTAATTGTGCCTAATTACCACAAGAACAAAAACAAAATCAAACTTAAATAAAAACAAGAAATCAAATTCTAAAAACACATCAAATCCAAAAAGAAAACATAAAAAAATCTTACCTAGGGTGTTGCACAATCTCAGATGGTAAATTCAAATAAGTCCTCAAAAACTCAATATCATTAGTCAAAAACCAACAGTACTCCCTCTGCAAATAAAAAACAAATCGAAAATTAACTATGCAACAAAATCCTTGTACACAAAATCAAACCCTAACCTAAGAAGTGAAAATTAGATAAAAATTAAATTGCAAAGCCTAATATTACCTGATACATCTTGAAGAAAATAATTAAATGGCTTCGTTTGTATAAAATCAAACCTAATCCAAAGAATTCCGATACCAAATCAACATAAAAATTAGTGAAAATTTCAACAAACACAATTTAATGAAACCCTAAGAAAACCCCCAAATCAAATCCCTAATTTCATTCCAAATCTAAACACTATTTGAGATCTACTAGTTTCCTCTGCAAACAACATATCTTTTATATGGAATTAGAGTTTTGATTTAGGTGATATATACACGAATCTTAGTTCATGGAATTGGTGATTTTATTTTTCTGTTTTGGTAAACAAAGCTAGTAGAAGAATAAGAAGTAGATTGGTGTTGTTGGTGTGCTGGAGGGATGACGATGGCAAGAAATTTCTGGTGTGCTGAAGATCGGGTGTTGGTGTTGTTCATGGATGCGGTGGATTTAAAGAGAGAAAACCAGTTGGATATGGAGTTAAAGGGAGTGATGATTTCTGTGAAAAAACTAAACCCTAGTTTTATCGCCATCGCCAGAGCAGTAGAAGATTGAAGAGAGAAGAAGACCGAAGACCGAAGACCGAAGAGAGAAGATTTCTTTTTACCCGCTGAGAGAGTAAATGGATATGGAGTAAACGTGTGATTCACACGCGTCTAACATGTTACCGAGTGTTACTCTGCACACGCTCATTTCGCATGAATTTTTAGCCAGCAGTCACTAATCGTGACATGCTGATGTGTGTCACTAAATTATCACATTTTCGTAACCGAAATATTGCTGTCACTAAAATTTAGTGATAGAAATTTCCGGTCACAAATTCGTGACGGCATAATGTTGGTTACGAATTTTTGTCACTAATCACTGAATATGGTGTAGTGATAGAATGGAATATTTCTTTAGCAATGACTACATTATCTGTAATTTGCCTATTCTTCATAAAGGAATTTTGAGACCAAGATATGAATAATCCTAGAAATGGACTTATTCTATTTGCCAAGATTTTTGCTACAAATTTATACAGTACATTACATAAAGAAATTGGACGGAAATCCACTGCCATAATGGGATTTTTGATTTTTGGAACAAGGCAAATGTGAGTGTGGTTTAGCTTACTTGGGATGACTCCAGATTTGAAAATTTGTTGAATATAACGAGTAGTGTCTTCTCCAATAATTGACCAGCACTTCTTATAGAACACCACAGGAAATCCATCAGGACCCGGCGAGCCAAACGAATTCATCTTCTTAACCACATTCCAAATAACTTCATTAGATGGAATCTCTGATATTGAAGTATTTTCCCCAGAATTTATGCAGAACTCAGAATTGTGAATATATGAAGGAGCACGAATATTACTATCCTCTTGGAACAGAAAATCGAAAAAATAAATCAATTATTTAGCTATTGCTTCCGGATTTGTTAACCAGGAATTTGAAGCGTCTTTTAGTTGAGTAATATTATTCTTTTTCCTTCGTTGTTGCACTGATAAATGGAACTGTTTAGTGTTTTTGTCACCAGATTTTAACCACACCTGTTTCATACGTTGTTCCCAATAAGTAGCATTCATAATGATATATTCATTTAATTGTTCCGAAATCTTTTTCTTTTTTTGAAGAATGGCTGGTGTAGGCGCTAAACACTGAATTTGAAGTAATGAATTCTTCAGGCTGTTGATTTTGTTGTTAATACAGCCTATTTTGTTTTTACTCCAACATTTTATGAAAGATCCTAAAGCACCAAGATTGATAAGCAAGTCCTCTGAAAGTTTTATATTCCACGATTCTAGAACAACTTTTAGAAAGTCAGGGTGAGAACACCAGTAAGCCTCGAATCTGTAAGAAGGAGGTTTTCTCAAAATATTTCTGCAGGTATTTAGAAGAATAGGGGCATGATCACTTGAAATTCTAGTTAGGTGTAGAACTCCCGCCTTCTGGAAAATTAAACACCGATCTGGAGAAGCTATGACTCTATCCAATCTCTGTCTAATAAGACCTTGAAACTGTCTTCCATTGCTCCAAGTATAAGCAGGACCTGAGTAACCCAAGTCCAATAGATGGTTTGAGTTAATGAAGTCATTAAATTGGTTGATTGTGTTATTTAAAGACTGATCACCCCCATGTTTTTCCCTTATGGACGATAAAGCATTGAAATCCCCCATGAAGCATTTTGGCCCCTGAATATGTTGAGAGTAAATGGACAAGCTCTTCCAGAAATTTGCTCGATTGGTTCTATTTGGTGGGCCATAAACACAAAAGAGATTCCACAATGGGTTAGGTCCTAAGGGTTGAATTTGGAGATGAATTAGGTTTTTTGATGAAGATATCACTTCTGCAGAAATATTATTTTGCCATAACAATAACAATCCACCGCTGCGACCCAAAACCGGAACAATACAGTGATTAGAATAACCAAGTCTTCGAATTACATGCATTGAAGAGTCTTGAGATAACTTGGTTTCTGACAAAAAAACTATATCCGGTTTAGAGCTACGTAGGAAAGATTTCAGAGTATGAATTGTTGGGTCATTCCCTAACCCCCAACAATTCCATGCGAATACTAACATGGACCGTGCGGCCTATTAGGGATAGCCGCCACCTCCTGTTGATCATTTGAATTCTCCTTGAATCCTGAAGCCATCACTGGTTGTGTATTTCTAGAATTGGCACATAATCCATCAAGCATTCGTTTAGTGCGTCTCTGATATCCGGTGGAAGATGGCTCCGAAACAGTGGTAGAGCTAGAGCCCCTAGCCATCGATTTCCATTCAAGGATTCTGGAAGTCTTGTTTGGCTGTCTGGGATTCCATAAAACCCGTCCACAGTTATTATCCTGTGATTTAGAGTTTGCCCTGGATAAAAGTTGATGAAGATTCTCATTAATTGATTCAGATACTTCTTCCACCGAGGATTTTGTCTCTTTGAAACAACTTGAACAGATTCTGAAACTTGTAGAGAGTGAACACGGTTGAATTGGAAATGAGTGTCAGTATTATTGGAATCAAGAGCAACAGATTTTCCTTTCACTAATTCAGAATTAAGTTGTTGCAGAGATGGTAAAGAGGTAGTTATTGGGTAGTTATTCACTCCATGCTGAGCAGTTGATGTAAATCCACATTCAGAGAATTGTATTGGAGAATTAATTCCAAACCCAGTTTTTGGAATAACTGTCAGTAACTGATTCTGAGAATTATCATGTGGTTTATTCAATGGAATATGTGATGACGTGTTAGACCTCATTCCATTCATATCTGATGTGGCATGATGACTCACCATCGTCTCTGCAAATTCCATTGTTGTTGAAGTCCATGGATCTGTAGGATTGTATGTAGATTCTTCTCCTGTTTTTGAAATCTCGATATCCTCCATATCAGTAACGTAACTTTTGATGCTTGCATTGATGGAAGACTTATACTTTGGAACAATTAAGTCTGTGACTTTTTGATGTATTTCAGGAGGAAATTGGCTGTGAATTGTATCCTTATATTGTCGCACTTTTGGACAGATCTTCATTAGATGACCTAGTAATCCACAGAAAACACAGAACCTTGGTAAACGTTCATAACGGATTTCAGTCGTAATTTCCCGAGTTGCTGATATAGGGAATGAAATTGTATCCCTAAGAGGATTGTTGATATTTACTGGAATTCGAACTCTAGCGAATTTACCCCAATTCTTTGCATCTTTTGAAGAAATGATTCTCTGACTGCCAGCAAATACTAATAATCGTTGAATAAATTCCCTGTTTAAATAGTTTACCGGCAAGCCATGAAGTTGTGCCCAAAATTTTACATTATCGAACAGATATTCGTGAGGAAGTTTGTTTGGTAAACACCTTTCCAAGGAAAATAGATCATCATGAATTACCCAGGGTGATGCTTCCATTATGAACTCAGAATTTGTATGGGACTCAAACTTAATCAGAAAAGTTTCTGTTGTGAATTCTGAAACATAGAATTTCTGAATAAAGGATTTCCATGTTTTGTGTAACAAGTCCCTCACTCCAGCGATTTGATAGGTTCTTGGGGAAATTATCATGAGCACAAGACAATTTTGGTAATCCTTTGATGTATTTTGAAGTTTTGAGTTTATGCGAATGGTTTTTGAAGGATTATCATGGTTAAGAAGATTTGCAAATTGGTTTATCATGTCCTTTTCAGTACATGTTTGAATGTTTTTGGGATTTGTATGAAGTGCCATTTTGAGTAATGACACAAAATGAAGAAATTAGAAGAAAGATTGCCAAAGGCTTAAAGGTATTTGAAGATTGGAAATCGAAACTTAAGGAATTCTTCGTTTAACGACGAAGAAATCCAAAATTTGTTGTTCTCAGAGAAGTTTTGTGATTTGAGAGAGAGAGAGAATGTTAGTCCTTAAAGCACCAATTATTTCTTTTTGTTATACTGTGGATATGTGAATCACTAAGATTCTGTTTACCGCATAAATATATTATAAAACAAATTGACTTTTAAACAAAAATCAACATATAAAACATTGGTTAAACAACTACCAATAGAAGAATTTAATTGAATGATTGTATTTAAATATAAAGTATATACAAAATCAAAGAAAAACAAATCAACAGAACTCTGGTGAGAGAGTTACCTATGGGAATTTTAGTTCAGAAATATCATTCGGATATGGTCATTCGGATTCGTTCGCGAATCATTCGTGAGGTCCATATAATCCGGGAACTAGGTTCGGAATTCAAATGATTCGGAAATATCATTCAGATTCGGTCAGTTCGGATACGTTCACGAATCATTCGGGAATGATTCGGAGAATTACTAACTAGGCTCCCTAGTCACTCCCCACTATTCAGAACTTAACAATTAGCGAAAATTCTTATTCTTCTTAGCTACGATCTCCACCACCACCACCACCACCACCCTGTTATGAAACCTAAAATCACCACCACGAATACCACCTTCTTTTTCTTCTTCTCTAAGAACTAAGAATTCACGATTCACAAGTTCAGAAACATACCCATCATTCGAACCCTGAAAACTAGAGTAGAAGAATATTGACGCTTTTGGATTGAATCATTGATATTGTGATTAAAAAGGTATGTTATATCCTTGTATTTCCTTATGTACCTCTGTGATTTTGATAATATGGGTTAGAAATGTTACAAATTTGAAAATTAGGGTTGCGTGAAACAAAAATTATTTGGGGATTTTTCAAAATCAGGGCAAATTATGTTGATGCAGATTGTAATATGAACTGGGTTATGGTCATTTTTGGTTTTGAGCACTGATTAGCGCTGGTGGTTGATAATTGACCATTAAGAATATAATAAAAATATATTGAAATGTCTGAATTATGTTGCTGTTAGAATTATTAATCAGATATGATTGAATTTTGTAGAACTGAATTACATGGATTCATTCCAAATAATTTCGGAATTACTGAATTCATTCCGAGTAACTATACTAATTTCTCTGGATTCTGTTTTGCGTTTGTATTCATCACAGGTTGGTGCCGATGATGGAACAGTTCTAGACCAAATAATTCCTTGCTAGTCTCTATGAAGCTTGGTAAGGTCGGTGAGAGTGTGGCAGACAAGGGAGACAACTCGGCGAATGAACTTCTGTTTGGTAAAGTAGATGGACATGAAATCCTAGGGTGAAAGCGTGAACTGTGATTATTGGTCAACGAGGTATGTCCATGTTTGAAGAATCGTCTTCTAGCAGGAAAGTTAGGAAGACCCTAAACAACAATACATATTTCTCAGAAGATATCTGGCATCAAATCTTTCCGTATTTTCCTTTGAGTGTCATTTTTAAGTTCAAATGTGTCTCACAGGTATGGAATTTTCACCTCTCCAGTCCTAATTTCATACACAAATGGATTCAATTCAATGCTGATAATACTACTACTATTACTCTTCCATGGATGTTAGTTTATATCTTTAAACAAAAATATCTTAGAAAGTTTTCAATTGCATATCTTGAATCTCATTCCCACTTGATTTCCAATCACAATGGGTTTTCATTTGAATTCTTAAATGGAAATCCAAACAGTAGTAGTTACAGTACATTATATTTTTTAGGATCAAGTAATGGGTTGGTTCTGTGTTTTAGAAATACATTTCACTATGTCTGTAATCCACTTACTCAAAAATGGGTTCAACTTCCTCCTTCACCACATCAACCTGATACTGAGAGACACTCAACTCTAACTGGTTTCGTATGCAATTGTTTTACATTGCCCACCACAAGTTACAAGGTTGTGTGTATACCGCCATGGGAAGGGTATTCAAACAAGTTTAATATTCAAGTTTTTTCTTCTGATTTGGGTAAATGGAATTTCTATGAAGTATGCTGTCCTGATGGTGTCAATCTAAGTTTCCCTCGAAGTGCCTTTGATTGGGAGCCCAAAGATGGTGTAATTATCCATAACAATGTGTTGTACTGGATTGAAGGGTATAATAGAATTGTAGCTTACAATCTAGAGAACAACGAATCTGAATTTCGTCAGTGTAGGTTGATTGATTTGCTTGACAGGGGGATTGATTCCACTCGTTTTATTGGTGAATCAAACGGATCCATCTTTTATGCTCAAATTAACGGACATGAGGAGACTCTCTGTGTCTGGGTGCTCCAGGAGGAGAACTTACATTTGTTGCATAGCAATATTGATTTACATGATCTCTTTGCAGAAATGGCTATCAAATTAAGTGCAAATTTAAGGTTTAGATCGGCTAAAGTTTATGGTTTCAATCCTGTAGACAGTAATGTTGTTATGATCGGTTACAAGCACTATATTTGGGCATACAATACTGGAACCAGAAAATGCGATGAGCTCTGTCATCCTTCTTTCTTGTGTAACGAACATCCGGCTTCTGATAATGACTACTTACCGCTTGTGCTCAAGGTAATGCCAACCATACTTCCACCGCAGTCTTGGTAAGACACTTCTTGTCAGTATCTCTAGTTAACAAGGAAATGCACTGTTCTCTGTCATGGAAAAGGTATTCCGTCAGTTACGTTTGATTCTTACATGTCAATTGTTTGGGATGACGTTTTTGAATGACATCTCATATACTCACGGTAAATAAAATATGTATTCTCTTTGTAAGCAGTAAAATTACATTGTCCCAGAATATGATAACTTCTTCATCAATATTGCTCTACTGGTTATGTTCCCGTGTTTTCTTTCTTTTTTGTTCTACATATCACCAATAGATATATACCATTTGTCACTGGATAGCTATTTGCAACAGTAGAAGATTAATGAACCTTTAATTAGTTGGATGTTGACATTTTTTAGCCTGGTGTTACGCTGCTGTTACTTGAACCCACCAAAAACTAGGTCATAGGGTGGTCATTTGACTGTACCAGGTACTGAACAAATAAAACTAGAAAGTGTTTCACTAGAAACTGCAGTAGGTGCAGGAGGTGGAATTATAGAAGGAAATGATGCAAGGAATCGGTAAAAGTACAACTAGCAGGGGATGGGAATAATAGTCGCAGCAGATGGAGAGGTACAGACAACAGGGGCAAAGCTGGTGTTTTAAAACCCGAAGAACATTGATCAGACAACAAGTTCCAAGTTTCACTGATTAGCTCAATTTTGATAAACTTTTGGTTCGGGTTTTACCAAACCATGCATAACTCACACATCTAAGTGTATGCTCTGAATCTACTGCTAAATCAGTCTTCTGTTTTGTTCTTGGTATTGTTGGCGTTTCTTTACAACTTTTGTATGCAGGGAACACGAAAGCAGCAGTGATTGATGTTTCCATGGCGTTACAGGCCTTGACCTTTTACCACTTGGTAATATAATGATAATAAATATTACTAACATTTTGGATCAAGCAAATGACACAAGTGCTGCTCCAGAATATTGTGATGGAGGGCAGGTGTTCTGCAGGACTGCGCCTCTTGAATTGTGTTGGAAAAAAACTTATTCGTAGGAAGGATTTTAAATCTGCTCTACATGAGATGCCAGAGTGGCCAAAAAAAATGGGTGATGAATTTAAATTTGTTAACCAAGTAAATTAACAAACAGACGGTACTCAAAATTTTCAAGTTTTCTTGATCTTTCTACTGCATTGCCTATTCTATGAATAAAACTGAAGCGTAGTCACTCTCAACTGCAACCTAACATACGAAATCCAACTGATTTCTGACCTTGGAATCAAAATAAGTACAATTTCTAAAAAAATGATAAAACATGAAACCGTCACACACACAAAAAAAATATCCATACACCCGAAAGAGAACTAAATGGGCTTGTTTTAGCCCATGTAGATGTACACGTAAATCCTTGTCTTATTATGAACGTTTTTTTGGGGACCATGGTTTTTTTGGGGGACCATGGTCCCATTTTGAGTAGAGGTGCCCTTATTCTAATTTTTTTGTAATGCATAAACTACCCTTTTAATTATTTTGTGGTTTTGATTAGTGAAATCATTATTGAAATGATTAAGAAAAAAATAACATTAATCCACCACCGCCACCACCACCACCACCTCCGATTACCACCACCACCACCTCCGATTACCACCACCACCACCAACCATCTATTACCACCACCACCTCCGATTACCACCGCCACCACCTCTATATATGTAGCTTCATTTAAATCATTAACAAAGATATTCTCACAAACTCATTGCTTGTTATTCGTTTTTGGTTGAAAAAATGAGAAGTATCAAAATGAGTTGAAAATGGAAAAAAAGTTGCAGAGAGGTTTAATGGAGGTTTTTTTTCTCCAGAGACATGTTCGGTTACATCGCAAAAAAAATTCTTAGCCGAACTAAGAGTTCGGTTATCACGGATTAATTTTTTCTGAACCGAACTGAGAATTAGGTTCATTCCCAAAAAATACTTTTAGCCGAACTATGGGTTAATTCCATTTATGCATTTGAAAGTGCAGTTCGGTTGGATCGCAAAAATTGTTAAGTTTTTACTTTAACCGAACGTTTGCCTAATTGCATATATGCATATACAAGCTCAGTTCGGTTGATTCGCAATATATGTTGAAGTTTGCGAACCAACCGAACTTCTAACACTAGGTTACTTTTAACCTGCAGTTCGGTTGGGAACTTGATTGCGTTGAAGTTTGCGAACCAACCGAACATAGGTAAATGAGTTTGGTTAACTCGGAAAAATAATTTTAAAACCGAACTCTTCTCTATATAGCCAAATGTTGAGTTCGGTTTAATCGCCAAAAACAAAATTCTGCGAACTTACCGAACTCTGTTGTTTAACGTTCGGTTACAACGTGGTCTAGTCGATGAATCAACAAAAACTCAGTAAACTCAAGCATAGTAGTTCGGTTACATTTGATTTTTCATCACTAGCCGAACAAACAAAAACTCCATTAAAGCTCGGTTCGGTTGTTTGTGATTTTGGATTTATTAACCGAACTGCATTTGCAGAAAGTTCGGTTACATGTTCTTCATATAATATAACCGAACTTTGTTGACATGGTTGAAATTTTTTTGTTACAATTTTGATTTTCAAGATATTTTAGGCCGTTCATAGCAACATTCACTAAGTTACAAGCATACCTTAGCACCCAGATGATGTTTTTTCTCCATATTCACCCATCTCAAAATAATTTTTTTCTTCATCTTCATCTTCTTCTATCACTTTAGTCACTCAATAAGCGGAGGTGGTGGTGGTGGGTGGTGGTGATAATCGGAGGTGGCGGCTAGGTTAGATGCTTTTGTTTTTATATTAGGTTAGGGTTAATTTCAATTATTAGGTTAGGGTTAATTTCAATTATTAGGTTAGGGTTAATTAAATTGTTAAGGGCAAATTAGTAATCTCATGATTTTTAGGACAACCCTTAAAAATTTAGGTTAGGGTGCCTTAAAATCAATGGTCCCCCAAAAAAGGGGTGGTCCCTAAAATAATGTTCCTTATTATCATGCAAGTTTTATTATATAAGGAGGAGAAACAGCGAAAGATTTCTCTCATCTCGAACCCTAGTTTTATGTTCGCAAGGCTGAGATCTAACCATGTCAATTTTTGCAGAAGATATATCTCTTGAGATCCTCACAAGGTTACCAGTGAAGTCAATACTTACATGTAAGTGTGTCTGCAAGTTTTGGTTTGAGTTGATTTCTAGTCCTAGCTTTGTTGAGATGCACCTTGATCATGCGAGACAAATAAGCAACACTAGGCTCATGTTTACAGGCCTTCACAGTAGAGGTGAAAACGTAATACATTCTGTAAGTTATGATTCATTCTTATTGAGCGCAAACAATGATAATATTGTTAAAATAGATTGCCCATTCAATGTTTTAGATTGCTCATATAAATTGATTGGTTCTTGTAATGGCCTGGTCTGCCTATGGTCATGGAGCGACCCAAGGCATTATATTTGTTTAATTTGGAACCCATGCACTAATGATTACAAGAAAATACCAAAATCAATAAGTAAATGCATACATGGTTTTGGTTTTGGTTATGATCGCAAGTCTGACGATTACAAGGTAATAGGTTTTGGTGGTCTTGATAGACCTAAAGGCAGTTCTTCAGTTGAGCTATATTCATTAAAATCAAATTCATGGAATTGCTATAAAACTGTGCCTTATAAGTTTCATCTTCCGAGGAATGAAGTGCTTGTTAGCGGTGCTTTACACTGGTTTATCGATACACCTGACAAAGACTACTCCTGGTCAATAATCTCTTTTGATATCAGGGATGAGAATTTCAATGAAGTGCCACAAACAGAAGAACTTTTAGCATATGGATGGACGAAGACTATGGGAGTGTTGGATGAGTGCCTTTGCGTAGTTGTTAGAAATATCCTTATTAATAATGTTGTTAAATTTTGTTATGAAATTTGGGTGATGCGAGATTATGGAGTTCCGGAATCTTGGACTAAGCTTCACATCATATACGATGAGAAAATTATCTACAGAAGCCTAAGTTTGCAGCCTATGTGGTCATTCAAGAAGGCAGGTGAGGTTTTGTTCTGGTCGGGCAATAATAGTAATCTAGAATTACTTGATCCAAAACATGGAAGCGTTAAAGAATTAACTTTGGGTGATATAAAATTTCGCTGCCCAATAAATTATTTTGAAAGCTTAGTTCCGGTTAACTCTTGCGCTTAGAGCAAGGACTATGGATACACTGTTTTCTATCCCTTTCAAAACGAAAGACAGTCTAGCTGAAAGAGTGTAAAATCTACCATGGGATAAATCGATAATAGACTACACAACAAACAGTTTTTTTTTTTTTAATCATTTTAGTTTCATAAGCAAACTGTTTGTCTCTTGCTTTTCATTTTAGTTTTGTAAGGCAGACTGTTTGCATTTATTTTTTTCATTCTACTACAAGCCTATTATTTTGAAACGAAAGGGGTGGTTTCATAAGGCAAACTCTTTGCTGTTTTTTTCTTATTTTAGTTATATAAGGCAAACCGTATGCTGTTTTTTTTTCTTTTTCATTTTAGTTTCATAAGGCAAATTGTTCGCCGCTTATTTCATTTTAGTTTCATAAGGAAAACTGTTTGCCGTGTAGCGAAGACTTTCACTCACTCCTTCAAGAAAGAGAAGTGATTGAGTTTGGGGTTAAAGAGGTTTCCCTCTACCCAAAGCCCTTTCTCTTATGTATGCGGAAATCAAGAGGAAAAAAATGCAGGAGGAAGAAGAAGAGTTATTTAAGCATTTTTTACTTTGTATAAGTACTTGCAAATCAATGATTTATCTATCTGTTATGTGAAGGCTATTATTAATTACGAACCAACATTTTGTGTTCAGAAAAATAAAAAAAAAACAGTGAGTTCGAAATTTAAACAAAGGAAGGTCTTTTTTTTCGTGGGAATGTTATTTATGCCCCTACTATCCATGGGTCATGCACAAACACCCTTATGAGTCTTTACAAATACCCCTTATGGCAGAAGTGAAATTATGAATAGAAAAATAATTTACATAATTCCAGTTTTAACCTTCCCACCTTATACTTCAACTTCTTCTTCATTATTCACTCGAGAAAAATCCAGTTTTATTTTTCACGTCTGGGAAAAACCAGTCTCCGTCGCCACCACAACCAACGCCACCATCATATCCATCGCCGTCAATGCAACCAACACCACCATTATTATCGAGAGAGACCGAGCAGAATTTTGAAAGGGGATCAAGAACAAATTAAGTGAGTAGATATGAATCTGAGAGGGATAAATGGCTAGATGGCTGAAGACAGATCGAACAGAGATTAGAAGGGAGAAATTGTGAAATTGAAGCTGCTGTTGGCTGAATCAAGATGAATTTGAAGATGGTTTTGTTGATATTAGGGTTTGAGTTGATGTTGCAGTCGGAAGGGAGATGGAACTAAAGAAATCAGAGGAGATAAAGGTGCTTCCATCAATTTTCAGTAATGAAGGAGAAGATCGATGAAGTTGCTGCTAATGATTAGAAGAAGGGGTTTATGAAGAATCAATAAATGTACATTTCGATTTCAGGTAATTTTTTAATTCGATGATTTGCGTGTTTGAAGCATTGAAACTTAATTTCAGGTAATTTTTGATTTGGTAATTTCGAGTCGAGATTTTGATTTCGTGTTGATTTTGATTTGAAGATTCAGATTCAGTCACAAGATTTAGATTTCATGTTGATTTTGGTTGATTTAGTTATTCTTCCTCTACTGATTTCAAACCAGATTCAGAGATTAATTTGATATTTGGTTTTCAATTTGATAATTTCGAATCGAGATTCAGATTTCGTGTGGATTTGAGTTGAAGATTCGATGGTGGAAGTTTTGGTAGTGTAATGGTGGTGGATGGTTTTGTTGCAGCGTTGGTGGTGGAAGTTTCAACAATGGTGCTTTGGTGAATGTTTAACAAAGAAGATGAAATTGAAGAACTGAATCTAGGGTTTCTGATAAGCAGAATATAGATGCATGTTTATGACAAGTTTTAAACTCAAGATGAGCTGGTGAAGTTTGTATTAGCTACAACTGATGGCTTTGAGGAGATGGATTGCAGGTGGAGTTTGTTGGTGATACTGGTTGAACTGGTGTTTGTACGCAGAGAAGGAAGGTGAAGTTACAGCTGCAGCTAAGGAGAAATGAAGAAAGAATGGATGTTGTATTGGCTCGATAATGGTTATGATCTACTGAATGCAATGAGATACATGTATGCAAGGAAATGATATTGCAGGTGCAATGAAAAGCTGCAGTTTGTGTGTGGCGCTGCAGTCGTATTGAAGCTAAAATGAAGTAGATGAATGCTAGGAAAATGAAATGGTACATGTTTATTTGATGCTGAGAGGATGAAGTTGTTGGTAGATGCATGAATGTTCAGAAGAGATGTTGTTAATCGAAGTGAATGGATTGTGGTTGTCTTTTTACTTTTTGCTTGTGTGCGTGCAACTTGGTATATGTCTGTTGGTGTTGTCGGAATTGGTGGTTAGCTTCTTGACTGATCACAACTGTTCCGTCGGGAAGGTAATGTAATTGCAACCCTGGACAAGTTGACCAAGTTGCTTTCCAACTTTGGAAACAACTTGACCAAGTTGCTTCCACTATTGGAGACAACTTGAGCTAGTTGCTTCCTTTTTCTGAAGACAACTTGACCAAGTTTATTTCACTTTTGGAGGCAACTTGAGCTAGTTGATTCCAGTTCGGAGGCAACTTGGTTATGTTTTTGAGCTAATTGGCGAATTTGTGGTGCAATGGTAACACAAGGTTGTGTTGATTTGCTGATGATGGTTGTGATGCTGATGCTCATGCTTTAAAGTCAAGAGGATAGATGAATGCTTAGGAACTTGAGCATGAACTCAATATGTATCCAGGCAGTGAAATCATAACAAGAAGTTGTTACTGCTTGTGTGTTGCTGATGGTGTTTGAGTAGGGGCATGGAAGTGACTGCAACTATTGACTCATTTTGCAAGTGTGCATAGATGGTTGTGGTAATGAAGCTGTTGCAGGTAGAGTTTGCAGTAGCAGAGATGAATGATATGGTGTTTGTCTGGTGGTGGTTTGAAATGTTGGTTGAGAACTGATGGTGTGGCGAACCTGTGGTGCAATGGTAGCACAACTGACTATATGTCAGAAGATGTGTGTTCGATTCACACTAGGTTCACTTATATGTGTATAATTTTTATTTTTTTAAGAGACAACTTGTGCAAGTTGCCTCCATATATGGAGACAACTTAGGCTAGTTGCTTTCACTTTTTGAAGACAACTCTGTGCTATTTGCCTTTATGGTTGAAGACAACTTGAGATAGTTTCCTCTGATATGGACACAACTTCAGCAAGTTGACTCCACATGGTGGTGGTGGTTGGCGGCGGCGATGGTGGTTGACGGCGGTGATGGTTGGCGGCGGCGGCGGTTGTCGGTTGTTAGCAGCGGCGATGGTAGTGGACAGTGGTGGTGTTCGTTAGCGGCGGCAGTGGTGGTGGACAGTGGTGGTGGTTGGCGATAGTGGTGGTTGGTGGTGGTGGTCGGCGGTGGTGGTGGTTATCATCGGTGGTGGTGGTTAGTGGTGGTGGTGGTCTGTGGTGGTGGTTGGTGGTGGTGGTGGTCTTCGGTGGTGGTGGGAGACGGTGGACAGTGGTGGTGGTTGGTGGTGGACAGTGGTGGTGGGCATTAGAGATTTTTTTATTTTTTTATTTTTTTTAATAGTGGTGGTGGTGGTTTTGTATATTCACTATATAAAAGTGGGTATTTTAGCAATGTATTAGGCTTAAGGGTATTTGTAAAGTTCATAAGAGTATTTTGCAAGGGGTCTCATAGTAGGGGTATATAGATAATATTCCCTTTTTTTTTATAGAAAAAACTTAGACCGAAGTCTGAGAAGCCAGCATAGCAGGAGCAAGATTGACACCACGCCTGCTAATATTGTTTTTACAAGCTAGTTAAAATAAAAGTAATTGGACAAATTCTAGTGATAGTGTCCTGTTCTTCACTTCTCATATGGTCATAGTAGTTGAGGTGAAATCTTCCTTTGACTGCTTGATGGTATAGTTGTTTGAATCTGATCAGGATTTCCATGGACTCAGCCTGTAGTTCTATATTAATGTGTTTCTTTGGCCTAGCTGAAAGCTAAATTTGCTCCTCATGTTGCTCCTCATTCTCCAAAGTGTCATGAATGTCCTCTGGTACCAATGGTTTGTCCCGCAAAGTCCAATATAGTTAGTGCGGAAAAATATGTGAGACTTTCAGGATCTTGTAGAGTGTATATTTTGATGATAATGCCAAAATCCATATTATTGTTGACATTTAGATCAAAAGGAGCAGCAATGTTCTCCTCTGTGTCAATTTCACCTCCATTTAGAGAAATGGTGTTCATTATATGAGATGGTGATTTGTGAATACTGTTGTAATCACAAAGATGCTATTTGATGCTCGAAGATGTTTTCCTGGCATCTGGCTGGATGTGATTGAAAACTAGATCACATCTAGCCTTCCAGATGAAAATCATATAGTTTCATAAAGATTACTCATATCATGTGTACTTTGTAGTAACAGTCAGATATCAGGAATTGAGCCATTCCATGAAATTTGTTGTATTATAAAACTGGTCATGGGAAGAACCAATAATTTCATGCCAAACAAGAGTCGATGCAAGGAAGTTTAGGAATAAGTGTGTCATTGTTTCCTCCCACTATTGCATACTTGACATATTTCATCTTTCGAGTAATGAAGTGCTTGTTAGCGGTGCTTTACACTGGTTTATCGATACACCTGACAAAGACTACTCCTGGTCCATAATCTCTTTTGATATCAGCGATGAGAATTTCAATGGAGTGCCACAAACAGAAGAACTATTAGCATATGAATGGACGAAGACTATGGGAGTGTTGGATGAGTGCCTTTGTGTAGCTGTTCGAAATATTTCTATTAATAATGTTTTTAAATTTTGTTATCAAATTTGGGTAATGCGAGATTATGAAGTGTCCAGAATCTTGGACTAAGCTTCACATTATATACGATGAGAAAATTATCTACAGAAGCCTACGTTTGCAGCCTATGTGGTCATTCAAGAAGTCAAGTGAGGTTTTGTTCTGGTCGGGCAATAATAGTAATCTAGAATTACTTGATCCAAAACATGGAAGTGTTAAAGAATTAGCTTTGGGTGATATAAAATTTCGCTGCCCAATAAATTATTTTGAAAGCTTAGTTACAGTTAACTCTTGTGCTTAGTGCTTAGAGATAGGACTATGGATACCCTGTTTTCTATCCCTTTCAAAACGAAAGACAGTCTAGCTGAAAGAGTGTAAAATCCACCATGGGATAGAGTGATAATAGACTACACGGCAAATTGTTTGTCTTTTTTTCTATCATTTTAGTTTCATAAGGCAAACTGTTTGCCTCTCGTTTTTCATTTTTGTTTCATAAGGAAGACTGTTTACCTTTATTTTTCTCATTCTACTACAAGCCTATTATTTTGAAACGAATGGAGTAGTTTCATAAGGCAAACCGTTCGCCTTTTTTTTTTCCATTTTAGTTTCATAAGGAAAATTGTTCGCCTCTTATTTCATTTTAATTTCATAAGGCAAACTGTTTGCCATGTAGATAAGTTAGTCTGGACCTCGACTACACATTCTTCTTTCCATTCATTTCGAAAAATGTTTTCCAAGTGTACAAGGGAGTCGTCTTCTCTTAATTATAATTCATTTATATGGCGTAAATTCTGACTATTCTCGACTAAATGGACACGTCAGATTGGAATAAAAGAGGAAGAGACAGTTTTGTATGATAAAACTTCTTTACAGTGGATTTTGAACTCTGCCATACAAAACCAGCTTTTGACGAGGTACAAGATGGGTTTCGATACATCTTTTGGAAATGACCCAGTCACACAGGGGCGGAGCCTAATGGATAGGAGGGTGTGCAATTGCACCCGATAAAATGTGAGCTCCCAAGCCTAATTTGGTCCAATTTATCCCATTTTTAGTCAATTTAACCCTTTTGCACCCCTTAAAATATGTGTTGATTGGTAACTTGCCCACCCATTTCTCAAATCCTGGCTCCGCCCCTGCAGTCACATTAGCCTTCACAAGAATGGGTAATACGGGAGCACGGGTGGATGACCGGAGTATTAGTCTTTTTCGAATTACCTTGGCTAAACAACATAGTGGTAATAATTTTTACCACTGTAAGCGAAGTTGTTGTTCACACAAATGTCGCAAGATTGGTGGAAAAACATCTCAGTAGCCGAATTATGTCCCGGACTCATTGATCAAATCAAGGGGTAACATTTCTGTGTTGTTTGAGGGGTTCAATATTAATTTAATTCAATTAATTTTTGCTGCCAAACACGCAAGAAGCATATGTGCACACATAAACTTTATGTAGATATTGGGTCTTTCGTTTTTCATGGATAAATAAGTTGTTGGGTTGAGGAAAATTTCCCTTCGAGAATAATCTTCTCTAGGAAACAGTTTTATAACAAGTCAATAATATCTTCTGGAAAATACAGGAGTTATGATCAAGATAATTCTCCTTATTCTAAATAAGGTAATGCAGATAATATTTATTCTATTACACCCTCTTAGTCTGAGCGGGAGAGGAGCAAACGCTGAGACTAGACCAAAAATGAACAAATAGCTGAAGAGGTAGTCCCTTGGTGAAGATGTTAGCATACTGTCTCTCAGAGGGGACGTGAAGAACATGAATGGCACCAATATGAACGCGTTCACGTACAAAGTGTATATCAATTTCCACATGCTTGGTGCGTTGATGTTGAACAGGGTCTCCAGACATATAAATCGCACTCACGTTATCACAATATACGATAGTAGCACGTCGTAAAGGAAGATGAAGCTCTAAGAGAAGATTGTGAAGCCACGTTGTTTCAGCAACAACATTTTCTATACCCCGGTATTCAGCTTCAGCATTGGATCGAGAAACTGTTGCCTGACGTTTGGATGACCAGGAAATGATATTTTCACCAAGAAAGACGCAGTAACCCGAAGTCGATCGACGAGAATCAAGACATCCCGCCCAGTCAGCATCAGAGTATGCTGTTAAGCCAGAGGTAGTGGAGACCGATAGAAATAATTCGTGATGAATTGTGCCCTGAAGATAGCGAAGGATCCACTTAAGGATCTGCATGTGAGTCTCTCGAGGGTCATGCATAAATAAACATACCTGTTGAACCGCATATGAAATATCTGGCCGGGTTAAAGTGAGATACTGTAGAGCTCCACCTAGGCTTAGGTATAAAGTGGGATCCTTAATTGCATTACCAGAAGTAGCACTGAGTTTGGAGTTGGTGTCGACTAGAGTCGCCACTGGATTACATTGTGTCATGGAGGCACGTGAAATGATGTCATGAGCATATAACGACTGAGAAAAATATAATCCTAAAGATGATCGAGTGACCGTAATACCCAGAAAATGATGTAGCGGCCCAAGGTCCGACATGGAAAATTACCGTTTCATCGAATCAATGAAGCGATGTAGGAGAGTATTAGACGATGCAGTTAAAACAATATCATCAACATATAATAGCAAATATGCCATCTCTGATCCTGATTGATAAACAAAGAGAGAGGGATCACACACACTACCATGGAAACCACAATTAGTGATAAACTTGGCAAATCACTGAAACCACGCCCGAGGATCCTGCTTGGGTCCATATAGGGATCTACGTAGATGACATACTTAATCAGGGTGAGCAGGATCAACAAATCCCGGAGGCTGATGCATATATACTATCTCGGTCAGATCACCATGTAGAAAAGCATTCTTAACGTCTAACTGATGTATAGGCCAGGAATGCAAAGTAGCAATAGTAAGAACAGTATGAATAGTAGCATGTTTAACAACCGCACTAAACGTTTCAAAACAGTCGACCCCAACTTGTTGAGATTTGCCATTAGCAACAATATGAGCCTTGTGTCGCTGCAAGGAACCATCAGCATGATATTTGTGATGAAATAGACACATAAAACGAATAACATGACCATCACGGGGTCGTGGTACTAGTTCCTAAGTATTGGTTTTCAACATAGCATTGTACTCATCTTTCATGGCAGCATTCCAATTAATATCCATAAGAGCATGCATGTGTGAACGAGAAATTGGGGACATATGGCGAAGGGTCTGTACATTAAGATTGAGACGGTGAATTGTCCTGTGAATGCCACAGGATGCACGAGTGACATGCAGGGAAGGATCATATGGGGAAGGTGGCGGAACTGACACAGTAGGGGTATGAGTATGGGAAGAGACATAATCTGTTGAGGGGGCAGGGATTGACACAGTGGAGGGGCATGAACAGACGTTGTTGGTGATGTAGGGACTGACACAGTGGAGGGAGCAGGGACTGACGCAGTATAGGGGGGAATGACTGACACATTGGAGGGGGCAGTGACTGACACAGTGGTAGGGAGTAATGTAGTGGACGTAGAAGTAGGAGGAATATAGGTATGGATAGATTCAGTGGGAGTAGGACGAAAAATTGACTCAGTGGGGGAAGAATGAGGAATCGACGCTGTGACAGGGAGAGTACAACGCCGGTGAGGTGGAGTGTATCGGATAGGAGAGTCTGTAGTTGGTATAAATGAAGGTTGGTCGTCAGTGGGGGAAGAAGAGACTGATGGGTAGGAAAGATTATATAAAGGATTTATTGGTGAGGGAGAAGAATCTGTATTGGAGGGGATGTTTGTAGGAGGGTTGTTGAAAGGAAAAACCCTTTTATCAAAAGTTACATGACGAGAAAGGATGATCTTATTTGTGGAAAGATCAAGGCAGCGGTATCCATGGTGGTTAGGAGGAAAGCTAAGAAAGACACATCTAGTGGAACGAGGAGCAAGTTTATGAGGAGTTGTGGAGGATAGATTTGGATAGAAAAGACAACCAAAAGTATGGAGATGGTCATACATTGGTTGATGTTGATATAAAATAGCTACCGGTGAATGGAAATTAAGGACTTTGGTGGGTAGAAGATTGTGTATATAGACTGCCATATGAAGAGAGTAAAGATAATATTTTGGGGGAACGGAAGCGTGAGACATAAGGGTACGAGTGATATCATTGACACGTCGTATCATGCGTTCAGCCTTTCCATTTATGGAGGAAGTTTGGGGACATGAGAAACGAAAAACGATACCATTGTAACGAGCAAAAGTATGGAAGGAAGAGTTGTCAAATTCACGTCCCATGTCACATTGAAAACATTTTATTTTTCATTCAAATTGAGTTTGAACGAAGGAACGAAATTCTAAAAATTTGCTATAAATTTGGGACTTAAATTTTAAAGGGTAGACCCATAAAAGGTTGGTGAAATCATCAAGCAATATAATATAATAACGAAAACCGGTATCTACATGTAATGGAGAGGTTCATAAATCGCTATGAATGATATCAAAAAGAGCAAATGTAATGGAATTAGATTCATAAAATGGCAATCGAATATGTTTACTGACTTGACAAGAATGACAAAGTTTAGAAGAATGATTCTTATTACAATGAATAACATTACTGGTACGTAAGACATCTAAAATGGCCTTGCCAGGATGGCCCAGGCGGCTATGCCAAATATCAGGCGAACAGACAGTAAGAGAAATGGGGGAAGACTGGGACGATATGGTAGGTGGAACAGCAGAGTTGGTGATAGGCAAGACCTCCCCAGAACTATCACATCGAAGAATAGTCTTCCTCGAACTCAGATCCTTCACAGAAAAACCAGACGGATCAAACTCAACAGATACACGATTATCAGTTGTGAACTTACGAACGAAATCTAAGTTTTTGATAATATCGGGAACAACAAGAGTATTTTTGAGTTGGAGAGTACGAGAGGGAAAGGTTATGAGCTTGGTACTACTAGCAGTAACTGGAATGCTATTGCCATTCCCAACTAATATGGATCGTACATTGCTAGAATTGAAAACTTTTTGTAAAGTACCTGAATCAGCAGTAAGATGCGAAGTAGCACCGGTGTCCATGTAGAAGGCATCATCAGGTTGTTGTGAATTCATGGAGATATACGCCTCATCTATGTCCGTGGGTTGCAGCAACTCATTCGTAGGAGCAAGGTATGCTTGGCCACGACCATTTTCAGGGGAACGACCTCTTGGTTGGTTGTTGCGGAAAGTGGTATTAGGTGGCCTGCGGTGATGTTCAAACTGCTGCCAGGGAGTGTGAGACGGATATGTGCACGGCGGAACCGTCCAAAACGGTGGCCAGTATGGAGCATAAGCTTGGATGGACGGTCAGACATTTGGTTTGGGCAGCAACGGTGGGTTTGCTGATTAAGATGGAGTTGGGATGGATCCAATACATTGATATTTATTTCTTCTTCTTCCCGAGTTCTGGTGATGGGAACGGGAGTTGTTGCATTCCAATGGAGAAGCAGCAGCAAATGCAGTTGGATCAGGTGCAATGGATTGGTGAGTTCGTCTGATTTCTTCAGTACGAAGTTGAGATTATGCAGCATCAAAGGTAGGCATGGATTGTTGGATAAAAGAGGCTACGGTATTGTATTCCTCCGATAGAACATTCACCAGTTGGATCACAAGACGTTTATCATTCATAGGAAAATCAAGATCATGCAATCGATCGGATAGAGATTTGATCTTGTCACAATAATCACCAACACTAGAGCAATCAGTAAATTTAAGGTTCACAAACTTACTCTCAAGTTTTGCAGCACGACTTCCTTTGTTGTCTTGAAAAAGTATTTAAAGATGATCCCAAATCTCCTTTGAAATTTTTCCTTTCCTTAGAACGATGAGCATCAAATCCTTAGTCATGGTAGCGAAAATCCATTGACATCAGAGAGCATCCAACTGATTTTCAGTTTCAACATCAACATCAGCAGGTTTTTGCGATCCATCAATTAGGAAGAGTAATCGATGTGCTTGGAAATGAAGTTCAAAAAGAAAAACCCATGACGAATATTCGTCTTGTTTGATATCTAAGATAACAGGGATTAGGGTTTTAATATATGTGATGGCGAAAGCTGGGTGAATAGATTTCTTGTCTCCTACCATGGATTAGAGTTTTTGTTTAACATAGGAATCGATGGTTGGCTGATACCATCTTGGATTGAGGATAATTTTTCCTTAGAGAATAATCTTCTCTAGGAAACAGTTTTATAACAAATCAATAATATCTTCTGGAAAATACATGAGTTATGATGAAGATAATTCTCCTTATTCTAAATAAGGTAATGCAGATAATATTTATTCTATTACAAGCCAATGATATTAAATGACATCATTTATCCTACATTATTTTCTTCATCTACTTCTGCATCACCGCTTGCGACAGTTTTAGACAACACTGTAGATGCCAGACGATACGTTGAAGATAGAAGATTTGGTTGGAGAATTTTATTTAAAAACAAAAATGTAGATACTGAAGTCAAGGGACTACTTTATTTCGTGGACTAGTAGAGGAACCAATCAATTTAATGTACATTCAATGGTGTAGCTCAGAATTTTAGAGAAAAATTATCTATGCTTGTGGCTGCTGCTCGCATGGTGGATTCAAATCCACTCACTAATGATCTGAGTTTTGTGTTCGATCGTGGTAAGCCGTACCAGTTGCTTAAAAGAATTATATGGAGAATACAAGCGGAGCGCATTGTCGTGATGTATTTCCAAAATTTTAAGCTCGGGGACAAGCCATTTTTCCAGCAGGGTGGGATATTATGACACCAACACCTTCTGCCTTCTATTTCCTTATTTAGTTTGTTTTAGTTCTTTTTATTAATCTTAGTTTAGTTTCCTAGTTTGAATAGAATTCTTAATATTAACTTTACTTGTTTACCAAGGCTTTGAAGCTATAAATAGCCTGGCCATAAGTTGTTTTTGGATTATCAATCAATATAACAATTCAGTTTATTTAGATTTTTCTCAGAGATGGTGGCTAACCCCCAATTCAAAGGGTTTATCCGGTTCTTTTCTTCTTTTTCGTTAGAATACAATCCTGTGAAGACTATCTTCACGACTTTTTCTCCTGTGAAGACTATCTTCGCATCTTTCTCCAGTGTTAAAAGGTTTAGAACTCTAACATCCAAACAAGCGGGCCTCGAGCCAAACACATCAATCCATTTCATGAACTAACAAATATAGAATCCCTAATTGGAGATGTTAAATTAGCCCTTCTAATTCTCTGAACGTGGTTTGTTGATTCATCATCAGTACATTCAAAGTAGAATCTGCAATAAACCCAAACTTACCAGAATCATTATCTGGCATCAATTTTTTCCGTATTTTCCTTTGAGTGCCATTTTTAAGTTCAAATGTGTCTCACATGTATGGAATTTCACCTCTCCAGTCCTAATTTCATACACAAATGGATTCAATTCAATGCTGATAATACAACTATTACTTTCCCATGGATGCTAGTGTACATATTTAAACCGAAGTTAATGACAGAGTTTTCATTGGCATATCCGTATTCTCATTCCCAGCTCATTTCTCATAAGAATGGGTTTTCTTTTGAATTCTTACCAAGTAGTAGTTGTACTTACCATACATTATACTTTTTGGGATCAAGTAATGGGTTGGTTGTATGTCTTAGACATATATTTCATTATGCCTGTAATCCACTAACTCAAAAATGGGTTCAACTTCCTCCTACACAATATCAGTATGATAACCAAAGACTCTCAACCCTAACTGGTTTCATATGTGACTGCTTTACGTCGCCCACCACAAGTTACAAGGTTGTGCGTATACTTCCGTGCGATTAAATATTTGATGGGGACATTTTATGATGGGGGTATGGGGACGAATCATGCCTTGACATGTGTTTTTCCAATTAATTGTTTTAACAAATTCTTTTACCAAAAATATAAAGGATAAAATATCACCAATCAAGTTAACCAGTCACAAAAAATACAAATATTTTATATATTTAGATGGAATCAATTTATAACAAAGACACGTGTCAAGGCATGATTCGCCTCCCATGCCCCCATCAGAAAACGCCCCCATCAAATATTTTTCCCTTCCGTGCCATTGGGATTCAAACAAGTTTAATATTCAAGTATTTTCTTATGATTTGGGTTAAATGAATTTCTATGAAGTATTCGGTCCTGATGGTGTCAATTTAAGTTTCCTTCGAGGTGCCTTTGATTGGGACCCCAAAGATGGTGTAATCATCCATAATAATGTGTTGTACTGGATTGACGGGTATAATAGAATTGTAGCTTACAATCTAGAGAACAACGAATCTGAATTTCGTCAGTGTAGGTTGATTGATTTGCCTGACGGCTGACAGGGGGATTGGTTGCACTCGTTGTCTTGGGGAATCGAACGGATCAATTTTTTATGCTCGAATTAACAGACGTGAGGAGACTCTTTGTGTCTGGGTGCTCCAAGAGGAGAACTTCCGTTTGTTGAATAGCAATATTGACTTACATGATCTCTTTGCAGAAATGTCTATCAAATTAAGTGCAAATTTATGGTTTAGATCGGCTAAAGTTTATGGTTTCAATCCCGTAGAGAGTAACGTTGTTATGATCGGTTGCAAGCACTATATATGGGCATTTAATACTGGAACCAGAGAATACGATGAGCTCTGTCATCCTTCTTTCTTGGTTAACGAACATTCAACTTCTGATAATGACTACTTACCGCTTGTGCTCAAGGTAATGCCAACCATACTTCCACCGCAGTCTTGGTAAGACACTTCCTGTCAATATCTCTAGTTATTAAGGAAATGCATTGTTCTCTGTCGTGGAAAAGGTTATCCTTCAGTTACGGTTGATTCTTACATGTAAATTGACGTTTGGGAATCTGGGATGACAGCTCATATACTCACATGGTAAATAAAATATGTATACTCTTTGTAAGCAGTAGATTACGTTGTCCAGAATATGATAACTTCTTAAATTCCATGAACAAGAATTGGCAATAATAAACTTGCAAACATTAAATTCTCAATCAATCTGGTGAAATAATAATGGGTGGTCTTGAATAAATGAAGATATTATCTAAAAGGTAATCCTAATCCTAATAAAACTATCAAAATCAATGATAAACTTGATTATCATAAAACCCATAACATATTTCACACTGATCTAATACATGTAATTCGATAATCAATGATAAACTGTGTCTGTGGGTCTGTTAAGAAAGAATGAATACATTAACTCAAACCAGACACAATCGACGGCTGCTGTTATTCGTGATTGATCATCATGATCACGATGGTAACTGATTTGAAGTGATATTCGAATTCAAATGGGTCATTAGGTCAATGAAGGTATTAGAATACATGGGTCGTTGTTGGATTTCGATCATTTAGTCATATTTGAGTTTGGAAGTGGATTATTGGTTGCTTCCATTGAACTCGACGATGACGAGAAGGATCGTGGTGAAGATACAAAGATGTCAGGGGAAAATCGAGTATGTTATGGCTGTAAACAATAAAAGATATACTTGGGTTGCTTGTGGGTTATGAGACAGGATGAAGTTTGGCTGTGATCATCTGGTTGTTCGGATGTCGGGTCTGTGATGAAAGATGATGAGGTTAGCTGGTGATAGTTGATGCGGCTATTGATTGACTTAACTTTACCCGAGTCAAAGCTAGTGGAAGAAGATTACATGTCCTCTTAAATTAAAATAAAGTTAGATACTTGCAAGGATAACACTGGAAATGTCCATCATAAAAATAATAAAATCAGATTTTCCAAAAAGATTTAGATAACCAAGATAATTCGTAAACCCAAAAGCAATAAAATAGTTTTTTATTATTCCTTAACCTATATCAGGTTTATAGGTTAACAAAAGCCCTCTTTTTTTAGAGAAAAATAGTTAGAATTTTAAAGCAGCAAATTATGAAAGAAAACTGTTAAGTCCTTAGACCTATTCCTATTCACATGCCAAAAAAAGGGTGTTTGGCATGTTACCTGGCATGCCAAACCATTTGTGCCACTATGGGGAAACCGCTGAGCGATCGAATCCCTACTGAGCGATATTCATAATATCTCCAGCGATATTATGAATATCATTCGATATTCACTATATCGTTGTCGATATAATCAATATCGCCACCGTTTGAGTTTCTTACGCCTATAAATACCGCAACTATACCCCCCCTCTTCTAATACTCTTCTCAATTCTTCTTCTGAAAACCTTCTGAAAACCACTGATTTTCTTTAAATTTTTGTTCTAAAACAATCATCTTAAACAGATATGAAGAGAAGAATAAGAAACAAAAAAGGGACAAGATCTACTAGTACCTCAGGCAGTGGACTAAGTTTTGATGTGGATACATGAGTTTAATAATGTTAGACTAGTAGTCGGTGAAGGTGTATTTTCTTATCACCTTTATGATAATGAGGGGCGACGTAATGCGATAAATCTAAGAGGTGGATGGAGTGAGTTACAAACAATTTTTCAATTACTTCCTCCTGCTGTTCAAGAGAGAGTGAGAAGATATCCTCGGCGACATCTATATCAAATACAACCTAGAAACCACATGACTCAAGGTGTTCAAGTTATATTAGAACGATAGTGGAAGATTACAAACACGTTCTTTTTCAAGGACTTTGAATGCGGTAAGTCAGTCTTTTCTAGTAATTTAATTTTTAGATTATGTTTTCAACAAATTCTAATTATGAATAATTATTGTTAATAGGAGTTACACCGATAGATTTATACATGTTAGCCGGAATTTCATGCTAAGGGAACTTACTTCCATTTAATAAACTAAAGTGGTTATTTGAAGATAGATGGAAAGAAAGACTTCCTTAATTTATACTCAACTGAATTACAAGGAAATCCTACACATAGACAAATAAAAGCAAATGGGTTGAAGGTGTCTGGGTTGAAAAGTTTTTTCCAGCGTTATGCTGTAAGAATGAATCAAAACAGGGAATCTTGTAATCAATATTTGATCCCGGAGCATTTTGAGGAGCTAGAACGTCTGTTGGTATTGTGGACACTGGGCCAATGTCTGTTTCCAAATGCTAGCTCAGTAGTGTTAATTGGGTTTCTCGAAGCATTAGAAGATTTAGAGCAAGCGCCAACATATGATTGGGGGACTCCGATTTTATCAGATATTTACATTGCCCTAAGTGATAACTCGACGTGTGATAAAGATAGTTTTAATGCTTTTTGGGGAGTTCTGGAGGTAAGAACCAATATTTTTCACATTATGTATTTATTTGTCATTTTCATATAGGAAAATTATTAACCTGGTGAATGTTATTATTTTCAGTATTGGTGGTATACATATTTCCGTGTTTCGGAACCTTGTCTTAAGAATTATACGAATGTATTTCCGATCATACAGAAGTATGATTATGAGAATTGGGAAGCTGCACAGATTGAAGATGGTCAACATGATGCTATTGTTCATAAGATTCAGCAGTTGAGTAGAACAAGCCATAACCTTATCTCACAGCCATATGAAGCAGTACCTGAGTTCCAAGAAGAACGTGGTCAAACAATGGTAGAGTTAAGCCTTAGAAGGATGGTGTTATACAACCCTATTTCTGAGAAGGGTGTTTGGTATTATGGTGAAAGACAACATCTTCTGTTGCAAGGGAGATCAGTGATAGCTGTCAACCCTTATCCCAGTACAGATGTTTCAGCAGACGATTACTTCAAATTGATTAGGGAAGTTCATCGTTAGCAAGAAGCTGATGAATTGATCCAGGAGCCGATGGACATAAATGAGTACCTATCTTGGTTTAATACTATTTTTAAGCCAAATATTTCCATGCAACCGCAAAGTTTGGGTCAGATGGATTTCCCAGCTTTAGGTAGGTTTCCACTTGACAATGAATTTCTTCCTTCCCAACCTCCACCAGAGACGGGTGACGTATTTGTATATCCTTCTCAAAGTTCATCGTCATACATGCCACCATTTTCTTGGGAAGTAAAAACTATATCCAGCACATCTGGAGAGATTGTTACTTATCCAATTATCTCAACCTCATCAGCATTTCAACCATTCCAGCAACAATATCAATCACACGTATTTCAAGATTTGTATAATGTTCCCATACCTCGTACTCCCATTGATTTTCAAGGTTATGGTGACTCTGATGAGACACAACCACCAACTGAGTCTCAGACTGACACCATAACTAATTTGTTGAACAACTCTATGGATCCATAAAATGCAGGCAATTGGATCTTTGGTCCGGGAGGAAATGGACAAGGAAATGAGTAGTTTAAATGTTTTCTTTTAGTTGATATGTGAAATGTAATTTTGTGTTTTAAGATTAATGGAAACTATATTTTAAATTAATATTTAGATTTACATTTCATTAAAAGTATAAAAAAACTTAAAAATATTAATACTTTAAAAGTGGACAATTGAGAAATTACAACATAAATCTTGGACAATATCTTAAAATCTCGAAACAACTTTCAAAATAAAAAAAATTCCCGTAGATGCGACGATATTCCACACGACACCTTTCCTGAAATTCCATCGTGGTTTCACCACTTCTCAAGGTTGGACCTTCTCGCTGAAGTAAAGCAACATACCTAGTAACTTCCTGCCTAATTATATCGAAGCGCCGAACCAAATATGAAACACTACGACCGCGTAGGTTCATTTTGTTCTTGAAATTTAACAAAAATCCTTTCCCACGATAGTTCGGGATAAAATACTCGCTCCATTGTAATATCAATATAATTCCTGCAAATACATTCATCTTCCGCAGTTTTGAATTTTAGGTTTTACCTCACTTGACGTCTCCTAATTTGACTTCTTCTAGTTTCACTGTCTATAATTGCACGACAAGCGGCTCTTCGATTTTTGATAATACAATGGTTTTCCATGCACTCAGCCAGATTCATATTATCAGCCATGCTCTCTAGATTAAGAAATTCTAGAGAGATTGAGAAATTCTTGAGAGATTAAGAAATTCTGGTGTGAGTTGAAATGAGATTAAAATCAGGTATTTATAGAGGGGGAAATTGTAGCCGTTAGATGAAGATCTGATGAGCGATTATCATATTAGCGAGTGATAGATTGACTGTCGCTGGCGATTTAAAGACCATTGAGCGATTACATGACCATCGAGCGACCAAGACTCTATCGCTCGCTGGAAACTCTGTCGTGTATGCCTATATGCCATAAATAACATATTGGCATATGAGTTTGGCGGTTAGGCATACCCATAGTGGGTGTATATATGCCAAATACATGAGTTTGGCATGTGCATAGGAATAGGCTTTAATGACTAAGAAGCCACCCGATAGTTAATTAAAAACTAATTATTGATTTTGGGTTTAAGCAAAGCTGATAGTGGAGTTGTATAAAAACGAAAAGAAAATACCAAGGAGAACATCAGTAGTGCCTTCCATACGATGGCAAACAGTATGTAATTTTAATATAAGACTATCGTCCCAGCACATGTCGCACCCTTATCAGAATATTTATTATTTTATTATAAGAACAAAAAAAAAAAAAAACTAAAACTAATATGGACCAAAATTTCTCCCACATCAAAGAAGAAACTAAGCAAACCCCATGATTTATCTACAAATGAATTACCAAACCCCATAGGGTGGTCACTGACCATAGCAGATACAGGCTGAATACACTAGAAGGAGCTGAAAGTGATTCACTAGTAACTACCCTAGGTGCAGCAGTAACTATAGAAGGAAATAAAACAATGAATTGCCAAAAGTACAACTATCAGGAGGGGAACAATAGTCTCAGCAGATGGAGAGGAGGAGACAACAAGGGGGAAAGCTGGTGTTTTAAAACCCAACTAATACAATAACAAGTTCCAAATTTCTTTCATTAGCTCAAGTTTGATAACTTTCGAGTTCAGATGAGTAAATAAATACTCTGGTTCGGGTTTTACCAAACCATGCATAACTCACATAGCTTGAGAGGATAAACCGTTATGATCGCCTGAGCTTGAGAGGATAAATCGTTATGCTCGGCTGAGCCTGAAACACGTTGTATCAATTTCCTCACCCAGTGTAACTCGGTCTAATTCATGAATAACATCATCCAATGGAGTATGAACCCAGCGTGGACGAACCGTGTACGTCTTTGAATTTTCTCCCATAGCTTCCAATGATACAAAGGTATTTACGTGAGCAATAGTTTCGACAACTTCAAAATTATCGGTTGATGCTTCGTTGGAAATCATCTTCAAAAATGTTGATTTTGTGTCATAACTATATAGCACAGACTCGTCATACAAGAATATAATTTCCCCGTTCTTTGTAAGTAAAATCGGCTGAAAGTTTCTTTCACGAGTAGCTACCACGGCGTTGTAATCTATATCACACTCCATATGCCAATAAGCCTCCTTCGAGCCCCCACTTTCCATCAAGTACCAGATTTCCATATGTAATTTTTCTATATAAAGACACAAATGGCTTCCAAGTGCTACAAGACCATAATAATTTTGGTCCTGAAGGTTTTGCAGACAAGGAGGGATAGGAAGCAACCAAAACTTTTCTTTAGCCAGGTCAAAGGCCACAATTTTGTCGTACGATGTCCAATAAATGTCATCATTTAGATAGGTGCCCGTACCATTCCTCGCCATATCCATTCGAAAGGGAACTTCACCTATCGCTCTCCACCCACAATCACTGCCAAGTGTGTATACTTCAACAATTCCTTCTTCATAATCGAGGTAATGGATTCTAACAACTTTGTACTGATTGGTTGAACTAACGTACCCAAATCCACATGCAATAGCATTATGCATGTTAACTTCTCCTCCCTTTATAGTAAAAAATTCAGGATCAACGTCTTCTTCCTTTACAACTAGCTGAGGAAGGTGGACATATTCTCTAGTAAGGGGATTAAAGATGTAGATAGGATCTATAACTAAGTGGTGGTGTTGAAATGCACAAACCAAACCATTGCAGGAGCCAACTAAGTGAATATGTGAAGGTTTATGGTGCATACGAGGATGATAGATCCTTCTCAGATTTTGATTGTAGATGAATTTCTCATGGTTGCTAATCCTATCAATTAGTTGTCCTCCATGGAAGAGTAAAGATCTGTAGACGTCAGGATCGTCGATGCGACAGGCAAAAAAGAGACCTGGCTCCACCTTAGCAGCTAGATTATCACTGCCATCGTGGAGATGGTTAAGCAGGTGGCTGAGGTGCATATTAGCGAAGTTACTTCCACTCATGAGAGTTACCCATTTCTTACAAACTAACTTGCACTCTAAAGCAGATTCGGCTGGAACCCGAGAAAGGATATCCTGTACGATATCCGAGGGAAGAGACTCCATAGATGACCGTTGAACTAGTAACAAAAATAAAAAAACCATTAAGTAAGATCAAATAACTAATTTCAGAAAAGAAAAAAGAAAAAAAATACTTTGAGCCCTGAACTAGTACCTTGAAAGGTGTATGTGCTTTTCTACAATGCTAGACCTTGTTATCATATATAGGCTTCAATGATTCCTTATACAACACGGAGGCTGAAAATCGGAAATCATCTAAACCAGGAAACAAAGCTGAACTAGAAAAGAAATTACCAAGGCCTAGCATGTCATTTTCCTTCGTCAAAGCCTTTTGTTCACGGATCCCCTTTGTTAATTAAACACGGAGCACCAGCACTCCTCACTCTACACTTCTACAGATCTTAACAATTGGCGATGATTCTTATTCTTATTAGCTACGATCTCCACCACCACCACCACCACTACCCTGTTATTGAAACCTAGAACCACCAAAACCACCACCTTCTTTTTCTTCTTCTCTATCAACTAAGAATCCACGACTCACAAGTTCACAACCATACCCACCAGTCAAAACCCTAATAGCTAAAATTTTGGATTAAATCATTGATATTTTTGATTAAAAAGGTATCTCATATCCTTTTAATTTCTTATATACTTCTGTGATTTTGATGATATAGGTTAGAAATGTTACAAATTCGAAAATTTTGGTTGCATGAAATTAGAAGTATTTAGGGATTTTTCAAAATCAGGGCAAATTATGTTGATTCAGATTGTAATATGAACTGGGTTTTGGCCATTTTTGGTTTTAATCACTGCTTAGTGTGGTGATTGATAATTGAACGTTAAGAATGTAAATGAAGTTTTGTAGAAATGTTTGAATTATGTTTCTTTAGAATTATTAATCACAAATGCTTAGAATTCCGTAGAACTGAATTATTAGTCAGAATTCCTGGTCTTGATAACGCTGAATTCGTTGGAGTAACTATGCTAATTTGTGTGGATTGTTGTGTGTTTGTATTCATGACAGGTTGGTGGCTATGATAGAATAGAACAGTTCTAGATCAGATAGTTGATTCCATAAATTCCTTGCTAGTGCTAATGAGGATTCAGGAGATTGGGATATACAAACAAGAATAAATTCTCTATGAAGTTTGGTAAATGGACCTGCTGTTTGGTAAAGTAAATGGACATGAAATCCTAGGGTGAAAGGGCGCGAATCGTGATTGGTCAACGAGGTATATCGATGTCTGAAGAATCATCTTCTAGCAGGAAAGTTATGAAAACCTTAAACAACAGTACATATTTCTCGGAAGATATCTGGCATCAAATCTTTCCGTATTTTCCTTTGAATGTCATTTTTAAGTTCAAATGTGTCTCACAGGTATGGAATTTTCACCTATCCAGTCCTAATTTCATACACAAATGGATTCAATTCAATGCTGATAATACTACTACTATTACTCTTCCATGGATGCTAGTTTACATCTTTAAACCGAAGGTCATGAGAGAGTTTTCATTGGCATATCCTCATTCCCATTCCCGATTCATTTCTAATCACAATGGGTTTTCTTTTGAATTCTTACCAAGTAGTAGTAGTACTTACCATACATTATACTTTTTGGGATCAAGTAATGGGTTGGTTGTATGTCTTAGACATATATTTCATTATGTCTGTAATCCACTAACTCAAAAATGGTTTCAACTTCCTCCTACACCACATCAGTCTGATAACCAAAGACTCTCAACTCTAACTGGTTTCATATGTGACTGTTTTACATCTCCCACCACTAGTTACAAGGTTGTGCGTCTACTGCAAACAAGTTTAATATTCAAGTGTTTTCTTCTGATTTGGGTAAATGGAATTTTTATGAAGTATGCTGTCCTGATGGTGTCAATCTAAGTTTCCCTAGAAGTGCCTTTGATTGGGAGCCCAAAGATGGTGTAATCATCCATAACAATGTGTTGTACTGGATTGACGGGTATGATAGAATTGTAGCTTACAATCTAGAGAACAATGAATCTGAATTTCATCAATGTAAGTTGATTTATTTTCCTGACAGGGAAATTGAGTCGACTCGTTATCTTGGGGAATTGAACGGATCGATCTTTTATTCTCGAATTAACATACGTGAGGAGACTCTCTGTGTCTGGGTGCTCCAGGAGGAGAACTTCCATTTGTTGCATAGCAATATAGATTTACATGATCTGTTTGCAGAAATGGCTGTCAAATTAAGTACAAATCTATGGTTTAGATCGGTTAAAGTTTATGGTTTCAATCCGGTAGACAGTAATGTTGTTATTATTGGTTACAAGCAGTATATTTGGGCATACAATACTGGAACCAGAAAATACGATGAGCTCTGTCATCCTTCTTTCTTGGGTAACGAACATTCAGCTTCTGATATTGACTACTTGTCGCTTGTGCTGAAGGTAATGCCAACCATGCTTCCACCGCAGTCTTGGTAAGACACTTCTATCTATAGTTAATAAGGAAATAGTGTATTGTGCTGTCCTGGAAATGGTTATCCATCCGTCAGTTACGTTTGATTCTTGCATGTTAATTGTTTGGGATGACATCTCATATACTCATATAGTCATATGGTAATAAAAATATGTATTCTCTTTCTAAGCAGTAGAATAGAATTACATTATCCAGAATATGATAACATCTTCATCGATATTGCTCTACTGGTTATGTTCTCGTGTTTTCTTTTCTTTTTGTTCTTCATATTACCAATAGATATATACTATTATATTTTTCACTGTAAGGTGTTTGTAAATCATAGATATTTGCAACAACATAAGATTAATTAGCTGGATATTGGCAATTTTAGCCTGGTGTTGCGCTGCTGTTACTTCTGGTGTTTCGCTGCTGTTACTTCATCCCACCACTATTAGAATCAACTCATTGAATCCCAAAACCTAGGTCATAGGGTGGTCTTTTGACTATAGCAGGCACAGGCTGAATACACTAGAGTCTAGAAGGAGCTGAAAGTTTTTCACTAGAAACTGCAGTAGGTGCAGGAGGTGGAATTATAGAAGGAAATGATGCAATGATACAACTAGCAGAGGATGGGAACAATAGTCACCGCAGATGGAGAGGAGGAGCTAGCAATGGGGAAAGCTGGTATTTTTAAAACCCAAATAGAATATTTCAGACAACAAGTTCCAAGTTTCATTGATTAGCTCAATTTTGATAAACTTTTGGTTCTGGTTTTACCAAACCATGCATAACTCACATATGACATATCTAACTGTGTGCTCTGAATCTACTGCTAAATCAGTCTTCTGTTTTGTGCTTGGTATTGTTGGTGTTTCTTTAGAACTTCGTATGCAGGGAACCTTGCACTTTTTTACGACTTCGAAAATGAGCCCCCTAGGTGTTAAATTATGAGAAGGATTGTTGTACCAGAACAACCTTTTTCGGAACCATCGCTTGTGCGAAAGCAGTAGTGATTGATGTTTCCATGGCGTTATAGGCCTTGACCTTTTACAAGTTGGTAATGTAATGATAAATATTACTAACATTTCGGATCAAGCAAACGACATAGGGGCTGCCCCAGAACACATCTTGAATTTGTGGTGGAGGGTAGGTGTTCTGCAGGACTGCGCCTCTTGAATGGTGTTGGAAAGAAACTTATTCTTAGGAACGATGTTAAAGCTGCTCTACATGAGATTGCCAGAGTGGCCAAAAAAAAAATGGGTGATGAATTTGAATCTGTTAACCAACTAAATTAACAAACAGAACTCAAAGTTTTCAAGTTTTCTTGATCTTTCTACTGCATTGCCTATTCTATGAATAAAACTGAAGCGTAGTCTCTCCACTGCAACCTAACATACGAAATCCAGCACAAGGAGGCACTAATGACCTTAGAATCAAAATAACTAAAAAATTGATAAAAAAACATGAAACCGTATTCACACAAAAAATCCATACACCCGAAAGAGAACTAAATGGGCTTGTTTTAGCCCATTTAGATGTACTAGGAAAACCCTATCTTTTTCGTTTTATTATATAACGAGGAGAAAGAGTGAAAGACTTCTCTCATCTTGATTCCTTGAACCCTAGTTTTATGTTCGCAAGGCTGAGATCTAACAATGTCAATTTTTGCAGAAGATATATCTCTTGATATCCTCGCAAGGTTACCAGTGAAGTCAGTGTTGGAATTTGGTGACAACAATAAAGAAAATAAATTGACTAAGCACAAATAATACTTAGTTTGATTTGCAGCAACTTGGTGGATGCATTACGTCGAGTAGCATGCGGAGCAAAAATTGATAGAGGCACGTATAAGATACGATGAACTAAAGACAATATCGCATGCTACTCCTCTAAATAGAGAGATGCTATAGCTTCTTTAGCGAGTTGCCTCCAGAATACAACTATCGTTAGCATTCCTTCTTGTAGCATACAAGAGAACGCCCTTAGAACTTGGCAGTGAAAAACGACTCATTTAAACCACCTTGTTTCACTCAAAAAAATCATAGAGAAAAATGGACGAAATAAAATTTGTTTTTCTCTCATTTTTTCTCTTCTACTCTTTTTCCACCAAAAACAGAGGAGTTAATGTTTAAGTTGTTTTTCTCTCAAAAACATATGAAAACCAAAAACATGAAGGAGTTCATTTTTTCTGTTGCTCTCTACTACTCAAAACTTCATAGCATTCTTTTTCTCTGTCTAGAAAGAACAAGAAGAGTTTTTTGGTTTTTCCCTGATTCTCACTCCTTCTACTGCCCCTACTCTTAGTATTATTATCCCATTTTTTAGTTGCAGTTGTTTTAAATGAATTCAAAACCATAGGATACTCCTGGGTGTATTTTGAGGAACCAGGCGTGCGTCCACATATGAAACTATCCGATAAAAAATAAAAAGAACTGATGTGCTGTCAACAAAAACCGAGTAAACGAGAAGCAGGCGGGACAGAAGATTCTCACAAGGAAAGTACAACAGAAATGGCGTATTGCATGTGACAAAAAAAGATGATTCATTGTAGCATCTTTATGAAAACTTCAATTAAGAATTAAAAATGATTCTTCATGCACGACAAAAGAAAAAAAAAATGATTCTTCACATTTAAAAAAAATATTGGATTCTTCACATTTGAATAAACAAATATTATTTGAATTTTTTTCATGATTGTTTTTACTTCATACTTAACCGACTTCCAAATATTTTTGTGAAGCAAGATTCCTTAAAAAGAAACGTAAGTATTAAATAAAGGATCTTAACCCACACACACACCCACACCCGAGCCCGAGCCGACCGGACGGCGTACGTGCTTCTGTACGAAGCACTGCGGGTACGGGAAAAGCAACCTTACCATAGTCTAGGTCTTCCCCCATACACACAAAAGTGTAGAGACCCAAAGGGCCATGCCCTTTAGACAAAACTCATGGTAGTTATGCCTAAAAATCTTAAAATTTTAGTCTGTGTGGGACTATTGTTTTATCTATTCAAAAGAAAAAACAGTTAGAGAGCAATAGGTCTAGGGATCAAAACATGGTCCAAGTTTTTCAAAACCCCGTTTTTTCTAACAATCCCCCACATGAATGATAAAACATATCGATAAAACGCGAGAAAATAGAAGGCATCAAAATAGGCTAAGGTGTCCCAAAGATTTAACATTAGCTTAGTGAGAGGTTACCGGAAATGCTTGTTGTAACGGTGAACACAATGTCTTGAACCGCCAACAATGAATGAAATTCAGAAATAACAACCACACTTGATGTCTCCACCGAAAGCTGCCAAGCTCTTGCGGTTGTGGCCGTTTTGGCCATGGGAAAAAATTCTGGACTTAATGAATGTCTCTAGAGAATCAGCTCAAATTCTCATAGGAAGCGGCCCCACTTCCAACATCCACAAAGGTGAGTCCATAAAGAGTGTCCTGCCACACCCCGCTTTAATCAAAGCCATGGAACCCATTAAGATCTCAAAAGATCATCCTAAAATCATGCAGGCAGCACTATCAAACATTTACACCATAGGGAGGGACAAAGATAGTGCTTTCCCGATATCACCATAAATTAGTTGTCTCATTGAACCTTGATCTTGGAAATCCAATCACAAGGTTGAGTATCCTTCATGGTGATTTATTTTATGAGCTTAAGTCGCATCCCCCTCGATGTAGAGATAACTTCCTTTCTTTATAAACCTTTCGCCAAAGGAACTGCAATATTATCCTTGGACCTTACAAAGTCAAGAGAGATAATACCAGTACAAAGTAGTTTCTTTACTATCTCGTGCTTTCTTTGAAGCTATAGACTCTGACTCCATAGTGGATCGATGTATACTTGTCTGTTTGTATATCTTCCAAGACACAGACGCATCTTCAAGCATGAAGATGTACCCATTTGTGGATTTTGACTCATCTGAGTCCTACATCCAGTTGGCATCACATCACCCTTCTGTCGCAATAGGAATCTTCCCAAAACTTAAGCAAAAGTCTGAAGAGCCTCTCAAGTAGTGCAAAACTCTGTTGAGAGAATTCAAGTGATCCTGCTCAGGGATGCAAGTTTACCTGCTCAAACTACTCACAACGTAAGCAATACCAAGTCTTATACAATTAATCAATTGCATAAGAATGCTTTACGCAAAAAAAATACTCAAGAGTGGAGAAACATCATCACCCTTGTTCTCACAATTTGAGAAACATCGTTACAAGGATTAGAAGCAAGTTTAGCCAGATCGTGATTAAATTTCTTTAATATGCTTTCAGCAAAATGAAATTGACTAAGACTATATTCATCAGACGTCTCTCTGATTTCCATCCCTAAGAATACATCGGTAGGGCTTAAGTCTTTCATGTCAATATTCTCATTTAGTATGCTTTTAGTGGTATTAATAAAATCAATGTTACTGCCTAATATGAGCATATCATCAACATGCAGACATATAGTAACATAAGCATCATCCTCATATTTAATGTAAACACATTAATAAGATTTATTAATCTTAAACCACTAGATATCATTACATGATCAAATTCTCATGCCTTCATTTAGGTTCTTGTTTCAAACCATACAGAAATTTAATCAATCACTACACCAAATCCCGGATTTTGTCACAGGGTATATCCGTTACTAAAAAACTTTGTAACACATATACGCCGATTTACGTAAATTATTTGTGATATTTTTTTTTTTTTTTGCAACAATTTTAACTGTGACAAACTTTGGTTACAGTCACAGTTATAAACTATTACATTATTTAATAGTAACAGTTAACCTAATTTTAAAAAAGCGACGCGTGGCACAGTAATTATAATAGTTTTAATTGTTATTCTCACTTTGCAACAATTCGTAATGACACGTGGTTTTCGCCGCCACGTAGGCAACAATTTCTTTTTACCGCGTGTCACTTTTTCTTACGATTACAGTAACACATATAAGTGTTGCATATTTTTTGCAACAAATTACCTATGGACACCTGTCATTTTTTTGTCACTATTATTGTAACGTTTAAATAGTTACTCTCATTTGTAACAGCATTAAGATTATGACACGTGTTGTTTTTCTTCACAGTTTTGGTCACAGTTATATCTGTGACAATTATTTCCATTACAATTAAAAAAATGGATAGTCCGGGTCGTTCACATGGACTTGGCCTTCCAGTTTACAAGCCTGCACAATTAAACCTGAAACACAGGCCTGCAATTTGGTTTTTTTTCTGTACATTCTCAATTTGAAAACTATCTGCCATTTACAATTCATACATACACATTCACAGAAGAATCATTCTATTCATTCATACATACACATTTACAAAAGAATCATTCTATTCATTATGAACAAACAAACAAATATGATAGCAAGTAAGAAAACAAACTTCCTAGGCACCCAAAAATAAGTCTGAACAAAATCACCAGCAACCTATTGCAGTCCTCTTGTGAAAACGACCTAATCCTTCCTCATTAAATCTCTCTGACTCAGGCCAGATACCTATAATTTCAAATATAAAACTCAAATTCTTATTCTAACTCGTGCAATTTAAGGGCCAATTTAAAGTTATCATATACCAATTGAAGTATATACTACAATTTAATAAGCTGCCAATTTAGGTGCATATTTACCAGAATCTGGGATGCCAACGATCACATGTTGTGTTTGGATTCAATTTGTGCGAGTTTGTTATGTTGTGGAATAACATTGAGTTTGTTGTGTTTAAACACATTTAAGTATGCCTGGAGAGAAGAGTCAGTACCGAATGCCCTATACAGATAAATAAAATATCCAAATCAGTATGAGAACAAATATGCTTCAAAAAAAAAGTATGAGAACAAATGCAGAAACAAACAGATAAATAAAATAACCAAATCTGTACCTAATTCCCTATACAGATAAATAAAATAACCAAATCCGTATGAGAACAAATGCAGAAACAACTGACCAATTAGCGGACAACCAATATATGGACATCACAAAGATTTAAGTAAAAAATTAAATTTAAAGATAGTATCTTACTTTGTACAAGAATCGCATGAAACTGGATTTTAGAGATTTGTTCGACTTGCCTCCACTTGCAGGGGTCTTTCCTCCCTTGGGGCAAGGAGTACCTTGACGAACAACACCACCTTTCTTTCCATCAGCACCTGCAAAAACGTGGACAGTTACAAAAAATTAGAACAAATTAGAAAATGGCAGCAACATAACAATCCAACAAATCAAGCCAAATGAAAAAGATTTGCACGCGACTTCTAAGGAGTTTCTACTTTAACATTTTTGTCCAAGATTGGGATTCTTGTTAGCAACTTCAGCAAGTCTCTTCTTTTCCTATAAGAAACATATAAATTTATATTTGGTCAGCAATGGAAAATACAGAAAACTCTTACGCTAATCATGGAAGTACTAAAAACGAGACATTCTTAGTCTAAGCAACCAACATGTAGCATTTGTGTTATCCATTATCAAGACATCTCAAGTTTACCACAGCACAATAAACTAAACAAGACTATGCTTAAGAATTCAATTCGAAATACAAATTGGATGCACACAAGTGAGAATTGATTCTTGTTTTCTACTAGAATCATATTATAGAAACGCACATTTGGGAAATCCCTAAAAGAAAATAATTGAAAAACAACCAAAAAAATGATTACTGATGGAGAATGGAGAATGGAGAAACATTCACCTCATAAATTTTATTCCCAACATCCTGGTGACAAGTCACAAGTATTCATGAACCATTACAAAGTCTGTGCTATCTTTTGATTCATTTCAAAATTATAAATCAATCAACGCTAACACGCATAACATCAAATTCCCATTAACTAATTTGCCTAATTAGTTAGATAATCACAGATTCATAGATGACATCAAAAAAATACAAGCATACAAGCCCGGGTAAAACATACAAAGTGCAACCAGAGAATAAACCCTAAGAAGCACCCTTGGATTATAAAATCACATAACAAAGTTAGATTGGTGAATCTTCGATGCAGAGAATAAACAGGAAAAACGCATAACTAGGAGGAGAAACAAACTTAAAACCAAGACTATTACTCTCAACCAGAGTAGCTAGTTAAGAATTAGAAGTTAAAACATAATAGTATAATCCATATACTTACTTGTACAGGTGTGAATGCTAGACTTGAGGTTAGGCCTGAGGTAGTACCACTAACGCTTCCGTAACTTTTAATCTTGGACCTAAAAGAACAAGGTTTGCACATAAGTTCACAACACAAGATAACAGTCATATAAAGGCCAAAGAAACTCTCAAAACATAAAAGGAAGGAACATATTTCTAAGCAACTTTTCCAACAAGTTTTCTCTGGCAAACTGATACACCCAACTTGCCATTTCCATCTTGACCAAGCATATCATATCCTTCACCGAGTCCATCACCTGAGTCATAGAGAGCATAAGAAGTAGTTTCAAAACAAAAACACACACCAAACGCTGATGTATGCAATTCCTAAAAGGGTTTCAATATGACGGGACTTAACTCTACGTTATAACCTCCATCATCTTCCACGGCATGAGCATCAACATAATCATGTATTATTTTTAATCGGAATTACCATATTTAGTTGGAAGCAGTTATTTTAAGAAAATATATCAAACCAGATGCAAGATAAATAGAAAATGTAGCAATTAGCTTTGATTCCTACCTCTCTTCTCAGCGAACTTGAACCCTTGTATCAGTTAAGCTAATGATTCAAGACAGCAGGTGATGGATGCTCAAGTGCGCAACCATTCCAAAATTGGATCTTATGATTCAAATCTGTTGGGATGGCCTATCAATGACAAAAAGGCAATAGTGTAAGAACACAGAAGATGTTCATATCTTAGTCCCCAGATGTGTCTCAAAACTCTCTTTAAAGCACCCCAAGTATATGCATATAACACATAACATAACAGCGTATTAGGAAGCAAACAAAGGAAGGTTGCAGTATTTGATCATGCATTAAGAACAACCGTATAAATGAAACAGCAAATTATTCAATCAATTTAACCTCCAAATTGTAGACCCTTCTTCATTCATAATCATCAACTAAGCATAACCCACACACACCGCTGAAGCTCAAACCTCAACTCCAACCCAAAAACAGGCTAAAACATAACAAACCCATTCTTAGATAACACAGTAAAGAGTTAACTTCCTATATGAACATCAAAATTTAAGATTTGAAGCCAACACTTTAAACCCAAGAACATTATCAATTAACCAAATGCTTTGACCAAGTAAGCAGTAAAGATAAGCACCCAATTTTTTCTTGTGTAAAAAGAGAAATCAAGTAAAAAGGTAACAAAAATATGATTTCCAGTTCATTTAGTAAATCCTATGCTACCACCGAAATCGAAACCTCGTGAATCACAGTGAACCTTCACTATCACATCCATAAATAAATAAGACGTAAACCCAAAAAATGACTATGAAAAATCGCTACCACAATAAACAAGACTTTACCAAAATAAGACTTAAACCAAAAAGTGCAACTCAAGAATCGCTATCACAGTTGAAGAACCAAAAAATCAAGATACTAATTTTCAAACATTAATTTGAAATAGCAGAACAAACCTGATTTTAAAATTTGATTTGATAATCTCCTTAGAAGTACTAATTGTTGTTGCAGAAATAGTAGAACCCGTAGGGTTAACTCTGATTCGATCATCCGGATTATAAGTCTTATTAACCATATGAAAAATCAACAAACAAAAAAAGAAACATATTGAAATTAGTAATTATAAAGCATAAGCAAATCTTAAAATACATGAAATCTGAGAGTTTAAACAGAAAAAACGGACCTCCAAACCTTCAAATGAATCTCCAAAGATACTTGAAATAGAAAGATAAAAAGAATCAATATAAAGAAGAGTATTGATTGGTGAGAATGCAGAGAGAGATTTAGGGTTTCATACTCATCCACAAAAAACCAACCCCGTAGATGCACAAAATGGATCTGAAACCCTATATCTACAAAATCAGCAACTTCTTTGGCACACAAAAACATCATCAATAACAGATTTAGCGTTTTTGTATAGAGATCTAACCGATCTACTAGCTTTTGCACAGAGATAGTGAAAAAGAAAATGGATTTTTAAGGTTGGTTTTCTTCGTAGAGAGCGGCGGAGAAGATTAGATAAAGATGAGATGAAAGTGAGGAGGCAATGAAGTGAGAGAAATTCATTTTTATTATTTAAGAAAGGCTTTGAACGGTGATTAGGCACTGTCAGAAATAATCGGACGGTAGAGTTTTCGTTTGGGGTTATCATACGGATCAACATAAGTGTGCTTCTCTTTGTGCTTCTTTTACGATTTGTAGGAGGTCATGATCCTAGTTAGCAATTCGTGGTACGGGATACATTAGGAACAGGATACGTACGAGTATTATACGGATTCGTAAAAGTTAAACTCGGTCAACGATTCGTGATTCAGCAGTAATACGAAACGGCATACGTACGTGTATAATTCTGAATAACCATTACAGAATCAGGAATAGATTTTGATTATCCAGAGGTCATAATGTAGAATCTAACATCAGGTTAAGAGATTACTAGAGAATCAGGAATGGATTCTGATGAACTAGATATGTAAAATATCAGATTTTCTAACTAAGGATTATCATACGGATCAACCACAGTATGTGAGAAGTTTGTGTTTGTTTGCTAAACTCAATTGCGCATTCAGCATATTAACAACCTTCATTATGCCGAGTAGATTAAGAGTCTGAGTTCACGAAAGCAGATTAAGAGTCGGAGTTCACGGTGGTAGATTAAGAGTTCAACTTGAGTTTCTCATTCGGGTAAACTGAAGATGAAATTTATCATATTTGAACATCACAGGTTCAAAGATTAGTAGAATTAGACCTGAGCTTCTTTTTCGGATGAACTGGAGACGAAATATATCAAAATTGAACATCACATGTTCAAAGATTACCAAAGTTAGACCTGAGTTTCTGATTTGGATGAACTGGAGACGACATATATCATAATTGAACATCACAGGTTCAAAGATTACCAGAGTTAGACCGAGTTCTGATTCGGATGAACGGAGACGAAATATATCGAATTGAACATCACAGTTCAAAGATTCTTTGAGTTAGACCCGAGTTTCCGATTCGGATGAACTGGACACGAAATATATCAGAATTGAACATCACAGGTTCAAAGATTACCAGAGTTAGACCTTAGTTTCTGATTCGGATGAACTGGAGACGAAATATATCAGATTGAACATCACAGGTTCAAAGATTACCAGAGTTAGACCTGAGTTTCTGATACGGATGAACTGGAGAGGAAATATATCAGAATTGAACATCACAGTTTCAAAGATTACCAGAGTTAGACCTGATTTTCTGATTCTGATGAACTAGAGACGAAATATATCAGAATTGAACATCACAGTTCAAAGATTACCAGAGTTATACCTGAATTTCTGATTCGGATGAACTGGAGACGAAATATATCAGAATTGAACATCACATGTTCAAAGATTACCAGAGTTAGACCTGAGTTTCTGATTCGGATGAAGTGGAGAGGAAATATATCAGAATTGAACATCACATGTTCAAATATTACCAGAGTTAGACCTTAGTTTCTGATTCGGATGAACTGGAGAGGAAATATATCAGAATTGAACATCACAGGTTCAAAGATTACCAGAGTTAGACCTTAGTTTCTGATTCGGATGAACTGGAGACGAAATATATCAGAATTGAACATCACATTTTCAAAGATTACGAGTTATACAGGTTTCTCTTTCGGATGAATCGTAGACAAAATATATATCGAATTGAACATCACGGGGTCAAATATTACCGAGTTAGACTCGAGTTTCTCTTTCGGATGAACCGAGGACGAAATATATCGAAATTGAACATCACAGGTTCAAAGATTACTAGAGTTAGATCTGAGTTTCTCTTCCGGATGAATTGGAGACGAAATATATCAAAATTGAACATCACAGGTTCAAAGATTACTAGAGTTAGACCAGAGTTTCTCGTTCGGGTGAGATGGATATGAAATATATCAGAATTGAACATCCCAGGTTCAAATATTACCAGTTTTGAACCTGAGTTTCTCTTCCGGATGAACTGGAAATGAAATATATCAGAATTGAACATCTCAAGTTCAAAGATTACCATAGTTGGACCTGAGTTTCTCATCCGGGTGAACTGAAGATGAAATATATCAGAATTGAACATCACAGGTTGAAAGATTACTAGAGTTAGATATGTGTTTCTCTTCCAGATGAATTAGAGACGAAATATATCAGAATTGAACATCACAGGTTCAAAGATTACTAGAGTTAGACTAGAGTTTCTCGTTTGGGTGAACTGGAGATGAAATATATCATAATTGAACATCCCAGGTTCAAAGATTACCAGAGTTGGACCTGATTTTCTCTTCCGGATGAGCTGGAGATGAAATATATCAGAATTGAACATCACAGGTTCAAAGATTACCAGAGTTAGACCTGTGTTTCTCGTTTGGGTGAACTGGAGATGAAATATATCAGAATTGAACATCCCAGGTTCAAAGATTACCAGAGTTGGACCTGAATTTCTCTTCCGGATGAACTGGAGATGAAATATATCAGAATTGAACATCACAGGTTCAAAGATTACTAGAGTTAAACCTAAGTTTCTCGTCCGGATGATCTGAAGACGAAATATATCAGAATTGAACATCACGGGTTCAAAGATTACTAGAGTCAGACCAGAGTTTCTCGTCCGGATGATCTGAAGACGAAATATATCAGAATTGAACATCCCAAGTTCAAAGATTACTAGAGTTGGACCCGATTTTCTCGTCCGGATGAACTGAAGACGAAATATATAGAATTGAACTTCACGGGTTCAAAGATTACTAGAGTTGGACCTTAGTTTCTCTTATGGATGAATTGGAGAAGAAATATATCATAATTGAACATCACGGGTTCACAGATTACTAGAGTTGGACCTTAGTTTCTCTTTTGGATGAACTGAAGAAGAAATATATCAGAATTGAACATCACGGGTTCAAAGATTACTAGAGTTGGACCTTAGTTTCTCTTTTGGATGAACGGAAGACGAAATATATGAGAATTGAACATCACAGGTTCAAATATTTTACTAGAGTTAGACCTGAGTTTCCCATTCGGATGAACGGAAGATAAAATTTATCAGATTTGAACATCCCGGGTTTGAAGATTACTAGAGTTAGTTAGACTTGAGTTTTTGATTCTGATGAACTTAAATATTATGGAGACTGTGAAAATGACCAAACTACCCTTATCGGACATAAGTTAAGTAATTCTTATAGACTGTGAAAATGACCATATTACCCTTATTGGAAAAAAGTGCAATAACTATTACTGAGACGGTGAAAATGACCATACTACCCTTATCGGAAATAAGTTAAGTAATTCTTACCGACTGTGAAAATGACCATATTACCCTTATTGGAAAAAAGTGGAATAAATATTATGTAGACAGTGAAAATGACCATACTACCCTTATCGGAAATAAGTAAAGTAAAAGTTACAAATTGTGAAAATGACCATATTACCCTTATTGGGAAAAAGTGCAATAAAAATTATGGAGACTGTAAAAATGACCATACTACCCTTATCGGAAAAAAGTGCAATAAATATTATGGAGACCGTGAAATTGACCATATTACCCTTTTTGGGAAAAAGTGGAATAAATATTATGGAGACTATGAAAATGACCATACTACCCTTATAAGAATTAAGTAAAGTAATTCTTACAGACTGTGAATATGACCATGTTACCCTTTGGAAAAAAGTGCAATAAGTAATACTGAGACTGTAAAAATGACCATACTACCCTTATTGGAAATAAGTAAAGTAATTCTTACAGACTGTAAAAATTAACATATTACCCTTAATAGAAAAAAGTGCAATAAATATTATGGAGACTGTGAAAATGACCAAACTACCCTTATCAAAAATAAGTAAAGTAAATACTTTGAAAATGACCATATTACCCTTATTGAAAAAAAAGTGCAATAAATATGGTGGAGGATGAAAATTACCATACTACCCTTATCAAAAATAAGTAAAGTAATTCTTACAGACTGTGAAAATGACCATATTACCCTTATTGGAAAAAAGTGGAATAAATATTATGGAGACTGTGAAAATGACCATACTACCCTTATCGAAAATAAGTAAAGTAAATGTTACAGACTATGAAAATGACCATATTGCCCTTATTGGGAAAAAGTGCAATAAATATTATGGAGACTATGAAAATGACCATACTACCCTTATCGGAAATAAGTAAAGTAATTCTTACTGACTGTGAAAATGAACATGTTACCCTTATTGAAAAAAAGTGCAATAAGTGTTATGGAGACTGTGAAATTTTTTACAGTCAGTGTAATATGGTAATTTCTACAATCTGTAATATTTAGTTTACTTATTTCCGATAAGGGTAGTATGGTCATTTTCATAGTCACCATAATATTTATTGCACTTTTTTCAATAAGGGTAATATGTTCATTTTCACAGCCTGTTTAATTATTTCCTATAAGGGTAGTATGGTCATTTTCACAGTCTCCATAATATTTATTGCACTTTTTTCAAATAAGGGTAATATGGTATTTTTTACATTCTGTAAGAATTACTTTACTTATTTCCGATAAGGGTAGTATGGTAATTTTCATAGTCTCCATAATATTTATTGCACTTTTTTTCCAATAAGGGTAATATGGTCATTTTCACAGTCTGTAATAATTACTTTACTTATTTTTGATAAGGGTAGTATGGTCATTTTCACAGTCTCCATAATATTTATTGCACTTTTTTTTCAATAAGGGTAATATTGTCATTTTCAAAGTATTTACTTTACTTATTTTTAATAAGGGTAGTTTGGTCATTTTCACAGTCTCCATAATATTTATTGCACTTTTTTCTAATAAGGGTAATATGGTCATTTTTACAATCTGTAAGAATTACTTTACTTATTTTCGATAAGGGTAGTATGGTCATTTTCATAGTCTCCATAATATTTATTGCACTTTTTTTCCAATAAGGATAATATGGTCATTTTCAAAGTATTTACTTTACTTATTTTTGATAAGGGTAGTATGGTCATTTTCATAGTCTCCGTAATATTTATTGCACTTTTTTTTTCAAATAAGGGTAATATGGTAATTTTTACAGTCTGTAAGAATTACTTTACTTATTTCCGATAAGGGTAGTATGGTCATTTTCATAGTCTCCATAATATTTATTATGGTCATTTTCACAGTCTGTAACATTTAATTTACTTATTTTCGATAATGGTAATACGGTCATTTTCACAGTCTCCATAATATTTATTGCACTTTTTTTTTCAATAAGGGCAATATGGTCATTTTCAAAGTATTTACTTACTTATTTTTGATAAGGGTAGTTTGGTCATTTTCACAGGCTCCATAATATTTATTGCCCTATTTTCTAATAAGGGTAATATGGTCATTTTTACAGTCTGTAAGAATTACTTTACATATTTCTGATAAGGGTAGTATGGTCATTTTACGGTCTCCATAATATTTATTGCACTTTTTTCCAATAAGGGTAACATTGTCATTTTCACAGTCTGTAAGAATTACTTTACTTAATTCCGATAAGAGTAGTATGGTCATTTTTACAGTCTCCATAATATTTATTGCACTTTTTTCAATAAGGGTAATATGGTAATTTTCACCATCTATAAGAATTACTTTACTTATTTTCGGTAAGGGTAGTATGGTCATTTTCACAGTCTCCATAACATTTATTGCACTTTTTTCCAATAAGGGTAATATGGTCATTTTCACAGTCTGTAACATTTCCTTTACTCATTTTCGATAAGGGTATTATGGTAATTTTCACAGTCTCCATAATATTTATTGCACTTTTTTTCTCCAATAAGGGTAATATGGTCATTTTCGAAGTATTTTCATAGTCACCATAATATTTATTGCACTTTTTTCCAATAAGATGGTCATTTTCAAAGTCTGTAACATTTTTACTTAATTATTTTCGATAAGGGTAGTATGGTCATTTTCACAGTCTCCTTAATATTTATTGCACTTTTTTCCAATAAGGGTAATATGGTCATTTTCACAGTCTGTAAGAATTACTTTACTTAATTCCGATAAGAGTAGTATGGTCATTTTTACAGTCTCCATAATATTTATTGCACTTTTTTCAATAAGGGTAATATGGTAATTTTCACAGTCTATAAGAATTACTTTACTTATTTTCGGTAAGGGTAGTATGGTCATTTTCACAGTCTCCATAACATTTATTGCACTTTTTTCCAATAAGGGTAATATGGTCATTTTCACAGTCTGTAACATTTCCTTTACTTATTTTCGATAAGGGTATTATGGTAATTTTCACAGTCTCCATAATATTTGATTGCACTTTTTTTCTCCAATAAGGGTAATATGGTCATTTTCAAAGTATTTACTTTACTTATTTTCGATAAGGGTAGTATGGTCATTTTCATAGTCTCCATAATATTTATTGCACTTTTTTCCAATAAGGGCAATATGGTCATTTTCAAAGTTTGTAACATTTTTACTTAATTATTTTCGATAAGGGTAGTATGGTCAATTTCACAGTCTCCATAATATTTATTGCACTTTTTTCCAATAAGGGTAATATGGTCATTTTCACAGTCTGTAAGTATTAATTTACTTATTTCCGATAAGGGTAGTATTGTCATTTTCACAGTCTCCAAAATATTTATTGAACTTTTTTCAATAAGGGTAATATGGTCATTTTCAAAGTATTTACTTTTACTTATTTTCGATAAGGGTAGTCTGGTCATTTTCACAGTCTCCATAATATTTATTGCACTTTTTTCCAATAAGGGTAATATGGTCATTTTCACAGTCCGTAATATTTACTTTACTGATTTTCAATAAGGGTATTATGGTCATTTTCACAGTCTCCATAATATTTATTGCACTTATGTCCAATAAGGGTAATATGGTCATTTTCACAATCTTTGAAATTTTTATTGCACTTATTCCGATAAGGGTAGTTTGGTCATTTTCACAGTCTTCGGAAGAAACAGATATTTTTGTTGTGGTTTTGTCTAGAAAATCGAGAGAAAAGGTTGGTATTTGTCCAAGTCAAATGTCCTACAAAGTCATGGCTTGTTGACTTGGTCTTGATCCTTTTTTCTAATATTAAGAAAAATAAAAATAAATTTTGATTTTAGAAATTAAATAAAATACATATTTTGTATAACTGTTGCGAAAGTAGTGACAACCAAAATTGTAAGAGTGATTAATTCGGGGTTGTTTTAGATGTGGTGGAATTTTTGGGTGGAAACATCATTTCAGATTATAATTGTGATTGTCTAGATAATTGTCAACAAATATAATTGTGACTAGTAAAAAAGTTAAATATTCAGATTCATTATCACAATTACAAAATTTAGCAACAATTATAATTGTTGCAGGACTTATCACTGGTATATCAGTGACTGAAAAATAAACTGTGACAGGTTACACTGTGAGAAAATCCTGGTTTTGGTGTAGTGAATTCGCATAATTTGTTCTCACAACAAAAAACCTTTTAGTTGGTACATATAAATTTCTACAATTAATTCACCATTTAAAATTGCAGTCTTAACATCCATCTGATGTATATATTCAAATCATGAATAAAAGCAATAATAATCATCATCTTAACAGAAATGATTCTAGTGACAGGTGAAAATATGTCAAAGAAATTTATTCCTTAATTTTTGGTTAAAACCCATAACCATACTAGGTATTTCTCTACAGTTTCATTTGTACCAAGGTTTCCTATTGAAGACTATTCGGAAGAACGTATAAATTCCATGTGGGTTCAGTGTCCAAACTCTACCATAAAGGTCACATAGACGAGGCTAAAACTTATCTAAGTTCTAACTCTCTTACTTCTACTATGTGCAGTCTCAACATCTTGAGACGAGGTTGACTAGTCGAAGGAACATATGCGAAATTGTCATGGATCCTTTTTCCGAGGTCCAATCCTCAAAAGAATTATATGATCAAAAACCAAAGCATCTCTAGATTGCACTATCGTGTTCATACCAATGTTATCGATGTCAAATCTTATGACCATTACCCTACATGCACTAGCATGCGAAATAGCCAATACACCCCCACATTTTAGGTATACAGGTCAAGAACACAAAAATAGGTTATGCACCTTGCACAATCTTCTTGAGAGATTAAAATAAATAATTTTTATTTTACACCCCCACAATTATCAGGATTTCTCAACATGCTACGATTTTGTGCCATTTAACACACGCCGCATACTCAAATTATGATTTAACATGTTCATGTATTCATTATCAATTAATAGCATACAAGTTTCACTTTATCTATTAATTCCTGATGTTCTCTTATGTTAAGAGTTCAAAACATTACATGAACTTATTTCCAAATATCATATCTCATAATAAGGTAGATAACAATTGGAAATAATATCTAAAGTATAACGCACATGTGGAGAACGAAAGTTTCCATACCTGAAAGCTTTTTACCTATTTTTCTTCAACTGTTTTGATAGTTGAGTTTCTCAAAGAAATGCTTTCATACCTTGGTCCTTTTGATAAAAGACCCACACTCTTTGTCTGGAGCACGCAATTTAGCATTCCCAGCAAACCAACCTTCTTGTTGGATCAAGTAATTGTACTCGAGCAATCATTAGTAGGTCACAAAATATTGGTAATTAAAACCAAATGCTTTGTGTATTCACAAATCCATTTAAACACACAATTTTCTTGTTGTATCACATTTATTAACCAACATGTTGTTGGAAATTTTGGGTATAAAACAGAGGATGATAACACTAAAAGAAATTGTTGTTGTACTCAAAAGCTTTCAAGGCTCGGGTGATTTCTTTTAGACGATTATTTCTACCCTCCCAATATAAATTGGCGATTGCAACAGGTATGCGAAATAATGCCTTCAGGATACAATGAAAGCCCTACAACAGGAAATTGGATTCAAGGTTTGCACCCCTTGACCCAACCAAGAACACATGAGAGAGATTTCTGATGATGCTTTAGATGGAGAGAAAACATTGGATTCATGATCAAGAATGGGAGAATTCCTTCACTACTTATAGGGTTATTCATGCCTATTGGAGATGCCTCTTCACTTCCAAAAGACACATAAGGTGTCTGTTGGGAATGGTTGTGTCCTTTATGAACCATCACACCTATTAGAGGTGTCCCTTCATCTCAACTAACATCCATTGTGTTTATCCAACACAAGAACACTTCCCATCATAGTGACAAACCAAAAGCGAAAGCAGTTTTATTTTCTAAGTTATTGAAAATATCCAACAATCTCCCCCTATTTTCAAAAACCAAAAACATAAAATAAAATAAAACTTATAAAACCGGAGTGGCTGCATCACTCAAGTGACTGCCTACGTACCCGAGTGGGATCAAGCCAACGTAGTTCAAGCACAATTGGAGACTAAGCATCATCGCTGAAATCAATACATAAATGATAGGTACCTTCTGGGTTTGAACCTTCACTTAGTGTAAGAGACTCAAAGCCTTATCGATATTCTATGGTGAAACTAGTCTTGAACCAAGTATCCATTATGATAAAACCGGAGTCTCCACACATATTGATTCCATAAATCATGTGTTCTGTAGCCAAGCACTATAAAGGCCTTGTGCTTATATCCTTATTCATGAGTCTTCTTTAGAGAACGGTCTTCTTCTCTTAGGAAACGGCCCACATTTCCATACTCATATAGGTAAGTCTCGAAGGTGTTTCTGCGAGACACCTTTTACTAATCACAGACTCATTAAGGATTTACATCCATCCTATTTTCTTGAGAAAAACCAGCACTAACTTGAAATGGGAAGTTTTATGTTAGTGCTCCATAATCTGACCATAACTTGTTGGTACCACATTGAACCTTGTTTATCTTTTTCAAAACATAGGTTGGGTTTCTGCTATGGGAGATCAACCTTCCTTCACAGACCTTAGTCCCATTTCTATATACTTCATTGAAATTAATTCCTTTGGGAGACTCTTAATAAGTAGGTCTACCAAGCTTTTCTCCGTTTCAATGGTTAACTGCAATTACTCCTTTCTTGAGTAATTGACTTACCGTTCCTTGTCTAAGACTTGTATGTCTTGACTTTTCATTATAAGTCTTGTTAAAGACGTTATAGATCATATCCTGATTCACAATTAATCAAGACCGCTTGAGATGGCTTCTTCCAAAATGGGATCTCTACAAATTAAGTTCTAAGCCATTCCTCCTCATTTAATTGCATCTACTTATGCAATCAATTCTGAAAACATTATTAAAAATGTTCCTCTTTGATTTTACAAAATAATTGTAACTTCTCTAGTGATCCTAATTAACATTTACGGTTAATTCACAAGAAGTCATTATAGACTTGCATACACTAGAGGCATAGAAAATTTGTAGGCAACTTATATATTTGCTATCACAACAAATATAATACATTGATGAGTAACTCTTTTACTCATGCCCAATCCTCTACAAATTTATACCCAATTACATAGACAATGTCTATTTAACATTCTACATTATGTAATGCAAATGTTCATAATTTATGCAACGGTAATATCGTAACACCTCATCGTTGGATATTTGGTCGGCCGCCCAATCTTCCAATATGTTACATATTGACCGGTATTCCATTTTTCCCTTTCGATGTCATTTAAGACCTGCCAATTTCCAAATTTGGAACCTATATAATTCTTATAGCAAGAATTATGTTCATGCCATACCATTGTTGTCTCAACAATTATGACGATTTTGGTTTTAAAATAATCCACCAACTAGAAAAATTTTATACGACATTTTCGTATAAATTCTCCCCCTATTTCATGATAATTCTCAAATGCCAAAATGCAACTCAATATCATGAAATACCATTTGTGTCAAACATGTACACCATAATTTCTAAATAGAAATTAAAACTTCAAATCAAATATACCTAAGATGCGGTACCATCATTATGGATCTGGCTTTCCTTTGCAAACATTCTAAACAAAGCCTCATTCAACTGCCACATGCGGGTAAATTGAACTGTCAATTTAAACCACGTACATCCAACCGTTATGCACCCTTAAAGGATTCCGAACTTCTAATACATTTATTAGATATCTCATGCTATCATAAAAAAATATATATGGCATTATTAACCCCAATCAAGAGGACTAAGCATTACTGTGAAAACCAATCATGTCACAGATGAATATGTGGATGTAAAAATCACAGTTGCAAGTTTATGATATGCTTTACGAACATAAGGATGAGCATTAACAAAGGCTAGACGATAATATGCTGATTGTGATTATAATGGCTCATCCACATAACATACACATGCCGTAACTATTTCTAAGAAACCGAGATACTAAGGATGTATTAGTCTTTAAGATTGTTGGAAATATTATACTTATCTGATTTCATGGAAGTTTCCCTTGACCACAACCCTTGAGAGTTTGCGCGCCAATGATTGAATCAAATTCCCATAAACAACATCATGTTCCCGAACACGGTTTCCACTATAAATTTGAAGCTTGTTTTCCAACTTCCCTTATTCTCGTTTCCTCTGTCTTGTCTGAATATAATCGTCTAAAACTGTTGGAAATTTTGGGTATAAAACAGAGGATGATAACACTAAAAGAAATTGTTGTTGTACTCAAAAGCTTTCAAGGCTCGGGTGATTTCTTTTAGACGATTATTTCTACCCTCCCAATATAAATTGGCGATTGCAACAGGTATGCGAAATAATGCCTTCAGGATACAATGAAAGCCCTACAACAGGAAATTGGATTCAAGGTTTGCACCCCTTGACCCAACCAAGAACACATGAGAGAGATTTCTGATGATGCTTTAGATGGAGAGAAAACATTGAATTCATGATCAAGAATGGGAGAATTCCTTCACTACTTATAGGGTTATTCATGCCTATTGGAGATGCCTCTTCACTTCCAAAAGACACGTAAGGTGTCTGTTGGGAATGGTTGTGTCCTTTATGAACCATCACACCTATTAGAGGTGTCCCTTCATCTCCAACTAACATCCATTGTGTTTATCCAACACAGAACACTTCCCCATCATAGTGACAAACCAAAAACGAAAACAGTTTTATTTTCTAAGTTATTGAAAATATCCAACACATGTGATTTATGAAAATTAATGTTACACAAAACATATATGATCCAAGTGATTTTGAACATTAACAAAGTTGATATACAACTTATCAAAATCATATTATTCCTTGACAAAGTAATACAAATTTATCTCTACAAAAGATTATTGTTTGTGTCATAGGAATCGATTGCTAGCTACATGCTTAAGTTATCATGAGAATTAAATCTCAACTAAATATCCTTCAAGTAATCACTTCTACATGTTCTCATTATATTCTCAAAGTGATAGCACATCACTAATCAAAGGTTGCTAGACATAATCAACATATTACACACATTTCACGTTTTTCTGGACAGACATGCACAACAAATTTCAAAATACCTTATCTCTCAAACCGCATATCCAAATTAGATGAATCAAAAGAGGGTTTAAAGATAAGATCCAGAACTAAATATCTTATTTAGATCAACATTTCCAAAAACTCATAGTTATGCCAGAAAAATAAAAAAATTCAGCAGAGTTTTTCCTGCTCGTCAGAAATTTCCAGAAACGTATAACAGTTTTGTAAAATATATAATAAATATTTTACAACTCCAAAAATAGTGAAATTTGGTGGAGTTATCAACAAACATGTATACATAATTATGTTAAAAGTATTCAGAAAATTTCGTCTTGAGTTAAGAGACAAACCCAAAATTATACATCTCATAAATATTTTAATTTTTGTTCTTACACAGTTTTTGTAAAATATTAAACAAATATCTTTACAAATCCAAAAATTACAAAATTTGGTAGAAGTATTAATCAAGATGTCCACTACGTTATGTTAGAAGTATTTGACAAAACTCCTCACGAGTTAAGATATAACTTAAAAACTCTACATCTCAACAAAACTATAATTGTTTTTTAATTATTTTTTTTTTTATTTTTTTCACAAAAAAATAATATGAACATCTTTATTTTTCCAAAATTAACATCAACACCATTCATTCAATTTTTGATTATGTAAATGCCTTATGACACTTTCCATTAAACTTAGTAGTTTAATTTGTCAACAATATTTTTCTTTATTATTGTTACAAAAAATTAAACTAGCAAGATATTGTCTTTAGATTGTTGGAATTTGGTGACAACAATAAAGAAAATAAATTGATTAAGCACAAATAATACTTAGTTTGATTTGCAGCAACTTGGTGGATGCATTACGTCGAGTAGCATGCGGAGCAAAAATTGATAGAGGCACGTATAAGATACGCTAAACTAAAGACAATATCGCATGCTACTCCTCTAAATAGAGAGATGCTATAGCTTCTTTAGCGAGTTGCCTCCAGAATACAACTATCGTTAGCATTCCTTCTTGTAGCATACAAGAGAACGCCCTTAGAACTTGGCAGTGAAAAACGACTCATTTAAACCACCTTGTTTCACTCAAAAAAATCATAGAGAAAAATGGACGAAATAAAATTTGTTTTTCTCTCATTTTTCTCTTCTACTCTTTTTCCACCAAAAACAGAGGAGTTAATGTTTAAGTTGTTTTTCTCTCAAAAACATATGAAAACCAAAAACATGAAGGAGTTCATTTTCTCTGCTGCTCTCTACTACTCAAAACTTCATAGCATTCTTTTTCTCTGTCTAGAAAGAACAAGAAGAGTTTTTTGGTTTTTCCCTGATTCTCACTCCTTCTACTGCCCCTACTCTTATTATTATTATCCCATTTTTTAGTTGCAGTTGTTTTAAATGAATTCAAAACCATAGGATACTCCTGGGTGTATTTTGAGGAACCAGGGGTGCGTTCACATATGAAACTATCCGATAAAAAATAAAAAGAACGGATGTGTTGTCAACAAAAACCGAGTAAACAAGAAGCAGGCGGGACAGAAGATTCTCACAAGGAAAGTACAACAGAAATGTCGTATTGCATGTGACAAAAGAAGATGCTTCACTGTAGCATCTTTATGAAAACTTCAATTAAGAATTAAAAATGATTCTTCATGCACGAAAAAAGAAAAAAGAAAAAAAAACAAAATGATTCTTCACATTTAAAAAAAATATTGGATTCTTCACATTTGAATAAACAAATATTATTTGAATTTTTTTCATGATTGTTTTTACTTCATACTTAACCGACTTCCAAATATTTTTGTGAAGCAAGATTCCTTAAAAAGAAACGTAAGTATTAAATAAAGGATCTTATTGCACCCACACCCACACCCGAGCCCGAGCCGACCGGACGGCGTACGTGCTTCTGTACGAAGCACTGCGGGTACGGGAAAAGCAACCTTACCATAGTCTAGGTCTTCCCCCATACACACAAAAGTGTAGAGACCCAAAGGGCCATGCCCTTTAGACAAAACTCATGGTAGTTATGCCTAAAAATCTTAAAATTTTAGTCTATGTGGAACTATTGTTTTATCTATTCGAAAGAAAAAACAGTTAGAGAGCAATAGGTCTAGGGATCAAAACATGGTCCAAGTTTTTCAAAACCCCGTTTTTTCTAACAGTCAGTACTTACATGTAAGTGTGTCTGCAAGTTTTGGTTTGAGTTGATTTCTAGTCCTAGCTTTGTTGAGATGCACCTTAATAATGCGAAACAAATAAACAACACTAGGCTCATGTTTACAGGACGCAACAGTAGAGGTGAAAACGTAATACATTCTGTAAGTTACGATTCATTATTATTGAGTGAAACCAATGATGATAATATTGTTAAAATAGATTGCCCATTCAATATTTTAGATTGCTCATATGAATTGATTGGTTCTTGTAATGGCCTTGTTTGCTTACGTTCATGGATCTACCCAAGATTCGTTTGTCTTATTTGGAACCCCACCACTAAAGATTACAAGGAAATACCAAACTCAACAAATAAACGCATATATGGTTTTGGTTATGATCGCAAGACTGACGACTACAAGGTAATAAGTTTTAGAGACCTTGGTAGACCTAAAGCCAGTTCTTCAGTGGAGGTCTATTCATTAAGATCAAATTCGTGGAATTGCTATCAAACTGTGCCTTATAAGTTTCATCTTCGGAGTAATGAAGTGTTGGTTAACGGTGCTTTACACTTGTTTATCGATACACCTGGCCGAGACTACTACTCGTCCATAATCTCTTTTGATATCAGCGGTGAAAATTTCGGTGAAGTGCCACAAACAGAAGAACTATTAGGATATGGATGTACGAAGACTATGGGAGTTTTGGATGAGTGCCTTTGTGTAGTTGTTAGAAATATTTCTGTTCATATTGTATATTGTTTGGAAATTTGGGTGATGCGAGATTATGGAGTTCGAGAATCTTGGACCAAGATTCACATCATATACGATGAGAGAATTATCTACAGGAGCCTACATTTGCAGCCTATGTGGTCATTCAAGAAGGGAGGTGAGATTTTGTTTTGGTCGAGCAATAATAGTAATCTAGAATTGCATGACCCAAAACATGGAAGCGTTGACGAACTAAATTTGGGTGATATAAAGTTTGGTAGCCCAATAAATTATTTTGAGAGCTTAGTTTCAGTTAACTCCTATGCAGGCGGAAATCAAAACGAAGAGTAAGTTCGATATGTGATTAACTTTTTCTAAGAGTTTTCTCTTATGTGAACTCGCGGCTGCTTGTTAGACCAACTGAGTATCATCTCCAACATAATACTCAGGTATCTCGTCTCATAGATCTCTATTCAAAGGTACAGGATGAAGTTGCTCTTGCTGAAATATTTACACCTGCAAAGCATTTGAATTCCTTACTCTGGAGATAAATGTACTAGGTGGGCACTCACTCAATCTGGTAATTTCTCTGCGAAATCGGTGTATAAAGCTCTGTCATTTAATCAATGTTCAGCTACTGATCAACAACAAAAATAATGGCTTAGCTTATGGCATATGGACACTTTACCAAAATTTAGATTGTTTATATGGAATTGTTTTCAGAATATTTAATTTACCTTTAAAAAAGTATATGCTTAAACTTAGAGTTGTACTGCTAGTGACCTTTGTCCTATATGCTGTTTACGTCCAGAATCTTTCGAGCTTCTATTCTTTTATTGGCGGAGCCAAGATTTGAAAAGACGGGTGCAAAAAAATACTCCCTCCGTCCCACTATTAAATGATTTATTTGATTTTAGATTTTGTCCCACTAATAAGTGACCTATATCATTAAATAAGGAGATGTTTCTAAAATTATCCTTATAGTTAATTATAAAAAATATAAAAAATATACATAATTTGATAGGCTTGTTTATATTCGTTATGTAGTATATGACTTGAAGTGAGCTGTGTACTTTCGGTGGTGAATAAACTAATCTCTCTTTAGCCGATAGGTGCACATGGTGATATCAAAGTAGGATGTCAGTGGTAGTAGGAGGCTGTCGGTGGTGGAGCTAGTGAGCTAATGGGTTGGGTGAGCAGTGAGCTAGTGGGTGGAGCACTAATGAGTATGTCGACATTCCTTCGCTTTCCCATCCTATATAAGACCTTGTTATTCTCATTGTAATTCATTCCAAGCATCAGTGAGAAACTAAGAGAAAGATTAGTATTCTAGAGAGAGTGTAAGACAAGCAGTGTATGCTTGTTCTTAAGAGGAGTTTATACTCTTGTAACCTTGTTCAAATCATAGTGCAACGTTATCGTCGTCTTCCAAAGTGGATGTAGATCATCTTGATCGAACCACTATAAATCCTTGTGTTGTGTGTGTGCCTTTTTTACATTTGTTTTTCATTTCTATTTCAATTCTCTATTGATTGTGCTTAAAAGAGCCATTGGTCATAACAATTTGGTATCATAGCTTCGGGTAAAAGCGATCAACGATGGCGGCAAAGTATGAAATTGAGAAATTTGATGGAAGGAATGATTTCAATTTATGGAGGCTACAGATGAGGGTTGTTTTGGTGCAACAAGGTTTGGTGAAAACTTTGAAGGGGAAAACGGCTCTAGCATAAACATTGAAGGATGAAGAAAAAGATGAACACATGGAATAATTCTATTGTGTTTGAGCAACGAGGTCTTGAGAGAAGTGGCGGCGGAAACGACACCGGACGGTATATGGAACAAGTTGGAGAAGAGGTATATGACTAAATCCGTAACTAATCGTTTATATCTTAAGAAGAAATTACATACTCTTAAAATGCATGAAGGAATGTCTATTATAGATCATATTGATGATTATAATAAAATTCTCTTGGATTTGGCAAATATTGAGGTCAAAATTGAAGATGAAGACCAAGCTTTGGGTTTGCTTTGTTCCTTACCACCATCTTATGAAAATTTTGTTGATACCGTAATGTATGGAAAAACTTCAATTTCCATGGAAGACGTTAAAGAGGCTTTGAACTCTAAGGAGTTAAATAAGACGGGTATCGACGGTAAAGATAATTCGGGAGATGGGTTGTTTGTTAGAGGAAGAGGAAACCAAAAAGGCGGATTTGATAGGAGTAGATCAAAGTCAAGGTCTAAATCAAAATCCGGTAAATTCTATTGCTTTAATTGTAAGGAAAAGGGGCATTTCAAGAAGGATTGTCCAAAATTGAAGAATGTCGAGAAGAATACTAACCAAGGCACCACAGCAAATGTTGAAGCAGAAAGTGATGATGGAGCGGTTCTCACGGTTCATACCGAAAGCTCGAAGAATGGGTGGATTCTTGATTCGGGGTGTACATTTCACATGTGTCCTCATAAAGAGTGGTTTACTACTTATCAAGCTAGAGAAGGTGGTAAAGTTCTTATGGGAATCAATGTCACTTTTAAAGTGGTGGGTGTAGGTACAATTCAAATTAAGATGTATGACGATATGGTGAGGACTTTAACTAAGGTTAGGCATGTTCCAGACCTGAGAAGAAATCTTATTTCTTTGGGTACGCTTGATTCAAATGGCTGCAAGTATCAAGGTGAAGGTGGAGTTTTTCGTGTCTCAAGAGGAAGTATTACAATTATGAAGGGCGAGATAATTAATGGTCTATATACGCTGCAAGGTGCTACTGTGATAGGTGATGCAGCTGTATGTTCTTCAAGTTATGATGATGATACTACCAAGTTGTGGCATATACGGCTAGGGCATATGAGCGAGAGGGGATTGGCTGTTTTGAGCAAGCAAGGATTGCTTTGTGGTCATAAAACATGCAAGCTTGATTTCTGTGAACATTGTGTCTTTGGAAAGCAGTGTGGAGTCAAGTTTAGTACAGCTATTCATAACACCAAGGGTATTCTGGATTATATTCATTATGATCTTTGGGGTCCTTCTCGGGTCGATTCACATGGTGGTGGAAGATATATGCTGACGTTCATTGATGATTTCTCAAGGAAAGTATGGGTATTCATACTTAAACACAAAGATGAAACTTTTGTCAAGTTGAAGCAATGGAAGACTATGGTTGAGAAGAAAACCGGAAGACAAGTCAAGTGCTTGAGGACATACAATGGTTTGGAATTTTGTGGGGGTGAGTTCAATGAGTTCTGCAAGGAGAAAGGGATTGTGAGACACCGCACAGTCAGAAAAACACCACAACAAAATGGTGTTGCAGAAAGGATGAACAGAACCATAATGGAGAAGGAATGGTGCATGCTCTCCAATGCCAGGTTACCAAAGCAGTTTTGGGCAGAAGCAGAAAACACATCAGCTTATTTAGTGAACAGATCTCCATCGACTGTCATTGAGTGCAAGACTCCAAATGAAGTTTGGACAGGTTCGCATGCTAACTATGAAGACTTGAAGATATTCGGATGTCCATCCTATGCTCATGTGAATGAGGGGAAGCTATATCCTAGAGCAAAGAAGTGTATATTTCTTGGGTATGCAAAGGGCGTGAAAGGCTACAGGTTATAGTGTCCAGCAGAAAGATCAAACAAGTTTCTTATCAGCAGAGATGTGAAATTTGATGAGCAATCGATGTTGAAGCCAAAGAATGAAGAACTAGATGGAAAAGCTGAAGAGGGTGTTAGTGATAATGTGGAGCTTGGTGACAAGGTGGAACTTGAGGTGCAAGTTCAAGGAAGCAATGAGACTGTTGTTTCTGATGATGATGATCAAGATATTGTGCAAGAACCTGCCCAGTAAGAAGAAGCACAAGGTCATCAGTACAATATTTCAAGAGACAGAGAGAGAAGGCAAGTCAGACCACCTCAGAGATACGGCCATGCTGATTTGTTTGCATATGAATTTGCAGTAGGTGAGAGCATAGATAGGGATGATCCAACAACCTATGAAGAAGCAATCGGTGGTGAAGAATCAGCAGAATGCGGAGCATCTGCAATTGAAGAAATTGAGTCTCTTGAAAAGAATGGAACTTGGGAGATAGTTGCAAGACCAAAAGGGCAGAAGATTGTTGGAAGCAAATGGGTCTTCAAGAAGAAACAAGGTACTTCAGATGGTGAAGGAACAAGGTACAAGGCAAGGCTTGTGGCAAAGGGGTTTACACAAATAGAAGGCATTGACTACAATGAGGTATTCTCTCATGTTGTTAAACATAGTTCTATTAGAACATTGCTTGCTATAGTTGCTTTGAAAGATCTAGAATTGGAACAACTAGATGTTAAGAAAGCTTTCCTTCATGGTGATTTGGAAGAGAATATTTATATGCAACAACCAAAGGGGTTTGAAGTTCCTGGCAAAGAACATCATGTATGTTTGTTGAAGAAATCTTTGTATGGTTTGAAGCAATCTCCAAGGCAGTGGTATAAACGTTTTGATACGTTTATGGTGGCAAATGGCTATGACATGAGTAAGTATGATAGTTGTGTATATCACAGGAAACTCCAAGGTGGTTCATTTGTGTATTTACTCTTGTATGTTGATGATATGTTGATTGCTTGCAAAGACATGTCAGAGATACAGAAGCTGAAGGAGCAGTTGATTAGTGAGTTTGAGATGAAGGATTTTGGCGCAACAAAGAAGATATTGGGCATGGAGATTCATAGAAACCGATTTGAAGGCAAGTTGCATTTGTCCCAGAAGGCTTACATCGAGAAGGTGTTGGAACGGTTTGGTATGAAAGATGCAAAACCAGTAAGTACTCCTTTTGCAGCTCATTTTAAACTTTCTAGAAAGAAATCACCTCAAACTGCAGATGAGGCGGAGTATATGTCTCGAGTTCCATATGCAAGCGCAGTTGGTAGCATCATGTATGCTATGGTTTGTACAAGGACGGATATCGCACAAGCTGTGAGTGTGGTAATTAGATACATGGGAAGTCCCGGGAAGGCTCATTGGCAAGATGTAAAGTGGATTTTGAAGTATCTAAGGGGAAGTACAGATGTTGGTTTAGTGTTTGATAAACACTATGGTGATTCGACGAATGTTGTGGGTTATGTTTATTCTGATTATGCAGGTGATCTTGATAGAAGAAGGTCATTGACAGGTTATACTTTTACATTGTGTGGTAGTACTATCAGTTGGAGGTCGGTTTTGCAAAGCACAGTTGCATTGTCTACAAATGAGGCAGAGTACATGGAAGCCGCGGAAGCAGTAAAGGAAGGTATATGGTTGATGGGTTTGGTTGGTGATTTGGGTTTCAAGCAAGAAAATGCAACTTTGTTCTATGACAGTCAAAGTGCCATTCACTTGACCAAGAACCAAATGTATCATGAGAGAACGAAGCACATCGATGTCAGGTATCATTTTATCAAGGATGCAGTTGAGGAAGGTAGGATAGCGATGCTAAAGGTTCCTACAGCGGATAACCCTGCTAACATGTTGACGAAGCCAGTTTCAAGTATCAAGTTCAAGCACTACTTGGACTTGGTTGGTGTCAACGGGTGTTGAGAGCCCTTGAGGGGTTGAGAGAAGACGATGATGATGAGTGGTGATGGTATTCAAGTCAAGGTGGAGATTTGTAGTATATGACTTGAAGTGAGCTGTGTACTTTCGGTGGTGAATAAACTAATCTCTCTTTAGCCGAAAGGTGGACAGTGGAGTTATTCTATATACTAATCTCTCTTTAGCCGAAAGGTGCACATGGTGATATCAAAGTAGGCTGTCAGTGGTAGTAGGAGGCTGTCGGTGGTATAGCTAGTGAGCTAATGGGTTCGGTGAGCAGTGATCTAGTGGGTGGAGCACTAATGAGTATGTCGACATTCCTTCGCTTTCCCATCCTATATAAGACATTGTTATTCTCATTGTAATTCATTCCAAGCATCAGTGAGAAACTAAGAGAAAGATTAGTATTCTAGAGAGAGTGTAAGACAAGCAGTGTATGCTTGTTCTTAAGAGGAGTTTATACTCTTGTAACCTTGTTCAAATCATAGTGCAACGTTATCGTCGTCTTACAAAGTGGATGTAGATTATCTTGATCGAACCACTATAAATCCTTGTGTTGTGTGTGTGCCTGTTTTACATTTGTTTTTCATTTCTATTTCAATTCTCTATTGATTGTGCTTAAAAGAGCCATTGGTCATAACACGTTACGTAGGTGTTTTAAAATGTTTTTCAATGGTATGAAGTTTGCGAACATCCATGGAGTAGTTTGAGAGATAAATCATTTCTAAATTTCACTAATTACTATCCATAAGGGGTATAATTGTAAAAATGCTTAAAAATACTATTTTCCTTGCTTGCCTTAAAAATTGTGCAAACTTAAACTAGGTCACTTAATAGTGGGATGGAAGGAGTATATAAAACGTGCAACCATAACTGAACTGCAACATAGTGCCGAGTTGATAGAGACCTAGATGAAGAATGTTCATTGTTCATCTTCTTCCCCAATTCCATGAACAAGATTGGCAATAATAAACTTACCAACATTAATTTGTCAATCACAATTCCATAGAAAAAAAACAGTTAGAATTTTAAAACAGTAAATTTTCAAAGAAAACTGTCAAGTCCTCGATGACTAAGAACTGCCACCCGATAGTTAATAAGAAACTGATTATTGATTTTGGTTTAAGCAAATCTCATAGAGGAGTTGTATAAAAAAAAAAATACCCAGTAGAACATCAGTGGTGCCTTCCATAAGATGGAAAACAGTATGTGACTTTTTTTATTATAAGACTATCGAATCCAACACATGCCGCACACTTATCAGATTATTTTTATTAATAAGAAAGAAGAAAAAAAACTATAACTAATATGAACCAATTAGATATCTTCCAATTACCCAAATATCTACATTAAAGAAGAAACTAAGCACACCCCCTAGAATCACACCCACCCAATTTGCTGCGACAGTGAGGCTGCCACTTAGTGATGCCATGAAAGAACCAGAAGGATATAATGATGCTCTAGGAGGCTCTGGAGATGGGGGAGAGGCGTCAAATGGTGCAACAACTGAGGAGGTAGAGGAGGGAAATCAGGTATGTCTCTCAAATTTTCAGATTTACTACAACCAGCTCTACTTCCTTTCAATTGCAATTCAATTCAATACTATAGATAATCACATATTAGCATCTTTGTGTCGTCATAAGATCTTTTCGAAGAAAATAGCAGTTATTACTCGTACCAGCTCTCCTAGCGTATGGAGCTTTAACTTAAAACATCACATCACTTTAGAGAGTCACTGTGTTTTCTTCCCTGAAATTTCCTGCGAATCCTTGAATTTGTGCTTTTTCCAGGGATTTTCTCTTCTTTGTGATTCTTGTACACCCGCTCTCTGGGTTGGCTTGATAGGATCTGCTTCCTATATCCCTTGCTTTCTCTTCATCCCCAATTGAGTTTCACAAACCTACCATTCAAGAAAAGTTAGATCTCCTGCTAGACTAGACTTTGATTTCCCCTTTCATCCTAAAATATCGATTAACATCCTTGCCTGGAATGCACAAGGACTAGGGAAACCCTTCACCAAAACTCACCTTCACAATCTGGTTAAAGAATATCAGCCTGATATACTTTTTGTCTCAGAGACCAAAGAACCAAAGGAATTTGTTAAACAGGTCATTCAAAAGCTAAACTTCTCTGACTCGGTGGTTGTGGATCCTAAGGGAGTCATTGGGATTGCTGGAGGATTGTTCCTTTCCTGGAACGCCAACATTAATGTTGACATTCTTAACATGAATGATTGTCAAATTGATGCCATAATCACTGATACTTCAACATCCCTGCAGTGGATACTATCTTGTGTTTATGGAAACTCGTATAAGAAAAACAAGCTGATATCCTGAAATTATTTCCAAGATATGGGTAGCTCGATGGATCTCCCAGGCTTGTTATGGAAGACCTGAACTTTGTCTTAGGGCCTGAGGAAAAAAGAGGGGGAGGACCCATAAACCAAAATGAAAGTTTTTTCTTTCATAATCTCATAGACAAGGCAAAACTAATTGATGTGGGATTCATAGGATACCCCTTTACCTGGTCTAACAAAAGAAAAGGTAAGGCTTTTGTAGAAGCCCGTTTGGATAGATCCCTTGTAAATGATAGCTATCTAACAGCTTTCCCCTCTGCAAATATTCACCATCTTCCTGCTATAGCTTCGGACCACTCTCCAATTCTGCCGTAAACCTCTCATATTTGGAAAGATGGTGCAAAGCCGTTTAAATTCTTTGGCTTCTTCTTAGAAGATCCTTCTTGCTTTGAGGTTATTGAGGAGGCTTGGAAATTGCAAATCCAAGGTTCCTCGGCTTTCACTCTAGTGTCCCGCTTAAAAAATGATAAAATATTGGAATAGGGACTACTTCGGAAATATTCAACATCATATAAGGAAAACAACAAAGGCGATTGTAAATGCCAAAAATGTTAGAAATCTCCCAGAAAGTTCTAATGTAGTAATTCATCTAAACTCCGAGATATCTAGAAAAATGGTGCCATTTTGTGGAGGCCATTTGGAAGTTAAAAGCCACTGAAAACTCTCTTAAGCTAGGGGATAGAAACACGAGCTTCTTTCATACTTCGGCTAAACAGAATTACAGAAGGCTTAGGATTGACATTGTTAAAGATAAAAATGATGAATGGTGCAGGGACAAAGAGGAAATTTCAAATGTACTGCTCTCTTATTTCTCGGAAATGTCATCCTCAGAGAATAAACTAATCCCCCCTCATATCCTGGACTTGATCCCCGATAGCGAGGAAGAAAACTCCAAGCTTAGCTTACCACCTGTTGATTGTGGTTTTTAGTTCAGGGCTAAATTTGTAAAAGTATATCTACCTGACCCGACATCAGATGTAATAGATATTGATATGTCTATATTCCGCGCGAAATTTGGAAAAATATATCCAAATCTGATGAGTGTCTATGTCCCTCTTCATATTATATTGAAACTCAAGCTCCTAGATGCATTACTTACAAATTTCGTAGCCTGCTAAGTACTTTTCTTGTGCTTATGTTCCTCGGCAGAACCCTTAATATTGGTATGGCATGACGGATTTGTTTTCACTCGCAGTAGAGTAGCACGGACCTCCAATTACCAAGGTTAAGGCCCTTGCACAAAATACTCAGTCAGAAAGCAAAGAATAAACAGAGCCATGAAGTAGGAGCAACAACGAGGGAAGCGCGACCATGCCATAGGCTAGACGACACCACTTGGACATGCCCCAAGCTACCCAACCGGCCCTTATTCCTTTTTCAACCAATCAGGTCGCTTTAAACCTGCCACACTCCCAATGAGTTGTGTCTGGGTCCATATTTGCCGGCCATATTCTCCATCGACCAATCGGGCCGCATTAAACCTACCACGCACACCAGAAGTGTGGCCACATTCGTGCTTAGCCGTCTCCCTTTTTTTTTTACCAATCAGGTTGCTTTAAACCTGCCACAATATTAAAAGAGGTGGAATTGCGTCAAGTGGTCACCATGCCAAATTGGCTTCCCAAAGATTGTACAGATAACCGGGAACGTTCGGTAAACAATTTTAGTATGAGCTACATGCCAAAAGTTTGTGATGGATGTCTAGCATAACATACTAAAAATTCCAATCAATCGGAGTAACGAGCTAAAAGATACATCATAAAAGGCGAGCTAGGTCATGGCTGAAAACTGACAGAATCCCTCCTGAATTATCCCTGAGATTTATTGTCGGGTTGTTTTCACCTCCTAAACGAGCTCAAAACCTAAATATTCCCTCAACAAAAGATAGGAAATTCTTTTCTGATCAGAATGGAGGGGCGGAACGTCAAAATCCGAGTTCGCATGAGAATTCTACAACGATTTTATTGAGGGTCCCACATCTGAATTTTTCTGATTACGAAATTTCATGAGCTAACACAAATTTATGTGAATCATCTCAGCCATCCAACTTGGCTATCCAACTCAAATGGTTTATATCTAATTTTTTCCAATCATCTTAGCATCCACGACCGCATGCCTTATGTGCTAATTAGGGTTTCGACATGCCAAACCGTAATTTAGGAAAAGTTGCTACACCAACCATGCCAAATAATGTTCCACGGAGCATTGGGATCAATATGGCTACCAGAATTGATGTTGCCACATCACATTTGAGTTTAACATCAATGTGCTAAAATCCAGCGGCCATGGCTACGCCAGACGCCACTCGCACTATCATGTCACTAGCATGCACGAACTATGCCATCCATTCCATCATGCCACTAGCATGCATGAAATATGCCAGCCATGCCGCAGTGCCACTGGCATGCGCTAAAAGTGCCACTGTGCCATTATCAGGTGCCAACAGGATGTGGCCATAATCAATGGCTACCTTTCCTCATGTGATGCAATCTCAGTCGTCCAAGTTCGCCATCGAACTGGCAGGTTTGTGGCAAGTTTTAGGTGACCATCCTAGATAAGCCTAATAGTACCGCATGCTATTTTCATGTGGTAAGTCTCTTAACCTTGACTTACCACACGTAGAAAACTGCTACATGTTTTCCACAAAAACACTCAAGGCATCAAACATGTCACAAAACTGAGGGATACTCATTAGGGTATTGGTCTGGCGGTTTACAGCGCGCGACGTGCAATACGCCCGTTATAAGAAAGTGTCAGGAAACTGAACATTTAATGGTGGCAAGAAGTAACGGGTGTAAATGGATCCACTTCCTTCATCATGGAAGCAAGGTTTCCGACGGTTATACGTTACTCCACTCTTACATCACTCAATCGTTCCCACTTCCTACGAGACCAGGGTACTTTTTATTTTGACTTTTATAAATAGGTTTCACCTATTTCCACCAAACAACAAGTTTTGTTCAGCAACAACATAGTATCCAGAGATTACCAAAGAACTAATTACTTTTCATTCTGCAAGCCAGTTCTACTTTCTGATACAAGTCATAAAACATCCGCACCTTCAGAATTAACCATTCAGGTCTCAACACTTTCTTCGCTTCCCTCCCTAAGAACAACCCTTCTCCTTCACTTTGTGACTGTAGTAATCCTGGAACGGCCATTTCTTGGTTTAGGCTATGATTGTACAGATTGATCTCTCGAATCAAAAGTACTCACGTGCAGTGCATTGTTTAGAGTTTGGACTTGTTTCTTATCCACACACCCAAATTTACAAAAATAGCATAAATTGATTTCACCCACAAACAATTGGCGACAACGGTGGGAGATTAAATCACTCGGTTGCAAATTCAATTACCAATTTCATTTTCATCCCAATTGGTCTTAGGCGAAATTCAAACCCATTTTTAATTTCCTAAATTTCTCAAGATGGTTGATCTTAGGAATGCTTTAGAAACCCTCAATCCCAATTTTACTTCTCCTAGCACCGAAAATACTCCACATGTTATCCATGAATTCGTTATTTCATTCAAAACCATTGTCGAGGCTATGGAGTCTCGCTATTTAACAACTATTCATGATTTGAGGAAAATCCTGAATGATGTTGTTGAGAATCAAGATACTATTGTCAAGACGCGGGACGAAGTATTTACGCTTTTGAAAGCACTCACGGATCAACTGTCAAAGGAACCAACGCATATTCATTATGTAGGAAACGATATCAACCATTCATTTTGGATCAATGCTGATGATGGCAGTATTTTTTCCAAGATTCATATTCCTACTCCTAGTGAGGAGGATGAAGCCTATGGTCACGCTGAATGGAAAGGTATCCACCAAGCTAACCTGAAATTCCGGGTGGTGATAATGAAAACCAAGTGCCAGTTCAAGTGCCAGTTGAAGAAAACCAAGTGCCAGTTGAAGAAAATATCAGTGCTAGAAGTGAAGCCAACTCCTACAAAGCCAAATACCAATTTGTGCGAGCATTGATTGAAAAGATTAGGACCAATGCTACAAATGTTCTTTCCGAAGAAGAAGAATCACTGCTGGCAAAATATGATGCCGAGGACAGGGAACAACAAACGGTACAGAGCACTTACTTGAGATGTAAAAGAAAACAAGCTGATGTACCAATTTTACCTGAAGCGGTTTCGAACCGTGAATAAGATATTGAGGTAATATGTTAGATCTAGTTTTATTAGGTTGCTTATGAATAACATTGTTGACTCTTAATTTTTTATGAGTTAAATTGAGGATTTGGTATTTTGGTAGTCAGTTATAAACTTGTGTGGTATTATGTATGGTTTCTGCCAGATTTGGTTTCATCAGTTCAAGTTAATGTCTCTTTCAACTCTTTTTTTTCCTTGATGGAACCAGATTTGGTTTCATCATTTAAAGTTAATGATGAATTGGCCAGTCCTTTCTTTTCTTTCATAAGTTTTAGATGTTACAACATTAGGTTTTCAAACACAGTAAGATGAAGAAAAAAAATGACTTACATATCTTAATATTGCAGGTGATAACAAGGGATGTTAACATGATATATGCAGCGATGGTGGATCGTGTGATAGAACAAGAAACAGTTTTGCCGTCTGGAGAAAAGATACCACATGATGACAATGTTGTGAAGGAACAAGGTGGGGTTTTGATGCCTGGATTTAAAACATGGGAAGATGCTGCTAAAAATCTTGAAGAATTTCTGATGCAACCAGAAAAGGATTCAACCCACGGAGAAACACCACAAGATGCGGAACATCAACACGAATCTGCAAAAGGTGAAGATCTCGTTACACTAGATAGTGTCTTTTCAGATGTGGACCTTACAAATTTGTTAAACCAAATACAAGGAGAACCAAAAGAGCAGGTCATATCTCCTTCGTCGAAGACAGTGACCGAGGAAGAAAAAGAAGGAGATGGTGATGAGTTAACTCCGAATACTATCGAGGAGATCAAGGTGGCGGAGCAAGTGGAATCTGAAATTGAGAAAGCTACCTCGTTGAAGATAAATATTGAGCAAGAAGACAAAGAAACCTATTCTGATATTTGATAGGTGTGATAAACACCTAATTTTATATCTAGTATTTATGCTTTCTTTGCGAGTTTTCATGTAAATTATGTATCTTATGTGTGAATTTGAGTTTGTTAGGTACTTTGGAGTTATTTGGAGCAAAAGAAGAAGAAACAAGGCAAAAGGTGCAAATTTTATTGGAGGCGATTACTTCTCATATTTGTTTTTATTTCTTCATCCCTGTCTGAAAAGCACGAAAACTTTAGTGATGACTTTCATTGAAGAAGAGGTGAATACGAGGAGTAAAAGATGGCTGCCGCTGGTGGAAAAATTCAAAATAAGGAGAAAAAGTTTATCTGGAGCCGTCTAGGATGCGCAGTAAAGAAGTCGGCTTGGTTGCGCAAGAAGGAGGTGAAGGACGTATTGTTAGTCTTTCATAACTGACAATTCAGTCTAGCGGAGAGTTTGGGTTGTTAGTTGTTCGGAACCGACAAGACACATAACTAGATGGCCCATATCTATTCTTATTCATTGGGTGCCTAGAGTCATTTCTGGGTAACCCCTTATCTATTCCACTTGAGTGGGTGTAGCCATTCCCATTCTTACACAAACCTAGATTTCAGAGAAAATCATTTTTCTCTATCATTTGGTTTCAAAGTCAGAGAAAGGGTGATTCAGAGAAGTGAGAGTAGGAGCACCTTAGTTCAGAGAAAGGAAAGATTGAGAAACTAAAGATGGTACTGATTTGAATTGAGAACGGTTGAATCTCGTGGATCTAAGAATCGAGTTGATTGAAGAAATTTGATGCAGTGATTTGGGGAGAAATATGGAGATTAATGGATTTGTAGTTGAAAGCCAGAGGGTGAACTGAGATGGAGGAATCTATTGCTCATAATCAGAGCGAGAAGAGAGTGGATTTGATGTTGAAGGGGTTTGATTCCGGTGGTGTTGATATGAAGAACAAGTCACAGCAGGGGTTAGATATGATTGAAAGTATAAAGCTCAGACATGGGTTGTATGTGATTCCATGTCCAAGAAAGTGAAATAGCTGTTAGGGTTTGTTCTAATTCATGCTACAAGATAGTTCAGGTGGTGAAGCACTAAATTGCAAAGAGATGATTCTTGTGTTGTTTGTGTTAGCCTGGTGGTTTTGGTTATGTCAATGATGCTGCTGGGTGATTGAGTCACTAGTGGATAATGGGTTTTAAACAACTTCCTGGGCTTTAATAAAACGACTTCCTTGGGCTAGTGGTAACTATAGGTGCTGTGAGACACAGTTGTTTTCATGAAAAAAACTAAACATTTTGCATTCACAGTTGTTTTATAAAGGTGTATTTTAATAATAAAAAATATTTGTTTTATGGAGTAAAAGAATGACTGTGGGAGAAACTAGTTTCTATAGCACCCGGTTCCTGGCTTTAATACCCACACGCCATCTTCTTCTTCTTATCCATTTACTCAACTTCAATCTCTTTCAATCTCTCATAAATACCCAAAATTGCTCGATTTCAAATCCACTACATCTAGCCTCATGCCCTCAATCTCCTAATCCATTCATTTTACCTCTCTCTCTTTCCTCTTTTTCTCATCTACATCGACCAAAAAATAATAATATTCATCTGCTCTCTTTGAATCTTGCCTGATTTGGTCCTTTATGGATTAAATTGAGTAAGATTCATTTGTAACTACTGTAATTAGTTATGTATAGGTTCTCTTTTACGGTGGATTTGCTATTTTCATGAATAATCGATCAGTGAGTGCATCTCTTTCTAGATCTATGGTCTGGGTCTGTTAGTTGGTGGTTTTTTTGGGGCTTTTAGTTCGTTTCTTCATGCTTCTGTTGGTGGGCTGCTGTTTGTTGTGTTTCCCCTTGGTTGTTCGGTGATTTCAGCTTCCGGTGATGATGATGACTGATGGTCGTGTTGATGTTAGTTTCTTCTGGTGGAGGTAATGACTTCCAGTGGTGGTGATGGCTTCTGGGGTTTCTATGTTGTTGTCCATGGGGTGTTTCTTTAATCACTGTCTTGTTGTTATGGTCTGTTTTTGATATGTTTAAATTGCTGGTGGTGTTTATTTTTGATTGTTGCTGTTTTGGAATAGATCTGGTTATCTCTGGAATTTGCAGGTAAATTTGATTATGGGTATCCCCTTAGTTCAATATACCCTTTTATTTATGAATTTAGTAATGTATTTGTGTAAATTTGATTACACCATGTACCTTAGAGAAAGCTGGTTATGCACATAAGATGACTGTGATTTTCCTCTGTTGAAATCTCTGGAATGGAAGATTTATGGGACTCTTAAAATCAGCCACGAAAATGGTTTTGTTGCCGTCGATTTGTTATATTTAATAGTTACGGTTTGTAAATGTACAAATTTTGTTGGGTTTGTATCCAAACTAGAATTTGCAGGTGGGGAAGCTACTAGAGGAGCTCAAATAAATTTGGGGATACACACCTCTTGCAGATAATAAGACGGCATGGCAACTGTTCGTCGAAATTCCTGAAACAAGAGTACATTTCTTATTATCATTACATCTTGATTTCCTTAAATTTTCTGTTATAGCTTGTGATTTGATTAATTATAGTTTGTTGATCATTCACCCAATTTAGAACTGTCACATGGTGGGTATATTTTATATCCAAGTAGAAATGATATGGGTTATGAGTCGGTTATGGTAATAAAATAGAACTTAACTAAGTAGGGCTCATCTTTAGCCATAGCCTAGTGTAGTGTACACCTTTATGAATAGTTGGGTACGAGTTTTATATGGCCTTATCATGGATTGGTTTATGCTAATTAAACACTCGTTCGTGATTCTTTCACCTTAAAAAGCGTTATCTTCTACGTGGCTAATCCAAATAATTGAATATGGGTACCTATAGAATTTCGGTATGTGTTGTTTGCAATGTACTATTGTCGTTAGTGGAGGAAAATGTTTGATACCAGTGTTTGGATGAAACATGGTAACTAATTTATATTTTCATTCTAAATGAGAAAATGAGGTCATGCATATAAAGTGATAGCGGGTATCGGTACTACTGGGTAGTCATTTTACAAACAGTAAAAATGATATGCCTATATTTGTGCTTCACTTGGTCATTTTATATTGGGAAGTGGAACTCTCATTCGTTTCATCTCTTTGTAAAAGAAAGTGACTAGGCTAGATAGAAACAGTGGATGCTGTATGTATAATGAAAATGTGATACGTTGCAGGATCAGTTTGGCATCAGCTCCCCGAGTTGTTACAAACTTTAAACGTTTAGTTTTATTTCATTTTTCTCTCCATTTTGGTCATCAATATGCCATAGTGGTATCTTTTCTTGTTAGCCGGCGATTATGCCACTGCATAGGTATTGTGGAGTAAATGCTTTTTTTATCTGTTTGGTTTCAGCTTATTGTACAAATGAAAGCCATCCAATTATTAATTATAAGGTAGAATCTGGATGTACATAACCAACCATTGTGATGAGTTGTGATGATAGGTTTGCTGCACTTATTGCTTCTTGCAGAACTACTGCCTTTTTCTTCCAAACTGCTGCAGTGTTTTTTATTCCCTCATTCTACCTTTACATCACATACTTCATCTGAATATTAGTTTGTCTTTTGTCCTTCGAATTTCTGCAGATGTGTATATAGATGTTCCGGGTGTTATATATATTAGCCACATGCGCAGCAAGGGTCTTCAGCCAGGGGAAGAGTTGTTACCTGAGGAAGGTGCGTAATGAAGTGGCTTCAGTAGTGTGATATCTATTTGTCATGCCGAATAAATGAATAATGAATTTACCAGTAGTATATTACTGCTGGAAACACTCTTTGGCAATACCCGACTGTCTAAGATACTTAATCATACTTGAATGGTTCTTTGCTCTGTGGTCACATGTCTGTCAGTTTGCATGTTGCGAAGGAGCTAAGATTGTTTCATCTGTTTTCCAGTTGCTGGGTCCGAGAAAATAGAATCAAGTCCCTCGGATGATGATAATATTGTTTCACAGCTTGTTGCAATGGGTTTCAACAATATCCACTGTAAAAAAGGCTGCTATTAACACCTCAAATGCTGGGGTGGAGGAGGCTATGAATTGGTTGCTCTCTCACATGGATGATCCAGGTACGGTGACCCTGACCATGCCTTTTTAAGCTGTGGTACATTCATCTTTTATGCTACGCTGTTACACCCTCTGATTCCGAGTTACAATGGTTTCTTCATATTTTGCATTCAGATATAGATGATCCTATCAGTGAGAGTGTTCCATTACCCGTCGAACAATCACAAGTTGATACCTTGGTTTCCTTTGGTTTTCAAGAAGATATTTCTATAAAATCGTTAAAGGCATCAGTAAGATCCTTAATCCATCCACATTCTTGAGTCACTACCGCAGATGTTTTGGTGAGCAATTTCTTGATGTAGTCATGTATGTTTTGTTAACTGAGTTATCTGGTTTGGGATTCTTGACAGGGTGGAAATATTGAGAAAGTTACAGATTGGATATTCAGCAATCCTAACGCCTCTGCTCCATCCGATATGGATGCTACATCAGGCGGTGCAGAGTGTTTTGCGGATGGTGGATTACCTGATGGAGGAGGAAGTTAGTATCTTTCACTTCCTTCGTCTTCCTTTCTTATTTTAACCATTAAACAACAGATGCATTTAGGAATTTATTTCATCAACCTTTTCCCACAATCCAGTCCCTGGACCTTTTAAGTGTTGCAGATTTGAGAGACAAAACATGATGCAAGAATAGCAAAGATTGTTATGAGTTATGCATCTATTAGTTTACTTATATGTTATCTATTTAACTACTTGAATGTAAATGAGTGTTTAGGAATTCTCTTTAAGTATTAACTACTTGAATGTAAATATTGTTATGAGTTATGCATCTATTAGTTCTAATATAGTCTTGGTTGGTTTTTGTTTACAACTTAGGGCTGGAGCAATGGACCTGATTTGAGCTACGTTGTCAGAAAATAAAGGCACAAATGGTGAAGTCCTACCTTAAACTGGAGTTTAAATTTTATGGTTTGTTAAGCTTGTAATAGGATATTGGTCAAGGTTTTCCAACTGAGTCTCCAATTTTTTCAGATTTGGAACTTGCAGTATTTTAGAAAGTTGAAATTGTAAACTGAATACACTAAAGTCATTATCAATTTAATTTTTTTAGATCCAGTTTTAAAATCATTATTTGTTTAATTGCGATTCAGCTTTTAGTAATTCAGTTGAATCAGCTTTGGATTCAGCTGAATCAATATCATTTTTTTTATTAAAATATCACTAGTAAAACGACTGTGTCCATCAGTAGCTGTCTATTGACTGTCGAAGAAAGTTGTTTTTTTAAAGAATTCAACGTTTGCAAGAAACAGTCGTTTTGGAAAAAACCACTTCTAGATTCCAACTGATGAACACAATCGTTCTTAAAGATATTACCTCTTGTTTTGGCAGTGGTTTAACTTCCATTTTCCACTAGTGAGTTACAGTTACAGCTGAGCTTGAGATGGAGGAAGCAGCTACTGCAGGAACTGAATTAAAGGCACATGGGTTGTAGCTGGTGCTTTGAAATTGACAAGATATTGGAATTGCAGTTGAGTTGGTGGTATGATGTTGTAATGCGAAAAGGACCTGACCGAGATGTTGTAATGAGATCATAGGTCTGTGTTTGGTTGGTGCTAATGGGTTTATGTAAGTTTGAACTACAAATGTCTTCGCATGTGCGGTGAAATGAAAGAGAACTGAGTTGACAATGAAGCTTATAATGGTTCTTTGGTGGTGGATTGAAAGATACAAATAGAGGTTTAGAAGCAGAAATTTGGTGCATTAGCTGAAATCTTTGCTATGAATGAACAACTGGGTACTGGTGGAGCTGGTTGGATGAATGAATGAGGACTGTCAAAGAATAATAGATTTGGAGCTGTTACCAGATGGCCATAGCTGTGGTTTGAGTTCGAGTTGTTGGCGAGAAGGGGGTCAAGATGATTTCTATGATATGCACTACAGGGAGAGACTCATGTGCAGTGTGGCAATGCAAGGGTAATGGCCTGGTCTGAGTTGTCGTAAACAAATGCAGGAAGGCTATTGAATGGCTGGAGCTCATGGGGTTGGCCTGAACTGTTGAGTTTGCAGCTGAGAGTATTGCAGGTCAAGTCAAGTAGCCATCATGGCTGGTGTTCTTGCAGATTACAAGGGTTGCTTTGAACTCAGGGAGATGCAGTTACAGCAGGTGGAGGTTATGGAGCTATAAATGAGTTTCGGGTGCTTAGAGCTTCTGTGCTGGCAGGGTTGGGAAGCTGGATGTGTTTTGCATTTGTGAGATGTAGTGGACGTGTTGGAGCGCAAAGGCTATCTGTGACTAAACTGCAGCTGGAAATGGGAGCTGCAAAGCTGTAGTTAACAGGGTTGTAGAGTTGTTTTTGCTGGAATGTTTGTATTGCAGGTGGCATGGACTTTTTTTGGAGGAGCTGATGGTGGTATTGAAATAGTAGCTGCAGTCTGGTGAACGGAGCAATTACCTATAGTAATGGAACTGCAAGCCAATGAGAAAATGGAGTTTATGCGAAGGCATGAATGTTGGTGGACAAGACTGAGATAGGCATATTCTGATGCTGCAATAAACTGAAATGCAGGAAATGTTGTGGACATTGCAGTAATGCATTTGCAGGAAGTAAATGCAGGTGTACGCAGATGTATGCAAATGAGAATGGAAGGTGTAGCTTGAGTTTGAAGCAGCATGAAGGGTTTCTACAGGGTATGAAGTTACAGTGTGATTGTGTTGATGTTGGAAGTGGTACTGTTATAAACTGTGCAGGCACGGGTTAGCTGCATTTGCAGAAATAGTGTGAAAACGGAGTGAAAATGGCGCGCCGATGAGCATAGTTCCGGTAGCCGGATTTCTGAAGTTAAAGCATGGATTGCAATATTTCAGTGAATCGCGAAGGGGGTATGTGTTGGATACAAGAGTTGGCGGCCGGACATATGAGCTACAGGTCACGCTTTTGGGTACGTTTTCGCAAGAACAATGAATTGTTTTCGCAAGAACAAGGAATTGGTTTAGGTGGTATTTTGTGAATGTTTGAATTGCAGAGAAATCGAGTTGAGCTTATGGGAGTGTGCACTTGCCTGGTGACGTCTTCTAATGCTTCAAGTGATCGGAGAAAGTTTTCCGGTGGCCGGATTCCAGCGTGACAGTGACGGATTCGGCCATATTCTGGCCGGTGCACCAGTTTTCCGGCAAGCATATTTTTGGGACATAATTTCAAATGGGTTTCTCACACTTGGTTCATGGGATTGGTGGACTTCTTGCTATTGGACCGTGGGCTTTGAAGACCTAATTTGGAAAGTTGGAAAGCTATAAAAGGAGGAGTTTCTATTCTTATGAGGACTTATCATCTTTAACACATCTTTCTACTGGTTTTTGGAGGAGAGCAGCGATTCTACTAGGGTTTGCTTTCATTTATTTTTATGTTCTTCATTTTATTTTTGATAATAATGTTGAACCCAAAATCCATGAGTAGCTAAATTCTTAATATTGGTTATGGGATATAAAGTGGATTTCACAAATAAAATCTGATTCAATGCATTAGTTTTGTCTCAAGTTTATTGTTTATGATTCATTGTTAATATTGATATATGATTTAATTGTTTATTTGGTTGAGTCCGGAATCAATCCGATTTGCTTTCATATCTAGAGCTATATTAGGGTTTTCAATACGAAAACGTTGTTCATCCCTGATTCTAAGTAGCATAAATGTGGGTAGTGCTTGTAGAGATATATCCTACTAGTCACATATGAATCATAACTTGGGTTAAATTGATTTAGTGCTTTTACACATTTCGATTGCCTTGATTAGTCTTATTCCATATAGCTTATTGCTTTTAGGGAGTTAAATCTAATTTTCTTTTACACTTTAGGTTGCTTTCTAGGAAGAATTCACATATGCATCTTTTAATGTGGTTGTGATGAAATCAGGGAATTAGCGGGGTATTCTTGCGATCAAGGTATCCTAGGACTTTTAGTAAATGAGAGATTAAATATCAATTCTAGTCATTGATGAAAATATGTATTTGTGAATGAAACTATCCCGTGACCAATACTTTCTCCTTATTGATTACTTTTATTATTACTTTGCTTTTAATTCATTTTTATATCTTTGATAACTCAAACCCCCCCTTTGGTTACTAAGAAACTAAAAATTTGCATAACAACATTAGCCTCTCTGTGGATACGAACTCTTTATCATTGCATACTACTTTATTTTAGTGAAGCAAGAAAGTGAAATTATTTCTGTCGGCTGACAACCGATCAGATTTTGGCGCCGTTGCCGGGGAGGCAAACGGCTTGTTATTAAGTTTTTAGTTTCTTTTTATCATTTTTCTGCTTGCATATTTGCTTTCCGTTTCTTGTCTTGTTTCTTACTTGTTTGCGAGAATTGTTTTTCAGGTACTAATCCCTGGCTTCTAAGGATTGGAGCTATCCAAGGTACGGGATTGCTACTCGAAGAGGCACAATACTCCAACCAAGTCAAGACACAATGGAAGAACAAGTCTTGGAAGTAGAACACGAAGCTCTTCATCAAGAAGTGGAAGAAGAGTTACAACTAGAAGAAGAACTAGAGGTTCCATTTTTAGAAGAACCACTAGTTGAAGAACAAGAAGCAATGGAAGATGCAAATCGTACACTCAAGGATTTGGCTTCTCATAGGGTTGATGAAAAACGATGGTGTATTCAAACCAACTCAACATTCGAGATCAAGCCGGGGTTGCTTAGAGAGTTGCCAAAGTTTCATGGTATGGCGAATGAAGATCCAAATAAGCATCTTATGGAGTTCTATACAATTGTCAAGGCTATGCTTCCAGCGGAGACCGATGTCGATGGTGCAATGATGAAAGTTTTTCCATTTTCTATGGTGGACAGCGCTAAGGATTGGTTGTATTGTTTGCCAGCTGGAAGTGTCACTACATGGAACGGGTTAGAGAAACTCTTTCTAGAGAGGTATTTTCCTGCGTCGAAGGCCACTCAAATTCGCAAAGATATTTGCGGAATAAAGCAACATGCGGGAGAATCTTTGTATGAATGTTGGGAGCGACACAAGAGATTGGTGGCAAGCTGTCCTCACCATCAATTCAGCGATGCTATGATAATCCAGTACTTCTACGAAGGTCTTCAATCAAGTGATAGATATCTTCTTGACGCTGCGGGTGGCGGTGCACTAGTGAACAAGACGGTGGCCCAAGCTGCCGAGTTGATTGAAAGTATGGCTGCAAACTCGCAAAAATTCTACACAAGAGGTGAACCAATGATTAGAGGAGTGCATGAAGTTAGTGATTCATCATCGTCTCACCGTGATCAAATGATGGACAATATGGAGCACATGATGCAAAAGATGGCTGCGGTTATATTACCTTCGTATGGTGAAGAGTTGGAGCAAGCTAATGCGATTTTTCCAAACCAACCAAGACGGTATGATCCCTATTCCAACACCTACAATCCGGGATGGAGAGATCATCCAAATTTCAGCTATGCCAACAAGCAGGGTGCGGTTCAACAACCTACTTTCAACCTCCGAGTGGATTTCAACCGCAACAACAAAAACAATTTAAACCTCAACAGCAACAATTTTAACAACAACAGCAACAATTTCAGCAACCACAACAACCGGTTCAAAACCAAGGTTCCGATATTGATGCAAAGTTGCAAACAATGATGCAAGGTATTTCTACCATGTTCAAGGAGAGCCAACAAGAAACCAATAGTGCGATTAAGGATTTGCAGACTCAAGTGGGCTCCATGGAAATTGATATCAACAAGTTGAAAGCTCAAAATAGCGGGAGACTCCCTTCTCAACCTATCAACCCAAAAGAGGGTGTCAATGTTACTACGTTGAGAAGTGGTACACAACTTGAGAAACCCAAAGTTGCTGATTTGGGTGAAGAGGAAGTTCCAAAGGAGCCGGTTTCGGAGGAAAAGAGGGATGAAATTACCCAAACACCCGAGGTACCTATTCATAACTCTAAAACTCCTATTCCTACTTATGTTCCTCCTATACCTTTTCCTCGCAGATTTGCAAGTTCTAAGAAGGCGGAACTAGAAAAGGATATATTAGATGTTCTTAAGAAGATTCATGTGAATATACCACTCAATGATGCTATCAAGCAAGTTCCCAAGTATGCAAAAGTGTTGAAGGACTTGTGTACCAACAAGCAAAGGCTTAAAGGAAATGAAGTGCTAAGTGTGGGGGAGAATGCTTAGGCAATCTTACAACACAAACTCCCACTGAAATGAAAGGATCCCGGTAGCTTTGACATTCCCGTCACAATTGGTAACACCACTTTTAACAAAGCAATGTTAGACTTAGGTGCATCCGTTAATGTTATGCCAGAATCCATGTATAATTCACTTAATCTAGGTCCTTTAAAAAAGGCTGAAATTGTGTTGCAATTAGCCGATCGCTCTAATGTGTACCCAATGGGTATTGTTGAGGATGTTCTTGTGCAGGTTAATAAACTTGTATTCCCTGCTAACTTTTGTGTGTTAGAGATGGATGAAGGTGCACCGGACTCGTCTCTTCCATTACTACTTGGACGTCCTTTCATGAAAACGGCTAAGACGATCATTGATGTAGACAAGGGAACGTTGACTATGGAATTTGATGGAGAAATAATACGTTTCAACATTTTTGAAACGATGAGATATCCTAGTGATGTCCACTCTTGTTTCTCCGTTGATGTTATGGATGCATTGGCGCAAAAAGTGTTTGAATTAAATGGTGATGATGCTTTGGAAACTGTTTTAACTACATCTATGGATGATGGAGTAGAATGTGGTAATGAAGTTAAGGAAGCCCTTGGTGATCTCAACTCACTACAAGGATGTCCGGAAACTCATAATGTCTATTTTATTTCTTTACCGTGTAGTGATGAAAATCTTTTACCTTCTATTGTTAAATCTCCAAAGTTGGAATTGAAACCTCTTCCAAGTCACTTAAAGTACTTGTACTTGGGTGACAATGAAGAGTTACCTATGATTGTTTCTAACGAGCTTAGTGAATTACAAGAGCAAAAACTTATAAGGGTGTTAAGGAAGCACAATACGGACATAGGATGGACAATCGCCGATATCAAGGGTATAAGCCCTGCCGTTTGTATGCATAAGATTCGTTTGGAGGACGATGCAAAGCCTACACGGGAAGCGCAACGTCGTTTGAACCCTCCCATGATGGAAGTTTTGAAAAAGGAGATACTTAAGCTTTTGGAAGTGGGTGTTATCTACCCCATATCCGATAGCAAGTGGGTGATCCCGGTACAAGTTGTACCGAAGAAATCAGGTGTGACGGTGGTAGAGAATGATGAAAATGAACTTGTCCCAACTCGTGTGCAAACCGGTTGGAGGGTTTGTATTTATTATAGAAAGTTGAATGCTACTACTAGGAAGGATCATTTTCCTTTACCTTTTATTGATCAAATGTTTAAACGTTTAGTTGGACATGCTTATTATTGTTTCCTTGATGGTTATTCAGGTTACAATCAAATTGTGATAGCACCGGAGGACCAAGAGAAAACTACTTTCATTTGTGCTTTCGGTACTTTTGCGTATAGAAGGATGAATTTTGGCTTATGCAATGCTCCAGCTACCTTTCAAAGGTGTATGGTAAGTATCTTTTTCGAGTATGTTGAAAACATCATTGAAGTGTTTATGGATGACTTTAGTGTCTTTGGTGATTCATTCGACCTTTTCTTGAACAACTTATCTTTAATCCTTGAACGATGTGTTGAAACAAACCTTGTTCTTAATTGGGAGAAGTGTCATTTCATGGTAACTCATGGCATAGGTTTAGGCCATATAATATCTTCTAAGGGCTTGGAAGTTGAAAAATATAAGATAGACCTTATTCGTGCTCTAACCCCTCCCACTACGGTGAGGGAGATACGTTATTTTCTTGGTCATGCAGGTTTCTATCGTAGGTTTATCAAGGATTTTTCCAAGATAGCATCACCACTTTGCAACTTATTGCAAAAAGATGTGGTTTTTAACTTTGATGAGAAGTGTATGGCGGCATTCAATCGTTTGAAAGAACTTTTGATTTCAGCCCCTATCATTAAACCACCGGATTGGAGCAAGCCTTTTGAGCTCATGTGTGATGCTAGTGACTACGCGGTTGGTGCGGTGCTTGGGCAGCGTGTGGGGAAGATACCTCATGCCATTTATTATGCTTCTAGAACGTTAAATGAAGCCCAACAAAACTACACAACCACTGAAAAAGAGTTTTTAGCTATTGTATTTGCATTGGAGAAATTTTGCTCTTATCTAATTGGTACAAAAGTTGTTGTTTATTCTGATCATGCAGCTCTTAGGTACTTGCTAATGAAGAAAGAAGCGAAACCGAGGCTCATACGCTGGATTTTACTCTTGCAAGAGTTTGATATTGAAATCAAAGACAAGAAAGGAATTGAGAACACCGCTATGGATCACTTGAGCCGTCTTGCTGTGGACAAGGAAGCTATCCCATTGCGTGAAAGTTTACCGGATGAGCAACTATTCTCAATTGCATGTGGAGAACCATGGTATGCTGACATTGTGAATTACTTGGTAACTAAACAAATCCCAAAGAACTTGTCTCGTGCTGAGAGGGACAAACTTAAGAGGATAGGAAACGAATATATATGGGATAATCCATACTTATGGAAACATGGCAGCGACCAAGTAATGAGAAGGTGAGTTCCCGAATCTGAGTTTAATTCTATCTTGTCATTTTGTCACTCCTATGCTTGCGGAGGAAATTTTGGAAGTAAAATAACCGCGTACAAGGTACTTGAAAGCGGTTTCTATTGGACAACCTTGTTTAAGGATGCATACACATTTTGTACAACTTTTGATAGGTGCCAAAGAACATGCAATCTAGGTGCCCGAAATCAAATGCCACAAACCTTTATTCAATTTATTGAAGTTTTTGATGTATGGGGTATTGATTTTATGGGTCCTTTTGTTAAATCTAATGGGAATTTTTACATCTTACTTGCGGTTGATTATGTCTCTAAATGGGTGGAAGCTAAGGCCACGCCTACTAATGATTCCAAGTTTGTTTCAGATTTTGTGCAAGCTAATATTTTTGCAAGGTTTGGAATTCCAAGAGCCATAATTAGCTATGGGGGTTCTCACTTCAACAATAGGACTTTGCAAAGCTTGTTGAAGAAGTACAATGTGTCACATAAGGTTGCAACACCTTATCATCCCCAAACAAATGGGCAAGCCGAGGTTTCCAACCGAGAGGTGAAATCCATTCTTGAGAAGACGGTGAATCCAACAAGGAAAGATTGGAGCATGCGGCTAAATGATGCTTTGTGGGCGTATAGAACCGCATACAAGACACCTATTGGGATGTCTCATTTTAGGCTTGTGTACGGTAAACCTTGTCACTTACCCATGGAGATTGAGAATAAGGAGTTTTGGGCGATAAAGCAATGCAATATGGAGATGGATGGGGATGGAAAGCAAAGGAAGTTACAACTCCAAGAGATAGAGGAGCTTCGCAATGATGCATTTGAAATCTCTCACATTTACAAGGAGAAAACGAAAGCCTTTCATGATACTATGATTTCTAGAAAACAATTTTGTGTTGGGAAGAAAGTGTTTTTGTTTAATACTCGCTTGCATCTATTTCCGGGTAAATTAAGGTCACGTTGGATCGGACATTTCATTGTTACTAATGTGTTTTCTCATGGTGCAGTAGAAATTCGTAGTATTGCTACAGGCAAGGAACTTAAAGTTAATGGGCACCGGTTGAAACCATATTATGAGAATTTCACTTCTGAAGTGGTGGAAGGAGCGAATTTTGTGGATGCACTCCCTCTGGAGGAGTCGTAGAAAGCAAGGAGATAGTCAGGCTGACGACTTTAAACCAAGCGCTGAATGGGAGGCAACCCATAGGATGAGTATCTATTTTCTTATTTTCATTTTCTTATCTTGTTTTTAGTATTTTCTTATCTTGTATTTTATTTTTCTGATTTCTTGTCATTTGTCATGCATAATTTCCCACCTTGACTTATTGTGGATGACTCAATTTACATTGAGGACAATGTAAAGTTTAAGTGTGGGGGAGTGGTTAAGCATTTGCATTGTAAATTTTTTCAAAATTTTCAACTTTTGTGTAAATTAGTGCATGAAAAACTCCAACTTGTATTTAGTTTAGAGTCACATAGTATCCATGTCGCTAAGATTACATCGAGATTCTCATAAGAGTGACTGAACTTAGAGATGACAGAGAACATGATCGGGTTTCTTACTTGTATGAGAGTTAAAGTTGGATTTAACCATGCCAGTGGCAAATATGGTGCAGACTGAATTCGGTAGTAGAGTAGTGGTCCCCTATAGTGGAGACTACCCATGTTACATCATGAGAGGCACCGACCTTCATTTCTTTGTACCTGTCTAAATTTGTGCTTTTAGAGTGTGTGTCACCGTACGTAAACTCCGTGTAGAATGGTGAGCTACCCAACCTCCCACCAATAGAAGAACTATTTTGATCTCTTGAGTGCTATTTTATCAATCATGAATGGTGACATCGAATTGTTGACTTACATACCACTTGTAATCTTGTTCGCAGTTAGCATCATCCACTTTATCTCTCTCTACATCAACAGGTCCATAGAAACACCATCATCATCAACAAGGGAAGCATCACAAGTTCGAAGGAAAGTTGAAGACGTTCTAGGTTTACAAGCAACGGTACAAAAATGAGCAGATTTCAGATTCAAGTATAGCAACAAGACAAGGAGCAGAATTTTTACAAGTTGAAGACTATTGTACAAGAGTGAAGATTTTCAAGATGAGAATTCAAGAAGTTTATGATATCGAGACATACAAGTTGTGAAGGATCAAGCGGTAAAGTACTCACACCATGGCATTTGTACTTGCATTTTTATTTGTATTATATTCTCTTGTTTCAAAAAAAAAAAAAAAAATATTCATTGCATCATATTTTGGTTTGTTTGCATCATATTTTGGTTTTGTATTCATTCAATAAGCCAACGGAAGAAGAAATATCTACTGTGAAGTTTCAAGCAACAAGGAATAAGAGGAAAGAATCACATTGTCAAGATTCTACGAAGTTCAAAAGTTATCATTAAGAGTTGAAGACCGAAGACAAAGATTGAAGACCGAAGACGTTTCTATGGATGCTGTGAGAGTGGTGCTAGCTGCACGCCAAACGGATAACGAGGTAAGTAAGCATATTCCCACCTTCGTTAATTGATTGATTTCCTTTCTAAGAGATCGTCAAAAAAAGGGTTTTCAAAATGAATAAAAGATGTGGGTTTTCAAAATATTTCGGAGGGTTTGCCTTCCTACTATTCAACGTGTCGCGGGATTCTCTTTTCATTCCTACCTGGACACATGTGTGACCCATAAAGAGATGTTTATTATTGAGTGCAATTTCATAAAACCCTTTCTTGTGAGGCAGAGTCAAGACTTTTGATCACTCCGAACCCGAATTTCTTTCGATAAGGGATGGTTATTTCTCTCTCAACTTTTAAGAATGAGATTGTGTTCATTTATGTGTCTAACTTCTTATGACTAGTGTGCAGAATCTCTATGTCTTCTTAGCGCATTGGATACTATCATTTCGTAGAACTTGTAAGTTGGAAATGTAGGTTGTGTGGATATTTCTCTAGAAAACGCTCACGGGAATTGTATGTATTATTTAGTATAAGTTTTGTTTTATTTTCTCGAGGACTAGCAAAGTCAAAGTGTGGGGGAATTTGATAGGTGTGATAAACACCTAATTTTATATCTAGTATTTATGCTTTCTTTGCGAGTTTTCATGTAAATTATGTATCTTATGTGTGAATTTGAGTTTGTTAGGTACTTTGGAGTTATTTGGAGCAAAAGAAGAAGAAACATGGCAAAAGGTGCAAATGTTATTGGAGGCGATTACTTCTCATATTTGTTTTTATTTCTTCATCCCTGTCTGAAAAGCACGACAACTTTAGTGATGACTTTCATTGAAGAAGAGGTGAATACGAGGAGTAAAAGATGGATGCCGCTGGTGGAAGAATTCAAAAGAAGGAGAAAAAGTTTATCTGGAGCCGGCTAGGATGCACAGCAAAGGAGTCGGCTTGGTTGCGCAAGAAGGAGGTGAAGGACGTATTGTTAGTCTTTCATAACTGACAATTCAGTCTAGCGGAGAGTTTGGGTTGTTAGTTGTTCGGAACCGACAAGACACATAACTAGATGGCCCATATCCATTCTTATTCATTGGGTGCCTAGAGTCATTTCTGGGTAACCCCTTATCTATTCCACTTGAGTGGGTGTAGCCATTCCCATTCTTACACAAACCTAGATTTCAGAGAAAATCATTTTTCTCTATCATTTGGTTTCAAAGTCAGAGAAAGGGTGATTCAGAGAAGTGAGAGTAGCGGCACCTTAGTTCAGAGAAAGGGAAGATTGAGAAACTGAAGATGGTACTGATTTGAATTGAGAAGGGTTGAATCTCGTGGATCTAAGAATCGAGTTGATTGAAGAAATTTGATGCAGTGATTTGGGGGAAAATATGGAGATTAATGGATTTGTAGTTGAAAGCCAGAGGGTGAACTGAGATGGAGGAATCTATTGCTCAGAATCAGAGCGAGAAGAGAGTGGATTTGATGTTGAAGGGGTTTGATTCCGGTGGTGTTGATATGAAGAACAAGTCACAGCAGGGGTTAGAGATGATTGAAAGTATAGAGATCAGACATGGGTTGTATGTGATTCCATGTCCAAGAAAGTGAAATAGCTGTTAGGGTTTGTTCTAATTCATGCTACAAGATAGTTCAGGTGGTGAAGCACTAAATTGCAAAGAGATGATTCTGGTGTTTTTTGTGTTAGCCTGGTGGTTTTGGTTACGTCAATGATGATGCTGGGTGATTGAGTTACAGTTGCAGCTGAGCTTGAGATGGAGGAAGCATCTACTGCAGGAACTGAATTAAAGGCACATGGGTTGTAGCTGGTGCTTTGAAATTGACAAGATACTGGAATTGCAGTTGAGTTGGTGGTATGATGTTGTAATGCAGAAAGGGACTGCACTGAGATGTTGTACTGAGATCGTAGGTCTGTGTTTGGTTGGTGCTAATGGGTTTATATAAGCTAAACTACAAATGTCTTCGCAGGTGCGGTGAAATGAAAGAGAACTGAGTTGACAGTGAAGCTTATAATGGATGCTGGTGGTGTATTGAAAGATACAACAAGGCTGAGAAGCAGAAATTTCAGTGCATTAGCTGAAATGCTGCTATGAATAAACAACTGGGTACTGGTGGAGCTGGTTGGATGAATGAATGAGGACTGTCAAAGAATAATAGAGTTGGAGCTGTTACCAGATGGCCATAGTTGTGGTTTGAGTTCGAGTTGTTGGCGAGAATGGGGGTCAAGATGATTGCTATGATATGCACTACAGGGAGAGACTCATGTGCAGTGTGGAAATGCAAGGGTAATGGCCTGGTCTGAGTTGCTGTAAACAAATGCAGGAAGGCTATTGAATGGCTGGAGCTCATGGGGTTGGCCTGAACTGTTGAGTTTGCAGCTGAGAGTATTGCAGGTCAAGTCAAGTATCCATCATGGCTGGTGTTCTTGCAGATTACAAGGGTTTCTTTAAACTCAGGGAGATGCAGTTACAGCAGGTGGAGGTTATGGAGCTATAAATGAGTTGCGGGTGCTTAGAGCTGCTGTGTTGGCAGGGTTGGGAAGCTGGCTGTGTTTTGCATTTGTGAGATGCAGTGGACGTGTTGGAGCGCAAAGGCTATCTGTGACTAAACTGCAGCTGGAAATGGGAGCTGCAGAGTTGTAGTTAACAGGGTTGCAGAGCTGTTTTTGCTGGAATGTTTGTATTTCAGGTGGCAGGGACTTTGTTTGGAGGAGCTGATGGTGGTATTGAAATAGTAGCTGCAGTCTGGTGAACGGAGCAATTACCTATAGTAATGGAACTGCAAGGCAATGAGAAAATAGAGTTTATGCGAAGGCATGAATGTTGGTGGACAAGAATGATATAGGCATGTTCTGGTGCTGCAATAAACTGAAATGCAGGAAATGTTGTGGACATTGCAGTAATGCATTTGCAGGAAGTAAATGCAGGTGTACGCAGATGTATGCAAATGAGAATGGAAGGTGTAACTGGAGTTTGAAGCAGCATGAAGGGTTTCTACAGGGTATGAAGTTACAGTGTGATTGTGTTGCTGTTGGAAGTGGTACTGTTATAAACTGTGCAGGCAAGGGTTAGCTGCATTCGCAGAAATAGTGCGAAAACAGAGTGAAAATGGCGCGCCAATGAGCATAGTTCCAGTAGCCGGATTTCGGAAGTTAAAGCATGGATTGCAATATTTCAGTGAATCGCGAAGGGGGTATGTGTTGGATACAAGAGTTGGCGGCCGGAAATATGAGCTACGGGTCACGCTTTTGGGTGCGTTTTCGCAAGAACAAGGAATTGGTTTAGGTGGTATTTTGTGAATGTTTGAATTGTAGAGAAATCGAGTTGAGCTTATGGGAGTGTGCACTTGCCTGGTGACGTCTTCTAATGCTTCAAGTGATCGGAGAAAGTTTTCCGGTGGCCGGATTCCAGCGACGGTGACCGGATTTCGGCCATATTCCGTCCGGTGCACCAGTTTTCCGGCGAGCATATATTTGGGACATAATTTCAAATGGGTTTCTCACACTTGGTTCATGGGCTTGGTGGACTTCTTGATATTGGACCGTGGGCTTTGAAGACCTAATTTGGAAAGTTGGAAAGCTATAAAAGGAGGAGTTTCTATTCTTATGAGGACTTATCATCTTTAACACATCTTTCTACTGGGTTTTTGGAGGAGAGCAGCGATTCTACTAGGGTTTTCTTTCATTTATTTTTATGTTCTTCATTTTATTTTTGATAATAATGTTGAACCCAAAAACCATGAGTAGCTAAATTCTTAATATCGGTTATGGGATATAAAGTGGATTTCACAAATAAAATCTGATTCAATGCATTAGTTTTGTCTCAAGTTTATTGTTTATGATTCATTGTTAATATTGATATATGATTTGATTGTTTATTTGTTTGAGTCCGGAATCAATCCGATTTGCTTTCATATCTAGAGCTATATTAGGGTTTTCAATACGAAAACGTTGTTCATCCCTGATTCTAAGTAGCATAAATGTGGGTAGTGCTTGTAGAGATATATCCTACTAGTCACATATGAATCATAACTTGGGTTAAATTGATTTAGTGCTTTTACACATTTCGATTGCCTTGATTAGTATTATTCCATATAGCTTATTTCTTCTAGGGAGTTAAATCTAATTTGCTTTTATACTTTAGGTTGATTTCTAGGAAGAATTCACATATGCATCTTTTAATGTGGTTGTGATGAAAACAGGGAATTAGCGGGGTATTCTTGCGATCAAGGTATCCTAGGACATTTAGTAAATGAGAGATTAAATATCAATTCTAGTCATTGATGAAAATATGTATTTGTGAATGAAACTATCCCGTGACCAATACTTTCTCCTTATTGATTACTTTTATTATTACTTTGCTTTCAATTCATTTTTATAGCTTTGATAACTCAAAAAGGGTTTGGTTACTAAGAAAATGAAAATTTGCATAACAACATTAGCCTCTCTGTGGATACGAACTCTTTCTCATTGCATACTACTTTATTTTAGTGAAGCAAGAAAGTGAAATTATTTATGTCGGCTGACAACCGATCAATATTGATGAAGATGAAATTCGGAAAATGGAAGACGAATACAATAAGAAAAGTTGCTCGTCATCAAATCCAAATGTTGGAAGCGAATACTACTACTCAGCAGTAAAAATGGCTAAGGATTTAGTCGAGATAGAAAATGAACAACCTGGAGTTGATTTAGGGCTTCCACAGCGTGACAGTGAAGAGATAGGAGAGGGAGAAATCAGTGCTGAACAAAGGATGAGTAACATGGTTACAAGAATGAGGGAAGACAGAAGGAAGTTGGGACAACCTATCAGGATATAGGATTACAACACCAGTGTGAAAAAAAGAAGAAATGTTATATCTAGTAAGTGTAAGGAGAAGAAGGAGGTTCAGGAAGTACATGGGGTGAAGTTGAAACCAGTTGATAACTTGAAGATCATGAGGGTACTAGATAGAAATGAGAAACCCCTCATGACCACTTTTTTCAGAAAGAACAATGAAAGGTAAGTGGGAAATAACTGATGAAACTTGGTTTCATCAAAATTTTGTTCCAAGTTATGCATTGTTTCTCCTTTTTTGATCCATCATTGACTAGATTTTTAAAAATAAAATTAACAGCTCAACGGCGTGGGAGCATTTACATATTCACTTACATATATCAGGGAAGAATATGGATAGTTTGATGATAAAAGGTGACGTCGCAGGAGACATCATTGAGTTCTATATTTTGAAGCTGCAAAAAAACATTAAAAAAAATGAGTTGAAACAAGATGGTTCTCCAAAGTACCAGAGAGCTGTGTTTCTAAGCACATTTGCCTATGTAAGTTTACTCTGAAATTCTTTAATGTAACTTTTTTGGCAGAAAAAGTAGTTGTGGAAAACAAAAAATGTTGTTGTTTATATGGTTAATTTTGATGGAACCAAGTTTGGTTTCATCAAACTTGCATGTTTGTAACTCATCAAGGAGATGTTATTTGGTATTTGTTTCAGACATGTCACTCATTAGGAAAGAAATGTGGTGATGTAATAGAAGGTTTCATTGACAACATGGATTATAGCGTGCGGTTTTTGTTCGTTCCGTTGCTGACACCAATTGGAGATAGATTAAACCATTGGACGCTGCTTGCTTTTGATTTTGAAACCGGAGAATTTTATCACTACAAATCCTTGGCTTCCACCGAAGAAGAATGCGGAAAAAGTGCTGAAAGCATGAGACAACGAATAATATCAGCATTTTCACAGCACGACGCAAAGCTCCCCCGTGACGAGCAGACTAGTCAACCAACACCGTACACTCTGCACACCCCTTCGTGTTGTCAACAAATGGGGTAAGCTATGTTTTGAAGTTTTTTAGTTCACATATGAATATGCTTGAAAACATTACACCACTTGTAAAATAGTTAGAAACCGAATGCTTTACATATAGATACTAATATCAGAACACTCACATCTAGTCACTTTATAACAGTTGAAACATAATTTTTGTTTTTCAGGAAAGATTGTGGTCTTCATGTTTGCTATTACATGAAGAGCCTCTTAAAGGGGAACATGTCTCTTGAAGACGATATACGAGAAGAGGTGCATAACATGAGACCAAAGTTGGCGCTGAAGATACTTCTCGACAATATAGAATAGTACTCATGTCGTGCCCGTCCTCTTGAACATTCAGTTTTAGTTGAAGTTTAAATTACTTTTGAAATGGTTATTGTAATGATGATACTCCTCGACATACAGTTCTTCTTGCAGATTCAAGTTTTAGTTGAATTTTAAAGTACTTGTGAAATGGTTACAGTTTATATAGAAAACGATTTCGTGCGATTTAAGTTGTGTTCCCTTAAAAGCTTGTGTCTACAGAAATATGATCTCTCATTTTTATAAAACAGTATCCACAAATGATGTATCATATATTTGGGGCACCAATAAACAATAGACAAAATGTTGTGTTGTCGAAAAAATGTGACAGTATAACAATGGTGAAACCAAAAAGGGTTCCACCAAAATATGATGAAACCTATTCTGGTTCCATCAAAAAATGATGAAACCTAATTCGGTTACACCAAACTATAAAGGCCTCTAAAATATTCTGACAAACTTGATCAAACAAAAAATCTGAAAAACTTAATCAAACTGATTTATTCTTAGACAAATTATAAAATGAAAACACCTGCATCACATTAACTTCTAAAACAAAAATATGAAATAGTAGATGAAACACATATTGTAGTCTAAAAACGAAACTAAGATCGAAATTCGATGACTTGTAGTCGAAATGACTACAAGTTCTCATGAAATCTGACGAGAAGGGCATGTCCTTCTATTATGGGTGGTCAAAACATTGCTGGAACCACAGGTTCTCATATTCTTATTGGGAACTGAACCTGTATTAGGAATCCTCTTCTTCTTCGATGGACATCCTGGCTGTGGTCCATTATTCGGACCAAAAACCATTGATTTCGGCGACACTGTCACATGCTTTTCAACTATGGGATCAGGATTGATTGCATGTTTATATGATTCTCGATAGAACTTTACTGTAAAGTAGTGTTCAACATACTTGTAAGCATCTTCTCCATTCACCATGATACAACGGACAGCATGGGCACAAGGGAAACCGTCAATACGCCAACGATTGCAAGAACATGTTTTTCTTTTCAAATAAATTGTCTGTGTTAATGAAGCATGAACTTCAAACACATATTCCGACGACTTGGTGACTGGGTAGTTACAACCATGAATCTTGTTGTTGTGGAGCAGAACTTCATAATCTGGACATAGAGTTTGACGCCAATTCATTAAGTTAGCACAATCATCGTGACGTGTACACATTTAGTCCATAAGCTTCACCCTGATCTCATCAACCATGACGGCTATAGGCTTCTCTCTCTCTTCAACGACCGAAGCATTGAAACTCTCAGCAATATTTGAGCACAAACTACCATATCGTCGACCCTTGAAGAAAAAACTTGCCCATTTATCAACAGGAGATCTACTTAGATAGTCTTGTAACCTCTGATTTTCAACCTTCCTCAACTTATCCCAACTCTCTGTAAAATCTTTATGAGTAGAAGCATACGCACATTTCTTAAACAGTCCCAATACATACTTGTTATAAACCTTGCAATTCTTTGGTAAGCATGCATTGATATTGCATTCCATATGCCGGAAGCACCATCCATGAAAAGCATCAGGAAATACAACAGGAATTTGAGTTACCAATCCAATACCTCGATCACTCACAAAAGTAAGCTTTGGTCGCAATGGAGAAAGGACTTGCTTCAAATTTTCAAGAAACTATTTCTAGTTCGCTTCATTCTCCGATGAAACCACAGCATAAGCAAGAGGGTAGATTTTTGTAACATGAACAAAAAAAAACATAACACAAGCATAAGATGCGATGAAAACAAAAAATAGAAAATGATGAAACCAACATAAAAAAAATGATGAAACCAACATAAAACAATGATGAAACCAACATAAAAAAAATGATGAAACCAACATAAAAAAATGATGAAAACCTTACCATCATTTCCAGTTAGACCCGTTGCTGCCATCATATGACCAAGGTACTTGCTTTTCAAGTGCGCCGCATCAACGAATAATACAGGACGACAGAAATTGAATCCACGACTACAAGCTTCAAAACAGATAAACATCCTCTGAAATTTTTGAGTCCCTTCTTAGACTTCCAAAACCACGTGAGATCCAGGATTGGTTTCGATCAACTTGTTTTTATACCAGTTCAAGAACATAAACGATTTTTCGTTCTCCCCCCATGTAGTATTCATCGCATGCTTCTTCCCTGAGTATGTATAATAACGACTAATGTCAAAGCCGTAGTCTCTCTTAAAAGGTTCCATAATATGCTTAGTTTTCTTATTAGGATCCTGTTTAATTCCATCAATAATCAAGCTACTAACTAGTTTCTTTGATATCTGTGGTGTGTTAACAAATCCACCAACACAAGTATGCTCATTATTTAGTTCCTTGATAATAAACGGACTTCCGACAACACCATCAACAGACACAACATATAAATGCCAGTTACACTTCTCCTCTTTCTTATTAGCACAACATGCACCAATCCTCAACTTCTCATTCCTGTAGACCTTGAATTCATAACCGGCTGCTGCATGATACTTCTGTAAATCACAACGAACTTGTTGAACACCTCCCGGAAACAACTGTTCAACTCCTTGAAAAAGATGTAACCAGTGAGAAGACTTCAATGGTTCCTTCACTTTATCTGGAACATCATAATCAATTCGTGGCTTCTCAAAAGGTATAATTCCAGAACTCCGTGGCTGGTGATCAAAAGTTATAATTCCTGAACTTGTTGAACCAGAACACTCAGCTTTGTAACATACGTGTAACTCCATAATTCCTTCTTTATTATGCAGACTATATAGAGATAATGCTTGAAGATCAAAATTAGAATCAATGACCTTTTGCTGATCATCAACCATATGAAAATTTTCCATAGAAGGAGGAGAAAAATCACACCAACTTGAGCATATACTAGTCTTCAAATTAGCAAAAGACTCTTGGAGGCCAATACGAAAATTTAAACAATCTTCTTTGTGACAAACAACTGCGAGAACATAATCCATAATCTACAGAACAAAATGATGAAACCAAAAACAGTTTCACCAGATGTGAACATCAAGAACAACAAAAAATTGAAAAACAGAATCCATAATCTACAGAACAAAATGATGAAACCAAAAACAGTTTCACCAGATGTGAACATCAACAACAACAAAAAATTGAAAAAACAGTTCCAAAAAGATGGAATCCTTCATAAGAACATAAACACAAACATAAAAAATCATATGCTAACATCAATTCAGTTTATTCGACAAGAGTGACTAGCAAATTCACAAAAAAAAAATCAAAAATCAACAAAAAAAGAAAGAATTGAATACCTGAAAAGTTGATTGATTCCTTGATAATTATTCAGCTCGATCTAAAAAGTGGAAGAAGTTAATGAATATGAAGACGAAGTTGATTGATTGCAAAAATACAATTTCAGCTAAACTGAATTGCAACAAGATTTCGCATAACTGAATCGGATTCTTCTCTTCTTCGAACATCAACTACTCTCTGAATCTTCTTCTTCTACAGATCTTCTTCTTCTGAATTGGATTCTTGTTCTACAGATCTCAAAACTTATAACTTCTCTTCCGATTCTTCAATCAAAACCTAAAACTACTCTCTGAATGTTTGAATTGAAATTGGGAGAATGACGAATCTGTGAATTGAAACGCGGAAAGAAGACGATGACGAATCTGGAACTGAAAAAACGAAGAAAAATAGGAAAGAAGAAAACAAAATCTTTGATTTTTTGTATCCTGAATCTAATTTGTTTACGAAACCGTTTGCGCCAAACTTTCCTTTGAAAAGCGATTTTATATAAGGAAGGTTAATTTTGGAATATATAAATTTAATAAAAAATAAATTTTAAATTTTTTATTTGGATTGGGTTTTTGTGCCATTTTTATTTGAAACGGTTTTTATTTATTAGAAATAATATGACTGGTTTTTTCTTATCACTAGTTTGTTCACCATAGGGGTTTTGTCACTAGTTTTGTTTAAAAAAAAACAACTAAAACTAATATGAACCAAGATATCTTCCAATTACCGAAATATCCACATTAAATAAAAAACTAAGCAAACCCCATGATTTATCTACGAATGAATTACCAAAACCCAATGAAACAAACCTTATACCACCATTGAATTTTAAGATGAATCAACAGAAAATCCCCAAAATTTGCCCTAAATTTTAAGGCCAAATTAAAAAACTCAATCTCACAATATACCTAAAATTCTACTTATTCTCTATCATATCACTCATAAAAACAATTTCATTTGCCTTTTGAATCGAAGAACATATGCCAAAATTTTGGCAAACCGCAGAAATTCTCTCCCAAATCATCAGTTGAACAAAACACTTCTTAACGATGATGCCGTTGGTAATTTTCAATTAGGAAGAATCGGGCAAGAAAGAGAGAGAGTATGACGAACTAGAGCCACCGAGTTTCTCGAACAGTTTCATCTTGGCGAAGTGGTGTTGCAAAAGACAAAGCCAAATGGGTAGATAAGGTTTCTAAAGAATCGAACAGTCAAGTAGTCATGAAACCATCTTCAACTTTTCATTTGTTATGGGTACATTAATTTCTAATTACGCCTACCAAATTCTCATCTCGTCAAATGAGAAATTGACTAAGTCCATGTGATTTTACTTTTTTGATGGGCCCAGACGGAATTGCAAAGTGTATGGGCTTTAAATGTATTAAAAGATAGGGATATTTTTTTAAATGCACTTCACCACATGGGGAACATTTAAAATTCTCTTTTTGATATTATCCCTAAAAGACTGGATTTTTAGATTGGTTTGATTTTCAAGATTACTTACACTAATCAAAATGCTTATAATCTTTATTAGACATCTATTATATGACATATATGATTCAATTATGGGTCTTCTCTATTTCAGAAAAACGATATTTTAGGGAAAAGAGTAAAAAAGTGAGGTAATGTTCGGAAACCAAGATATCCCAAGGTTGGGTTATCACGGAAAAAAAAAAGTGTTTTCACTTGTTCCAACTTCCAAGTAGGAATAAGGATACATAATCCATCTTTGGTCTACGCAGGCTAAAAAGTTATGATATTCTCCTAAAACTGCGCGGACAAAATTCTTTTAAAAGTATATTGTTATTTGCTCCTACAGACCAGCTTATCTCAATCTCTATGTCTACTATACTTCCACAACTGCTGGATTGAGTGTCAAATAAACACATATTGAATTGATCCAAAGATATCATAGAGAATTACTCCAAGACATGACATAAATCGTGGAAAAAACATTAAAAGTGATTTATTTCAAGATTATATTTATGGTGGGTTTGGATGTAGAATATTAAAGGTGGGATTTATGGGTCCAGAGAATTTGGTGGAACTACGTTTCCCTCGGTATGTCTGGTTGTCAAAATCTCTGGAAATTACGTTTCCGATCGGATTTACTTTCCAGCAAATCCTCCATATGGAGTTCGACCCATCCCCCTAAGATTTGTCGGGAAACTTATCAGGAAATTTATGGACCCACTTTTTTTTACTCCAAATCTCATACATGTACAATTTTAAGATTTTTTAGGGCGATGCCAAACACTACATAGGCTTTAACACAAGAATTTTTTTTTTATGAATCCTAAGAATCTCTACTTTGTTATCAGACATACGAGGGATTAACATGAATCCCAAAACTTATAATCTTGCAAATAAATCCACCATAAGTAAATTCCATAAACAAATCCACCATAATTAAAATTGAGATACATTATCCTAAGTTATGTTATCCACTTTCCACTTTCCAAGCTTCCAAATAGACCCTCAAAAATCAAACAACCGTGATAGACTCACCGAGCTTCTGCACCGCGTCGTGCACCGAGCGGGGATCCAACGGCTGAGGGGCGCCCTGTGGGGAGACAGATAGGGGGTGGGGGCCAAAAATGGGGGCCACTTCTTTTTCTCTCTCTCACTCTCTCTCCTCGGTGCGCACCGCGCGGTGCGTTAATCATTTTTGAAAATCAAAAGAGTCATTTAATGTCTGATTCACCCACGGAGTACCACTCCCCTCACACTATAGATCTGAACAATGGGCGATAGTTTCTTAATCTTCTTCTCTACGACCTCCACCAGTCCACCACCACCTTCTTCTTCTTCCTCTCTGACAAGTAAGAATTCACGACTCCCAAAAGTTGACACCATACCCACCAGTCGATCCCTAGAAGCTATTGTAGAAGAATACTGAAGTTTTTGGATTAAGTTATTGATATTGTTGATTGAAAAGGTATCTTATATACTTTAATCTCCTGAAATACTTCTTTGATTTTAATAATATTAGATAGAATGTTAGGAATTTGAAAATTATTTTTGCATGAAATTAGAGGTATTGGGGATATTTGAAAATCAGAGCAAATAATGTTGATTCAGATAGTAATTTGAACTGGGTCATGGTTATTTTTGGTTTTGATCACTGATTAGTGTGGTGGTTGATAAATTGAACATTAAGAATGTAATAAAATTGAAGCATGTCTGAATTATGTTGCTTTTAGAATTGTTAATCAGAATGTTTGAATTTTGTAGATGAATTCATTCCGAGTGACTATACTAATTTCTCTGGATTCTGTTTTGCGTTTGTATTCATCACAGGTTGGTGCAGATGATGGAACAGTTCTAGATCAAATAATTGATTGCTTAAATTCCTTGTTATTGCTAATGAGGATTCAGGAGATTTCGATACAAATAAGAAAAAATTCTCTATCAAGTTTGACGACTTGCAAATGGACCTGCTGTTTGGTAAAGTAGATGGAACTATGATTGGTCAACGGGGTATAACGATATCTGGAGAATCATCTTCTAGCAGGAAATTTATGAAAACCCCAAACAACAGTACATATTTCACAGAAGACATCTGGCATCAAATCTTCCCGTATATTCCTTTGAATGTCATTTTTAAGTTCAAATGTGTCTCACAGGTATGGAACTTTCACCTCTCTAGTCCTGGTTTCATACACAAATGGATTCAATTCAACACTAATAATACTATTGTTGCTCTACCATGGATGCTAGTTTACACCTTTAAACCCAAATTAATGAGAGAGTTTTCATTGGCATATCCGTATTCTCATTCCCAATTCATTTCTAATCACAATGGGTTTTCTTTTGAATTCTTACCAAATTCACACATTAGTAGTACTTACCATACATTATACTTTTTGGGATCGAGTAATGGGTTGGTCGTATGTCTTAGAAATACATTTCATTATGTCTGTAATCCACTTACTCAAAAATGGGTTCAACTTCCTCCTACACCACATCAGAATGATTCCCAAAGACTCTCTACTCTCACTGGTTTCGTATGCGACTGTTTTACATCGCCCACCACTTGTTACAAGGTTGTGTGTATACCGCCATGGCATCGGGATTCAAATAAGTTTAGTATTCAATTATTTTCTTCAGATTTGGGTAAATGGAATTTCTATGAAGCTCTCTGTCCTGATGGTGTCAGTTTGCGATTCCCTCGAGGTGCCTCTGATGGGAACCCCAAAGAAGGTGTAATTATCCATAGGAATGTGTTGTACTGGGTTGATGGGCATAATAGAATGGTAGCTTACAATCTAGAGAACAATGAATCTGAATCTCGTCAATGTAGGTTGATTGATTTGCCTGTTGCCGGAATTGGTTGCGCTCATTGTCTTAAGGAATCGAATGGATCCATCTTTTATGCTCTTGAAAGTCAGAAGGAGACTCTATGTATCTGGGTGCTCCAGGAGGAGAACTTCCATTTGTTGCACAGCAATATTGATTTACATGATCTCTTTGCAGAAATGGCTATCAAATTAAGTCCACATTTATATGGTATTAAATTTTATGGTTTCAGTCCAGTAGACAGTAATGTGGTTATGATCGGCTACAAGCACTATATTTGGGCATACAATACTGGAACGAGAAAACACAACGAGCTCTGTCATCCTTCTTTCTTAGGTAACGAACATTCAGCTTCTGATACCGACTACCTACCTCTTGTACTCAAGGCAATGCCAACCATACTTCCACCTCGGTCTTGGTAACACACTTCCTGTCAGTATCTTTAGTTAATAAGGAAATAGTGTATTGTGCTGTCCTGGAAATGGTTATCCATCCGTCAGTTACTTTTGATTCTTCCATGTCAATTGTTTGGGATGGCATCTCCTAGACTTATATGATAAATAAAAGTTACAGGTCAATTGTTTGGGATGGCATCTCCTAGACTTCTATGGTAAATAAAAGTTGCATTTCCTTTGTAAGCAGTAGAATTAGATTGTTCAAATTTTGTAACTTCTTCATTGATATTGCTTTACTAAATATATCTTCGTTTTTTTCTTGTTCTTCATATTGCCAGTAGATATACACTCTTTGTCACTGTAAGGTGTGTAGGTCTTCATCCAAACCTAAATATGATAACTTCTTCATCGATATTGCTCTACTGGTTATGTTTCTTTTTTTTCTTTTTTTGTTCTTCGTATTACTAATAGATATATACTATTTGTCACTGTAAGGTGTTTGCAGATCGTCGTTATTTGCAACAATACAAGATTGATGAACCTTTAATTAGTTGGATATTGACAATTTAGCCTGGTGTTACGCAGCTGTTACTTCACCCTACCTTTGTTAGAATCCCAAAAACTAGGACATAGGGTGGTCATTTGACTATACCAGGTACAGGACGAATACACTAGAGTCTAGAAGGAGCTGAAAGGGTTTCACTAGAAACTGCAGTAGTTGCAGGAACAGGAATTATAGAAAAATGAAGCAATGAATTGATAAGAGGACGAGAAAACAAGGGGCAAAGCTGGTGTTATAAAACCCAAATAGAACGATAACAAGTTCCAAATTTCACTGATTAGCTCAATTTTGATAACCATTTCAATTCAGAGAAAAGAAGTGTTTTTTCAAAACATTTCAGATGAGTAAATGAATACTCTGGTTCGGGTTTTACCAAACCATGCATAACTCACATATCTACTGCGAAATTTGTCTTCTGTTTTTGTTCTTGTTATTGTTGGTGTTTCTTTACAACTTTTATATGCAGGGAACGCGAAAGCTGTAGTGATTGATGTTTCCATGGCGTTGTAGGGCTTGACCTTTTACCACTTGGTAATGTGATGATAAATGTTGCTAACATTTTGGATCAAGTGAACGACTACTCAAATTTCATCCAAGTGCTGCCTCAGAACACAAGACACAACTTGAATTTGTGACGAAGGGCAGGCGTTCTGTAGGACTACGCCTCTTGTATGATGTTGGAAAGAAATTAGTCTTGAGAAGGATTTTAAAGCTGCGTTAGTGGAGAATGCCAGATTGGGCAAAAAATGGGTGATGTGGATAAATTTAATTGGTTGATTTTTTGAAGAAGTCCTGCTGACTTTTTAGTATCAAGATAATTGATATTCAAAAATGATAGATGCACCGAAGTTTTTACACTTCGGTTTGCACCGGGTTCTAATAGCAGTGGCCCCCTGCTAAGCTCCAGGGGTTGTGGGGCCCACCATCTCTAATAGTCATAGAGCCCGGTACAAAACCGAAGTGTACAACTTCGGTGCATCTAGCACAGCTGATTGATATTTTGAAGGAGTCCTATTGACTTTTTATTGTCCATTAATGGTCGAAAACACATATCAAGGCTGTGCACAATGTTCTAGATCACAACAGATATTGAATGATTTGATTCCATTTCAAGATTTGCTAAATCGTTTAACCAACTAAACTAACAAACATAACTCAAAATTTTCAGTTTTTCTTGATTCTTGCCTTTCAAAAACACTCCATTGATGAAGAGAAAAGTTGTTGCTGTCATTGAATATCCCTGTTTCTTGCCATGGAAGAAGACATAAACCAGCTTTTCATGTTTCTTCTGCAACAATGTAAGTACTACTAATACTTTATTATCTTCTTTTAACTGTGTGTGTTTTCATAATTTTTTGGTATAGGGAATTCAATCCCAAGTTCCTGCACTCTTCTAATAAATTTCTTATTGTTTCTCCTGCAACTATGTTAGTTCATTATCTCTAATTCTATTCTGAATTCACCCTTTGCCCTTTGGGTTCCTGATGAATCTTGCTATAGTCATGCGTTTCTCTGTGCAACTCCAGAAGAAAGTTTTAGAAAATGCAAGAACTTTTCTTCCCCGCTGCCATGGACTTCAACATTTTTCTTCTAATTCTGTTCTCGTTTCTCCTACAGCAATGTGAGTTCTAGTAATTCATTATCTAATTCTATTAAGAATTCATTCTTTGGGTTCTTGATGAATCTAGATTGTTCTGTGTTCTTGGTTGTCTAAATTCTGTATTTGATATAGGAAATTTGGTTCAGCACTATTTGCATTGCCGAGAGACGGTGAAGAATTCTCATCTGACAATCAAGAAGAATCTATAATTCAAGAACATGAAGAACATTCGATTTTGTCGGATAATAGAGAGAAGCAAAACTTGATGAGGAGTTTCAGGTAATTTTGGTCCTGCGCGTTTAGTTTGTTCTTTCGAATTAGATTTCAAAGGTGGGTTTAATTCGGGTGCTTCTGAATAGGCATCAGCATGGTTGAAAGCAGAGGGACTTTATGAAGATCAATCACCAGATCAGTTTGTATCACGTATCTGACAACTGAATGTCATTTCATCTAAACAGGAAACTTTAATTTTGACATGAAAAAAGTACCATTTTATTCGGCTTCCGATTTTAGGACTATTATAATCTTGATACTTTCTGCCGTTACACAGATGAGATATGCTGGTAGCTACAAAAAAACCAATACGCCGAGCAGGTTAAACTATACTTACACTGCTAAAAATTAGTAAATGCCTCACATGAGTGTTGCTTATTGGCTTACTGTCGATGCAGGGTCGACAACGCAGTTTTTAGAACCATCCATGTGCATTATTGCTGTAAAAGAGGAAGGCGATAATGTGCTTAATGCCAGGGCCTGCCAGGCTTAAAAATGTCATTGAAACTCTGGATTTACGTGTCAAGTACCTGTGACAGCGGGAGAATTATCTTGGGGTGCATTATACTTGGATAATTTTCTAATTTTAAGTTAGCAATTTGGTGTTGGCAACACCCTAAGATTTTAATCCCATGATTTTCCAGGAATTTGTTAAGCCTAAGAATTTGTTTAGCACCTTCAGAAAATAGAGGATCACAGAAATATGGCATAATCTCAAACGTAAATGTTGCAGAAAAGTACGTCAAGAAGGTGTTGGAAGCAGCATGCTGAAATTTGAAAATGAAACTGCAAAAGAAGATGGTAAGGCTATCCATCCATCCTTTGATTGCTCAAGTTCTCTTCCACTCATCCAAATTGCACGCTTAGCTGCAAGGAGGAAAAACTAATGCAACTGATAATCCTATATTTGATGTTCCGGTATAAAGCAGGTATTCTTGCATGTCCGCCGGGATAACAAACCAACACTGGCACAGGAAAAATCGGATTTTCGGTAATAATACTGTAGAATGTATATGCTTATGCTTGTCTATATGTAAGTCCGGTCCATTTGTATTTGGGTCCATAATGTCCTGTATCCATATGTTACACTATAAATATGTGTCTCATAACCCTACAAGGTTAAGAGAGCTTTCATAATCGTTTATGGTATCTAGAGCCAGAACGATCTCTGTATCTAAAATCCTAGCCTCAAAACCTTTTCTTCTTCACAAACCCTAGCCTCAAAAACTTTTTCTTATTCTTTACTAACCCTAGTCTTCAATCTTTTTCTTCACATAACCCTATTCTAATCTTCTCTGCTTGTTTTTTCTCCTTTGACGAACAACAACCTCTGGCGAACAAACCGTGAACAGTACGTTCGTGAACAGTACTCCACTGTATCTGAATATATCCTAAAGATCAAAGAAATTTCTGACTCATTGGCTGCTATCCTCCAACCTGTCTTTGATCTTGAGCTCGTATCTACTACCTTGCGTGGCTTGGGTGCTGATTGGACCAGTATATACACTGTTGTTATTGCTAGAACAACCCTACCAACATTCACTGAACTGCATGCTTTACTTTTACACCATGAGTCTCACTTGCAGTATCTTCAAAATCTCCAACATAATGTTTCTGATCTACAAAATCCAACCTCCTTCTTTGTTGGTGCTTCGTCTGCTGGTCGTGGTAATGGTTCTTTTCGTGGCGAGGTAATGGTTCTGGTCGTGGCAACTGGAATCATGGAAATCGTAATACTTGGACTAATGGTGGTCGCAGGCACTCCAACAATGGTGGCTGGAACACCAACTATTCCAATGGCAACTGGAATACTGGTAATGGGAGAGGCTACAATGGTGGATTTCAGCACAATCCTAGACCCTATGGTCACGGATATTAAAATTCTGGCCGTGGCTCACCTGCACCTTCAGTCCTTGGTCCTCCTCCGCAATCATCCGTCACCTGTCAATGGTGTGGAGCTAATGGTCACACTGCTCAAAGCTGCATTCGTTTAACTCAAGCTCCAAACGTCGATCTGCCTCAGTCTTTCTCGGCTATGCACGTTCAATCCATGCCTTATGAAAACCATTGGTTTGCTGACACCGATGCATCTGCTCATATGACATCTGATGAATCTCACATGGTGAATCGAGTCGACTACAACGGTAATGATAAAATCCTTGTTGGTAATGGTAAACTCTTACCTATCTCAGGAATTGGTGATATTACTCTCACTTCTCCTTCATCTCGGTTGTTTTTGAAGAACACTCTTCATGTGCCTTCCATTGCCAAAAATCTCGTCTCTGTTGGACAACTTACACGTGATGCTGATTGTGTTTTTCTTTTTGATCGTGATGGTTTTTCTATTCAGGATCGACGAACGGGGGCTCCTCTGTACAAGGTCAAGAATGAAGCTGGCATGTATCCAATTTCCTGTCGTGTCTCCTCTCCAGTCCAGTCTTCTATTTCATCAGCCTTCTCTGCCACTACCATTGGCATTCGTGCGAATCCAGCTACATGGCACATGCGCTTAGGTCATCCAAATAGTAATGCTTTTCATACTCTTAAGAATAATAAACTCTTGTCTTTCAATTCTAGTTCTACTTCCTTTTCATCTATTTGTCCTAGTTGTGTTGGTGCTAAACACCATCGTCTTCCCTTTATGTCACGAACAGTTTATTCAAATAAAGTTGGTTCTATTATTCACTCTGATTTATGGGGCCCTGCACCTCTCCAGTCTAATTGTGGCTTTCGTAATTTTCTCTTATTTGTGGATGAATGCTCCCGTTTCACATGGATTTACTTCCTATCTGATAAAACTCAAGTGTTTCTTTGTTTTTTGGATTTCAAAGCCATGATTGAAAAGAAATTCTCTACTTCCATTCTTGTTTTGCAAACTGATGGTGGAACTGAGTATAGTGATCCGTTAAAATCATATTTAATTGCCAATGGCATACAGCGTCACTCTTCCTGTCCTAACACACCGTAAAAAAATGGTCTTGCTGAACGGAAAATACGTCACATTACAGAAACTAGTCGTGCCTTGATGTTGCAAAGTGGTCTCCCTGAGCAGTTTTGGGCTGAATTCTATGCCACAACTACTTATTTGATAAATCGACTTCCTATTCCTATCTTTTCCAACACTTCTCCTTTTTTTGTTGTGCATCAGCGCTCTCCTGATTATAGTTTGTCAAAGCCTTTTGATGTCGTTGTTACCCTCTCTTGTCTCACTTTCGCCAAAACAAGTTGCAACCAAAGACTCTTCCATGTATCTTTATTGGTTATAGTGATCGTCATAAGGGCTACAAGTGTTTAGAAGTCACCAGTAATCGTGTTTATATTTCACGTCATGTCATTTTTGATGAGTCTTTTTTTTTCCATATCCAACTGATATTGGTGTTTGATAGGGTGTAGAATACAACCTATTTATTATCTATTGTTTATGCTTTCTTTGCTATTTTTCTTGTGAATTATGTATTTTACGTGTGTTTTTGAGTTATTGGGTACTCTGGAGTCGCACGGAGGAAAAGAAGAAGGAATCACCCAAATTTGAGCAAAAAGGGAAAAAAGGTCATTTCAGGGGAGAACACTATCTGGAGCCCAAGCGAGGTTAAGGGGCATCTCTGATTTGGGAAAATATTAAGGCAGGCCCTTTGTTGGTTCAGGGCACCCATGGGGTGGTTCTTATCTTAGGCGTATGAATCCACTCCAATCATTCTCTAAACCTAAAATCGAGAGATGTTTTCTCTCTTTCACCACTTCTTTCACCTGAAATGAAAACGAAACAGCGGCTGCTGCTGTGAGATTCAGTGAGCTCGAGGAAATATGGGAGATCGATGAAGCTGTTGGGTTTGATTGCAGTCGATTTGCATCTGAGAAAAGCAAAGAGAAGAAGAATTAATGGGGTTCTGGTGATGAACAAGGAAGGTGGGTTTCATTCAGAGAAGAAATTGGAGATGATGAAGAACAGTTAGGGTTTGGTTCAGATCGAAGATGGGTTTTGATAAAAGATTCAGATGACCCAAATGATGTTGTTGATTGAAAGGGTAAACTCGATTCGAGTTTGTACTGATTCGAAGAAGAAAGTGGTACTGTGGAGATGGTGTTGAAGGTAATTTAGTGTTTGAAATATATTGCAGATGGTGACTTGATTGAATTGAAGGAAGAATTGAAGTTGGAATGGAGATGGGTTCTCCTCAATTTAGAGTTACAGAGAAGAAATTGGGGTTTTGAAGATGCTGCTGTCGAATTTTAGATGCAGATGGTAGGGGTCGATTCGAAACAAGAAGATGAGTTACAAAGAATGAATTAGAGGGTTTGAATCAAACAACAGAGATGTTGATTGAAGCTGTCATGAGTAGCTCGGATAAAGAGCTTGGCTCTGTTGCTGTGAAGAGAACACAGACAAGATGGTGTTGATGATGTTGTTGACTGCAAATATGAGATGGTGTTACATTGCTACTGAAATGAAACCACTTGAAGAAGCAATTGTGGTGTTTGAATGCTTAGATGTATGCTAGGTATGTTGCAGAGGAAAAATGGCCGGAATATCCTGTAAACAAACAGAACTCGGCCGGTTTTCCACTCCGGCGAGTTGACTCAGTACCGGCGATGACCGATCCAGACGATCCCGATGACCGATCCAGAACGAGTTCGAAGAGCCGATCCGACCCAGCGATTCAGCCAACTAAGCTCTGAATAAGACAGCTGATTGAGCTGACTCTCCCTTCCTTGACCTAGTCAACTAACAGAAGACTGTTATCTTGACCGTTAGTCCTAACGGTGGACTGACGGAATATTCCGTCGACGGGCAGAATTTTCAGGTGGCCGACGGTGACGGATTCCGGCTGATTTCCGACCAAAAACCCAGCTTTCCGGCGAGCCAAAATTACAGAATTTTGTATGGACTTCTCTCATGTGTGTGAAGACTTAGAATTGGGAATTGGATGAAAACTTGGAAGTTTTGGAGAATTGGACTAGAAATTGGAATATGGCTCAAATTGGGAAAGTGGTGTTATTATGGAATGTGGATTCTTTTCCTACAAAGCTATGGAGAGTATTGAAGCCTATAAATAAAAGAGTTCTCTACAACTTTACACACACATCTACTTTGGAGAAGGAGTTAAAGTGCACAAGGATTGGAGGAAGGAGAAACCATCATCTTTTCAATAAGTTTTTCTTTCTTCCTTAATTATTATTATTATTGTGTGAAATCCAAACTATGAGTAGCTAATTTTCTTATTGATTGAGGATGAATTCCTAGTTCTTAATATATGATTTGAGTTTTGTTTCAATTCTACTTTGAAGTTTTTCATATGATTATCGTTTGTTTTTACTAATATTAATGTTTATGATTGATTGATAGGTTGTTTGGAGTGCACGCTAAATTGATTTGTTAATTTAATCTAAAGCTAGTGAAAGTTAGGGAATACGTAATAGTTTCTTGACTCTTTACACAAGTAGAAAACACAAGACCTTGCGGAGGGATTCTGTGGAGCAATTGTGTGTGAAAACAACGCTAGAAAGTGGGCCAAGCGAACCGAGTCTAACTACTAGTACTAAACCTAAGTTCATAAATCTTAATACGTTCGGGGAATTACATCTTGTAAGCGAACCTCAAGGTGGTTCTTTTGAATAGAATCTGATAACTAAGCGAACCTGTTACTCAGTGAAATAAGGAATTTTGGGGTTAGATAAGCGAACCTGCTATCCTACGGTTGGTGATAATCTATGACTAATAAAAAGTGGAAAAGAACATAACTTTAATCATTGTTTTGCAGCGAAGAATGATTCCTTGATCTAATTTCTCTTATTTGATTCCAACTTACACTTTTGATTGCTTTATTTACTTTCTTTTTCTTTTAAAATCTTGAACCAATACCCCCATTTTTGTGACATTATAAGACAACTATAATCTCTTGCTCCTCGTGGGATCGATCTTGACTACCCTATATTACTTGTTAATTAGGTAGTAAAATATTAATTATTTTTTTGTGGTTACGACACGCATCAGTGTTAATCTTCACATTAAATCCACGTCTCCAGCTACACAAACTCTTCTCAGTTGGCCTAATTCGGTTGCATCCACTCACTTTCCCTTGTCATCATCACAGCTATGTACTTCTTCTTCTCCACTGTTTATTAATGTTGATCCCTCCAATACAACATCTGTTTCTTCTGAATCTTCTCTCCCTATTTCGACTTCATTGAATTCGTCTACTCCTATACAAGATTCACCTGTGCATCCATCTTCCTTGTCTCTTTCTACCTCTCTGTCTACTCCTATACAAGATTCTTTCGCATCTTCAGAATCTTTGCCTCCTTCTACACAATAATCTCCTGACTCTACAGCATTTGCGTCTTCTACTGTCTTTCCAGACTTGCCCAGTGTTCATGAGCCTCCAGCGTCGCCTACTAATAAGCATCCTATGTTTACCAGGCTCAAAGATCATACTATTCAACCACGCAGCTTTAAGGGTTGTTTTCCACTCGGTATCCTATTTTACAGTGTTTTATAACTCAGTACAATTCTCTCCCTATGGAGCCGACGTGTTTCACGACTGCTGCTAAATCTCCGGAATGGTGGGATGCTATGCTTGATGAAGTTAATTCTCTACTTCGTAATCGTACTTGGTCCCTTGTACCTCGTCGTCCTGGTATGAATATAATTGGCAGTAAATGGGTTTATCATGTTAAACAAAAGCCTGATGGTTCTCTTGATCGACGGAAGGCTCGCTTAGTTGCTAAGGGTTACTCTCAACAGTATGAGATAGAGTATGATGAAACGTTTAGCCCTGTCGTTAAGCCGGTGACTATTCGTTTGGTTTTGAGTTTGGCGGTTTCTTCTTCTTGGCCTATTAAGCAACTAGATTTTAAAAATGCGTTTCTTCATGGTACTCTTGATCAAGAGGTTTATATGGCTCAACCTCAAGGATTTGTTGATCCCAGTTTTCTTGATCATGTGTGTTTATTACACAAGGCTCTATATGGTTTAAAACAGTCTCCCCGTGCTTGGTATCATCGCTTTGCGTCGTTTCTTCTTCATCTGGGGTTTAAGTCGTCTCAATCTGATCATTCGGTGTTTATCAAGCAATCTTCTGCTGGTGTTATTATTATTTTGTTATATGTTGATGATATTATTGTGACTGGCAGTGATACTGTGGGCATTCAAACATTGCTTCCGTATCTACACTCTGAGTTTGCTATGACTGACTTGGGTGATTTGAATTATTTCCTAGGCTTGGAGGCTACTAGAACTTATTATGGCCTTACTTTGACACAAAACAGGTACACTTTGGATCTCTTAAGGAAAGTTGATTTAGCAGATTCCAAACCAGTCACTACTCATGTGGCTCCACGTTCTAAATTGCAGTCTGGTGATGCTCCTTTATTTTCTGATACAACTCTCTATCGAAGTTTAGTTGGTGGTTTACAATACCTTACCATGACACGACCGGATATTACCTACGCTGTCCAATCAAGTAAGTCAATATATGCATCGGCCTACTCAAACACATTTCATGGTTGTTAAGCGTATTCTTAGGTATCTTAAGGGTACATTATGTCACATAATTTGCTTCTGGCGTGACTCCTCTTTGCATATTACCGCTTATTCTGACGCTGACTGGGGTGGTGATCCTAATACTTCCCGATCAACTACTGGTTATTGTGTTTTCTTGGGCCAAAATCTGGTTTCATGGGGTTCTAAAAAGCGACCTACGGTTTCAACAAGCAAAGACCGAAGCTGAGTATCGAGCTTTATCATCTACTTCAGCTGAAATGATTTGGATAAGATACCTATTGCGTGATCTTGGTATTTATTTAAAGCAACCTCCTATATTATACTGTGACAATATCAGTGTTACTTATTTAGCTATTAATCCAATCCAGCACTATCGTTCCAAGCATATTCAAATTCATTACCACTTTGTGCGTGAACGAATTGCCTCGGGTCTTTTACAGCTACGCTACATCTCTACAGAACATCAGCTTGCAGACTTGTTTACGAAAGGTTTGTCTGTGTCTAGATTTCATTTACTCTGTAACAAGCTTTCCCGTTGTTTACCATCGGGTACAGCTTGAGGTGGGGTGTAGAATGTATATGCTTATGCTTGTCTATATGTAAGTCCGGTCCATTTGTATTTGGGTCCATAACGTCTTGTATCCATATGTTACACTATAAATATATGTGTCTCATAACCCTACAAGGTTAAGAGAGCTTTCATAATCGTTCAAATACTTTTACTGATCTATTTTTCCTTCAGTTTCTGATGGTTACTTTTGATCAATAACAATCTGGTCCAGACATGTTAAATTATCTTTTCACGATACTTGCAGAGGCGATTCCTCATCTGGAAGATCATAACCTATATTTTTGGTCCTCACCAGCGTATGATTGGTTTAAAAATTACATACTCAAAAGATTTTGTATATGATTGGAACCAGTTCATTATTTCAGCTTCCTTTTATAGTTTCTGCTCCAGCATCCTACTGCAGTTTCTAGGGAGCCCCTTTTAATTACACCTGGTTTTAGTTGGGGAGGGAGTAAAGCCCAACTAGCCAACCGTATAATAAGTTAATAGCCCAACTAGCAAGTGATGACTTTCCTAAATTAGCTAGAATCCTGGAACTACTACTTCCCGCCTTCTATAATTATTTCTTCGTCGGTTTCCTAGTTTTAGTATCACTACAAATTATTTTATTATAAATAATAATGAAATGCCCTTGCGTTCTTGAAGGAGCAAATAACAATGAATATAATTAATTCAATCTTCAAATTCAGGTGTGTTTCTAAGGCATGGTTATCTTTACTATCAAACCCTAATGTGGTATAAGCTCGACACTTCGTTATGGACATTAGTTTATGTTGGTACTATCATGCCAGCATTGCCATGAATTAAATTCTCGTTATCATATCCCGAGTTTGAATTCGAATTTTTTTATCTCATCATCAAAGAGGGTTCTCTTTTGGATTTTTAAAGAAAAACTATGACTTGTCGATTATTATACAAGGCTTAACAGATGCATTGTTTGTTCTTGGGTTAATGGGTTGGTTCTTAGCACAAATGATTTGTTGGAAATTTTAATAGAAATTAAGTTAGTTACAACCAATTTGTGAAGGGTTGTGTCTATTCATATAAACCCTTTCAAGGGATGTGTCTCTCCACCAAGGGATGTGACTTTTCATGAAAGGACTTATCCAAAAGTCACATATAGATCTATATAAACCCCACATATTCTCCTTTTCAAAGATGTTTTTTTTTTAGAGTCATAAAACTAGTACTAGAAATTTAAGAGTTTGCATGTGTCTACAAGAGTTAAAGAAGAGTTTGTGCTACATCCATTCGCGTTCGCTGTTCGGTGTTATCGAAGTGCTGCGAAAAACATCGAGGTATTGTTGAATGTTGGAGACATATGCCGCTAAATCTGTAACAACATTATATACAGGGCATCAAATATCTTAAGAAAAGAGATTACTCGCCTCAATACACCCAAGTAAGTTTGTTTAAGTTTTGTGATTGATCATCTCTTTTCTATCATTCTTTTCTTGTTTTGTTTTTGGTATTACGAGATGTAATACATAAGTAAAAACCGTGTTACAAAGAGTTTTAAGGGATCGGTGAATAATACACGAGTCGTATTATTGGAGAATCGGTAACGAAGATACTTATCCAACATGATTTAACTTATCCGATGACTTATTGTGTTTGTAATCCACCGAGTAAGAAGTGGGTTTTACAGGGCTGTGAATATTACCCGTACCCGGACCCTGTAGAAACGGGTCTTGTTATGGGTCCTATAGTTGGACCCATTAACAACTTAAGAACCGACGGGTAATTACCCGATTGGACCCGAATTTTAACGGGTCCAAACGGGTAATACTCGTCAGGTACCCGCTGGTAATGGATACCTAGTTATTCTAAATTTTATTCTTCTTTTTGGCAAAATCATAAGTATTTTGTTAGCTTTGGCTAAGAATTTTTTTTCTTCCATTTTCTATTTTTTTCATACATTTAATCTTTATTTAATACATTAATAAAGAAACAATAATTATTTTTTTATTACATTTAATCTTTATTTAATACATTAATAAAGAAACAATAATAATTTATTGTAAAAAAAATTAGAATCAAGCCAAAAAGAAAAAGATACTAAGTTTTTGAAAAAAAATTTATACCTAATGGGTACTCGGAACCGACGGGTACCCGAGATTTTTAACGGGTCCGGTTCTGGGTCCGGAACCAGACCCGATTTTTATAAGATGCATCCGGGTCTAGTGATACCCGGGAGGAACCAGACCCATTGACAGCCCTAGTTTTACTCCTACCACCACCAAAAGTAAAATCATTGTTTTTAACTGGTTTCATGTGTGATGAATGTTGTCTTTCATCATCACTAGTTTCTACGAGTTATAAGGTTATTCGTGTACCGGAAGTTGAAGGAGCGAGCTCATTCAAAGTTGAAATATTTTCTTCTGATTCGGGTGAATGGAAAGTCTATGATATATGTCCCCCCAATGTTGCTTGGATATATTCACTTGGGACAATCTTGTTACCAATAATGGTGTTTTCTACTGGATGCAAAATTACACAAACAAAATTCTTGCTTTCAATGTTAATAGAAACAACAACAACCATGGAGCTTGTGCCAATGAATGTAGGTTGATTGAATTGCTTGACCAGGCTATGAGTTATGACACATGTCGGAGTTAATGTCTGGGGGAATCAGAAGGATTGATATGTCACGCTGTAACCAGATATACAGAGAGAAGTTTGAGTGTTTGGGTGCTCGAGGAAGACTGGTACTAGCACAAGGATATCAAATTCGATGATATGGAACAAATGACATCTTTGTTAGTTGGAGTAGAAAGTACGGTCGATTTGATTAGAATAGTTCAGGTTTTAGGTTTCAATCCGGCTGACAAAAATGAGGTTATACTCTACTACGAGAAGTATATTTGGGCTTACAACATCCGAACCAGGAGATATGAACAACTCTCTCATCCTTCTTTCTTTGGGAGAAATCCTTCAGCTCCACATATGGGACTTTTTTTACATTTGCTTTAAGGCCAAGGCCGACAATAATTCCACCCTTCTCTTGGTCAAACACAAGCCTATTTAGAGGCTCAAGACCTAAGACTTTGGAATTACGGATACATTAGAAGAAAGGGACTTCCACTTGCATGGAATTGCTCCACTGGTAGTTTTAGTCAATCCAATTTTATTTCTAGGAATTACTGGTTAATCCAGTATTGGGAAACCCGGTTAATGTGTGGTCCAGCAAAAAATAAAAAAACCATCGTTGGTCCAAAAACATGTTTTTGAACCATATTTTTTATGCTTTCATCCAGCACACGTGCAAGTTGTTTGAACCCGTAATTTGTATATACCCAACGTACCCTTCTGCAACTGTATATAAGAAGGAAATCAAATTCGAACTTTCTTTCCTCTTTTTTTCTTCATCTCAGATCCAAATCTCTCACTGCTCTGCTGCTGCGTTTTTTGTGTCTCTCGCTCTCTGATGTTGCTGGTGTCTTTCAATTAGGTTTTCCTCAGATTCGAAGTAGGTTTATCTCAGATTCAAACAAGGTATTTACTATAAACTATATCTCTCTGCTGCTGCACTGTATTTTTTTTCCTTGAAATCATGATGAACAATTAGGTTAAATAATTTTCTATGATGTACATTGTTAAATTTCTTTATCAATTCAGTTTACGATGATGTACAATTAGGTTAAATGATTTACATTGTTCAATTTAGCTTTGTTTCGTTTTTTAAGTAATTTTTGTAATATGTTTTTTGTATTTTTGAGATATGTTGTTCATTAGACAGATCGTGTAGTAATTTTCAATGCAAATCGTTGTAAACTGATTTATATTCATCTGTGATATGTAGTTATAACAAAATTATCTTCATCTTTGGAATACATATAACTAGTATGATTAGTACTATCAATACTGATAATAAAACATACAACATACAAATATGTATTACCATGTTTATCCTACATTACATACCAATACGAGATAAACCTAATTGAAATACATATCAATACGTACTGCATATCCATTCAGAGACTCAGTACATGTCAGTACGTATTGATGTGCAATATGTAGTACACTTCAAATACTTACACAACAATATGTAAGTATCATTCTAAAAGAAGTATCAGACAACATATTCATATGTAGTACACACTTGATAGATGATATGAAAGTATTTTTTAACCCACTACATATGAACTGAGTATATGTTAATTTTTGGATCATTTTTTACAGGGTGAACATGTCTGACGTTGCCCACGATTCAAATATTGCTTCATGTACACCATAAGCAATATCACTTTGGATATTTGGTTACATCGTGTTCGACTTTAGAGGATTTGAAATTTTCCATCTGTAATTCGTGGATCTGGTTGAATCCATCAGCTATTGTCGTTAACTATGTCTATAATAAAGTGATAGTTCATATTCTTGCTAATGTATCGTTCCAAAGCCTTGTTGTATTACATTCTGCAAAGAAATCGTCTTTCTTTGATTTGCATGTGGATGTTATTTCATCTGGCGGATCTAGTTCTTCTAGGCGTATGGATGTTGACAGTAATGCAGACTTAGTTGTCAGTGCAAAAAACGGTTATTTGAAAGATGGTAAAGAAGTTGCAAATGTGCTTTTTTCAGATGGCTGGGAGAACATCTTTGAGGATACAAAACAATTATTCTATGGCGGTGTTAATGATGTACGTATAGCTTGCGAAAAAATACTGCACCAGAACTGGATATAAGGTAAAGAAAATAAAGAATGACCTTGATAGATTCACAGCCGTATGCAGCGAGAAAGATTGTTCGTGGAGGCTTCATGCAACTGCCATTGGTAGTTCTATTGATGTTTTTAAGATAAAGGAATATATGGGGAGGCACACCTGTGGCGGTGGTTATATGTTGAAGGATCCAAAAGTTTCGAGAAAGATTATGAACAATTTAATTCATGAGCGAGTCAGGCACAACCCTCTCATAAAGCCATCAGAAATTGTAGATTATGTTAAAGTTGGTGGAGGGATCAACATAAAGTATCACCACGCATACCATGCACTTGAGTTATCACATCAACAGATTTTTGGAGATGATGTCAAGTAGTATATTGATCTTGCGTGGTGGGTGAATGCAGTTAGGGAAACAAACCCCGGGTCATATATTGACTCGACTACAATGATGCAACACATAGATTCAATAGACTTTTTATTTGCTTTGGTGCTTGTAGAGAGGGCTATAGATTCTGTCGTCCGGTGATTTTCCGTGATTGTACATTTCTTACTGGGACTTTTAGAGGAGGTATCATGGCGACAACATGTCTCAACGACAATCAAGGTAAATGTGTTTTTTTTTTCATGCGACAACATGTCTTAATATGTATTTTCCATTTCTGTAACAATACAGGGAAATATAACTAGTACAACTAGTATTGTGTATGCTTTAAAAAAAAAATAGTAATATAGAACAAGGACTACATGTTGATATGTAGTGTCTCTGGTAGTTATATTACGGGTTGTTTTCCTTTTAGCAGTTTCTTAACATTAATGATAATTCCTTTTGAAGATTTTTATCCCCTTGCATATGCATTAGTTTCTGGTGAAACTAATGACAATTGGGAATGGTTTTTCAAGAATCTGAAGGAAGATTTAGATGATGATCGCCCAAACACTTTTATGACTGACCGAGGTGAAAGGTTGGTTAAATATATTCCCATAGTGTTCCCTAATTCTCATCAAAGCTATTACTACTTCCACTTGGAAAAAAATTACCTATCGCAAAGTCTGACGAAAAGTATAAAGAAGTGACTGATTCTTTCTGAAAGGAAACATATGCGCTTCCTGTAAGATACGAGGAAGCTCTTCAAGAAATGGTAAATTTGGGAAGGCCTTGGGTTGCTGACTACTTCTGCAATATTCCAAGGGAAAAGTGGTCCAATGCGTTCTTCAAGGGCTGTAGGTATGGTCAGACTTCTTCAAGGGTTGCCGAATCGTTCAATAATTGAATTAACCGTGAGAAGAAGTTACATGTGTGTGTGTTCATTGACAAGATTAGGTTTGCATCAGTTCCCTTAGTCACAGTACAAGCTTATATGTAGTGTTAATATTTTATTAGTTTCTTTTGTAACAGTACAAGCATGTATGTTCTGTTAATCTACGTATAATGTAGTATAATACACTTGCTCTTTCCTTGTCGTGTAGGCTACGTATTATGGAGTTGATGTCAGAACGTCGCGAAGAGAGTGTCTTGATGAACCCAGAACTACTAACCCATATGTATCAATCCTTGCTTGAACTACACATTCAAATTAGCCGTCCCTGGAAAGTTAGCCAGTCAGATGCTAACCTCTTTTAAGTACATTCTCCAAGGTTAGCATTTAGCCTTAATCTCCAGTATGCCTGGTCCAGATGGTTTTACGGCTGAATTTTTCAAGAGTTGTTGGGGAGTTTTGAAAGATGATCTTTTAAATCTTATCAAGGATTTCCACAGATATGAATCTATTGACTGGAGGTTTAATTACTCTTTCATCATCTTAATTTTGAAGAAAGAAGATTCTTGTACTCTTAAAGACTTTAGACCGTTAAGTATTATTGGCATTGTGTACAAAATTCTGTCTAAATTGCTTGCAGTCAGGTTGAAGAATGTTATGCCCGATATTATTTCTTAAGGAGCTTTCATTCATGGAAAGAAAATTCTTGATGGAGTACTCATTGCTAATGAGTATTTAAATAGTAGATTGAAATCTAAGAAGCCTGGGATCCTATGTAAGATTAATATGGAGAAAGCCTTTGACAATGTAAATTGGGAATCTCTATTTACAATTATAAAAAAACACGATTTTGGCGATAAATGGATTTCTTGGATTAGATGGTGTGTAACTTCTTCGAACTTGTTGGTCCTTGTGAATGGTAGTTCTACGGGGAAATTCAAATCGAGTAAGGAGCTACGACAAGGAGATTCGCTGATTAATGATGCAGTGGCAAGAGGACAACTATCGGGTTTCCAAGTAGGAACATGAAACAATTATTTCTCATTGATGCGAATGTGGAAAAAGTTAGGAGAGTTTTAGTAATTTTGGCGGTTTTCGAAACTATTACAGGCTTGAAGTTAAATTTGGAGAAATCTACTATATTAGTGTGGGTGCAGATTGTGTTATTGATGTCCTAACCAGAACTAATTTGGTCCATGTAATTTTCTGGTTTTGTAAAAAATGGCCCAAGTGACATTTAAAATTATCCCAAGTTCCCAACTATAATTTGAAACATTTTGGTGTTTCTAATTATTGAATCTTATGTTGTGATACTATGTGGTAGCCGTTCAAAGAGATAGTAACACGGTCCCACAAAAATAAATCATAAATTAGGTGAACTTAGCCGTTCAAAGACTAAGGAAAAGAATACAAAGATCTTGCTGTAAAGTTGTTTTTATTTTAATGGTTAAAATACACATAATTTTTCATTCCTTATCAAATTTGATTACTATGATTAAGAACTTAAAAATAATTTATTTACTTCTTTTGGTTTTTTTATATAAGATAGATAGACCGAAATTATTCACAACTACTATCATTTTTCTATTTCTACCTCCATTTCTTGCCGTTTTTTTCCTTTTTGAATCGATAAAGAGTATGGTTCTGACGAGTTTCGAACTCAGGTCGCTAGTACCATCACCCAATCACTTTATCATTGTACGTACTACAGTGATATTAGCTATTGTGTCTCTTCACTTCTCTTACGATGACAGTGTTGAATCCTAGAACCCTTGTAATTTTGTTTGAAATAGTAGTAAGGATTTTATACATTGTGTTTCAAGAGAAAAACTCTCAAGATAAAACATGATACTTGCTTTAAAGTAAAAAAAAAAAAAAAAAAAGGTAACGCGTTGCGTTTTGCTCACTTAATGAACTTTTTTCCGCGTTTGTCAATATTGCGTTTTGTTTGAAATAAATGACAAACGCTTCTTCCCTTATTTATGGATTCAAATGTATGAAGATCATAAAGATTTGAAAGGAGGTGGACTATTTTGTTCAGTGTTGTAACATTTCTTTGTCTATAATAAAAACTCAGAAAATGTAGATGATTATCTTGAACTCGAAAGGATGTTTATAGTTAATGGGTCAAACGTTTTATTTCTCATATTGGTTAGCTTGAAGCATTAGAAGATCTTGACAAAGCATCACATTATGAATGGGGCTCTGCAATTTTAGCAAAAATGTATTGTGGGATGGATCAAGTGTCCATAGGTATACGTAACTTCACCGGTTTCTGGGGCATCATATAGGTAACAATATCCAAATTATTATTATTAAATTTAAAGAATTTTTATGAACAAATGTAGATTAAGTCAAAATATTAATTATAGAGTAATAGAGGTATACCTACTTCTGTGTTGGTAAATCAATTCTTATAGACAATACCCATAACCTTAAAACATGCAATACAATTATATCTACTTCTCGAGCGACTCGGGAGCACCATCTCTCATTATAAGTAGTTTACCTAAATCAGCATTAGTTTCACACTTCCCAAATATCTCCACATCCGAGAACAGTCTGGTCTGGTCTATTGAGTCAAAATATTTAACGAGATCAGTAGCGTTAGTAACTGTGCAATTCGTTGGAGACCGCGGAAGTAAAGGAACGAGATGGTTTTTGGAACTAGAAAGAAGGAGGAGAATGAAATTATTGATCTTATTAAACAATTTGTAGTTGTATGGTCTTCTGATTCCGATATATTTAAGTTTGTCTCTCCTAATCTAATTTGGAGTATAATTGGAAGACTCTTATGATTGAGCAACTCCTTTTGCTATATGTTCGTACCCAAACTAAATTCTAGGCACAAAACACGATTGATTTTATGTTGATGGAATCAAATTAGGGTTATGAAACAAATTGAAGAAAAGTAAAAGAGACACAAGAATTTAACGTGGTTCGGCAAGTGTTGCCTACATCCACGGAGGAATCCCATAGGGGAGTAATTGTATTGATGTGTGATTACAATAATTTGGTTAGCTAACCTAGAATTCCATGTAGGAATAGAAATTCCATCCTCCTAGTTGGACTTTTAGCCTTTTATTTATAGGCAAAAAACCCTAATCTAGTTCCATAATAACCCTAGATTTGTAGTTATTAAAAATAACCACATGGATTCGTACTTATCCTTTAATATTTATGTCTATCCTTGAAGATCCATGTCTATCTCGAGAGATATTTGTATATCTTCACATGATTTGATTTTATCTTGAAAGATCCTTGTTTATCTTCATAGAATTTGTATCTATCTTGGAATATCCATGTATATCTTCCCAAGATTTGTGTCTATCCCAAAATGACTTCTATAATAAGTCATTTGGGCTTCCATAATAAGCTAGACTGGGCTTCCATAATAAGTCCTCTGAGTTTCCTCAATAAACCCAAGTATTAGTTTCCTCAATAATCCTCCGGATAAGTCCGGTCTGGGCTTTTGGATTCTTCTTTAACGGGCTTTTTGGACTTGATTCACGGGCTTCTAGTGTATTTTATACACAGTACAAACACTATGCATAAAGGTTTCTTCTTCTTTTATATAATATAACATTTTTCTTCCCAAAAAGAAAATGGTTCAATATATCAACATAAAACATAACAGAATGTGACGAAGTAAATCGATGGAAGGACTTTGATCACCCATTTCATGTGCAATCGGTGAGAGCATGTAAAGCGACACACGAAAAGCCAATCACTACACAGTTAGTCCAAAACCGAACCGATTCAGCTGGCTAGTTTGGTGCCAATCACACCTGACCTAACCCAAGAGCCAGCTGCCAGCCTGCCAGCCAAATTTCCACTTATGACTTAAAGCCGAAACAGTCGCGTCGGTATCGGTCTTTCTCAGTGTCCCTTCAAAAGAGTCAAAAAGCAGAAGCCATAATCATTTTTATTCTTCTTCATAAATAAAATAAATATCTCTTTCTCTAATAAAAATTTCTAGGTCAAAATCCGCAGCACTGGTGCAAAAAATTGAAAGAAGATCTTCAATCTTCAATCATCATCATCAATCACCATGACATATACATCTCATCTGATTCGTCATTCCAGAAAGGTAATTATCTCAGATTCTCGATTTGTATTCAGAATCTCAATTTTTGATTCACCATTTTCAGATTCCTGACCTAGTTTTTTCATGATTTTTGACTCAATTTTGATAACCTGTTCGATTCCAGTTAAAGCTTCTGCGAAATGAATCTTCTTCTTCTTCTGTTCTTGTTCGTATGTTTTCGACAGAGGTTAATTCCTCTATTAAAAGCGACAGTAAGTAATCGTAATTTGATCTGAAATTGGGTTTAGTTTTAGCTAAGATTGTAGAATTTTCAGATATGGTGGCTTTAATTTGGATTCATATATGGTTATGTTTTAGATCTTGTGAGGATTAATCAACAGCCTGGGAAAATAAATGGAGGTTCAATTGGAGCTTCTTCGATTCGAAGCGTATCTAATAGAATGAGAATTGGGAATAATTCGATTTCGAGAAATTCTTTTTCGAGGTTTGTTGTGGTGAATTCTCTATTTTGAGTTGCCAATTTTTGTTTTTTCATGAGGAATTATGGGTTTTTTTATTCTGTGTTTTCATTTTGTAGTTCGCAATTGTATTCGAGAAGAGGTTTTGCTACAGATTCAGGTATGGTTGTGGTGTATGATGTTTGTTATGTTCTGGATTATGAAATTTAATGTGAATGTTAGTGAAAGTGTGTTTCTGCTGGTATCTCTGGTTGATCGTTTTTGTTTAGCAGTTAGTTGACGTCTCTAGCTATCTTTGCTCGCTTTAAATTGGTCATAAATGAAATTATACGTTATCAAATGAGGTACAATTCTTTTTTAAAGAATCAATTCACACAGTAAAATAGTGGAAGAATCTGGGAATATGTGATCGTTGTCTCGTTGAGTCCCTTTTTCGGGTTAGACATATTGTTGGCTGTTTTCTTGTTAGAATGATCTTGAGATGCAGAAAATCTTCACATATAACCATTACTCCCTTACCTCTGGAAGTATTTCTTGTTTCGCACCTCTGCACGGTCTATATATATTTTATAATGCCATTTGAGTTGATAATTAGTTGTTTAAATTTATAATATTATGCTCAATTTCGTTTTCAGATCTTCCTCCGCATCAAGAAATAGGAATGCCATCTCTCTCCCCTACAATGACTGAGGTAGATTACCCTTCTGTTGCGCCTGACAACATTTAAGCTGCATCCAGTTTTTATTTTTTTCTGATAAAACTCTTTAATAAAATATACAGGGTAACGTTGCACGGTGGTTGAAGAAAGTAGGCGATAAAGTTTCTACTGGTGAAGTACTATGTGAAATTGAGACAGTAAGTTCTTGTTATACGATGATACTGTCTGGCTGAGTACTTTGAAGGTTGAATTATGCGCCTAGGCCTTGACATCTCACACTTTTTCTTAATGTGCCTTTCTAAGGATAAAGCGACGGTTGAAATGGAATGTATGGAGGATGGGTATCTTGCTAAGATTATCCATGATGATGGTGCCAAAGAAATACAAGTTGGCGAGGTACTTATCTAATACTAATACACTTTATTTATTTATTGTGTGTGTGATAAATGAAAAAGAATTATCTTTGGCTAAAACATTATTAACATATGCTCTTGATCAAACATCACTGGTTTTCCCTCTTTGGTCCATTTTAAGGAGCAAGTTTAGCTGTTTAGGATGTATATGTACCGAAAACCACTGAGTAACCTGTGCTATTGGTTCACGATTGTGTTTCACTTTGACCAGTTAACCAGCTTTCAACCATTCATCATATTAGGCAGATGGTTTATGCCTATCTGTATGTGGTAGTTTCTCTTTTTTCAATTTTTGTTATGTTGCACAAATGTGGAGGAAGGGTTTTATCGGATTTTGTGTTAGTCCTGTTTCTAGCTGTTCAAAACATGATCTCCTGTTATATATTAATATTGTAGTGTGCTGTTTTCTCTATTTTATAGGTGATCGCTATTACAGTCGAAGAAGAAGATGATATTGCTAAGTTTGCTGATTACAAAGCTTCATCAGCTGCATCCAGTGGAGAGGCAAAAAGCTCACCTGAACCTTCCCCACCCAAAAAAGAGGCGGAGCCCGTGAGCTCGCCAGAGCCCGTGAGCTCGCCAGAGCCAACAAGTTCAGTGGCTGCTGAACCTCCTCAATCAGAAGGTCGCAGTTTTGCTAGCCCTCTTGCAAAAAAACTGGCCGAAGAGAACAACGTTAGTCTTTCTTTTCAATTGCTACAACAAAACTCTTATTACTCAATATCAAACGAACTCATTATGGATTTCTCGTGTCCTGAGCATTTGGCATCTTTTTTTTTTTGCTTTCTTATGCAACCACTTTTGTTGGAATATTTATGCTTTTTATATATTTGAATCTACTTCACAATAGGTGCCTATTTCAAGCGTTAAAGGCACAGGTCCTGATGGCAGCATTGTGAAGGCTGATATTGAAGACTACTTGGGTATAGTTTTTTCAATGTTGTTTCCTGTGTATTGGTCATTTTCTTGGTTGGGTTCCTTTTGAGTATCAATGAATATGTTGCTCAAGTTAAGATTTCACCTAATGATGTAGCTAGCAAGGCATCAGCCCCCAAAGCTAAAGCCACAGCACAGGCATCTAATTTGGATTACACCGACCTTCCACACACTCAAATAAGAAAGGTAAAGTTTTTCTTTTGCATGTCTTAGCGTTAAGTGGGACAGAGCTGTAGCTGATATATATACTTTTGCAGATCACAGCTTCGCGTCTGCTACAATCAAAGCAAACTATTCCTCATTATTATTTGACTGTTGATTCTTGTGTCGACAAACTAATGGAGTGAGTATCAGTTGTGGAAAACAAAGTTTTATGTTTCTTCTGTTCTTGTGATGTGGTTTCTCCTTATTTATGGTTATTAATATTAAGTGTTTATTTTTCTGGAAGATTGAGAAGCCAACTTAATTCCGTCCAAGAAGCTTCTGGTGGGAAACGGATCTCAGTGAATGATCTTGTAGTGAAGGTAACCACTTTCGCTGTTTCTGTAAGGCAACTGACTAAAAGACGTTTACTGAAAGGACAGTGCATTGACTTATAACTGCAACTGCAGGCTGCTGCTTTGGCTCTTCGCAAAGTTCCTCAATGTAACAGTTCCTGGACAAATGATTACATCCGCCAGTAAGTTTATATGTCAGTGTTATTATAATATACTTTTAGTTCTAGTAAATGTTTATAACATTTTCCAACGGCCTTTAATCCAGGTACAACAATGTTAATATTAATGTTGCTGTTCAGACAGAACATGGACTATTTGTTCCCGTTGTCAAGGTGAGTGTTGGCATCAGTTGGACAGGCTCAAGTGTCTTTTGGTTGCATCTTGAAGAAATTGTTTCTTTATGACATACTGAGAGGTCCCTCTGTTTTTCCAGGACGCAGACAAGAAGGGTTTGTCCAAAATCGGTGAAGAGATCAAACAATTGGCTGATAAGGCGAAGAAAAATAGTTTGAAACCTGATGATTATGAGGTTAGTGGGTTTGTCAAATTTCTTTTTATTAATTTGAGGCTTTTAGCAACTACATCTGGTCAGGATGTAAAATGTCAAATTGATATTGTTCATAGGGAGGCACGTTTACCATCTCAAACCTGGGAGGGCCTTTTGGAATCAAACAATTCTGTGCTATTATCAGTCCTCCTCAAGCTGGAATTCTTGCTGTTGGATCAGGTAAGATTTTATGCAGCAACTCCTTAATATTCCTAATGGTTTGTCTCTTCCTTTACTAATTTCTCCACCTTCACTTTGAGCAGCTGAGAAAAGAGTGGTGCCTGGAGCTGGTCCTGATCAATTTAAGTTTGCCTCTTTCATGCCGGTCACACTGAGCTGTGATCACCGTGTAATTGATGGTAGGTAGCTCAAACTAAGAAACAAAGTATCCCGATTTGTTGTTTAAATTTTTATAATCATCACAGAAATAAATCAAACGCAACAGTGAGGCGATAGTTTCAATTTCAATTTTGTTGTTCTCTTAATAACCTGATCATCTATTTGTTGCCATGTTTGATTAAAGGTGCGATTGGTGCTGAGTGGCTAAAAGCTTTTAAAGGCTACATCGAGAATCCAGAAACCATGTTACTCTAAATCACTTCCTTTCTTTCATTGAAGAGATATCTATCACATTGGTTTTGAAGAGGAGACTGCAATATGGGTACAAATAATTCTCTCTCTTCTAGAAGGTTTTGCTGTAGTTTTTGACCGTAAGTTTATCGACTTTCCTGTCAGAATATTCTTTCATCTGTGATGTGACTCAACAAGCAGTCTCACAACTAAACATGCTTATACCAAAACACTGATGAGCTGAAATTTTCCTTGCTGTAGTATTGAGGTGTCATCACACCCCCCATAGTCAAAAATAAATTTCATTCTGATCCTATGTAATTTAGTATTATCATATTCATAACGTCCACAGCGGCATGTGTAGATGATTTCCTCAGATTTTGGGACGTCACCCTTCAGTTGACTTTCTAGTTTCGTTTGTGATTTGCCTGCTGAAGGTCCTCAGTAGTCAGTATTATATGTTTACATTTTAGACCTGACTTTGCTTGTCAGATTTACACATGCCATGCCAGTGGTTATTCAGATTTCTAACATACACAGGCTACAGGATCAAATGGGTTCTTGGCTTTGAACTTAGTATATAATATTAAGGTTTCAGTTCCAACATCTGAAAAGGTAATTTCTTCGCATTGGCCTGCGCCTGCCTTGTCTTTTGATGACACTGAAAATGCTCTTCCAACAACTAAAAACCTAAGTCAAAAAAGATATCAACCTCATAATAATCACTTTCATCTCTTTAGATCGTCTTACGTAGTTAGTAAAGAAATTAGATGCCGTACGTGTCCTCTTCTCAATTTCTTGGAAACAAATTTACTATTATATGTTAAGGCATAGATTCATAGAACAAATCTACATCCATTAGTCATGTTTAACTCTAATTGGTGTGATTATAACCAAATAATATTCTTGACTCGCTAACATGATGCTTATATTTTTATTATATGCAATAAAGCAAAGATTCCATAACCTACTACTTTTTCTTACTCCCTTGCAAATCTTCCCATCAGATGTATAAATTAGGATATCTCATTGGAATATTAATCATAAAGAACGCAAATCTGCAATAGATTTCCAATCTCAAAGGAAAAGTTGCCGAAAATTCACAAAATCTTTGATGTTCTTTATATAATTCCTTTCAAATCTCTCATTTAACATATGATCAATTGAAGATGGCACATTGGGCATATTGGGAGGCATAACTAAAAAAAAAGGTGAACACGAGACACATTCGTCGTTACCTAGCCTTATATAAACCGTATTAGGTGATCCCTTTGCGGATTCGTACCCCCAATACTCATCAACCATTAGCTTTGCTCTATCTGTCATTGGCTCCGACCATATAAATAGTCCTTCAACGACCCTTTGGAAAAAATATCAAAAATTGATCAAATAATTTATTTAGATTTAGCTAATTGTAATATCATGTTCATAATGCGAACACCCCCCATATTCAAAATAAATTTCTATCCGATCCTCTGTAATTTGGTAATATCATGTTCATAATGCGAACTCTCTCTCTCTCTCTCTCTTCTCACCATTTTTAACTTTTGCATCACAAATTTATGCCTATGTTTACATTTAGCTTGTCAGATTTTCACATCCGACCCAATGCTAAATTATTCCGAGATCAGATACATGGGTTACAGCATCAATATCGAAGTCGATATAAATTGAGATTCATTGTTTGAGTAGAGTCTTTCAGAGTGGGTTCTTGGCTCTGAGCTTAGTATAATATCAAAGATTTTACTTCCAACATCTGAAAAAGTAATTTCTTGGCATTAGCCTTCCTTGTCTTTTGGTGACACTGAAAATGCTATTCCAACCACTAGAAACTCAAGTCAAAAAGATATCAACCTCATAATCACTTTCATCTCTTCAAAATCATCATACGTAGCGGACTGCGATTGGCTGTTGATAAAGGAATTAGGTGCAATGCCCTCTTTTTTTTCCTTTTGAAAATAACATGATCCCACTAATCAGGTTTTAGCTCTAATTAGTGTGATTATAATAAGTCACCAAGGTAAATTTTGGTTTAATGCACCATAACTTTATTCTTTCTTCCATGCAAATCTTTGCATTAGGTGCTTATTATTGGAGGAAAAAAAATATAAACAATGCAAATTGCAAAAGATATTCATCTCAAAGGAAAGTTGAGCGAAATTCATTCAAATCCGTACGAATCTCTCATTTAACATATGATCAATTGAAGCCAATAAAAGGTAAACACGAAACCCATTCGTCATTATGGGGCTGCTTACTGACAATAATAAATTAGTCCAAGCAAGAATCTGCAAATACCTACATAGCCTTATATAAACGGTATTAGGTGCTCCCTCCATGGATTTATACATCAAAACTCATCGAGCATTAGCTTTGCTTTCCCTCTGAGCTTCTTCAATAACCTTGAAAAGTCCACGCTAGCTAGGGCAAGTATAGGGTAGTTACTAGTACCCGGAGGAAGCCGAGGGCTACCTATGGTATGAAGGAGGATCATTTCCAGCAGAAGGTATGTATGTATTTATGGAAGGTGCGTGACAGAAGAGAGTGAGCATACATGGTTCATTTTCTTGCAAATTCGACATGCTTGAAGCTCTGTGTGTTTGCTCTCTATCTGTCACGACCCGGACTTCAATTTGGAAAAAGATATCAAAAATTGATCAAAAAATTTGTTTAGGTTTAGCTAATTGTATTCATATTCTGAAGAACTTTTCAAAAAATAAAATAAAAGAAAAAACATTCGGAAGCAAATTTCAATAGTAGTTTTCTAGCTTAAGTTTTCCTGAACGTCTTAATTTTTCCATCGTGATGAAATAATAAAAGACTCTGCTGATTAAAACATTGAAATACTCAGTTGTGCCTGAAAACAAACGCACACCAGCGGGTACCAACACAACTACAAATAGGGAAATCAAGCAGCTTGTCCAATCATACGGCTGACGGAAGTCAAATGGGAAATCTTTCAACCAAATTTTGGGACCGTGTTATTTTCCATAACTCTGTTGGTACCACATACCCACGTCAAATTGTAACCTAATCTTACTTGCAAATTCATACTCCCTCCGTCCCACATATATAGGAGGAGAGAGACAATTCTCTTAGATTAAAAAAAATGCATTGGATTCATAATATTTTATGTTTTTTCATGTTTTACCCCTCGTCCTATTAGTAACACAATTATCTATATACCATTAATAAGGGCATTCGTGGAATAGTAATCCGCCTATCTAATGGGACAATCAAAATTCAAAATTCCGCCTATATAAAAGGGACGGAGGGAGTAAAAAGTTCATCAGTCTTTGGAATTCGAGGTTTTCTCACCTCTAGACACGGGGCTCATATGAGGAGGGAGGTTTGCTATTTATTTTTAGTTTTATTTGATGCTAGGCATAGGTCCGTCCTTTCCCTGACGGCGTAACCACCGGCTAACTCCCCACTGAGCAAACTCGGCTCTCTTAAACTCATCTTAAAGTTAGTATAATTTACGTTTGAGGGGAAACTCGAACCGCTGACCTCCTACTTGAGAGTCAGACTCATGGCCAACAGGCTAACCCATGATGGTTCCTGAGAGGTTTGCTATTGATTACAAGAGTTTTTACCCCGTAATGATATCACCTGAAAAATTTGGAACCAGAATTTTTGTATGATATCACCGGAGAAGTATGGTATTTTTTTTTTTGCAAATTTTTATACACAATCCAAATTAAGATCAGCAGTCCGAGTGCAGTGTGCCTAATTAATTCAACGACATTAATTTAAATAAAAAAATATGTAAACCCAGTGTAAGTATACAAAATAAATACTCAGTCATCCAAACCCATCAAATCTGCACCTCACAGTCCCCATCACCGTACACTTCGTATTTTATCCGACAAACACGAATGATATCTTCCGAGCCAATGAGAAGGTGCGGTTATCCTCACCAGTTAATGGGAGGGCGGTTAAGCTCTAGAAGTCCTATTTATTCTATGAAAGGAGGGATGTTATTGAGTATTTAGGTTGTTGATTATACATTAATTCTTCACACCACTTAAGGTGAACAAAATGATGAAATTTAGACAACAATAGAAATGATTATCTCAAAAAAGATAAAGAGTAGAAGTGATTTTGACTGGAATTTTAAGGAAAACAAACTTATAACAATCTCAAATATTATTCTGCTTTCATAATAAAAATATTATCATGGTCTCATTGTACTAGTCACATATACCACCAGGTCCCCCATACACCATAGTTATATCATACTCTCCTAGGGGACTAGCCAACATAATATCGTAGCATTCCTGTTTCCCACTGCGGTGTATTTGCATTGATTGTCGGTCTAGGTTAACTGTATGTCCTGTCTCGTTCACATACTTCATTTTAAACATGAATGCTGTTCTACGAAAGTCGCTAAGTTGAGGTAAAAATCCATTACCCAACGGCGGAGTTGATGGTTTCGATATTGCACTGGCAAATCCTCCATATTGTACAATCGATGCACTGTCAGTTAGATGTGTGAAGATTTCCTTTGGCCAATATCCTACTGGTTCGCTTATTTCAGCATCTATTCCAATGCTTAGCCACCAGTCTTTACTTATCGGGCCCTGTCATGAAAATAATTACGAATAATTTAGTTAACTTTTTTAATAATATAAATTTTAGCTCGATTCTAAGTCAGTATTTAGTACTCACGTATCTTAATTTGTGGGATACACAGAAAAAACACTCGCTTACAAATAAAAAAACCAAAATTAGTTCTCACCCGGCGTACAATAAAATAATAATCCACTATTGGTTGCCCATATATTGATGTCGGGAACTGTAGACCAAACGTTACAGCACGATTAACTTGAACAAAACCGGGGCACAACATGTTATAACAACCTGTTGTTTGGTGTCCATCCGCCTGTAGTTAACATTAGTTATACTTACGAATATACACAATATAAATAAAAGTTATACATTTCAGAAAGACGTATATAATATAAAACACAATATAAATAAAAGTTATACATTTCAAAAAGACGTATATAATATAAAAAAATATTATTTTCATTTTGATACCGAAGATCCTTCTCCGGGAACTCCGTTTATATCATCATGTTGATTTCTTACATTAAAAAAATATTAATATAAAAATAACTAAAAATAGAACTTACAGTCCAAGAACTAAACATTCGAGCTCTAGTATCACCAAATAGCAAAGGATCATGCTTCAAAAAAAAAGAAAAATGTAAGGACATCTCTTGAAAAATTTACGGCATAACCCCATAAAATAAAATAAAATAAAATAAAATAAAATAAAATAAAATAAAATAAAATAAAATAAAATAAAATAAAATAAAATAAAATAAAATAAAATAAAATAAAATAAAGTAAGAGTTTATTTTTGTTAGGCAAGAAAATATTAATAAGATGATCAAATTCAAAAATCTAAAAGAAAATACTTACCATTATTCCGAACTCAATGCTATTTATTTTATCTTGAGGTCCATTGATTAGCCAAATTTGTGAAGTACTAGACTCGTCAGGAAATACCGAAAGTTCATGTATAGATATATGAGATGTGGCTCCGAAATATCGTTTCCCTTCAATGACTTCTTTAGCAAAGACAAACTACAAAACAAAATAAAAAATATATAAATAGATGCTTCAAGAAAATTATGTAAATAGAGTATATTACATACATGGTTCGTCGTAGGAGCGTTCGGGTAAGTATTGTTTGCACCGAATCGTCTAGTTTTCTTAATAAATTCTTTAGCATTCACCAAGTCCTCGTTGGTTGTTCTGCGAATAGCTACTGTTCCCGAAGGACATATTTCCTTTTGAAGCCCACCAAATATAGGTGGTGATGAAATGGTTTTATTGGTCGCCTCTCTTTGAATTGAGTCCGGACTCATCTGTAAATATGTAAATATCATATTTTATAAACAATGTAGGGAAAATATTTTAATATCATAACTAGTATATATCATATAGATCATTGTATACTGAAATAATATGGAAATAAAGACCTATCTTTTGTATGCCACTTTGTGGGAGGTAAAAGTTCGCACAACGAAAGTTATTAATTTTCCAAGTCTGTGGCCACAAAACTCAAACCGAAATATTGGCAATAAGCATTATTCATATTGTTACTATAAAGTTGATAATTTAAGTCCGACTAATATTTTTCCCATGCCCCCTCCGATCCAGGAATCTTTGAACCTCTAACACGTGAACTCTAATGTAGGTAGACATAAAACTTCCTACATTTTACGAACCTAACTAAAAACATGCTTGCAGTGATAAAGCTGTCCAAGACTTGCAAAATTATGTAGACCATGGAAAATTATTCTCACTTCTTAATGGTTACAGATTATTCAAACAAACATATTTGAATCACCATTATTTTGTTCCTTGGGTTACCATTAGTACCCTTTGAAGCCTGAAATGATGATGTCAAGAGATATCACGAGTTTGACCCTCACCTGTTCATGGAAGAGACTTCAACTATCCAATGTATCTAGGGTAATCTTTGTACTCTTAAAACATAATTATAAAATGTTAAGATGACTATACATATTGAACGAATTGGAACTCCAACCATAAGCTGAGATCCATAAAAACTCTATATTTCCCAAAAGTGATGCTAAAATTTTAAATGTTTTGATAGAAATAAATTACATCCATTTCATTAAAAAAAAAACACCAATGGGTATTAAATTCTGCACCCGCATACAATCCACTTGTCTATGGTTTGGACACCCTCCCGTAATAAAACGGATGTGGATGTTTGAATCCACGAATTCGATGCCAAATGCCCACCTATGCCTATACGCGATAGTTTTACCATATTTTTCGACAATAAACGTGGTTTAATTCCGTTAAAAAGAAACAATTAAACAAAACATATGTACATTTAATGATATAGTCTTACTTGGATTTTATGGTTTTTGAGCAGCGGATTATCAAATGCTGGTTGCTTATAAATGTCTATGCAGTCTATTATCTCACCAATCTTAGTCTGAAATTGGAATCATGTGAAAGAAAAATACATTAGAAAGATATTTTTTGACATGAGTTAATTTAAAGACTGTCTACAATATAATTTTCCAATCCAAAATTTAAATGTGTAAAATACCTGACTATGAACAAGGGAAACAAATTTCTTACCTTGATGGTTTTAACTGGTTTTTTATTCAAAACTTTTAGTTGTCTTTCAATTTCTGTATCATCTTCTTCTGCCTTTGATATGCTTTGTTCTCCGTGCAAACAATATGTTGTTGAAATAAGAGTAAAATAAACTAGGATAAAGTACACAATAAAACTAATTTGTAAAAACTTCATTGTGTTGTGTCTAGTGTATGAGTTAAAATATTTTCTCTCCTTGATTTATATAGTTTTTCTGGTGTAATCTCTTAATTTAATGGGTATAATATATCTTTACATTTATTATTTTACATTGAATGTGAATTAATACACTCTATTTTGAAATATGGTATTCATTATATGAATTATCAGACTCATATGGTCTTTTGATAAGTGTAATTGGATCTGATGAAGAAAAAATCTTCATATGTTAGGTGGCATTAGATGTTAGGCTATGGATCCACCATCTAATCCATGACCCTCATTATTACTTCTTCCATCTTAATTACAAGTTCAAATTGTTAGTAATTTCTTAATTTAATGGTGTAAGGATTTCTACATTTATTAATATGCATTCAATTTGAATTAATACACTCTATTTTGGAATAATAGTCCTTTTTAATTATCAATCTCATATTATCTTTTGTTAAGTGAGATGGGATAGAGCGCAGAATCCAAGAATTTGCATATTTTATTATGTGACACTGGATGGCATTGTATCCACCATCTGATTCCACGTCCCTTATTATCACCTCCTTCCATCTTAATTGCAGGTTTAACATTACTATTCTTAAGTTAGTAGTGCATAAATGGCTATATTTATTAATATGCATTTCTATTTTGAGATAATAGTATTTATTTATTATCAGTCTCATATGATTTTTGGATAGGTGAGATCTGATTGGACTGAGAACAAAATAATTTTCATATGTTAGAAGAAAATGGATGTTCCACGACCCACATTATTACCTCCTTAAGCTTTATTACATGTTAAAAAATGACAATAATATCTTAATTTAATGGTGTACGCTACATATTTACTAATGTGCATTAAATCTGAATTAATACACTTTATTTTAGAATAATATAGTCTTTACTAATTATCAGTCTCATACGGTATTTTAATATGTAAGTGAGATTTGATCGGATGGAGGATGCAAGAATTTGCAAATTTTATGGGGCACACTGGCATTAAATGTTAGGATTTGTATCGTCCATGAACCTTATCATGACCTACTTATAGTTTAAATTATAAATGTAAAATTGAGGGTGTCGAAATATTTGTTAAAATTGAGGATGCAAAATAGAAGAATGTAAGTGGAGAACATCAAGAGTTACACCTAAGGACAGTTTTACCATATTTAAAATTGAGGATGCAATAATCTAATAGTTCGTTAAATGTGAATTAATACATTCTATTAAGGATAATAGTGTTTATAATCATCAGTCTAGTTGGTCAAAGTATAATGGATTAAAATGAACAAGTATTTACTAAGAAAAGGTACCTATCAATATATGAGTGCCCATCACAACTAAAAATTAACTATGTAAAGCGATAATAAATCATATCATGCCACTCAACATATTTGAGAAAACATGGCTATTGTATAACTATTCTCTCTCATGCCGATATTCAGGCTGTGAAGGCAGATTTGAGAAAATCTTATCAATATAAAGAAATAAGTTATTTCTATAAAATGAACCTAACAATTTTTTATAAAGGACCACACAACACAATTGTTTTTTGGTTTCTTTAAGATAATTTGACATATTCCATACCATCATTGTCAGTTCCAAATGTGGCAACAGTTAATTAGATAGAATTCCTCATCATTTTCGAAACATGAAATAATTCATATTTAGGGTTCATTGCTTTAATTTTTCTCCAACATCTAAATCCACATCTTTATATATGTTCCTTCCATCTTAGTTACATGATTAAAGAAATATCCCCGATAACTTCATTGAGACTTGTATATAACGCATAAATAATACATGCATATTGTATATATATAATTAGAGAACGAAATACTGGCCTTAGGTAGAAAGTTAGGACAAAAACTTGAATTCCAAAGCTCCTGGCCCCCAACCAATATGAATGAGAATTTATATTCTAGAAGCTTTCTCTCCCCGTTATTTCTTTCTTTCGCATCATATTTGTTTTTGGGATTCTGTGATATTTTGGGATGTTTCACCAAATGAATCCTTTCGATCAGGTACGGAAAAAATCTGATCCAAATAATATAATTTGTGAGTATAACCATTTAGCTTACACCATTGGTTTGTATTTGATTTTTTTCCTTCCACTTAGTTTATGCCACTGACCAAATTGCTTTGTTTTATTTTCTATGTACGATTGGTAGGATTTTTATCGAAAATGGTACGGCTGAACAACCTAACTAAAGCACAAGGTGAAAACCTTAATACGTTTAAAAAAAAAAACATTACCTTCTCTTCCATTACGAATCTTATTCAGAACACTTATAGTTTCGTTCTCATTTTACAATTAGTTATTTTGGTAACCACAAAACCCTAATTTAGAATAGGTTAATGTTCATTACAAGTATATACATAACAACTAATTAAGTTGAGCGATTCAGATTTTCATGGTTGTTTTGAGTTACACCAAGCATATCCGGAGTTGTAAGACTCAACTATTGTTGCTTCACTTACATTCTTCTCCTTAGGTAACACTTGATGTTTATATTTTCTGATTTCAGGGGTTGTAACTATATGTTAATTTTTTTTCATGAAAGAAGATGCTTTTGCTGCTATAGATAATATGAAAACTTTAACTTTTTTTAGTGAACATGCGGGCTAATCTTCATGGGGCCAAATCAATATTTTACCTAATCATGATCTTCCGCAAGTTATCTGATTGAGTTTGAGATGCATGTTTGTCTCAATGAGTTGATGAATACTCTGAAAATTGGGTTTGTGGATTCTTGGATTTACTTATGTGTAGATAATTAGATTGAGATTATACTGATTCTGGAAAACTGGTCTAATGATGGTATTGCATGCATTTACTTATTACTTGGTATGTAACTATTGTCTTAGATGTTATGAAGGTTTTTATATAGAGGGTAGGGTTCCTTCAGCTTTGCATGGGATATATGGTGTTGGGCCGTGGTATACATCTGTTGTCGATATCTTCAAACTGTTCATGCTAATGTTTTCATATTAATAGAAGGGACATTCGAAACTCATCGTATACCCGAAGAAATTTTTTGCGAGCATTTGTTTTAATCTATGTTGTATCTGCAATATTTGACAATACTTGAAAATTGTTATATGTTGATCATATTGGTTTTTGAATTTATTTTCTAAAACATGAATTATATAATGAGTATTCAACATACCTTTTATAATTATGAATCACGAAGACAAATTGGAGATGCTGCACTCATTCAACACACATATCACACTTGCAAGGTCGGCAAGGAACTTCTCTATTTTCTTGGGAAGATAATAAGAACTCAAATTGGAAAAAACATAATAGTTTCATGAGGATGCCCCTTTTAAATGCAGGGTACCGATTCTTTAATCTTTTTCTTCTTTATTTTGTTAAAATTTACTTGAACTAAGTTTAATGGGAAGAATGTGATACATCAGTTAGCAATCAACGTTCGTTCGTAGAAATGCCAATTTTTGAGTTATGGTTATAATATGAACTTTTTTTTAGTTGTGCTTTTCGTTATTTGTTTTTTTTTAGAAATGTCAAACTTTCATAATCTAGCATATTTCGTTCGTAATTGAAGAAGTATACTATAAAAATAAAGTGGATAAATACAGATGTTGGATTTATCACCAATTTGTAATGTGGGAATGTTATAAATACCCTCCATTTTTTTTGACCTTGCACAAACACCCCCGAGGGGTAAAAAATAAGTTATTTGGAGTCAACATCAGAAAGTTGCTTCCACTTTTTGGAGGCAACTTGTGCTAGTTGCATTTACTTTTGAAAGCAACTTGTGCTAGTTGCGTTCACTTCTGAAAGAAACTTGTGCTAGTTGCTTCCACTTTTCATTTTTAAAAATTGAACAAGGGTATATTTTGAGGAGTATTTAAATATTGTTCCCATTTGTAATTTGTTCATAATTCATACTTTTTAACATTATTTTATGTATTTTCACATACTTTTTTGCATTTTCAATTGCCAAATATTCTATTTATAGCTTTAGTAACTAAATATATCATTTACATTGCTTATGTAAAAAAATATTCGATACACTTGTGAAAACACTGGGAGGTACCAAATTACATCACCAACTTTTTCGTAGGAAATCTTATGGAAAAACTCAAAACAACTCTGAGAGTTAAAAGTCAATCAAGGAAAGTGTCTAGAGTTATATCTCCATCTTTTTTTTATTAGAATGTTTACAGAATTGAATTCGTGAACCTAATTACAAAGAGAGTACTTGGACGGTACCAAAGACCAATTTCCAAGGATCAATCAAGTCTTATCCAACAAACTAAGTTGGACGTATCTACTCTGACTGATTAACACACAACCTGTGATATTTCAATTATAAAGATAAACAATATAATGTGAAAAAAGAAATAACACGGACACCAAAAGTTTTGTTAACTGGGAAACCGCAAATGCATAAAACCAGGGACCTACTCCATATTGAACACAAAACTGTATTAAGCCACTTCAGACATTAGCCTACTACCAAGTAACTTTGGTCTGGAATCTAATTTAGCCAAACTTAGTCTCCCACTAATTCAGGTATAGTCGCGCTTATTTCGCCTCTTGAATCCCAGCATGACTCCATGCAATTGATTCCATTAGATGAATTTACACCAACTAAGACTTGCTTCAACTCAATTGAAGACTTTAAACAAAATCTTCATCCCACAGATTAAGCCTATATAATTGATATCCTGATTACGATCGAAATGGATGATGAAATCAAACATAGGATCAAGGTGATAGAAATCGATAACAATTTGAAAAAAGTCTATCTATCCTCAAAATCCGGACTTGTACAACTCGAAGAGTAGCCTAGATTATTATTCATCCACAAGTATAAAACTTGAGGAATCACAAAGTTTGGACGAAGATAAATTTGTGATTTCTATCTATCTTGTTAAAGTGATAAATAAACGATCGAACAAGATCAAGATACTAAAGTTATCAAGATAAAATTCAACTGGACCGAGATTCATGAATCCCAATGAATTCCTTGATAGTCAATAAACCTTTAAAGGATTTCTGGAGAGGGCGACTCTAGATACAACTAGGACACACCAAAAAGTAGTCTCAGGATTTAAAGGTCCTAGTTGCCAAGAGTTTCCCTTAGATATACATTCAAAGCATAGATAGATTTAGGTTTAAGCTAAGATAACTTTGGAACCAAGCAAGAAATATTCACCACTAGATGAAAAGTTTGAATATCATTCACATAAAAAAGATATACACTTTGGTTAGGTAAACCGTAACCGAACAGTATATGTACAAAGACTATGTTCAACATGGTCATCCGAAACTAGCCGGTTTGAACTTAAAATCTTAATACTCATTTTCATAAACACAAAGATATTGATCTTGAGTCACAATCATGTGATCAAATAAGTCTAATGTTTTAGAAAAATCATCAAATGAAAATTATCTCTTAGAGGTAATTTAATCACAATTGAATCGTAATTGACATATTTGGTAAATGCATAAATTACAAATACATAAGTCATTCGTGAATCAGCCGAGTTATGGTATGCTGATTGGTTTGCAAACTTAAGAGTAAAACCGAGTTCTGGAGTTGACATAACTTTTTCAGTTTGCGAACTTAACTGCAAAACTGAGTTCCGAAGTTGACATAGATTTTTCAGTTTGCTAACCTGTTTGGAAACCTTAAGAATTTACCGGTTCCGAAGTTCACGGAACCTATTCAGTTTGCGTACCGGTTTGGATACTAAAATGGTTCAGGAACATAAAATTGTATTGGTTTGCATACCGTTTTGGATACTTAAACCCGGTTCCCTTACCAAAGTTCCAAAATGATTTGCATATGAATATGCATACCTATTCGGATCATAAAACAAATATTTTTTCCCATGATTTGCATATGAATATGCGTGTCACACAAATATGTAAGTCGATATATAGCTTCTCCGCTACATGTACAAGTGTTTGTAGGTGAAAATGGTTTCTGCTGATTTCGGTAATTGCGGGTGTGCAGGTGAGAATCAATTTAAACCCTAAAAAATGTACTACAAGGGAGTAATTTATATTCGAGAGATCATTTTGAACAAGAAAGGCCTAAGACAAGAAATGGCCGTTCCAGACTTTCTTCGGTCACAAAGCGGAGGAGAATGGGTTGGTTTTGGGGTGGGAAGCAAGGAAAGTGGTGAGACCAGTATAGTTGATTCTGGAAGAGTAGTTGGGTTACTACGACTTGTTATAAGAAAAGTGAAAGGGCTAACAATGTGAGTTAGAAAGTAAGTATTTTTAAGTGTTGTATCTCCCGTATGAACTTGTTGTTCAATGGAAATAGGTAAGAACTATTTATACAAGTCGGAGCAAAAACATACCGTGGTCTCATTAAGGAGTGGGGAAGTAAATGGGAGGAGGTGGTAACCGTATGCATGGAATTTATGTTCCATAAAGTGGTTAATGCATGAAACTAGTTTTCATGAAATTTCTAACGTTATGGAATTGATGTTCCATAAAATTTTTAACGCATGTGCTTTATGTCCCATGAACATTTCATACATAACTTCACGTATTTACTAACCTCCTCACCATTATGTCACTTCCTTATGACGGGCGTAGCATACGCTGCACGCTGTAAACCGCCAAACCAATACGCAAAGAGGATCCCACAGTTTGTGTTGATGTCTCGAATGTTTTTGGAAAACATGTAGCATGTTGTTGTGGCTTGGCAAGTAAATCTCGGAAAACTTGCTAGCATGGTAACCTTCGACGGTTGAGATTTTGCATCTTGAGAGGAGGGGCAACCGTTGATTGTTGCTCTCCTTCGTTTTAGTAGCCGCGTAATGAGGGCCAAAGTGGTGGAGCAACTAGGTTGGCATGCCATTGGCATATCATGTTTTGGCGTGGCCAAACTTAGGTTTTCGGGCAAAAGGTCACCATATGTCATATGGTAACCTTGGATGGCTAGGATTTTCGCCTGGGATTGAAGGGAAACCGTTGATTATTGCACTCTTTCATTTTAGTGGCCGCGTAGGGAAGGCCAATAGGGTGGCGTGGCTAGGTAGGCATGCCTTGTCATGGGATGGTTTGGTGTGGCCAAACTTAGGTTTTAGGGCCAAATGATTCCATGTATCGTCTAGTATCCTTGGATGGCCAGGATTTGCTCATGGGATTGAAGGGAAACCGTTTATTGTTGAATGCCTTCATTTTGGTGGCCGCGTAGGGAAGGCCAACAGGGTGGCACGGCTAGTGTGTGGTTAGTCTTGGCATGTGGGTCCAAGGGTTTGCCATGGGCGTGTCTAGCTTTGGCTAGGTGCGATTTTGGTTTGGCATGTAGGGCCAAGGGTTTTCCATAGGCACAAGGAGTGGCTAGCTTGGGATAGGTGCAGTTTTGGCTTGACATGTGGGGCCAAGGGTTTTCCATGGGTGCATGACATGGATAGGGCCAACGAAAGGGAATTTGGCTTGGCATAGTATGACTAGCATGGCTAGGGCCAAGGAAGAGTGAATTTGGCATGGCACGACTAGCTTGGGATACGAGCAGTTTTGGCTTGGCATGTGGGGCTAAGGGTTTTCCATAGGCGCATGGCGTGGATAGCTTGGGATAGGTACGGTTTTGTCTTGGAATGTGGGGCCAAGGGTTTTCCATAGGTGCAAGGCGTGGATAACTTGAGCTAGGTGCGTGACCAAACTAGGGTTTGGGGTAAAAGGTCGTTAGGTAACCTTAGAAGGCCAGGATATTCTCCTGGCATTGAAGGGAAACCGTTGATTGTTGCACGGAAGGCCAACATGGTGGTGCGGCATGGGGCTATGGAGAGGTGCATTTTTCATAGCGCGATAGGTGTGGCTAACATGATTTTCCATTGGCAGGGAGGTGCAGCTATCATGGTTGGCATGCTTTGGCGCGATTGGCGTGGATGGCATGATTTTCCATTGGCACAGAGGTGCGGCCAGCATGGTTGGAATGCTTTAGCGTGTTGGTGTGGCTGGCATGATTTTCCATTGGCACAGAGGTGCGGCCAGCATGGTTGAATGCTTTAGCGTGTTGGTGTGGCTGGCATGATTTTCCATTGGCACTGAGTTGCGGCTAGCATGGTTGGCATGCTTTGGCACGGTTGGTGTGGCTGGAATGATTTGCCATTGGCAGGGGGTACATCTAGCATGGTTGACATGCTTTGGCACGGTTGGTGTGGCTGGCATGATTTACCATTGGCATAGAGGTACGGCTAGCATGGTTGGCATGCATTGGCGCGTTAGGTGTGCTCGACATGATTTTCCATTGGAACAGAGGTGCGGCTAGCATGGTTAAAATTCTTTGGCACGGTCGGTGTGTCTGGCATGATTTTCCATTGGCACAGAGGTGCGAATAGCATGGTTGTCATGCTTTGGGGAGATCGGTGTGGCTGGCATGATTTTCCATTGGTACAGAGGTACGTCTAGCATTGTTGACATGCTTTGGCGTGGTCGGTATGGCTGACATGATTTTCCTTTGGCACACAGGTGAGGCTAGCATGGTTGGCATGCTTTGGCGCGGTTGGGATGGTTGGCATGATTTTCCATTGGCAAAAAGGTGCGGCTAGCATGGTTGGCATGCTTTGGAGCGGTCCGTATGGATGGTATGATTTGCCATTGGCACAGAGGTGCGGCTAGCATGGTTGGAATTCTTTAGCACGGTTGGTGTGGCTGGCATGATTTGCTATTGGCACAGGTGTGCGGCTAGCATGGTTGACATGCTTTGGGGATATCGGTGTGGCTGGCATGATTTTTTATTGGTACAGAGGTACGGGTAGCATGGTTGACATGCTTTGGCATGGTCGGTGTGGCTGGCATGATTTTCCTTTGGCACAGAGGTGAGGCTAGCATGGTTGACATGCATTGGCGCGGTTGGTGTGGCTGACATGATTTCCCATTGGCACAGAGGTACGGATAGCATGGTTGGCATGCATTTGCGCGTTAGGTGTGCCTGACATGATTTTCCATTGGAACAGAGGTGCGGCTAGCATGGTTAGGATGCTTTGGCACGTCGGTGTGTCTGGCATGATTTTCCATTGGCATAGAGGTGCGAATAGCATGGTTCTCATGCTTTGGCGAGATCGGTGTGGCTGGCATGATTTTCCATTGGTACAAAGGTACGGCTATCATGGTTGACATGATTTGGCATGGTCGGTGTGGCTGGCATGATTTTCCTTTGGCACAGAGGTGAGGCTAGCATGGTTGTCATGTTATGGCGCGGTTGGTGTGTCTGGCATGATTTGACATTGCCACAAATTTGCGGCTAGCATGGTTGGTGAGCTTTGGCGCGGTCGGTGTGGCTAGCATGATTTTCCATTGGCACACAGGTGCGGATAACATGGTTGGCATGCTTTGGCACGGTTGGTGTGGTTGGCATGATTTGCCATTGGCAAACATGTGCGGCTATCATGGTTGGCATGATTTAGAGCGGTCCGTATGGATGGTATGATTTTCCATGGCACATAGGTGAGGCTAGCATAGTTGGAATTCTCTAGCACGGTTGGTGTGACTGGCATGATTTTCCATTGGCACAGGTGTGCGACTAGCATGGTTGGTATGCTTTGGAGCGATTGGTGTGGCTGACATGATTTTCCATTGGCATAGAGGTGCGGCTAGCATGGTTAACATGCTTTGGCGCGGTTGGTGTGGATGACATCATTTTGCATTGGCACAAAGGTGCAGATAGTATGGTTGGCATGCTTTGGCGCGGTCGATGTGCCTAATATGATTTTCCATTGGAACAGAGGTGCGGCTAGCATGGTTGGCATGGTCGGTGTGGCTGGCATGATTTTCCATTGGCATAGAGGTGAGGCTTGCATGGTTGTCATGCTTTGGGGCGATCGGTGTGGCTGGCATGGTTGGTATGCTTTGGCGCGGTCGGTGTGGATGGCATGATATTACATTGGCCCAGAAGTGCGACTAGCATGGTTGGCATGCTTTGGCGCGGATGGTGTGGCAGGCATGATTTTCCATTGGGACAAAGGTATGGCTAGCATGGTTGGCATGCTTTGGCGTGGTAGGTATGGATGACACGATTTGCCCTTGGCATAGAGGTGCATCTAGCATGGTTGAAATGCTTTGGCGCGGTTGGTGTGGCTGGCTTGATTTTCCATTGTCACAGGTGTGCGACTAGCATGGTCGGCATGCTTTGGCATGGTTGGTGTGGCTGATATGATTTTCCATGGGCACAGAGGTGCATCTAGCATGGTTAAAATGCTTTGGCATGGTTGGTATAGGTGACATGATTTTCCATTGGCACGTAGAGGTGTGCTAGCATGGTTGGCATGCTTTGGGGGTTGGTGTAGATGGCATGGTTTTCTATTGAAACAGAGGTACGTCTAGCATGGTTGGTATGCTTTGGTGCGGTTGGTGTATGGCTGGAATGATTTTCTATTGGCACGTAGGTGAGGCTAGCATGATTGGCATGATTTGGAGCGGTTGGTGTGGTTGGCATGATTTTCCATTGTCAAAGGGGTGCGGCTTGTATGGTTGGCATACCTTTGGCATGGTTGGTGTGGATGGAATAATTTTCTATTGGCATAGAGATGCGGCTAGCATGGTTGGAATTCTTTAGCGCGGTTGGTGTGGGCGGCATGATTTTCCATTAGCACGGTGTGCGGCTAGCATGGTTGACATGCTTTGGGGAGATCGGTGTGGATGACATGATTTTCCATTGGTACGGAGGTACGTCTAGCATGGTTGACATGCTTTGGCATGGTCGGTGTGGCCGGCATGATTTTCCTTTGGCATAGAGGTGAGGCTATCATGATTGACAATCTTTGGCGCGGTTGGTGTGGATGACATGATTTCCCATTGGCAAGAGGTACGGATAGCATGGTTGGCATGCATTTGCGCGTTAGGTGTGCCTGACATGATTTTCCATTGGAACAGAGGTGCGGCTAGCATGGTTAGGATGCTTTGGCACGTCGGTGTGTCTGGCATGATTTTCCATTGGCATAGAGGTGCGAATAGCATGGTTGTCATGCTTTGGAGAGATCGGTGTGGCTGGCATGATTTTCCATTGGTACAGAGGTACGGCTATCATGGTTGACATGATTTGGCATGGTCGGTGTGGCTGGCATGATTTTCCTTTGGCACAGAGGTGAGGCTAGCATGGTTGTCATGTTATGGCGCGGTTGGTGTGTCTGGCATGATTTGACATTGCCACAAATTTGCGGCTAGCATGGTTGGTGAGCTTTGGCGCGGTCGGTGTGGCTAGCATGATTTTCCATTGGCACACAGGTGCGGATAACATGGTTGGCATGCTTTGGCACGGTTGGTGTGGTTGGCATGATTTGCCATTGGCAAACATGTGCGGCTATCATGGTTGGCATGATTTAGAGCGGTCCGTATGGATGGTATGATTTTCCATGGCACATAGGTGAGGCTAGCATAGTTGGAATTCTCTAGCACGGTTGGTGTGACTGGCATGATTTTCCATTGGCACAGGTGTGCGACTAGCATGGTTGGTATGCTTTGGAGCGATTGGTGTGGCTGACATGATTTTCCATTGGCATAGAGGTGCGGCTAGCATGGTTAACATGCTTTGGCGCGGTTGGTGTGGATGACATCATTTTGCATTGGCACAAAGGTGCAGCTAGTATGGTTGGCATGCTTTGGCGCGGTCGATGTGCCTAATATGATTTTCCATTGGAACAGAGGTGCGGCTAGCATGGTTGGCATGGTCGGTGTGGCTGGCATGATTTTCCATTGGCATAGAGGTGAGGCTTGCATGGTTGTCATGCTTTGGGGCGATCGGTGTGGCTGGCATGGTTGGTATGCTTTGGCGCGGTCGGTGTGGCTGGCATGATATTACATTGGCCCAGAAGTGCGACTAGCATGGTTGGCATGCTTTGGCGCGGATGGTGTGGCAGGCATGATTTTCCATTGGGACAAAGGTATGGCTAGCATGGTTGGCATGCTTTGGCGCGGTAGGTATGGATGACACGATTTGCCCTTGGCATAGAGGTGCATCTAGCATGGTTGAAATGCTTTGGCGCGGTTGGTGTGGCTGTCTTGATTTTCCATTGTCACAGGTGTGCGACTAGCATGGTCGGCATGCTTTGGCATGGTTGGTGTGGCTGATATGATTTTCCATGGGCACAGAGGTGCATCTAGCATGGTTGGCATGCTTTGGCATGGTTGGTATGGCTGACATGATTTTCCATTGGCACAGAGGTGTGCTAGCATGGTTGGCATGCTTTGGCACGGTTGGTGTAGATGGCATGGTTTTCTATTGAAACAGAGGTGCGTCTAGCATGGTTGGTATGCTTTGGTGCGGTTGGTGTGGCTGGAATGATTTTCTATTGGCACAGAGGTGCGTCTAGCATGATTGGCATGATTTGGAGCGGTTGGTGTGGTTGGCATGATTTTCCATTGTCAAAGGGGTGCGGCTTGTATGGTTGGCATACCTTGGCATGGTTGGTGTGGCTGGAATAATTTTCTATTGGCATAGAGATGCGGCTAGCTTGGTTGGTATTCTTTGGCGCGGTTGGTGTGGCTGGCATGATTTTCCATTAGCACAGGTGTGCGGCTAGCATGGTTGACATGCTTTGGGGAGATCGGTGTGGATGACATGATTTTCCATTGGTACAGAGGTACGTCTAGCATGGTTGACATGCTTTGGCGTGGTCGGTGTGGCTGGCATGATTTTCCTTTGGCATAGAGGTGAGGCTATCATGATTGACAATCTTTGGCGCGGTTGGTGTGGCTGACATTATTTCCCATTAGCACAGAGGTACGGCTAGCATAGTTGGCATGTATTGGCGCGTTAGGTGTGCCTGACATGATTTTCCATTATAACAGAGGTGCGGCTAGCATGGTTAGGATGCTTTGGCACGGTCGGTGTGTCTGGCATGATTTTCCATTTTCATAGAGGTGCGAATAACATGGTTGTCATGCTTTGGAGAGATCGGTGTGGCTGGCATGATTTTCCATTGGTACAGAGGTACGGCTATCATGGTTGACATGCTTTGGCGTGGTCGGTGTGGCTGGCATGATTTTCCTTTGGCACAGAGGTGAGGCGAGCATGGTTGTCATGCTTTGGAGTGGTTGGTGTGTCTGGCATGATTTGACATTGCCACAGATATGCGGCTAGCATGGTTGGTAAGCTTTGGCGTGGTCGGTGTGGCTAGCATGACTTTCCATTGGCAGAAAGGTGAGGCTAGCAGGGTTAGCATGCTTTGGCGCGGTTGGTGTGGTTGGGATGATTTGCCATTGGCAAAAAGGTGCGTCTAGCATGGTTGGCATGCTCTGGAGCGGTCCGTATGGATGGTATGATTTTCCATTGGCACGTAGGTGCGTCTAGCATGGTTGGAATTCTTTAGCACGGTTGGTGTGGCTGGCATGATTTTTCATTGGTACAGGTGTGCGGCTAGCATGGTTGGCATGCTTTGGAGCGATTGGTGTGGCTGACATGATTTTCCATTGGCATAGAGGTGCGGATAGCATGGTTAACATGATTTGGCACTGTTGGTGTGGATGACATCATTTTCCATTGGCATAGAGGTGTAGCTAGTATGGTTGGCATGCTTTGACGCGGTCGCTATGCCTGACATGATTTTCCATTGGAACAGAGGTGCGGCTAGCATGGTTGGCATGCGTTGGCGTGGTCGGTGTGGCTGGCATGATTTTCCATTGGCACAGAGGTGCGGCTAGCATGGTTGTTATGCTTTGGGGCGATCGGTGTGGATGGCATGGTTGGTATGCTTTGGCGCGGTCGGTGTGGCTGGCATGATATTACATTGGCACAGAAGTGAGGCTAGCATGGTTGGCATGTTTTGGCGCGGATGGTGTAGCTGGCATGATTTTCCATTGGGACAAAGGTATGGCTAGCATGGTTGGCATGCTTTGGCGCGATAGGTATGGATGGCATGATTTTCCATTGGCATAGAGGTACATCTAGCATGGTTGAAATGCTTTGGCGCGGTTGGTGTGGCTGGCTTGATTTTCCATTGTCACAGGTATGCGACTAGCATGGTCGGTATGCTTTGGCACGGTTGGTGTGGCTGACATGATTTTCCATGGGCACAGAGGTGCTTCTAGCATGGTTGGGATGCTTTGGCATGGTTGGTGTGGCTGGCATGATTTTCCTTTGGCACAGAGGTGTGGCTAGCATGGTTGGCATGCTTTGGCGCGGTTGGTGTAGATGGCATGGTTTTCTATTGAAACAGAGGTGCGGCTAGCATGGTTGGTATGCTTTGGTGCGGTTGGTGTGGCTGGCATGATTTTCCATTGGCATAGAGGTGAGTCTAGCCTGATTGGCATGTTTTGGAGCGGTTGGTCTGGTTGGCAGGATTTTACATTGTCAAAGGGGTGCGGCTTGTATGGTTGGCATACCTTGGCGTGGTTGGTGTGGCTGGATTAATTTTCTATTGGCATAGAGGTGCCGCTAGCATGGTTGGCATTCTTTGGCGCGGTTGGTGTGGCTTGCATGATCTTCCATTGGTACAGAGGTGCGTCTAGCATGGTTGGCATGCTTTGGCGTGCACTACAAAACAGAGACCCTTTAGTGACGGTTTTGAAACCGTCACAAATAGTAAAAAACTGTCACAAATAACAAAAAAAACATCACCAAGGTGATTTTGTGACGGGAGGAAATCCGTCGTTACTACTGGAGTCACAAATGTTTTTTGTGATGGTTGAGATTAGTTGTGACGTTTAGTCAACCGTGGAGAATATTTGTGGCGGTCGGTCAAACCGTCATAACTAGTTTTCTTTATGCCGTAATTTTTTCCGTTAACGGCGTCCGTCACCTGTTTTTTTAATTTTGTGACGGTTTAAAAACCGTCATTAATATATAAATTCTTGACATCACCAAACATCAATACTGGACCTCGGTTGTAAGACGCCGGTGTCGGATTTTAGATTCTCAGAAATGGAGAATTCTCAAAAAAATTAAGCCATTCATGATTCACACTACTGTATAACCTTCCATTACAAAATAGAAACAACTGTAAGTTTTACATTTTACATTGATGCACCATAGAAACAATAGTAAGATGTTTCACTATTTAGAAAGCATAAATCTGGGAAAAAAAACATCTAGAGAGTTCAAAAAGATGGAAACTAAGATTATCAACATTCAAAATGCTTGTAGCAAGTTTGGGACATGATAAGAACACACCTGATGGCATGAAAACAAAAAAAAAGAGATCACATTCCCTTGTATTCAAAAAAACAAGCACCTGAGTTGCCAGAGTTATATATTAGTAGTATATTAGTCAAGCATCTATGTGCACCAATATCTCCCATTCATGGACTATCCCTGGTTTCTGCCTCAGTCGATGAGGTAACAGTGTTGGCAGTTCCCAGTCCATGATGCACAACAAGGGCCTCAAGTTCAGCTATCCATTACATTGCTGCTTGAAGTTGTGCAACCGTACTCTCCAATTGTTGTCTAAGATTCAAAACTTCAGCATTTGGGTCAGCGGTAGGATTGGTGGATGATTCTTCACCCCAATATTTATTTGGCTTTATACCATTGCCTAAACAACGAACACGACCACCTTTATCTCGTCCCCGCACTTGGGAAAAAGCATCATGTCGTCCTTATAGCACAATATGAGAACCTGGTTGTCTAGCTTGGATCTATACTTCCTCCATTTCCTTCTACACAAATATCAATATAAGAGAAAATGCATTTAAAAAGTTAGGGAAATAGCCTTGAAAACTACATTTTCATTTAAAAAATAGGCAACAACCATAACAGATCAAAAGGCATTGTTCACTCAGATATACCATCAGGAAACACATGAAAAACTATGTGCTGATATATGTACTAAGAGAGATATTGCATCCTAACTTATTGTATCATTATGGAACCACTAAAATTTGAATCCCTACTTCATTATATGTCATATTAAGAATTAAAAGTAATACATCTTTCGTCTTAGCCTAGCATAACATAACTATAAATACATATATCTTTCTTTTTTGGACAAATATCTATGCGTAAAGGCCTTGCCCCACTGTTTTTTTGTGAAACCAGTCCACCACCCATGCTAGATTATACAGTTGAAGCAGAAGTGACTTTTACTACACAAAACAGTGGAGTGGCCATGGATTCCAAAACCATATTTAGAGCTAGTTATTAACTAATCATATCTAAACAAATTAAAAATTGATTCATAATAAATCATAATACGTAAAAGTTCTGCAGCCACTTCTGGATCCATCAATACTTCATTTGGGTCTTTAGTTTTGTTTTTTTTGTATGGGTAGTACCAAAGATCTCGTGACGTTTAGGACGCCATCCTAGTTTCTTTCCCAGCTGTACATAGATAATTCAAAAACAAAATCAACATACATTAAAAAACAGAAACATATACATATAAACTCATTGAACACTTAAAAAGATAACAATTCTTAAAGACAGCTGATGAATTTCTAGCTTAAGAATCTAATATAACAAACGGAAGCGAAAAAAAAAGTATCTAAGGAAGGTAGGGGCGTAGCGATTAAGTGGAATTCTAAGTTTTACTATTCCAGTTTTATGTTTTAACAGAAAGGAAGATCCATCACTATTAGAAAAGGAAAGAGTATTTAAGACTTTGCAGTGGAATAGAAACTTACCTCTACAGCACACTTAGCATGTGGTTTAGAGCCAGTAGTATGGTGAGATTTTTGTTTCTCCCTGTTTTCCTTGTTTTTTTGGCATATTTCCTACACCAAACATAAGATCTTAAAATGTCAGTCCTACTTAATTATGAGACTTCTCATGAAAACCAAAAATACTAATGCTTACTTGTTTCTTCACATCAGTATTCCAAACCTCAACGAGTACCCTCCACTGGCTCTCAACAACATTGTGTGGTGGATTAGCAAGACGTTCTTCCCCAGTATTCCATTTTTTATAAGCATCCTTTTTAACATGATATTTGTGATCCTTCCATCTATCATTTATCTTGGTGCACATCCAGTCATCCAACACTTCTTGGTACTCAAATATTTTCTGACATCAAATATACAACCACAAAAGACGAACATTTCAGATTTTGAAAAGATATGGATTCAGTGGTTATATGAAAAAACATGCATATGTCATTGTACCTTTATTTCAAGCACCACATTCTCAACTAACTTTGAAGGCATGTATTTCCATTCATGTATTGTTAAAGGTAGTTTGTGTCCATCGATCATTCTCTAGATGAGTGATATATTTGGTTATATATGTACCATTTTCCCCCATAGGACAAAGGTGATCCATATCCACTTCAACTGCAAGCCTTTGATTTGGTAATAGGTCATGCAAGAACCTCAAAGCCGCTCCACCTCGAGGCATCCTACAAAAAATCTAAAAGTTATGATGTTAGTATACTTAAGTATTAACCTAACAATGAGAAACAACTGAAATAAGCATAACTTGTAGAAAGACACAATTTTAAAAGAACTATCTATTCAAATGTTATATTAATAACACACTATAAGGAGAACAAGCAATGCAGGAATGAAAAATTGTAATATGTTCAAGAATCATCTTCTGATCCACTGTTAAACTCAACATTAGGGCCATCATTCTCATCTTCTGAAAACCCATCCACAAATTCCTCTTCTTCTGACTCTACTTATTTGTCGGCGTCTTCTTCTACCTCTTCTACCTCTTCTTCTTATTCATCTTCTTCTTCTTCTACCCATATTTGATATACACTTCCATTTCTCATATGAGCATCAACTATCACCCAGTCCCATCATTTATAACACCAATACTGTCATGCTCTTCATTGTTGACTTCATTTCCAAATGGAAGGTTATCCAATAGTTGATCTGGATTATGATCACCCATGTCAAAGATATCCCTAGGTTTATTCCTGCCACAACATTACATTCCGGTTATACAGAGTCTTTGGCATAAAGTACTTGTCGGCATTGAGATGCCAACAAATAAGGCTCCTTCCGTTGTGTTCCCAAGAGACGGTTAAAATTCACAAGAGCGAAACCTAAACTATCAGTCTTCAAACCAAAAATCCTTTTGCTGCCGAAAGTGTTCACCACATTATCCCAATTGCACTCAAAAAACACGTATGAGTGACCTTGTTTGTATGTCAACTCAATTATATTTGTAAGTACTCCATAGTACGAGCATTTTGTATCATTGCTTGGGTTCTGAGCTGCTCCACTTCTAAAGGAAGGTGTTGTTGAATCGACTACCACACCAGTATTTTGTGTCTTTGCTTCATTTTCTTTACTTACAACTTTAAAATTATAGCCTTGTGTTGTATAGACGGCGAATTTTCTCGCAGTTCAAAAAGGACCTTCAGCAAGCAAATCTAACCCTTCAGCAATACTCACTTTAGATTTCACAAGAAACCTAATATGTTTCTTAGACCAATCAGCGAACTCATATTTGTGCTTTAGCTGGCGTTCACGGTCACTCATTCTTGGGTGCATCATAGCCAATGTAGTTTTGTGTTGCCAAAAAATATAATTAAAGCAGATAAATTAATTTGTATGGCCGGCCGGGAAAGCGAAAGTAAAAGACTTAACATAAAACTTGGGTAAATTAAGTGCTGCTTACGCTATGTACGGAGCCACATCATCATCATTAGACAAGATATAGTCATGCATCTTATTCTTTAGATCGCTAGTTAAATAAAATATCATGGCTTTCCCAATGGGAGTATCATCTACGTATCTACGTATCTAGGTGGTCTATTGGTTCTTGACTCGATATCTTTCAGGTACCTCGACAATAATATAACACATTCATCAGCCAAATAGCCTTCAGCAATAGATTCCTCTGGATGAGCTTTATTCCTTACATATTTCTACAAAGTGTACAAATACCTTCTAAAAAAGAATAATAAGCGAGTGAACAGAAAATCAACAATAAAGGAGTGCGTCTATGTGCACCTCTCTCTAAAAAAAAATAATCTGATACTAGATATTGTTATTCTACTTCAAATTTTCAGTAAACTCTAGTTGATCTTTAAGCTCTAGTAATCTTGATTATATTACATACAAAACCGAATGAACTAAAAATTGGCTACATAAACTATGACAGCATGAAATGACTAATTATCAATTGAAATTGAATCATGTCAACACGTATCATTTAAAATCCAAGGCTTCGGAAAATCAAGCTCCTGTTTTGTTCTCTATTGCTGAATTATCCCATCCACATATCCAATCTTATTTTTGATATTAGAACTAAAACTATGTCCAAATAAGTAAAACCCACATACTGTATTACCAAATTCATAACCATCAAATCCACTTTCAGAACCGATATCAATCAATCACCTCCCAGTTTTTGTACTTTTGATATTTGGTGGTAGAATATTATTCAAAAGAGGGGCATGTAGAATAATCAGTTTCATCAATAGATGATGATGAAGAAGAAAATATAGCATGTTAATTTTGTATGGGACATTATGCCGTTCAAAAGAGAAAAAAACATAAATCACAAACAGTGAGAGAGGGAGAGCGGTATACATGGATAATTAAGATGTTTGACTTTTTAACCATACTTAAAAATCAACCTATAACCAAGGAAGCAATGTGCACCCCTGGTTAGAGGGAGGTGCACATAGACACACGCACAATAAAGAGAGAAAATAACTTTATTGAACAAAAATAAGTAAGAAACAAACAAAGCAAAGCAAACAAAAGTTTCCTCCTAAACGTGCTTCTGTTGCCAGATGGATAGGAAAGTGAACCATAATGTCGAAGAAGGCAGGTGGAAAAAACTTTATTGAACAAAAATAAGTAAGAAACAAACAAATCAAAGCAAACAAAAGTTTAAAATGTATACCGTTCAATGGGGTACATCCACCGATACTGCACATGTCCTCCTAAACGTGCTTCTGTTGCCAGATGGATAAGCTAGTGAACCATAATGTCGAAGAAGGCAGGTGAAAAATTCCTCTCTAATTCGCAAACAATGGTAACAATGCGCTTCTCCAACTCTTCAAAATCTTCGGGGCGTGACACCTTGGAGCATAGTTCACATAAAAAGGAACTCAACTCCATTAGCACTTTACTAACCTTAGACAGTAACGTCTTTTGGAATGCCAAATGTAGAAGCTGCTGCATGAGCACATGTGAATCATGACTTTATAGAGCAATTTTTTTTACGTTGCTGGACATTTACACACCTCGCAATGTATGCTGAGTACCCATCCGGGGTCTTCAAATTCTTCGAGACATTAAGAAAAATAGTCATTTTTGGATTATCCATGAAATAACATGCTCCAGGAAAGAAGTATTTCCCATTTGGTAATGCCCTTGGATGAAGTTTAGGTCTAATCTTCAGGAGTTGCATATCAAATCTTGCTTTAAGACCATCCTTAGTTTTTCCAGCAATATCCATTATCGTACCCATAACACTATCACAGACATTTTTTTCAGTGTGCATCACATCTATGTTATGTTTGAGAAGATTAATTTCCCAGTATGGAAGTTCGTAAAAGATACTCAATTTCTTCTAATTGCTTGGCATATTATTTGCGGCCCTACTTGATCCTCGTGATTTTCTATTGCGTGGACGATCTCCCCTAAAATTCTCCTCGAACTGTTTCCCAAATTTGTGTGGAATGTCTTTCAGCAAGCTCAAGATATTCATAAGCACGTAAGTGCTACATATTATACCCATATTTATATTAGTTAGTTCTCGATATTTTGGCTAATAATATAATTTTAGTGCTTTTGTATAAAGTGCAAGCGAATACCATCACCGGAAGGGAAACAATACAAATATAAGCTAAATGGCATTTGTGACGAAATGAAACTAATGTTGCGACTCATGGCACCCAAATGGACTGGCATTAATTAAATATGGCTGAAGTACTCATTCTCTAATGTCAGCAACCACCATGTGGATTCCACGGCACAGCATGGGAAGCAAGGAATTGCCTTGGCTTATTTGAAGCACGTGAACTCCACTAGGAGTGCTGGTATCATTTATTTAAGTCTCTTTTTACCTATCTAAGTTGGAAATGAAACAAGATGGAGGCTCATGGAAGGTACAGATGTTGGGGATTTGGTGTTTGATGAAGACTTAGTTTGCGACAATTCTTGCAATAACAGTTGTCGGAGGCAGGAAAGCATTGGCAAGAACCAAAACTGAGGTTTAGCTCCTGTGACAGGTGCCGTGACTAAAGTTTACACGGACAGAATAGATGGGTCTAATTCGTTTTAGTTTGTTGAACTGTTTGCAATCAGTTGGAGAAGGGTTATAGAAGTTCAGGTGATTGGTCGAACTGATCGCAGTAGGTGCTGCTGTGATCGATGATGGGTTCATGCAGCAGAAATGGAGGAGATGAAGTAAAGACGGAAAGAGATTTTGAAGTGCTTCTGCACATTGCGAAGAAGTAAACGGTTGCAGTGGTGGTGTCGACAGGTACCTACGATGGGTTTTGTCGGCTGAATTCATAATGGAGGTGAAGTCGTATTGACAGGTGGTCAAATGGTGATGTGGGATTCGAGATGGTGGGAAGATGGACAGAGGATGGTGACGTGGTGGAGCTGTTTCTGCCAGTTGAGAAGAAATGGGTGATTGCTGAGTTGGTCACTGAATTGTTGGTGTGTTCGGACAGACTGAATTTAGAAGGAGCCGGAATTGGAAGGTCAGGGCGCATGCTAATCTAAGTCCGGAGAAATGGTTGAAGTTGTGCTGTTCACGAAAGATTAAGGCAAGTGGTTGGCTGAGATGTTGCAATCAGTGATGTTGGCTAAAGGATATGGGTGCCGGACTGGGCCTTGGCATCTGCTAGGTCTTAGTAAAACTCTACGGAGCAGAACTATATTGACCCTAAGAGAAACATACAGAAGGGCGTTCCGACGAGAGGAGAACGGCTACACAGCCGCAAGGAAGAGAAGAGAAAAAAGAGGCGCGGCTACTAGAACAGAGAAGAAGGGAAGAAGAGGAGGATCGATTGCCGGGTGACAACGGCAATAACGGTTTTATTTATCTTTCTCTTTTAATTCATTTCCATGGACTTTGAGAAATCCATTTCCATGTGTTGTTAAACTTTTTATCTAGGGTTTTATATTGATACCACTTGGAGCATAAGACCACTTTCGAATTGATTACATATGGTTTTGAGGCTATAATGATTTGAATAAACTAACTCTTGATATTGTTTATTGATTTAATCGAAATATGAGTTGTTGCTCACCGGTTTCATATAACCTTTGTGCCTAATTGTTAGGTTCATAAATATTTTTATCTCATTATTTGATATTCCATGCTTTGGTTAATTTCTTTGATGGGTTATGCTTAGAAGAGTTAAATAATATTTGTGAATCAATATTTTAGTTTCACATAATTTCTCACTAACGCAATTTGATGGTGCATGCTTGGGTTTAGTCTTTTGATGTGCCATGTTTAGGGTGTCCCAGTGATATTTGCGGCTCTAATACATATAATAGGTGATGTCAATAGAAACAATGATAGACAAATATTCAGGAGCTATGTTTCATTTCAGTACTTGAATATAAATAGTGGTGGATACGATAAAATCCTGGTGACCGATTTTCCCATTTATTAGTCTAATTTATTTTCTTCATTTATATTCTTTCAAAAATCCAAAATCATCATTGCTGGCTACATAATTGAGAATATTGATTATTGGTATTTCCACTGCTCCATGTGGGACCGACTCGTACTTGCCTCTGTCTACTAGTTAGACACCGTGCGATTGCGGTTATTATATAGGAATCTCCGGATCCTATCAGATATCTGGCCCTAACAATAAGTTTGGACGTGGGCTAAGTTCTACTTTCCCATCAAAATCTTTCTTAAGTGTGGTGCGAAACCTAAGATAACAATTCAGACAACTGTCAAATACACAACAATTTTAAAACAAACATCATTAATAAAGTAACACTTGACTGAGCTTAGCATCCAGATGTAGAAGATGTGAGAATTCACAATCTAACACAGCTTCAATAACACTCATATATTCTCAAAGTTTGCTTCTAAGATTACACAAGTAAATCAAAGAAAAGATATAAGTCCTGCTAAGATCTAGAATTGATCAATAAAACTACAACCGAAACCATCCAAAGCTAATGTTATTTGCATCACAGATAGAAATTCATTCAATTTACTAATAAATAGATTAATATAGGATTATTATGCTTTTTCAAGATTAAGCACTGCTGCGAAAACTTGTAAAACACACAACTGAAATACAATGTAGAATGGTGCCTCTTGGTTCATTTGAAGCTATACATGTTTATCTATAAAAAGAAAAATAATAATTTTGTCTACATGTTCAGTCATGCTGGACTTCTTATAATTTATGTTTTATGTTATTCGAACACCCTCCACATATTTGGATGGCATCTCTGCTAGGCTTCTAACATCATCATGATTATCTACATAATATAAGGATTGTAATCATCTCTATGAAAGGGTTAATAGAGAGAACCATTTTGACAAGAACTCAGGTGAAGTATAAATATTATTACCTATGATTCATCGGTAAGAATCGGCGATGGCCCATGTAGAATTTTTTCCTTACATTCTTCAACCACTGGTGCCGAGTTTCTTCAAGACACATTGAACATGCCAATTTACCTTTATTACTCCATCTAGAGAGCATTGCAAGTCCAGGATAATCACTTATAGTCAATAATAATCCCGCTTTCAGATTGAACATCTCATTTCGTGAGGAATCATACGTGTCCACCCCTTCCTCCCATAATTTCTTTAGGAATCAATGGTCACAAATACACATCAATGTCGTTACCTGTAATTTTTGACATAGAAGGTTGTGATCAGTTTCAATATTTGGTTATGAAAGAATATTAATGTAATATGTAATCTTGACAAAACATATAAAAATCAAGATGAATATAATTACCTGGACTATGCGGGCCTGGTATAAGCAAAGACAATATCATGTTAGGTTGTTTCATGCATAACCATGATGGTAAGTTATAGGGTAACAAAACCACATGATATGTGCTATGCGGATTTCTCATTGAACTGTATGGACTAAACCCATCAGTTGACAAACCAAATCTGATATTCCTTGGATCTTCCTTAAAAGTTGGATTCATCTCATCAAAATGCCTCCAAGCTTCAGAATCAGCTGGATGTCTCAATACCCCATCTTTTGTACGCCCTTCTTGATGCCATCTCATATCTCCTGCAGTCTAAGAACACATGAACAACCATTATAGCCGAGGTTTTAAAGGAAAGTGACTAAGTATTTTAGCCGGCGTTTTTAATCTTCCATCTTTGTAATGAGAAGCTTTGTAAACCGTACAAGATTCAAGATCCGATGTCTCCTTATAATACAACATACAATCATTGGGACACACATCGATTTTAACGTAAGATAATCCCAAATCTGATAGTACCTTCTTACATTGTGTGAAATTTTCTAGCAATGTGCACCCTTCTGGAAATGATTCTCTCATGAGTTGAATCATATCTTTGAATGACTTGTCAGACATCCCACCAACGCATTTGTAGTTCCAAAATCTAACTAGAAAAGACATCATTGACATCTTATCACATCCAGGGTATAACGGCTTCTTTGAATCTTCTAGAAACTTATAAAAATGCGCACCTGAACTATCACTTGGCATCCCACTCATTTCTGCATCCAACATATCACACTACAAGAAAATCGGTATATTTCAACACATGAAAAGTGTGTCAAGAACCCCCTTTTCATGTAGCAAAATATTTTTGCCACATAAAAAACTTTTGCCACACTCTGTGGCAACAACCTGTGTGACAAAAAGTTATTGCCACACCTTAAATACACTGCGGCAATATCTAGGTTTATTACCACACCAAACGGTGAAGCAATAAAATGAGGCAAAAAAGTATTTCATTATTTATTTATATTTATAAATTTATTTCCTTTAATAAATCTTTTGCGACAGCAAACTAGTGATATTTTGGGTAGAACTTTTGTTTCCAATTTTGTTTTTTTTTCTTCGTATTAATCTTTCCTATAAGATACGGTTCAAATTTTCTAAATCTTTCCATGAATATAAGAGATAAAAAATTAAAAAAATTTATTGATTTATTCATATACAAATTTAGCACATAAATTTAATTTTCCAAATACATTACATAATGATGCATCATATGCAAAAAAAAGACATAATTTTAGGGGGAAAAAGAGAGAAAAACGTATACAAAACTTCATCTCAATCTTCTTCTGGTCCTACAAATCTTCTCTTTCTTTTCAAAGAAATTTTTCTGCAAAATCAATGTTCAAGAAAAATAATTAATTTCATAATAAAGAATCATTCTTAAAATCTATATATATTAAAACCATAAGCAAAAAAATAAAAATAAATTATATATATAGAACATAATAGTTGAGCTATGAGAATTACCTAGGGATTGAAACATCCCCACTAGATTAACAGTATGCACTGTGAAAAAAATATTCATAAACTAGATTCACCTGGTTAATAAACGAAAATCAATGGATAACAAATTCAAGGTTATAACATTGTCGATCCGAAAGAAACACCGAAAATGTTTATGTAAAGTAACAAATTCCAAATCAAACGTTACATCTCAATTAAATAACTCCTTCGAATCTTGAAATTGTAGTAGAGACTATGGATTCTTTCACTAACTATCATCAAACCATTGAGAAAGTTCAGTAATCAAAAAAAAAATATTGCAGAGACTATGGATTGAATAACCTAAGTTTTTGAGCCCTAACAAGATAAAAACTTCAAAAACTTATTTGGGAGACTACCATTGATTGGTATGAAGTATGAATCACTTCTATTGGATCTGAAAGACTCCTATAAGATAATGGGGGAAAGAACCCGAGAGGTTACAGAGAGAGAGAGCATGAGAAAGGGATATACAATGGAGGTTGGACTTTGACCCTTTGAATTAGGGATGCACAAAGTCCGGTACGATCCGGTACTCTGTTGGAACCAGTCCCTATACCTGGTGTCGACCGGTACCTCATTTTGAGGACCGGTACCTGTACCTATACCTGTACCTGGACTTGTACCTGTAAGACCGGTCCGGTACAGGTCTGGTAACGGGTTTTTACCTGGACTTTTTCTAATTCCTCTTCCAATTCTTCACAAACTCCAAATAGAAACAGAGACCTAAATTCCAGCCGCAGTTCTTTCTTTCTTCTTCCAAATTCCATCGGTAAGACTAACTTATCATAAATTTCATTTGGGGTTTGTGATCATATATCATAAAAGAAGTTTTATTTCAGCAGCTACCTCGTGTGTATCCTAATTTTTCCGCAACAAAATATTCTCTCTTGAATTCCATTTCGGCATCATACAATACCCCAGATCGATTGTTGTTTCTTAAATCCAAAGGTAAGAACAGATGCCGCAATAGTGAACAAATCTATTAACATCAATTTGTTTCTTACCGTTCTATTCTAGAAGACTAGAAATGAAAAATTGAACTAAGGGGAATGACGGCAGCCACTTGAAATTATCTTCTTACAATACGAACAGCACCTGCTTGATAAGAAATGAAAATTTCTTTTACTTATTCTTTAAAAGAACAAGAACAGACTACAGAGATTTAATTACCCATGAGAAATTGAAGTGTGAAGAAAATGAATTGACAAATTTACCTGTAAAACTAGGAGAAGGTATGAAGACATATCTCCAGAAAATTCTACAGTAGGAATAAGCTGTCTAAATTCCAGAGTAGGAGCAAAATCACCGAAGTCATCAATAACTGAAGTTGTTTCAGCAGAATCACCGAAAGAAGAAATAAAGAAGAAGAAACTGAATATAAAGAAGAGAAACATATCAAAGTTTTCCCTTTTCTCTTATACCAAACCTTGAACGGATGGTTGAGATTGATTTTTATCATTTTAATCTACGTATCTCATTAATCGGTTTTTTTGGTCCGGTACAGGTCGGTACTCCCCCAGAACCAATACATGTACCGGTATACACCGGTTCTCAGAATTCATTCCCGGTCCCTGTACCGTTCTTTCGGTTCCAATCCGGTACAAGGACTCCAGACCGGTTCTTGTGCAGCCTTACTTTGAATAGTATAAATAAATGTCTAACATTTTTTTTATTTTTATTAAATACGAAAATAATTTTTTACTTTTGTTAATTAACGAAACTAAATTAAAATATACTTACATTTTTGCCGCACTAAAAAAAATGACTGCGGCAACAAACCATTTTTTTGCAACATATCCAACCTTAGTGTGGAAAAAAATAAATGTTTTGCCTCATCAATTGTAACCATGTGGCTATAAATGTGTTTTTGCCGCAATATAATCTAATTGCGGCAATATAGGTATTTTTCCACATGCCCTCAAATATACGGTGTGGCTACAAAGTTCTTTTCTTGTAGTGTCACTCGTATCCTCATTAGCACGTAATCCATATGCATCTCGTATCATTCCTGTAATGTCATCTCCAACGTCTTCGCCATTGTTATCCATAATAACCTGATCTACATTGGTATTTTCTTCCCCAAATTACATGGAAATGTTATTCTGAACCCTTCACCGTGATGACACCATACTATATATCTCCTTAACATACCACAGGTAACTAAGTCATCATATATCTCATCTCTAGTCTTGTAATGTATATTGGCACACTTTTTGCATGGACACTTCACTTTGTTATCTTCAGTAAAAAACCCATTTTCAAAAGCATTGTTCAAGAACAAATAGAACCCTTCATGAAACTCCTTACTTGATCTTTCAAATTGAACCCAACTCTTATCCATTTATCAATCACAATATTGTTGAACTAAAATAATGACGGATACAATCAGTAAAAGTTTATTCAAGAAATATTCTTGGACCATAAGTACCTGACATCAAAGAAGAAAATAATATTAGAAAATCAGAGTTATAGACTTGCATTAGAAACAATGGAAGCATCTAACAAAAGTAATTACATGAAAATAAAAAAAAGGACATCAGCAAGAGCCAACTATGTTTTGGTGACATTTTAAAGTACCCAAAATATTTACGTCTCTAATTAATCTCCCTTTTGGTTATGCTGTTTATCAAACATGTTCGAGATAACACACAGCTGGTATACATGAGCACAAGAAAAGATGATGAACTTTTGATTTAATTCTCAAAAAATGAGTGCAAGAAATGATTCCAAGTCACAGGACACAAGTAATATATAATTAAGTACAAAGTTTGAATAAGAATCCATAACAATTACTAGTATACAAAGTACAAGAAAATCACAAACTTGAAACTGAAACTACATAAGAAAATCACAAAATTATTTTGTTAATACCCAAGTTTTGTTAACAGAAATATTCAAGGATCTAAGTCTCTAAACGATAAAAATGTTGAAACACTGACCCTAAGAGAACCCCAAATTTATAAGTACTTTATGCAAGGAACCTGTGAAGTCACAAGATTCTACATTACAACATCTAATTAGGTCACTGGTAAGAGTCTACATTACTAAAACCTTCATTTCTGGCCCTATTGGTAGTAAAGATAACTGAAAGTGGCTTGGCTAAAAATGTTTATCTTGTCTTCAGCTAACCAACATTTGAGTATTCCTGAAACTTCATAATACAGTAATAGAATCATTATACACCAATGTGAAGAATGCAAGACGTGACTTCATAGTCATTGTTTACAACTACAGATCAATAACCTAATAAATTCATCTTCAGCACCATAGCTATGGCATTTTTCTCGAGATATTATCATGAAAAAGTCGAGACTACCATAACCACTAGATAGTCTACATTCAATAACCACTAGACATGAAAAAAAATCAAGACTACCATAACTACTAGATAGTCTATATTCAATATCATGAAACCACTCAGTTCCCTGTACATTGTGCTAAATTTCTTTACATTATTTGCAAATGACACCAATCCATAAAAAACCAAAAGCCAGATGGTAAATTATGACAACTGTTCTGCTCTATACAAATACAGTTTCCGATTTAAAAATATGTAGACTTCACACATACATATTTTATTCATAGAAGCAGTCGGATGCAATCCAAAATCGTTTTTGCAAACTATTCAGATGTTACAAAATTTGAAGACTAGATGAGCATTAATAACACCTAAAGCAGTACCAGCAATTACAGAGGGATGTGATGATTGAAATTCAGAGCATACAAGAGGAATCTGACGCACCTATTCAATCATGCACAGAAGAAGGACATTTTGAGTGGCCAAATTCGCTCCAAAAAGTGAATCAAATGCCATCTTATTTTTCAATGTTGAAGAATGCTCCTAAAGAAGTGCGCTTCCTAAAGGCAGTAGTGCACAACACTAAAACTTTATGTTAATAAAATCATCAGGCACACAATGTGAGGTGAAAAGCTACGGCTACATAATTTCAGAACGTGGTATGTGAAACATTAGAAGAACCTATTCACTTTTTGGGAATCAAATCTGACACAACCTACTCGAAATCCTTATAGTACAGTTATTACCATAACAACTTCATAACCTAAATAAAATCATGTATAAACAAATAATATCTAAATTTCTAATCCTTTAAACATGAAATATTTTTGGCATTAATTAGTATATCCAAAATTCTCTCTATGAAAAATTTGCACTACCAATCATCTCAAAAATAAAGGCTTGAAAGCAGGGGCGGCAATGCATTATTGTTGATGTTGTAAAAAGTAATTAATGATCCCCAGTAAGCACACTATCTACAAAAATACTTAAAACATAATCATTAAGAACCTTGTAATGGCTCCATATACTATATCATACTAGCAATGCCCAATGACACCAAAATTAGCTAATCCAGTAGAACAAACCACCTGAATTGAAGTACACATAGGAACATATTGATGCTCAAAATTTAAGTATAAATGAAGCATATATTCATGTAAACTTCCCAAGCGTACATAATGAGAAAAACAACAGGATAGAATTTTGCATTTAGTGTAAGCTCAAATCTAAGAAATTCAAAACTGAAACCACAATTTTTTTAGTTCCATCAACATAAACCCATTTCCAGATTTCATTTCTAGACCATGAATCTATAACACAAACACTAAGAAATTAAACAATAAAAATCCATAACACAAACCCTCAGAAATTAAAGAAAATAAAATTTTCCACTACACCCTAAGAAATTGAAACCAAAGAAAATCAAATTTAATTTTTTTTAAACATAGTAGTGAATACAAAGAAAAAGTATAGAAATCTCACCTGAAAGTTTCCTCCTTTAGCTCTTGAAAAACTAAGAAACAAGGAAACAAGCAATTAAAAGAAAAACCAGTCCTTAATCAAACATACATAGAAACAAAATGAGATTAAAAGTAATACAAAAAAGAAGAGTGGAAAAATCACCTTCGATTGACTCCTTTAGATCCTACAAAACAAAGAAACAAATAATTAAAAATCATATTAAGCCAAAAAAAAAACCATTAATGGATGAGTATAATCTCAAGATCGAATAGTGATGGATACATACGAGATGGAGAGAAGGTAAGAGAAGCAAACCTCTGCAAACTTCTCCGGTGGAGAAGACAACAAGGTAAGTGGAAAAAAAAACCAGACCTATTTTCCTCTACAAGTACTGGTTTGTGTGTTTGTGTTTTTAAGAAGATAAGAGAAACAATAAAGAACTATAAACTGAAAATTTCATAGGGAGAGATTGGGGTTTCACCAAAAGTGACCGCCTTTTCTAAAAATTCTCCACGGATTTGTAAACCGCAACAATTGAAGAAGATAGTTTCTTCTATCGGAAACTGAAGACTGACTGAAAATATGTTGGACTTTGACTGAGTTACCTATTGGTGGAGGTAGGCCCAAAACCCTCACAAATATTATAGTGTCGGACCCATGGAACTGACCAAATTTTGCTTGACTTTGACTAAGCTGTTTATTTGTAACGGATGGTTGAAAACCCCCACAAATAACCCATAATTATGACTCCCCTCTCTAAAAAACCTTCACGAATATGACCTATTTTTGTAGTGGCGGTTGGTGTGGCTGGCATGATTAATTTTCCATTGGCACAGAGGTGCGGCTAGCATGGTTGGTATGCTTTGGAGCGGTTGGTGTGGCTGGCATGGTTTTCCATTGGCACAGAGGTATGGCTAGAATGGTTGGCATGCTTTGATGGGGTTAGTGTGGTTGGCATGATTTTCCATTAGCAAAGGGGTGCGGCTAGCATGGTTGGTATGCTTTGGCGTGGATGGTGTGGATGGAATGATTTTCCATTGGCACAGGGTGAGGCTAGCATGGTTGGCATGCTTTAGCGCGGTTGGTGTCGCTGGTATGATTTGTCATTGGCACACGTGGGAATTAGGGTTTGTCTTGTCGCAACTCTAATCTGAAAAAGATACCCCGGTAAATATTTACAGACACATTAAAGATTTCAATAAATGCGCCTAGTAAATGTCTATTACTTTAAATATTTTGACGTTACTGTCTACTAGGCTTTCGGGTTTTACGATTTTAAACCTAGGCTAAAAACCACCATCAACATTTAGTCCCATTCTTAGCTCGTAACAGTTTCCTTGTTGCGAGGTAAGCATATGATGGTGACAGACAAGGAAGGAATCGAGATGTAAATCATTACAAAGATGATCAGGAAAATTCAACTGACCTTTTTTATGGGAGAAGAGATTTTTGACTTCCCGTGTTGGAAGCCATGCGTAAGTTGCATTGATGCAGACTGTGGAGTGGTAAAACGAGAGTTACCGGTTTGGTATGGTCGTACATCTCCGAAGCAAAGCGGGCGCGGTCTTGGAAGGCAAAGTATAATGTGGATATCATGGCATGATGGGGACTCGGCAATGGAGCAGTCGGACTGGAATGGTGCGGCCTCAGTCAAGGAGAGGCATACACGGACGGCTAGGCATGGTGGGGACATGATAATAGAGCGGATGGATTGGCCTAGTATTATCATGAAAGGCGCCGATTATTGTAAAACTGAACGTGGAGTGTTGGCAAGACTAGTACTGACAAGGAAAGCGTGGATGTCTTGGGAGTGGAAAGGCATGCTCTTGTGGGACCTATTGCCTTTCTTTGTGCACATCTTTAACATGGAATTCTTTTCATATTCCAAAAATATTTTTCGAGAGGTAGGTAGCATCCATAATCCTTTCATCTGGTGGCTTTTCACAAATCCCGGTATGATTGGGTATCTTCAGGGCTAGGCTTTGGAATGCGAGGAAGAGCTGCTAGCATGGACTTGGCATGAAGGGGACCCATTAGCACTGACGCATGGAACAGGTGTGGGCCGCTCTGTAAAACACTTGGAAAGGCATGACGCTGGTAAGCGAATCACTTTGGAAGGGAAACACTTCCAAGGGAAATGCTTGTTGTGTAGGGTTTGACACGCCGAAACCCTAATTAACGCTCCTTACTAGAATCACTGTAGAATCCGCGTACAAACTCGGATTTTAATGGTCCTCCCCTTTATCGGATACGAAATAGAATTCTGTATCTTCCCCGAAGGAATATTTAGGTTTCGAGCTTGCTTAGGATGTGAGAACAGCCCGGCGATGAAAATCAGGAAGAAGTCAAGAGGGATATTGCGGGCTGGGGTGGCATATTCGCGCGCCAGTCACCTATTCCCGTTCATGGAGAAAGAAGGAATATTCATTTTTTTCAAGCTCTAAAAACTCTGTGCGCATGAAAAGAGGTATCGAGCCTCTTTTATTTTTCTATTGTTCGTCCGGATACATGTTTTCTTCCGCAGTGTCTCTTAAATGAATTCCAAATATTTTCCAAAATTCCATTGTATTCTTGGGACGGATGGATGAAATATATGCTCGGAAATAATCACGTCAGGTATAATCTTGGAGATTGTGGTTTTGTCATCGGTCCATCCCCAATCTTAGGTTGTTCAGTGGACTTTCAGATCATGATAATGATGTATTGTGAATGCTTGCATGGTCGAAAACTTCTGGAGCCCATGGATGAAATAAGGAGACGTTCCATTGCCGATGAGCTGCTATCAAGTCTCCTGGGACTTTGTTCCAAGTTACATCCTTCGAACCATATTCTGCATCTTTGACTATCGTACGGAATGGGATGCGGTGAGAAGTCCCCAGTTATACTTTGGTTTGATATGATGGCTTGGATAAATATGTGAATGTAACCTTCTGGCATGCTTTTGGATTCTTCGGTACACATGTACGGCTTCATGTCGAGAAATTCTCTTGGCTCGTAAAACCTCGACGGTGATAATATTGAAATCAGTAATAACATGGTTGAGGGGAGTGAAAGCGTCTCATGCCGGTAGTCCCCATGTGTGCGACATGTGTGCCAGGAAGGATACAATATGTTAGCGCAGGGTGTGGTATTGTGGCTAACATGCGCGTGCGACATGTGTGCCTGGCATGAACGTATAGTACGCGCATCTGGTAAACACGTATGGAAAGATCATCTGGTAAGCGCATATGGTAGGCTCGTCTGGTAAGCATGTGTCTGGTAAACGCGTTTGGTAGGCGCGTTTGGTAGGCTCGTCGGGTAAGCGTGCCTGGAAGGTATGTCTGGTAAGCTTGTCTTGTAGGCACGTCTGGCATTGGATTTGGTATGGCGCGAACTGTTGGCTTGGCACAACGCTGGGAACGATGCTGGCTTCGCATGGCGCAGACTTGTTCTTGCGAGACCAGTTTCCTCTTTCCAGACGTAGATCAAACAAGAAATCCTTTCGTTATTCAAATTCCAAAAAGTGTTATGCTTATGAAAAGGGTTGGCTCCCCTTTTTACCTCGTATCTTTGTTATGACGTCCTGGTGTTAGCGGTAGTGTGGTAGTGATAAAGTGGGCCAGCATATTCCATCTATGTACTCAAGCGTTTCTCTTTTTCTTTCAATTTTTGTTTTTGTTTTCTTATGCTGGTGCAAACCATATCCATAGGTATACCTTTCATAAACTTGTGAAAATACTTCATCATAAAAAATTCTTCGAATGTCGTGGTAGTAACGTCTGCTAATAGTGACAGGTAATCATTGTTTGTGCAAAGTAGGCACATACGTGTAAGTCACCTTTTTATTCTGAAAGGAAAATAAAGATCCTGGTTTATGGTTTTTGATTTCCTGGATTTCTTGGGTTGATAGATAAATGTTACCTTGAAGGTTTTGGGTTATTATTTTTGGAATGAATTGTTTAGGAATTGATTGTTTCGGTTATGATTGAGAGTGACAAAAACATCCCAGGAAAACTATGGAATCGTGTGTTGGTAGATGACATGGGGTGAAACATAACATGTCTATTGGTTTTATCATTCCTTTGAAAACTTGAAAAAGCAAACCACGTATCTTGTCTAGGTAGGACTTACTTGGTTTTTTAGGTCTCCTGACGAATAGGGAACCTTCCGGGTGTAAGACCGAGTTTTATGGGAAGCACCGCTGAGATTGTGGAAAGTCCCCAGTAGTTACTAAGTAACCTGATAACCGAGTCGTCGATTCTCAGGCGGATCATTTGATTCTATCCTATGGGAAGTCCCCAGTCATCCCTTGTAGTGTCATGAATGATGATCGAGTCATCGGGTAACTGAGTCGGAGTGGATTGTCTTCATATACCATCTTGACGTATGGATCGAAGAACGATATCGAAAGTTAAAAATTGACATTGTAACCAAAAGATCGAACCTCCCGCTGTGGGTGAAAATAGTTTCTGCTAATTACGGTAATTTTGGGTGTGAAGGTGAGAAATAATTTAAAACCTAAACAATGTACTACAAGGGAGTACTTTAGATTCGATAGATCAATCTGTACAAGTCCGGCCTAAACCAAGAAATGGTCGTTCCAGAGTTTCTTCGGTCACAAAGTGGAGGAGAATAGGTTGGTTTTGGGGACGGAAGAAAGAAAAGTGGTGAGACCAGAATAGTTGATTCTGGAAGAGTAGTTGGGTTACTACGACTTGTATCAGAAAAATAGGAAAGCTAACAGGGTGAGTTACAAAGTAAGTATTTCTGAGTATTGTATATCCCGAATAAACTTGTTTTTCAATGGAAATAGGTAAGACCTATTTATACAAGTCTAAGTAAAAATGAACCATGGTCTCATTAAGGAGTGGGGAAGTAAATGGGAGGAGGTGGTAACCGTATGCATGGAATTGATGTTCCATAAATTGGTTAACGCATGAAACTGCTAATGTTATGGAATTGATGTCCTATGAAATTGTTAACGCATGTGCTTTATGTTTCATGAATATTTCACACATAACCTCCTGTATTTACTAACCGTCTCACCCTTATGACACTTCCTTATGATGGGCGTAGTATACGTCGCACGCTGTAAACCGCCAAACCAATACCCAAAGAGGATCCCCCAGTTTGTGTTGATGTCTCGAATGTTTTTGGAAAACATGTAGCATGTTGTTGTGGCTTGGAAAGTCAAGCTTGGGAAACTTCTAGCCTGGTGACCTTCGACGGTCGAAATTTTGCATCTTCATATGAGGGGCTTCCGTTGATCATTGCACGCCTTCATTTTGGTAGCCGCATAGTGAGGGACAACGTGGTGGCGCGGCTAGGTTGGCATGCCGTTGGAATGGCAAGGTTTGGTGTGGCCAAACTTAGGTTTTCGTGCCAAAGGATACCATGTGTCATATGGTAATCCTGGATGGCTAGGATTTGCTCCTGGTATTGAAGGGAAACCATTGACTATTGCATGCCTTCATTTTGGTGGCCGCATAGGGAAGGAGAACAGGGTGGCGCGGCTAGGATGTGGTTAGGCTTGGCATGTGGGGCCAAGGGTTTGCCTTGGGCGTGGCTAGATTTGGCTAGGTACGATTTTGGTTTGGCATGTAGGGCCAAGGGTTTATCATGGGTGTATGGCGTGGCTAGGGCCAAGGAAAAGTGTGTTTTGGCATGGCGCGGCTACCTTGGATAAGCTTGTTTTGGCTTGGCATGTGGGGCCAAGGGTTTGTCATGGGAACATGGCGTGGCTAGGGCCAATGCAAGGGCGTTTGGCTTGGCATGGTGTTACTAGCTTGGGATAGGTGCAGTTTTGTCTTGGCACGTGGGGCCAAGGGTTTTCCACAGGCGCATGGCGTGACTATCTTGGGCTAGGTGCGGTTTTGGCTTGGTATGTGGGGCTAAGGGTTTTTCATAAGAGAATGGCGTGACAAGCTTGGGCTAGGTGTGGTTTTGTCTTGGCTTGTGGGGCCTAGGGTTTTCCATAGGCGCATGGCGTGACTAGCTTGGGATAGGTGCGGTTTTGGCTTGGCATGTGGGGCCAAGGGTTTGCCATAGGCGCATAGCATGACTATCTTGGTCTAGGTGCATGACCAAGCTAGTGTTTTGTGGCAAAGGTCATTTGGTAACCTTGGACGACCAGGATTTTCTCCTGGGATTGAAGGGCGACCGTTGATCGTAGCACGCCTTCGTTTTAGTAGCCAGTGTTGTGCATGGCTTTGTCTAATTTAAGGTTTAACATGTTGGAACCCTAATTAGCGCCCTTTAGTATAGTTTCCGTAGAATTCTCATACGGACTCTGATTTTGATGGTCTGCTCCTCCATCTGATCGAAAAAGAATTCTCTATCTCCTTTAGAGGAAATATTTGGGTTTTGAGCTCCTTAGGGTAGTGAAAACAAACCGACAGTGAAAACCAGGACGAATACAGGAGGGATGGAAGGCTAGCCAGGTTAGGATTTTGGTGTGGCCAGGCTAGGATTTTGGGTCAAAGGTTTCCATTCGTTGTCTGGTAACCTTGGACGGCTAGGATTTACTCCAAGGATAGAAGATCAACCGTTGATTGTTGCACGCCTTCGTTTTTGGTAACCGCGTAGGGAAGGCCAACGTGGTGGCGCGACTAAGTTTCCATGGAGCCATGGCGAGGTGTGTTTGGCATGGCACAGTAGGTTGGCTGGCATGGTTTTCCATTGCCATAGGGGTGCGGCTAGCATTGTTGGCATGCCTTGGCGCGGTTGGTGTGGCTGGCATGATTTTCCATTGGCACAGGGGTGCGGCTAGCATGGTTGGCATGCTTTGGCGCGGTTGGTGTGTCTTGCATGATTTTCCATTGGAACATAGGTGCGGCTAGCATGGTTGGCATGCTTTGGAGCGTTTAGTGTGGATGGCATGGTTTTCCATTGGCACATAGGTACGGATAACATGGTTGGCATGCTTTGGCGCGGTTGGTGTGGCTGACATGATCTTTCATTGGCACAAGGGTGCGGCTAGCATGGTTGGCATGATTTGGCGCGGTTGGTGTGGCTGGCATGATTTACCATTGGCACAGGGGTGAGGCTATCATGGTTGGCATTCTTAGGCGTGGTTGGTGTGGCTGGTATGATTTTCCATTGGCACACATGGGAATTTGGGTTTGTCTTGTCGCAACCCTAATTTGAATAAGATAAGTAATTATTTGCATACACATTAAATATTTCAATAAATGCGCCTAGTAAATATCTATTACTTTAAATGTTATAACGTCACTGTCTACTAGGGTTTAGGGTTTTATGAATTTAACCCTAGGCTAAAAACCACCATCAACAACAGTCGTTGCAGATGAGAAATGAGCTTAATCTTACTTTTATGTTTGATGTTATATAAATTTGGAGTTATACTTTGTGAAAGGATCAGGTAAACTCTGTTTTTGCTATCCGTTAATTGTAATGAAGTATTCTTGCTCAACAATCGTAATATTAAAATTTCAACTACTATATGAAATCGTATGAAATGGTATTTTCTGTCTTAGATCAAATGGAAGAGCATGTGGTTCTCTACCATGTAGTTGTGGGTTCAATTCCCACATATGTCATTGTTATTTAATTATTTAAGTATGCTAAAACATACATGATTGCAATGGAAAAATTATATATGCATCGTATAATGCAACATAGAAGCAGATTTAAAAACGTGTCATATATCGTCTTTCCAATATGTGTTTGGAATTCATAATCAATACTAGACAGGTTGTTACCAATAGATATGTTCCATTTGTTTTTTATCTATCTCAATTTTCATTTTAGTACTCACTGTTGTCTTCAACACAACAATATTTCAAGAAAATGAAGTCCTATAGTTTTTATTACCTCGACGTGCTTTCACACTTCATTATGCTTGCGAGAATTTTTTAGACCTTAAGAGTGTGTCAGTTTTCATATAGATAACAATAAAAAGTTTATGCACACGCCATAATGCAGGTCGTAAACTCGATGATTTCTTACTTCCCAAATTAGCTTGTGATCGGTTATACCTTTCTTCCCAAAGTAGCTTGTGACCGATTACAACTAACTTCCCAATATGTAGATTGTGATCGGTTACACCTTGCTTAACAAAGTAGCTTGTGACCGATTACACCTTTTTTTTCCGAATAAACTTATGACCGGTTTCAACTTGCTACACACCATAGGTTGTGACAGGTTATACCTCAATTATGAACATTAGTTAAGATAGGTTCTACCTTGTCAACTTAAATAACTCATCCAAAAGATATTCAATAAATAACCGGACCAATCGTGATTTCCCTTTCGATTATGAAACAAGTTCATACATCTACTTCCTTAAACCAGCGTAATAATACATAGTTTCCTAGGATCAAATCACACCCATATCTTACACATAATCAAGTAACAAAATACAAAGATTATGTTGATGTCATATTCAAGAAATTCCCAAAGATAAGCGTTTGTACTTTGTAATTCAATAAATTCCTTGACACTTTGATCATAATGATATTACCAAGTCTAACCACGAGAGTATTATATATATATATATATATATATATATCTTCGCATGTTATGTTTTCAATATAATTAGTACGACTTGAATGATACGCTAGGAATGAAAATAAGTAAAGTTATTATTACTAACCTCAAGTGAAAGTATTATGTATTCGTTGCATTCGTTAATTCTTCTCATTATTCAAGTATTCAAAGTAATACTTGTACGTCTTAACATTCCTAGACTTTATAGTCTAACCTAAACGAACTTGACTCTAGTGTTCAATCAAACGACTTTAGATGAGTTTTGATACTAAAATATGATGACCAAACTTGACATACCAATCACTAGTACAAATATGGGCTTTGGTGATAGTTCAATATCCTGAACTGTTACAAAAGAGAAATCTTGGAGACATAAGTGACAATTTCTTACTAAAACTGACACCAATAGTGTTGAATAATCATGGAAGTTTTTAAACTGTTACTGAATTATTGTACAATGACGGCTTTTGAAGAAAATTGCTACTAAACACTGATGTATGATAACAATTTTAAACTGTTACTTTTCTTGAGCTATTATAACTATTCCGTATAAAAATTGTTATCGTGGTGTAAATACATAGATAACAGTTGTTTTAATTACCGCCACAGGGAAACTTCAGATCCTAAAATGCGTTCTCAAACACACGATATGTTAGTTTGTGGTCCTATCTTAGTAGTAGTGGGTGGTATAGTTAGTAGTTCTGTTTAGTTAGTGGGTCTCTCTCGACTCCTTTTCCTCACTTTTTCTTAAAACCCCATAGGAAGAACTCAAATTCTAATTACCATCACCCATCTCTCAAAACAATACTTATCGCTCTCTAGGCAAATATTATCTCTCTATTACACGATGTCTTCATAGAAAAATTGGGGATCTCATCTTCTACAATTTAGGGATTCATCTCATTCTCATTCCTAGAGGATAAAGCAGACGATCCTCCCAAGGATCAACGGCTCAGTAACGACTGGGGACTTCTCGTGTCGGTGTTTTCCATAAAACTCGGTCTTACACCCGGAAGGTTTCATTTTTCATCAGGAGACCTAAAAAACCAAGTAAGTCCTACCTAGACAAGATACTTGGTTTTCTTTTTCAAGTTTTCACAGGAATGATAAAACCAATAGCCATGTTATGTTTCACCCGTATGTTATCTACCAACACACGGTTCTATGGTTTTCCTAGGATGTCTGTGTCACTTTCAGTCATAACCAAGATAATTAAATTCTAAACATTTCATTAAAAAATATATATATATATATTTATAATCCAAAACCGTCAAGGTAGCATTTATTTATTAACCCGAGAAAACCAGAAAATAAAAAAACCAAAAACCAGGCGTCTCATTTTCCTTTCAAAAAAAAAGCCTAAATATAAGAGGTCTAAAAGAAAGAAATATATTCAAAGAAAGTTTTTCAGCAGCGGCTTGATCCTCTTCGAAAAAGCCTCCCTCTTCAATTTCAGCTGCCTACACAACTTCTTGAATTTCACTTCCTACTTCTTCACCATATCCGCGGAAGGACCTTCGACTGCTTCGGCCAGCATCTTTTTCACCTCAGAGAAACCTTCAAGGAACCAAGAGATATTGAATCCAAAGATTACACAGGTGTCGCGATGGAACCTCCAACTCGATAGTACGTCCTCAGAAAATATGTTACAAGTCACGTTGCATATTTTATAAATCGAAGACAAGGATTCCTCCACACTTTTGACGAACACATGCCGACTAGTAATCTTCTTAGTCGTGGAAATATGGACATAGCTTTCCCAAATCTTGGTATACAATATCGCATGTTTAGCCAGCACGCTAAAACCCCCGATCAGCACATGACCCTGGAAAGGGACCAGGTATGGAGGGTCGAAGGTGGCGTCTGCAACTGAATTAACAAACGACAAGAGATCCATAACCACAATTTTTCCAGTGGACCCCGGAGTTCCCTCCATCATCTGAGTCGTGCCAACACCTTCAGGATGATAAACTTCAATGTCCAAGTCACTAGCTGACATGATTTTCGCAATTGGAAGTATGGCTACGTCTTCGCTTTGGATGGTTCTTACTTCAAGGCCATCCTCAGGAACAATTTCCTCCTAGATTGTAAAAAATTAGTTTTTACTGCAAAAAAAAAAAGAAAAGAAAAGAAAAAAGGAAAGAAGAAAGACATGGAGGGGACTCACTGATTCTCTTTTAGATTGAATAGATGAAGACTCAGCATTGTTATCGGAATAACCACCCTCACCATCGCCTGACTCGGAACTTTCATCGTTATCGAGTTCTTCATAGCCATGGATAGGCTCGCCTTCGTAACCCTCCGTCTCGAAAAATGATGTTTTCTGTCTACTTGCGAGTTTGGAAAAGGCGTTCGTTCTGCTGAAACCCTGGACGAAATACAAAGACGCCTCCTCAAAAAAAAAAAATAGAAAATGGGAAGAGAATGTAAACGAATTAGCTAAGGTCAAGGGAAAATTATACGTACCCGCATATTGGATGAACTAAAATTCGGTAAATCTTTGGAGTTTGACCGAAAACCTCCTGCGCAATTTTTAGACCTTTACTCCCTTAACTAGGGTATGTCCGCTTATGTACCGGTAGATTTTCTTTTAATTGAAGAAGTATACCTCAATAACGGATGCTTTGCTAAAACCGCGGTAGAAGGCCTACCACGGTTATTCTCCACCGCGGCTTTCACAAATTCCTGGATGATAAGGAATTCATTCTTCCAGAATGCGTTATACTTAGAAGTAGTTGAAAGAATTTATTCTGAAATCAAGAAGAGAATACTTTTGCCCGTTACGAGAGTGCTGGCATCAAGAACAGTCGGTAATGAATCCTCTGAAGCTGCCAACTAAAGAACGAGAGGGACCCCTTGGTCAAAACCCATATGTCAAGCAGCCCTATCAACATTATAATAGATCGCTTTGTAAGATCCTCGGAAAAAAGATGGCACGTGATCGGGCATGCAGCTAAGCATGAACACCATCTCTCCAATGCTCAGGCCCTCATCATCAGAAGACAAAGACATGTTCGAAGCAGGATAAAAGGTACTAACCTAAGTTATGGACGCATGAAACGGAGCCCATGGATGAAAATTAAATGCATACGAGTTGTCAAGAAACCCAATCAGTTTCGAACCGTTTTTTCCGCGAATGTTCGACCAGCGCAGTATTCTGGAGCCACCCCAACACTCGGGAAGTATAGCCAACGGTTTCGGGGAATACTTCTCTAAATGCTCCCACAACCATGACTGTAGAAAGGAGGCATGAACATATGAATCCACTTTCATATCGACGTTCGAGGCGCGCATGTTAGAAACCAATTGATCAAGGTGTTCATACAGAGATCCAAGAAACAAACCACCAATGTGGAGGGCGACTCCCTTTGCCAATTTTATGGAAAACTTGATATGTTCATGTCTTATCTCTTTCTTTCCCGATCCGTCGTCAACAATATCCCTGGATAGACAAAGATCCAAGAACGCCACGACATGAAGTACTCTATTCTTCTGGTTCGACTCCAACTCATCAGGAAACCACTGAGACACCCACCATTCATAAAAGCATTTCGTCTATTTTCCTTCCGAACGAATCCATTTGACTTCGCAACCAGGGTGGCGCACATTTCTTATTCATTTGCAAACAGCCTAACGTCGAGGTCTCCAATTACAGGAAGATTTAGCAACACATCCACGCTCTCCAAAGACATGGTCATTTATCCCCACCTACACACAACCGTATGGGTTTCTGGAAATCATCTGGAAAAAAAAACAACCAAGCCTGGAATGTCTTTCCTAATCTGAAGCACTGCGGAAGTCGCAACAACATAAACAATCTGCGCCCTGGTCAAGTTGGTCTTTACAGGATCATGATCCATCATGAATCGCATCCATTTCTCAAAGGAATGCAACAGACTCGCATGAATTTTATATTCGATAAGAGAGACATGATATTCTTTCCTCTGAAGGAAAAACATTATTACACCTCCTGGACGAACTGATCGGTCCTCTCTTTCACTCTCCGAACCGGTCAAAAGAATCGGCTGATAGGTGTCTAAAACACCTTGATATTTATCTATTGTTTATGCTTTCTCTGCTATGTTTTCTTGTAAATTATGTATTTTACGTTTGATTTTGAATTTTAGGTACTTTGGAGCAAAAGAAGAAGAAATGTCGCTTAAAATGGCTAAAGTGTCATTTCATGTGCAACTGCTGTTGGAGGCGACTTATTTCTCATTATTTACTTCTTTTCTATCTGAAAGGCATGTCGGCTTTAATGATGCGAGTTATGTCTGAAAAGCATGACATCCTTAGTGATGTTTAAAATTTAAGAAAAGAAGTGAATATGAGTGGTAAGAGATGGCTGCTCGATAAACTACTAAAAGCACCCAAAAAATCATTAAAGGCACCCCCAAAAATGTCCCGGAGGAGTTGATAAAGTCACCCAGGAGTTTTTCACTATATACAGCCAAAAGGTCATCTTTGTACCCCACAAATTGCTATTTGCGCCCACAAGAATTGATAACCCTAGCTGCTGGATAAGGGGAAGGTCATCTTCTTCATTTGAATTTCGAATTTTGGCGGGAAAAGAAGAACCAAATTAGGGTTTGAAGATTGATGGTGTTATAATGATATTTAATGGCTAAAACTGAATAGGTATCTTACTTAATCCTAAAAAGGCATGGTATGGTCGTTTGATTGGATCAGAATTGGGTAGAACATTGATTTGAGGCAAACAAATGTAAAATGAGTTTTGGCGGGAAAAATTCATTCAACTGGCAGAATTTAGAGTTCGACTTTTGGGGAAGATTTACAGAGATTTAATCGCTGGAATGTGTTGGATTGGACTTTTATCAACTAAACGGGACTGGTTTATCCATTATAATCAGTTAACTTGCGCTAAATAATCCCGAATAAGAAAGCAGGGGAGGATATGTGTTACCGAGTTTCTGTATTGGTTTGGCCGTGATTTTATCGAATTTTCTCATGGACCTGGGTTTAGTAAAGCTTCTTAGGATAAAACAGGGTTCTCACCAGTTGTGGATTCGACAGAAAATGAAGATTCTCTCATATCTTGGAGAAAACAGGGAAGTTACGGAAATGGAGAAAGAATCTCGGCTCTATATGGAAGTACGTGGATTTATTTCCACTCAAAAATTCTGTTACGTCATGAACATAGTTTTGAAGGAAAGAAACAGCCAAAATATGCGTAAGAAGACTTGGGAAGAAATTCTCAGAGCTTGGCTGGGAAGAAAAGAATTTAGGGAAACAAAATATTTCCGAGGATTGGAGGACCCTGTTACATATAAATAACCTTAGATTGAGTTAGGGGAGAAAAATGGATACTTTGGGGAAGAAAGTAGAGGCTAAGAATCATAGAATAATAGTTTTCAGAAATCTACCTGCTGCTGCAGAACTCAAGAACACCAAGAACATTAAACCGTCAGAGTCAGTCGCAGAAGAATATCGTTAATCAACAAAATAAAACATAATATCGTTATTCAACAACAGAAAGCTTATATCATTTATCAACAACAAAAGGCTTATATCGTTTACTGCAGAATCATTGTAAGCTTATTTACATTTTTTTAATACAATGATTAATGAAATTTTCTTCAATTTTGATTATATGAGTAGCTAAATCTATCCTCTATGGTTTTGTAGGAAACTATTTTTGATGGGTAATATTCAGTAATTAACTTCTTTGGCATATTTACTCCAAAATTGTTTTTTAATTTGTCTAAAATTCTCTCTTCTTTACATGCTTCGTAAAAACTGTTATGGGTAGTTTCTACCGTTCTTTTATAAGCGAATGAGGATTAGGCTTTAGAATAGCGACGAAAGTCATAAAAAAATGAGCTTGTAGTGTTATATCTTCCAAAGCATGATATTGAGTTCGAAAATTGTTTTGAGTAAAATAGGAGTAATTTGTCAAAGAAACTATTATTGAATTTACAAATATTGGAAGTAGTGGAATCCAAAACCCTAGAATCTTCTCTCCTTGGTAACGAAAATCAATTTTAATTAATTTGTCTTAGTATTTTCTTTTAATAATCAAAAACCAAAACTTTAAAAAGATTCCGAGCAACGAATCCTTTCTTACCACATTTTAAAACTACATCAGTTTTTGGCGCCGTCGACGCGGACTTGCCTTTAGGTTAGGTTTTAGATTTTATTTTGTAAATATTTTGCTTGTATATTTATTTATTTATATTTTTTCTATTTTACTTCTTTGGGTATTTTTCTTGTATTTTTGGTGTGCATATTTTTATTGAAATAAAAAGTGGAATGTGGAACACACAACCAAAAAGGTAAGTACAAAAACCCAAGATTTTATTTCTTTATTTTTTATAGTAGATAGATTTTGTTTATTTGTTTCTTTTTTAAAATATTTAAATTAGGAATCTTTCTTCATTTGTACATAGTTAATTTAGGAATTTTATTTTTATTTTTTGTACATATTTAAAAAAAACACACGTGCACACACAAATTGCATCGTCAGACACCAGATTTTAGGAAAACTCATGGTTTAGTACGGTGAACCCTCTGGGCGTTATCATCCGAAATTCCACAATCCTTAGCCAAGTACCGTTGACCAGTATTTGACTGCAGGTATATTCTGCTTGAGGTAACCTGAGCCTACCAATTTTAGTCGACCTTGCATTTGCGTGTGCACAGAAAATGTCGAGTTGGTATTATAAAGACCAATATTATGATTATTCAACTGAGTATCAAATTGGACAATACCCTTACTATGACCGAAGTGTGGATAGAGCCTGGGACCACTTCCGACCTTCTGAAGGTTATGGTTCTTACCATTCTGATCCCAATTACTATCCGCACGTCCACCAATCAAACGAACGGGGGAATCAGCAATATTATAATAAAGGAAATGAGAGTTATACATCTTTAGATGATTTAATAAAACAATTGGCACCAGTTCCCGATGAATATAGAACTCTTTCCATATAAGATGCACTCAAACAATATGAATTAACAAGTATTTCTTTACAGGAATCACTTAAGAAGTTGAACAAAACTGTATGTGAATCTGAAATAATAATGAATAAACTGTGTGAGACTCTTAATAAGCAGGAGGACCAAATTACACCTAAGGCTATTGCTAATAATGAATTTGAATTCCAAAATAGTGTTTCCAATCTTACCCTTGATAATATATATAATTATTCACCTAATTTAGAGGATGAGGTTAGATCAGAAAACACTGCATGTTTTGACAAGGTTCAACCATTTCAACCATCTTCAAATTATTATGATAATGAGGATAGTGTCGATGAAGAATGTAAAATATATAGTCATAGTGACGAGTAAATTGTTACACCAATTGAGCCTTACGATGATCATGTTGTTTCTAGTTCAAATCCTAATAATATTGATGATTATTCACCTATTCAAAAGGATGAGGATTTGACTAGGGATACCATTGTTTTAGAAGGTGTAGTATATTATTTTGATTACGAAGCCGAGGATGTCTTAGAGGAAAGAGTTTAACCTGAGACTAATGTTCTAGAGTCTAGTGATTCGGAAACAATAGTCTCTTATGAGGATTATATAAATGAAGAACCACGTGATTACAACCTAGAAGAAACAAAAAACCATTTTCCTAAATCTGAAATTAAGGAAATTGTGACTAGTTTATCCAAGGATATTGAAAATTCTAAGTTCGGGGTTGAATATCATCCTCCCAGTGGTTTACCTTTGACTCTTACAAAGGTCTTTAACTTGGGACTAGACGTATGTGCCTATACCATATTAAAAGACTATCTTCATGCATGTTTACCTAAACCTAAATATGTCCAAAAAGAAACTCAGTTGATAAAAACCCATCCTCTGGCTGATGTGGTTAATCCGGTCCATGATACCATAATTGACTTTGTTGTCCCACCAAAATTTTATTTACCAAATGTGGGAGTATCTCAATTTGAAATGTGTCATCATATAGTTTTTAGAACTAAACCTAATTATTTTAGGAAACTAGAATCTTTGACACATTTTCTTAAGAATGACCACCATTATGGTCAACGAATAAGTCAAACCTATTTGAATTTAAGGATCCTCAGCTATTTAGGTTATTATTATGGGCTTCTAAGGTTTTATTTGAGTTTTTCCAAACTCTACAACCTGATCCCCCGTATCCGGCTGCTAATGAGGAAACTTGGCCCATGAAAATATTTTATTCATACCCTTTCATAAAAACGTAGCCCGAACCGTAGTTGGATGTAATTGTCTTAAAAAGGAAACTAGATAAGGGTGTGCGTTATTTTCTATCGGCACCCTATCTATTGGATAAGGGGAAGGTTAATTTCTTCATTTGAATTTCGAATTTTGGTGGTAAAAGAAGAACAAAATTAGGGTTTGAAGATTGATGGTGTTATAATGAGATTCAATGGCTGAAACTGAATAGGTATCTTACTTAAACCTAAACAGGCCTAGTATGGTCGTTTGATTGGATCAGAATTGGATAGAACGTTGATTTGAGGCAAACAGATGTAATATGAGTTTTGGGGGGGAAATTTCATTCAACTGGCAGAATTTAGAGTTCGAATTTTGGGGAAGATTTACAGATATTTAATCGCTGGAATGTGTTGGATTGGACTTTTATCAACTAAACAGGACTGGTATATCCATTAAAATCGGTTAACTTGGGCTAAATAATCCCGGAGAAGAAAGCATGGGAGGATATGTGTTACCGAGTTTCTGGATTGGTTTGGCCGTGATTTTATCGTATTTTCTCATGGACCTGGGTTTAGTAAAGCTTCTTAGGATAAAACATGGTTCGTACTAGTCGTGGATTCGACAGAAAATGAAGATTTTCTCATATCTTGGAAAAAAAGGGAAGTTACGGAAATGGATAAAGAATCTCGGCTCTATATGGAAGTACGTGGATTTATTTCCATTCTAGGATTTTGTTACGTCATGAACATAGTTTTGAAGAAAAGAAACAACCAAAAGACGCATAAGAAGACTTGGGAAGAAATTCTCGGAGCTTGGCAGGGAAGAAAAGAATTTAGGGAAAAAAAATATTTCCGAGGATTAGAGGACCCTGTTAAGTATAAATAACCTTAGATTGAGTCAGTGGAGAGAGACGGATACTTTGGGGAAGAAAGAAGAGGCTTAGAATCATATAATAAGAATTTTCAGAAATCTACTTGCTGCTACAAAAATCAAGAACACCAAGTACATTAAACCGTCAGAGTCAGTCAGAAGAATATCGTTAATCAACAACAGAAAACGTAATATCTTTATTCAACATCAGAAAGCTTTCATCGTTTATCAATAAAAGAAGGATTATATCGTTTACTGCAGAATCATTGTAAGCTTATTTACATTTTTTTGAATACAATGATTAATGAATTGTTTTTTCAATTTTGATTCTATGAGTAGCTAAACCTACCCTCTAGGGTTTTGGAGGAAACTACTTTTGACGAGTAATATTTAGTAATTAATTTCTTTGGCATATTTACTCCAAAATTGTGTTTTAATTTGTCTAAAAATTCTCTCGTCTTTACATGCTTCGTAAAAACTGTTTTGGGTCGTTTCTACCGTTCTTTTATAAGAGAAGGAGGATTAGGCTTTAGAATAGTGACGAAAGTCATAAAAAAAAAAACTTGTAGTGTTATATCTTCCAAAGCATGAGATTGAGTTCGAAAATTGTTTTGAGTAAATTAGGAGTAATTTGTCAAAGAAACTATTATTGAGTTTACGAATATTGGAAGTAGTGGAATCCAAAACCCTAGAATCTTCTCTCCTTGGTAACAAAAATCAATTTTTCTTAGTATTTTCTTTTAATAATAAAAAAACAAATCTTTAATAAGAGTCCGAGCAACGAATCCTTTCTTACCACATTTTAAAACTACATCATCGGCATGTATTGGGGATAGTTTCTCCTAACCGTGGCCGATGCCGTGAAGAACTCGTCATCTATGTTTGGCTCAAAATTATTCAAATCTTTCGGTACCACAGAAAATGTTGACATCTCAGCAAAAATTCTCTTACGTTATTTTCAACGCTGCGATAACTACAATGGAAAAAGACGAGCATGAATTATTACATAAGGCGTGTAGAAATTATTTTACACAAAGGAGCCGCCCTGGGAACAAACCAATTGGTTTCAAAGTCTTTTGTGCACATACGAAAAATGGGGACTGGCAGACTCTACATCACCACTACATGCAGCCGGAAACTCGCGGCCAGCCAGATATACGCGCCCAACAACAAGAAAAAATGGGATCATGGGAAAGGGATAACAATCACTATAGCGTTCTTACTTTGCACAATGAGTCGAGGCGGTCAACATTACTACGGTCGTGGAAAGGTACGCCTACAACTAGGGTTTTCTCACCAACACAAGAAAACAAAAGAAAATCAAGTCACAAAGAAAGTATTGGAAGACATACCTAATCCGCTCGCCCGCTTCACCGCTACCAAGCAACAAATGAAGAAACAATAAAGGCATGAATCAAAGGGAGAGGCCGGCCATCCTTTTTGTAGGCATGATACTTGGGAGTTCGAACAAGGAAAGGATTTCCAATTTTGTGCCAAGGAAGGAAAAGAGAAAACCGATCCCGCGAAGACCAATTTCCAAGTCCAAGACCACTCACGCCATCACCGCAGCCCTACCACGCCTAGCCGTCCTTGCACGTTCCACCATGCCATTTCTGCGGCCCCTAGCCAATCCCTCGCTCCATTTACGCATCCCCACCATGCCTAGCCGTCCTTGCACGTTCCACCATGCCATTTTTGCATCCCCCAGCCAAGCGCTCACTCTATTATCGCGTCCCCACCAAGCCTAGCCGTTCTTGCACATTCCACCATTCCATTGACACCCCCAGCCAAGCCCTCACTCCATTGCCGCGACCCCACCATGCCTATCCGTCCTCGCACGTTTTACCATGCCATTGATGCGGCTCATGCCAAGCCATTCGATCCATTACTGCGGCCCCACCACGCCAAGCCATCCGTGTACGTCTCTTCCTGCCAAGGCCATACTATGCAAAGCCGCCTGCTCCACTGTCGCGAACCTATCATCCACGCGTGTTTGCCTTACCAAGACCACGCCACCCCTTATCCCCTTGATCCAAGCCATCTACTTGCTTCGCCTTCCAAGACCGCTCCCCCTTTTCCTTGGATATGTACGACCAGACCAAGCCGGTAACTTTCGTCTCACCACTCCACGGTCTGCATCCCCAGTACAACTTTCGCAGGTCTGCCAACACGGGAAGCAAAAAAAAAAAAAAAAAAAAAAAACTCTCTTTACCACTCAAAAATGTTAGTCAGATTCTCCTGACCATCTTTGCAATGATTTAAAACTCGATTCTGTCCTCGTCTGTCACCATCATATGATTACCTCGCAACAAGGCACCTATTCCGAGCTAAGCATGGGACTTAATGTTTATGGTGGATTTAGCTTAGGGTTAAAATCGTAAAACACTAATAGCAGACAATAATGTCACAACATTTAAAGTAACAAGCATTTACTAGGCACATTTACTGAAAACCTTTAATGTGTCTCTAAATAATTACCGGGATATCTTTTTCAAATTAGGGTTACGACAAGCCAAACCCGAATTCCCACGTGTGCCAATGGCAAATCATGCCAGTCACACCAACCGCGCCAAAGCATGCAACCATGCTAGCCGCACCTCTGTGCCAATGAAAAATCATGCCATCCAGATAGACCGCGCCAAAGCATGCCAACCATGCTATCCGCACCTCCGTGCCAATGGAAAATCATGCCAACCACACCAACCGGTCCAGAGCATGCCTACCATGCTAGCATCACCTCCGTGTCAATGGAAAATCATGCCAGCCACACCTACCACCCCATGCCAAACGCACCTCGCCATGGCCCCATTTCGCGACACCATATTGACCTTCCCTACGCGGATATCAAAACGAAGGTGTGCAACTATCAACAGTTGCCCTTTAATCCCAGTAGCAAATCCTGACCGTCTAAGGTTACCTAACGGCCTTTGCCCCAAAACCCTATATTGGTCACGCACCTAGCCCAAGCTAGCCACTCCATGCGCCTATGGAAAACCCTTGGCCCCACATTCCAAGACAAAACCACACCTTGCCAAAGCTAGCCACGTTGTGCACCCATGGAAAACCCTTGGCCCCACATGCCAAGCCAAAACCGCACCTAGACTAAGCTAGCCACGCCATGCGCCTATGACAAACCCCTGGCCCCACATGCCAAGCCAAAACCGCACCTATACCAAGCTAGCCGCGCCATGCCAAACGCACTCTGCCTTGTCCATAGCTATGCTAGTCACACCATGCCAATGTTCCTATATCCGAGATCCTAAAAAAGATCGAAGGGAAGAACAAGATGACTTATCCATGGAACTGAGGCCAACAACCGGATAGGACCAAGGATCGTGCTGACTTTTGTGAATTACACCAATTTCACAGCCATACCACGGACTCTTGTAGAGATTTGAAGAAGATAATACAACAAATGATAAATGAAGGTAAACTTCAGGAGTATATCGCGCCACCAGGGATCCAACCCATGGTAGGGTCACCAGTACATCGGGTAGAAATACCCCGCGAGGCACAGTATCTGGGATGCAACACGATATCGCACTCAGCTACCACCACACCCTAAGGAGGTATCACATGGCGTATCCACAAAAGGGACTTCAAAGGCAATAAGGTTTTCAGTATAACAAAAGAACCTCCGATGGATGAGTGGATGAAAATACGTATTAGTTTCTCATCCTCGGAGGTACCTGATGAAGGGCGCAATCATAATGATCCCTTGATGGTTACGATGGCCATCGCACCTCCCGAACAAGAGGGAGAGGAAGAAAAAACCAAGGAGTTTCCTTGGGTGACGCCCAAGATCCTGATAGACGGTGGGAGCTCTGTTGAGATATTGTTTTACGAAACATTTAAACAAATGGGTCTTCAAGATGAATATTTGATCCCAATCACCTACAATATATTCGGTTTCAATGGCTCCTCAATACGGCCAATAGGTAAAGTCACATTGGAGATCAGGGTAGGAAAAATCCTCACCTTAACTACTTTATGTGTTGTAGACGTAGTCTCACCATACACAACCATAATTGGAAGATCATGGATCCATGGGATCAAAGGAGTGGCGTCGAAATACCACCAAAGGCTTAGATTCCCTACCCCTGACAGAATCACGGAGATCGTAGGTGACTCATGAGAATCCAAATACTGCTATGACATGCAGGAACATCCTAAGGAGAAAAGAACCAAGAGCAATACCAACCAGGCTAACGATATCGCCTATGCATTAGTGACAATCAAAACACTAGTCAATTCCATTACTTCAATGAAGGCAATAGGGCAACCGCAGCAACCCATCACCAATGAGGAACAAGAATAGGTCGATTGGCCACGATTGCTGTCACAATTAGATGGACACTCGGTTTATCCTCGGATCTTCCCTAACCACGGAGGTAGCAGATAGAACCCGCGGTTGGAACCCTGGCCACGAGCCAAACAAGGCCTAAACACAGGAGCCCTAGTACGCCCTGGGACGAAGCGAACGGTCTTACCCTTCGTATAAAAGGTCTAAGAGACCCCAACAATGCAGTCTAGAGATGGCACAAAGAAATCTAACTCGGAAATAAAACTCGTCGAGCCACACACCTTCGAGAAATGATACCTCGAGAAGGAAGATAATCCCTCCAAGATGACTAGATACTCGATCAGGAGAAAAGCCTATCAGTTAATATAGTATATGACGAAGTACTAGTATTAGAATCCTCACGTCATAAGGTTCTAATACCTTACTAAAACGTACTAGGGGTCCGAACCCTATTTTGAAAATAATAAAGTTGATCCTTTTGTGTAGTCAATTCACTTTCTTTATATTTTTCTTTGTTTACGCACTAGTTATCTATAGATTTTTTTGTTTTTTGTTTCCTTTTTCGTCTCTGCATATATCTCCACTCATTTCAATATACAAAAATCCCATCAAGACCATGGCATGGTGCTAGCCACACCTTCCATTCTACAACGAATGATGCGGGAAAAAAACCTAAGCTCCCTAATACGGAAATAGACCTAAGGCAATGCCATCAGGACTGACGAAGCATGATGACGTGGGGGACACCCTAAGCAACCTAAGACGGAAAAAGACCTAAGGTAATGCCATTACAATCAATAAATCGGATGATGTCCTGCCATAATAGGAGATACTCAGAATCAAGGTATTAAACTTTGGCTAAGGATAGAATCACTCGACCGAGGTATCACCCTACAAGCATTGGTTGAATAATATATGGATCAAACAACTGACCACACAACCAAAGGTCAAGTATAACCTAAATAGGATACTATAAAATTCGAAGCCGGCGAAGGCATCATCATGATAAGGGCGAAAAAAGGAAAAATTACCACACCTAGCTTCCAACACCGTAAGAGATGGCCAATCCAATTAAGGAGATGATCACTCCTTGGCTTCGTCACCCATGGTTGGACTCATAGTCGGCACACAATCTACTCCAAGGCCAACAAATGCAAACAAAAATATGGGATAGGATAACCAAAAGGAGTTACTATGAAAACCATCCTAAGATAAAACTTAAAAGTATGATCGCCTCCCACATACGAGGACTTACTTAAAAAGTTTTGAAACAAGTTATGCCTCCAAAAACGAAAGAGGACTTACCAACCAAACAGTGTTTCCCATGATTTAGAAGAGTGCGGAAGCGAAAAAATATCGAAACAAATATTCAGAAGAAGTCCCAAAAGAAATGGACTGTAGAAACACCAACGTTCAATCCATAGGATGATCACCAGTACCCAGTAAGATCTCTAATTGATCTCCAGTGCCTTGATCGAGCTCCATCCGATCACCATTGCTTTTCTCACATATTTCCCAATCCTTTCCCTCGAGGACTACAGAAGAAACCGGCTCAGGCCCGAGTTGAACTGAAGGAGTACTAACCACCGTCTCCAAGGAAACTATCTGACGATCATGAAGTACTGCCTCTTTACAGGCTTTAGTAATCAACAACTTATACTCAATGCGAATATCGCTCAGTTTATGACTCTTATCAGCACGCTCTGCCTCCATTTATTCCTCATGATTGTTGACCAACACGTTAATCTCCTCATCTAGGCCTTCCTTGGCAATCCACGTCTCCTCCAATTGCATTTCCATCTCGGCGATTCTCTTACGAGCCACTGCAAGAAGGAGTAAAGAAAAAGTCAATACGACATCTTCTATCTGTAAACACATAAGTTTCATAAATCTTAAAAACCTTAAATAAGCAACCTTCATGATCAACCAACACGGATGCTAAGGTCTGTTCCACTTGGGACTTTTGGTTATCTAAAGCACTAAGTTGTACTTCCATAGGAGTTACGGTAGCATCACCAATGGGACATGATAATAGATGCCTATCACGCTCTTTTTCAAGAAGAACGAAATCGCGTTTAAGACATACCAACTCCTCCCTCTCGACTTTATCCAGAGACAACAAGGGCATATGATCGGTTTTCCATTCAATTAGCTTGTCTTTCTGGCTTCGAAGAATCTTGACCTTATCCATCCGATCCACGGCTACTTGCTTAGCCTTATCTAGCATTGATCGAAGCTCGATAATGCGATCACGATGAACGTTTACATCCTCCATAAGTGAACCATTTTCATTTTCTAGGGAATAAATTTTGCACTAGAGAGAGCTTACATCTAGCTTCCAACTACATATTTACCTAGCATACTTATGGACGTTATCATTTAACTTCTCCTCCGAACGTTTGATGACGGCTACCAATAGAGGGGGACTGTTTCAGAAATCTAAAAACCCATCATAATGAAAACATCAGGAAGAAGTAGCAAACATACCTTCTAATTCCTTCTTGTCTTGGCGAAGGGAATGGTTTTCCTACTGAGCATTCTCAATAGCAAGACGCAAATTCTGAATCTCTTGCTCGGCTTCTCGGGCTCATCGCCTAGCTATGCGAGTTTCGGATAGCATGCATATCCGAAGGTTTTTACTCTAGAAAAGTAAAAAACATATCTAATTCAGAATATAAAACTTCAACTGGAGCAATTGAAAGAAGGACACTACTTCAATCTCAGTACATACCGCTAACACAAGATGTTGCTGAAAAGACTTCGACAACAAGGTCAAAATACGAGCTTGCTCGTCTTCGCTCATCCGAGCATACGGTTCCGAGCATAATAAATTCATAGACTGGGACCCGTCAACAAACACGAAGGAGTACGAACTCGAAGGACCCAAATAAAAAGAAGGAAAACCATCAGAAAATTCACTTTGAACACCTACAATACTACCAGTACCAGCACCACCCTCGAGGACGTTTCCCTTATCATCAAGACTACTTGCATGAGGAGCCACTGTTCCTAATACCGGAGCAATGCTAATAGAATTACTAGGATGGTTTAACAAGGCCTGGTCAATCTCATCAAAAAATACATCCCCAAGATACGCAAATTCATCCTCTCCAAACAAAGTATCCACATTGATGCTAAAAGAAGGTTCCTATGTCACAGGAGCAGTGGATGGCCCAAAACCACCAGTAACCCTTTTCCCTATTTCACACGTCAGTATAGCATGCTAAGACATGTAATAGGGTCAAGACATATATATATATATATATATAAGTAACAATATTTCATACCTTAGCATCATCAGCACCTCTAGTGGATTGAGAAGAACTCCTACAAGGGGCAATCCACTTGAGCACCCACGGATTATAAGTCGACAGATAAGCATGTACATCAGGAATATCTGATAGAATATCGCTGACTTCATTCTAGCCATAAATATAAGGCCTCATGATTCACAGAGGAGCAACACACCACTTGTGATCATGCGTCTTACGAAGCGTCAACTGAGTAGCATGAGGGGGATCCAAATAAACCATAAGAGTAGGACCACCCTCGGGACGCTTTCGAGTCCTAGAGATTCCAACCCCAAATCCATCATAAGTATCGAACCGCTGACACTAGTAGTTGGACACGAAGGATGCAGGTGAATAAAACTCTCTCTGCTCGGACACGAACCGATTATGCTCGTGGTCAGTCATCTTTCCAAGGCTTCGCCGATTACACTCTCGCATGATTCTATAAAAATTTCCATTTGTCTTAAAGATCTCCCGCTAAGGGTTAAGAAGAGTGAAAACCTCGTACTGGAAGGAGTCGAGTGGGCAATACCGAGGCAGACGGAGACCAGCCTCTAGTTGACCAGCCGCAACGATGATATCGTTGGGACCACAAGGATTCTTATCGAAGAGTTGCCGGGATAGAACTACGGTTTGTCCCTCCGGCATAGCAAAACTCACATCGAACTTCTGAAGACGGTACTTGGTCTTCACCATCTCGAGAAACTCAGCGTCAGACATGGTGGAAGATCGGTTTCTCGGATTCCTAACTGGTCTCTTATTAATACTATGAAGTAAAAAAGAAAAAATACGAAGGTTAATGTCGGACAGGAGAATGAAACCACGATGACTGTGAAGTAAAAAATAATGGTAGAAACCATTAATGATCAAATAAAAACTGTAACCAGTTCAGAAAGGTGAGACAAGCCACCGACAATAGTAGTAAAGAAGAAGAAACAAAAAAGGAGATGGAGCCTTACCGCATCTGCGATCGTAAAGGAGAATTTCTTCCAAACATAATGAGTTTCTTTAGAGGAGACAAGGAGTTAAGAAGGAACAAAAAAGGACAAAGGAGAAAGAAGATAAAAAATCTCTGAACTCTGAGAAAAAGAAATAAAAACATGATTCTCCTCCCAAAAAAGGTTTTATAAGAAACCAAGGGATAACCAACCGGGGCCTAAAGTCCAACAGGTAAAAAAGTGCATTAGAATGCATACGTGGAGGAAATCTCGGACGTGGCGAAAAAGACGGGGCGGTTACGAAGTTTTCTTTCCATCATGCCCTTGGAAAGTTGCAAATAAAAGGAGCAAAATATGAGGGTAAAATACCTGATAGCCACGTGTTAACATCTCAAAGAAGGACTTCATGATGAGATGATAAGGTAAGAGCATCGAATCATTCTCCATAAAACTGATCTCATCTGAATCGATACACCTGCCACCAACATCGCATGAACGATACGTGTGAAGGAGTAGTCTAATCGAGTCAGTCAGTCAAGTATTAAAAAGCAACGCTGCATTTAATGAAGGATCAGGATGAGTGAGAATGAGTCTATGCCATAATAGGGAGCTCAGATGAACTATACTATAACTCACGGAAGAACTAGCATGAGGACCTTCGAAGAGGAGTTCACGATGAAGACTAAGGCGAGATGACTCGGAAGGGAACCCGGCTTACCACCACGAAGAATAGTATAGAATCAGCCCGAGGAAATGAAGATGATGTAGCACGACCCAGAGGGATCAACGAGGCCTGTCCCTCACAAGTTTCATTCATATATAAATACCAACCCATGTAGCAGGAAATAGGCAAGTAAGCTAGTAGGCTGATAGATGGTATTTCTACAGAGAATTCCTGAGAGAGAGAGAGATCTTAGTGAGATTTGTAACTCTTTCAAGGGTATGAACTTATAATCAATAAAAAAAACTATCTTCTTTCCCGCGGATGTAGGTCTTCATGGACGAACCACGTTATATGCTTGTGTTAATCTTTACTTTCATTCTTTTTACATCTTTTTTATCTATGAGTCTTGCATGTTAGAGTAAGTTTTAGTCTTTACCTTCCTTTGGATGTAACCATCAGAGAAGATGCTGTTACACATACGGTTACCACGTCCTCGCATTTTCTTCCCCACTCCTTAATGAGACCAGGGTACGTTTTTACTCCGACTTGTATAAATAGGTCTTACCTATTTTCATTGAATAAGAAGTTCATACGGGAGATACAACACTCAGAAATACTTACTTTCTAGCTCACCTTGTTAGCTCTTTAACTTTTCTGATAACAAGTCATAGTAGCCCGACTACTCTTCTAGAATCAACTATTCTGGTCTCACCACTTTCCTTGCTTCCCTCCCCAAAACCAACCCATTATCCTCCACTTTGTGACCGAAGCAAGTCTGTAACGACCATTTCTTGGTTTAGGCCGGACTTGTACAGATTGATCTCTCGAATCTAAATTACTTCCTTGCGGTATATTGTTTAGCGTTTAAATTGTTTCTCACATGCACACCTGCAATTACCGAAATCAGCAAAAACTATTTTCACTTATAAACACCTGGTAATTTTATCGCAGAAAAATTAAAGGGTTCAATAAATGTGCTTGGTTTGGACATTATTACTCAAGTTATGTGACGTCACTGTTTAACTTGGGTTTTATGAATTTACCCTTAAGCTAAAAACCACCATCAACATTAAGTCCCCTGCTTAGCTCAGAACAGGTGCCTTGTTGTGAGGTAAGCATATGATGGTGACAGACGAAGACAAAATCGAAACGTAAATAATGCAAGATGGTTAGGAAGATCCGTCTAAACTTTTTTGAGGGGTAAGGAGAGTTCACGATCCCATGTTTGGAATCCTTGCATGGTTTTTTATTTGCTATGTAGATCGTGGTGAGGTGAGAAGCGTCGACTTAGCCTGTCTATTCCTCTTCTTGGCTAGGTTAGGGAACATCATGACGCTGTCTTGAAAAGTTATTTGTGTCGGCATGGCAATCCATGGCATGGAAAACTTGGCATGATGGGGCCGTGAAAAATGGAGCGGGCGGCCTGTCCTGGTGCGTCCATGGCATGGCATGGTCTTGGAGACGCAAGCATGACGGACGGCTTGGCATGTGGGGCCAAGTAATGACGCGGTCTTGGAGAGGAAAGCATGGCATATGTCTTGGCACGTGGGGCCTAGGCAATGGCAGGGACGCCCTTGGCGTGGTAATTTTATCTTCGCTAGACCGGTTACCTATTTTTCTTACTTGGCTCAAAATAGGAAATAATTTCTTTATTCAAAACTCAAAATTATCACGCCTTTTTCGATAAGTAAGTAGAATCCGTGATTTTCGCGCCTGACAGCTTTGTATAAATCCTGCTTATGGCACTGTCGGTCAGGCTGTGGAATGATGGAGGCTGGTTGAGATACAAGCTGTTGGATTTTAATCTAGCATGGTCATGCGTCTTCAAGGATAGGTTTCGTAATGCGAGGCGGATCCGCTAGCGTAGACTTGGTGTGAAAATAAACCATTATCATTAATTAGCTTGAAACGGGCGTTGAATTATTATTGTGTTTGCGTAGAAAAGGCGCGGACTGTTTGGTGAAGGTGTTGGCAAGGGAAAGACCTTGAAAAGTTTATCAGTCCTTGAAATTAGAGGTTTTCTTACCGCGGGACGTGGAGACTCATATGAGGAGGGATGTTTGATATTCATTACAAGATTTTCTTCCCCATAATGATATCACCGGAAAAATTTGAAACCATATTTTTTTGTATGATATCACTGGATAAATATGGTATTTTTTTTGTAAATTTTTATACTCAATACAAACTAAGATCAGCAGTCCGAGTTTGAATAAATACTCAGTCATCCAAACCCACATCTCGACGATCCAACAATTATACATAACAAACAATGAGGGACATCCGTCACTTAATTGGCAATACCCCATCAAATCCGCCCCTCACGTTTCCCCATCACCGAACACTTTGTATTTTATCTGACAGACACGAATGACATCTTCCAATCCAATGAGAAGGTGCGGTCTGTCCTAGTTATAATATGAAAGGAGGAGTGTTATTGAGTATTTAGGTTGTTGGTTATATATTATTCTCCCAGGCCACTTTAGATGAGAAAAATGATTAAATTTAGACAATAACAGAAATGATTATCTCAAAAAGGAAAGAAAATAGAAGTGATTTTGACAGCCATTTTAAGGAAAACATACTTATAACAATCTCAAATATTATTCTGCTTTCTTCATAAAAATATTATCATGGTCTCAAAGTACTAGGAACATATACCACCAAGCCCCCCATATACCATAGTTATATCATACTCTCTTACGGAACTAGCCAACATAATATCGTAGCATTCCTTTTTCCCACTGCGGTGGAGTTGCATTTATTTTCGGTCTAGGTTAACTGTATGTCCTGTCTCGTTTACGTACTTCATTTTAAACATGAAAGCTATTTTAGTAAAATTTCTAAGTTGAGGTAAAAATCCATATTTCCCATCGGCAGAGTTGATGGTGTCGATACTGCACTTGCAAATCCTATGTATTTTACAGGTGATGCACTGTCAGTTAGATGTGTGAAGATTTCCTTTGGCCAATATCCTATTGGTTTGCTCATTTCATCTTTCATTCATGCTTAGCCACCAGTCTTTACTTATCGGAGCCTAGTTACGGATAATTTAGTTAGCTTTTTTAATAATATAAATTTTAACTCGATTCTAAGTCAGTATTTAGTATTCACGTATCTTAATTTGTGGCATACGCATAAAAAACACCCGCTTACAAATAAAAAATCAAAATTTGTTCGCACCCGGCTTACAATAAAATAATAATCCACTGATGGTTTCCCATATATTTATGCCTGGAACTGTTGACCAAACGTTGCAACACGGTTAACTTGAACGAAGATGGGGCACATCATGTTATAACAACATGTTGTTTGATGTCCATCCGACTGTAGTTAACATTAGTGATAAAAAAGTTATAGTTTTCTATAATGACATGTTCGGTTGTTTCCTTGCATATTTATGAATATATACAATATAAATAAAAATTATACATTTCAGAAAGACGTATATAATATAAACACAATATAAATAAAAGTTATACATTTCAGAAAGACTATATCAACAGAAAACATAATATAACCTAATAAACTTTTAGTTTGTCATGATATAACCTAATAAACTATATCAACAGAAAACATAAAACATAATAAAATTTTATATGTGATGTCAGTTGTAGGTGTAGATTATCCACATGGCTAGGTGGAAACATCCTAAGATGTGGAGTACCTAAGAGCGAAGAAGTGGGAAGCACGGGATAAAAGCTGGTAAGCGCGAGGATTGAGGAATCACGTGGGTCGGACATGACCACTGGACAGCTATTGTACATGCATGGCCCGAGTCTTCCAATAAAGCTGACAGACAAGACGTATTGGGTCAGATGAGAAACCACGGTCAAAGGAGGGACTCAACGTGTCGACCATATAGAAGGACGATAGAACCAAGCGGGCGATGTCGTACCAAAAGATCACAGTAGAGGATCGGCTCGGACGAGGCATCACTGTGGAACCCAACTGCATCGGCCATGTTTATGGAAGAAGGAGCAACCCGACCCATCCCGACACAGAACTTCAAGATAGATGTAATGAGTACATCACCATAGTTTGGGTGTATAAACTCTCCCCTATAAATAGAGGGGCTTGGATCATTGTAAAGGGAGGTTTTTGGGGTAGGAAAGTGTTTGTAAGGTAAAATAGCTTCTACCCCAAACACATAATTTTGTACGATGTTGCTGCTGGGAGTCGATCGCTGCTTTAATCCTCAATTGATTTGTTTAATGGAGAAATGTGGGGGGTACCTGCAAAAAACCCTCCGATTCCTAAGTTAGCAAGAGAATATTTTCACATGACTTTTAATGGGAAAGATTGAATACCTTTTTGGTTTATTGGACCTGCTTTTTATATGGTCCGAGTTGGCCTCTCTGCCTTAATGTAATTGCCTTTATTACCTTGCATGCCTCCCTGCATTGAAATTCTGCATGGCTGCATGGCACTGGCATAACTGGCCCTTGCATGACTCCAGTCATGAATTGTATTGGCTAGTCCCTGCCATAATGCCGCTGTGATAAATTCCCTACATGATTCCCTCACACAGATTGAATTACTTATTCTGCATCCCCTTTTGGAATTCTCTAGAAGCTTTCATTAGGGTTATGGAATAAAGTGTACATGGCAATCCCAAGAGGACTAATTCTCCTAAGCCCACAATGGGGCGTAGAGATCCTGTTGGGTAAATAGAAAGGGGTGGAAAGAACGGAGGGCTACGTAATCGCAACGCATCATGCAACACCGAATCAAGCAGGGAGAAGATTCGCCACGATTAATCGGATCCTGGCGATTAATACACGATTTAGCGCCGATTAGCTGGCCGCCGACGATTTCCGCCGGCAATCTGTTGATTAATCCGTCGATGGTACGGAATACGCTGACGGCGTTTGGCATATGCTGACGTCGTTACTAACGCCGTCAACATTAACAGAAGATGCTCACGCCGTTTAGTATTTAACGGAATATGCTTAGCATATTCCGACGCCGTTACTAACGACGTTACTCCTTACGGTCTTACAGGCTGTCACCTGCCACATCACTGCTTATGGTGAAGTGGCAACATTTTGTGATGACGTGTTTAGTGCCACGTCAGTGACTTTGCTGACGTGGCAGTATTTGTTGCTTACGTGGCATCTTCCATGTCAACATTTTAGCTGACGTGGCGGTACTAGTTGGTGATGTGGCACCTGCCACATCAGTGTTTTTGCTGATGTGGCACCTGCTTGCTCACACCCTCCTGCTGACGTGTCAGGTTGCTGACGTGTTAGCTGCCGGTAGGTTGTGAGTCGTTGACGTGGCACGCTCATGTGGGACTTGTTAGCTCAACTTGGAGTTTTTGCCCATGGGCTTGTGAGTTTTCTAGTGAGGCCTAGCTTGGTTTGTTTCTCATGGAGTCTTCGCAAGGCCTTCAAGGCTATCCATGGGAAACATTTAAGGCCCATTAAACCCTTCTTAGTTAGTAAGATGAGTTTTGTTGGTCTAGGTTAGCCCATTTTCTCGTGTAGAATACTAGGGGTACAAACATCTCCCCCTCTTAATCCATAACTTGTTATGGGTTAAGAGGTTCGGGTTTCCCTATGAATTCATATTTTTCCGGAGTGTTACACAACTCGCCCCCAAACGCGTTGTTTGGAGTGTTGTGTAACTCGCCCCCAGAGATGTGATGACTTGGCTGAGGTGCCATATATCTTGCCCCCAAAGGGTTGGAGTGACACACGACTCGCCCCCAGTGTGTTTTGTGTCACGCTGCTCAATGCCTGCGCAGGGGTGCACTTCCCTGCTGCATTTTGCTTACGCATGGACTGAAAAGTTGATTTTTTCTGCTATCTTGAATTTGCACAGGGGGTCAATCCTGCTATTCAAGATGCGCGCAGAGTTTAAGTTGTGTACATTTTCACGTGCATGGACGGATGAAAACGTTTTCCACATTTGTTGTTGTCCCGTATGATGGGGATAAAATCGAGATACGGCAGAAATGCTTGAACTGTGCATTTAACCTATCTGAGGGTTGTCAGGGACGTTGCTGATAGTAAACTCGAACTGTACTACTTTGTCATTTAGAGCCGACTGCGGATTCGATCATCCGCAGCAGCTTATAATTAACTCGAATAATAATGATAAATCATGGGATATCAAAATAATACTGAATTGAATTTCTGAGTTGAAATAACAAGATAAATACCTACTTCTTCGACAACAGCTGCCTCATTAAAAACTTTGAGTGGAAAACCCAGTGGGATAAAACCATCAAAAAGGAAAAAGAGTGCAGCACAGCAGGATTTGAATCTACTCCTAATAATAAAACTTCTTCAAGTGGAACGAATTCCACGGCTTCGAATCCTCCTTCCCATCGAGGTTCCTCAAGTAGTAGGATCCCCGAGATGATGGACTATCCACTATGTATGGACCCTCCCAGTTTGCTCCGAGCTTCCCACAGTTCGGTTCCATTGTGGCCGCTCGGGTTTTCTTCAAGACATATTCCCCTGTCTTGAACGATCGTTCTCTGACTTTGCGATCATATACCAGCTTGATTGCCTGCTGATATCGAACTATATTCTGCAAGGCTGTTTCTCTTTGCTCTTCCAGCAACTCCTTATCTAAAGCCAGTATGCTGTCGTTTTTTCCAGATTTGACAGCACGAGTTTTGGTAGTCTTCAGCTGCACCTCGGTGGGTATGACTGCCTCCGTCCCATATGCCAATGTAAATGGCAAAAAACCAGTGGATCTTTTTGGGGTTGTTCGATAGGACCATAAGACTCCTGAGAATTCTTCGGTCCATTTTCCCTTCGCCTTTTCCAGTCATTTCTTGAGATTTTCCATAATAACACGGTTGGTCACTTCTGCCAGCCCATTGCTCTGAGCATAGTATGGAGAGGAGAAATTGAGGCGAATATTCAGGCCCTTGTAGAAATCTTTGATCACTCCGGAATCAAACTGTTTCCCATTTTTCGATATTATCGCGTCTGGGATTCCAAATCTGCAGACGATATTCTCCCATATGAATCTTTTCACATCATGTCTGGTAACGTGTACCAGTGCCACCGCTTCGACCCATTTGGTGAAATAGTCGGTAGAGGATAATACGAATCTGACGCCTCCAGGAGCTTTTGGAAGTGGTCCGACGATGTCCAATCCCCACATAGAGAATGTCCAGGGACTAAAAACAGGATGCAACTCGTTGGCTGGCCTTTTCGGAATTGGAGCGTGCTCTTGGAGTGGCACACATTTCTGTGCATATTCTTTAGAATCTCTCTGCATGTATGTCCAGAAATATCCCTGGGTAAGTATCATGTGCGCGAGACTGTGCCCTCCAGAATGGCTTCCACAGATTCCCTCATGAGCCTCTGCCAGAATCAGTTGTCCTTCCTCGGCTGATACACATCACAAAAATGGCTCCAAAGCTACAGGTTTGTGGTATAATAGCCCTTCGATCATTGAGTACCTCCATGATTCCATTTTCACATTTGCAGCAAGTTTCTCATCCTCAGGGAGTTCGCCAGTTGTCAGGTACTGGATGTAAGGTCGACGCCAGTCTGCAGTGTTTTCAACACGATCTCCTGAATTATCTATCACCGGACTGTCAATATCCATATTGCTGTCGATGTTCTCCGTTTCTCCCTGTGCTGATATACTTTCCCTCTCGCCCCCACTAGCGTGTTCGAAAGCCAGAACAAAATGGCTGTCGGAGATGCTAGGTAACTCTTGGAAATATACTACAACGAATCTGGCAGTATCTGTTGGTACTGCGGAAGACTGATATGCTAAAGCATCTGCATGCATGTTCTCCAATCTTGGTTGCTGCCCAATAGAGAATTGGTCGAACTCATTTTCCAGTTCTTTCATATGGTCCAAATACAATGTCATTCTCTCCTCCTTTGCTCTGTAGGTCCCCAGAAATTGGTTAACTACTAGCATGGAGTCAGTCACCAGCTTCACATTCTTCGCATCTAACTTCTTGACAACTTTTAAACCGATAATCGCAGCTTCATATTCAGCTTCATTGTTTGATGCTTGGAAACCTAGCCTGGTTGCTTTCTCGATCCTCGAACCTTCGGGAGTAAGGATTACGCATCCAACTCCAGCACCACTAACATTTGAAGACCCGTCAGTAAATACGGTCCATAACGGTTCAGGTGTATCGATCTCCATTGCAGACTTGCCCCCAGTCTGATCAGTGACTGGCTCAGTGGGTTTGGACAACTCCTCTTCTTCTCCAGCGACCGTCTCAATATCATCCACCGGAAAATCTGCTATCAGTGCAGCCAATGGATGTCCTTTTTCTGCAGTTCTGGTTTCGTACTTGATCTCATACGCCCCCAGAAAATTTGACCATATGGCTAGTCGACTGAAATCATCAGCACGTTCCAGGATTCGCTTCAGTAGGTATTCCGAGTATACCACAATCTGCCTTCCTTGGAAATAAGGCTTTAGGCGACGAGATGCATGGAATAGTACAAGTGCTATCTTCTCAATTTTTTTGTACCGTGTTTCCGCCCCGTCAAGGATTTATTGACAAAGTAAACTGGCTTCTCATATGGATCCGTTACGAACAGCACTGCAATCACAGCGTTCTCTGTTGCATCTAGATAAACTCCAATAGGTTGCCCAGCTTTTGGACTCACCAAAACCGGTGGGGTTGACAAATACTGCTTTATCTCATCAAAAGCCCTTTCGCACTCAGCCGTCCAACCAAATTTCACTGTTTTCTTCAAAACATCAAAGAATGGCTTGAATCGATCCGACGAGCGTGAAATGAAACGATTCAAGGATGCCAATCGTCCTGCTAGCTTCTGGACTTCCTTTTTCGTTCTTGGGGATGGCATTTCTCTGATGAATCTGATTTGATCTGGATTTTCCTCGATTCCTCTGTGTGTCATCAGGTATCCAAGGAATTTTCCTGATGACATCCCGAATAAACATTTTGTTGTATTGAGCATCATACGATACTACCTTAAGATATCGAATGTCTTTTGCAGATCAAGAAAATGCGATTCTTTTTGCTGAGACTTCACTACCATATCATCGATGTATACCTCCATCGACTTACCGATCATATCCTTGAACATTTGGTCCACCAAGTGCTGGTAGGTTGCCCCTGCGTTATTTAGCCCGAACGGCATTACAGTATAGCAGTAAACTCCCTTGTCAGTCAAGAACGCATTATGCTCTTGATCATCCTCGAACAAAGGTATTTGATTATACCCAGAAAAACCGTCCATGAATGACAGTCTTTGAAACCCTGCGGTTTTGTCCACCAAATCTCTTATCATTGGTAGCGGGTACGGATCACTCGGACACGCTTTATTCAAATCGGTAAAATCGATACAGACATGAATTTTACCATTCTTCTTTGGAACGGCTACCACATTGGACAACCATCGAGGATATTGCACTGGTCGAATAAATCCTGCATCCAATAGTTTTTCGACCTCTTCATTCACTCCATCTTTTTTTCTTTGCGCCATATTCCTGATTTTCTGTCGAACGAGACGGAAATTCTCATCGATATTTAGCCTGTGGAAGGCTACATTCGGGTCTATCCCTGGCATCTCAGAAAAACTCCATGCAAAAACGTCGGCGTTTGCCCTTAGCAATGTAATCAAATCATCGCGTTCATGTTCCGGCAGATCTGCCCCTACGAACGTTGTCTTATGCTCCTCATCTCCAATTTGTACCTCGACCAGTTTCTCGACTGTCGGGGGTTCAGCTGCGTCCTCTCCCCTATATGATTCTGGAAGGAGAGGGTTCTGTAATTCCTATTTCTGCTCGACCCGCATGATCTGGTTTCCACTGACTTCTGACTTCTTGTACTCATCCATTGCATTCTCATGACACTTATGGGAGGCCATCTGATCTTCTCTAACTTTCACAACTCCGTATGGGGTAATAAACTTCAGACACTGATAATTATATGATGTGACTGCACCGATCTCATGCAACCAATCTCGTCCTACGATCGCGTTGTAGGGTGCTCTGCAATCCAGCAACAAGAAAGTTCCCAAGACGGACTTGTCAGCCACTGTTATCGGTATCTTCACTTTTACAATTGCCTTTGTAACTTCGCCGCTGAAACCGATAATTGGGTTTTCATCCTCCTCAATCAGGTCGTGTGGGAGATTCATAGAGGCATAAGCTAATGAAAACAGCACACTCACCGAAATTCCAGTGTCCACTAAAATCCGGTGCACACGAAACATGCCAATCCAAGCAGTTATAACGAAATCATCGTTGTGTGGAGCATATACACATACCATGTCTGCATCAGAGAAATCGATCTTTTTGCACCCAACCTCCTTAGTTTCTGCTCCATTACCGCTGACAAAATCAATGTGATTTGTCAAGTACCATTCTTTCAACTGTCTGAGATTTTTCCTGGTTTCGTCTTTCGATGCTCGCCTGGTCATTGAATGAATCCTGGCGTGACTGACGTTAATCACGCGAGCGTTAATCACATGTGCAGTACCAAACTGACCAGGACCTTTCCCAAAGTCCTTTTTCACATACTGTTGCAACTTTCCAGCGTCGAGCATTCGCTGGATCTCGATCTGTAAAGAGAAGTAGTTCTCAGTTTTGTGACCATGATCTTTATGGAACTTGCAGTATTTGCTCCTATCACATTTATCTCTTGTTTATGCTTCCAAAGGAAGTGGGGGGCTCAAATCCTTTTGTATTTTTTCGTACAGCTCTGTAAGACTTACGTTCAGCGGGGTCAGCTTCATATCGTGAAACTTCTGGTACCCAGTTTCGGTGCGTTCACCTTGATTTTTCTCTCGAGCATCGCCACGAACAGTATGCTGTCCATTTGAATGGTTCTTGGATTTTTCCTTCTTCCCATCATTTGGATGATTGGATGATCTGTTAACTTATTCTCGGGCTTTAGAATCGTCTTCCAGTCGGGCGTACTCTTCGACTCGATCATATAGTTCCTCCAAATTTTTTGGTGGTCTCTTGACCAAAGAACCGTACACACCTCTTTGATCATGATGGTAAGCCTGTTTGTATACCGCAATTACAACTTGGTCGTTGGCTCCATCCACGTCCGCTAACTCTTGCTTGAAACGCCTAGTGAATTGTCTGATGCTTTCCTCCTTCCGGATTCCTAGAAGGAACAGTGAATGGCATCCTTTCCGATCACGTTTGTTGTACTTGTAGTTAGAGCAAAAATCATCAATCAGCTTATGGTAAGTCCCGATCGACTGTGCTGGAAGATGGTTGAACCATGTTATAGCTCCCCTCGTAAGGGATTGCGGGAACATTTTACACATCAATTCGTCGTTGTACTTCCACAAGGACATGGCAGTCTTATAGTGTAAAACGTGCTGATCTGGATCGTCAGTTTTCTCGTCGAATTCCGGTAATTTTGGAACTAGAAAATTCATTGGCGGTCTGAATTCTCTTATATTCTTCTTGAACGGTGCTCCTGCTGCACGATGTAGCATGTCCATCTTTTCTTCTCTGGATTGTTTTTTTATCATCACTTTCTCGATCATCCTCGCAAAACGAGCTTCTGTTATTGCACTTAGGTTTTCATGTGCGGAACTGCCTTCCTGTTCATAATCCCGGTCCTCTGGAATATGATTATCCGATCTCCTTTTTTTGCTATGGGGTCCAACAGGTTCTTTTCCAGCTCTTCCTTGCTCCTAATGAGCACTGTAATCGGGCGAAAAATCTTCATCATCGTTCCAATCTCGATCCTATTCCTCCTTATTTCTGAGGAATTTTTAATGAGATGTATTTCTGGCCGCACTCTGCTGTGTTGCAGCTATCCGATCCCCTGCTTTCTTAGGTCGTTTCGATAAATCTCCGGTGACCAGCATCCTCTTGTCTCTTCGATATAGATCGTCTACTTCTCTATTAGGATCTGCGACTTGTGGTTCAATTCGACCTCCAAGGCGTTTCCATACAGATCGTACCCTCTGTTTATTCAAAACACTGGTCCCATTTCGAGGTTGGTTTTCACGTTCTAATCTCAGGATAGCATTTTCCTTCTTTAGCTCCTTTAGCCACTGCCGTAGTTGTTCCTCCTCTGTACTGGTAGTCGCAGTGCGGCCATCACGCAGATCTTGTCGATTGCGATTCTTCCTAGAGGGGATGCCGAACGCATACCCTCTCTTTCCACGAACATCTTGGTTTTCCCCATCAACGTCGATCACTTCGTTATCGATCACTGGTTGTTTTTCCTTTCTGCGATTTGGATCTGTAGCTCTGTCATGAAAATGATCTCGATCTCGTCCATGATTCAGTGATCTGTTATGAGTATGATCTTGACCTGGTATGTTTCCAGTGGGTATAACAGGTGCAGATTGAACCTCAATATCGTCCCTCTCCATTTCGCGTCTCCTGCGCGGTTGGGAATTGTTCTCAGAATCAGACCCTCGTGCAGTCTGTCTTACTATTGCCATATCTCGATCTAGTAAAACATGATTTTCTTTTTTTTCAAAACCGTTAATCGGCGCCACTGTTTGTAAGGTAAAATCGCTTCTACCCAAAACACAGAATTTTATACGATGTTGCTGCTGGGATTCGATCGCTGATTTAATCCTCAATTGATTTGGTTAATGGAGAAAGGTGGGGGTACCTGCCAAAAACCCTCCGATGCCTAAGTTAGCAAGAGAATATTTTCACAGGACTTTTAATGGGAAAGATTGCATACCTTTTTGGTTTATTGGACCTGCTTTTTATATGGTCCGAGTTGGCCTCTCTGCCTTAATGTAATTGCCTTTATTCCCTTGCATGCCTCCCTGCATTGAAATTCTGCATGGATGCATGGCACTGGCATAACTGGCCCTTGCATGACTCCAGTCATGAATTGTATTGACTGGTCCCTGCCATAATGCCGTTGTAATAAATTCCCTGCATTATGCCCTCACACAGATTGAATTACTTATTCTGCATCCCCTTTTGGAATTCGCTAGAAGCTTTCATTAGGGTTATGGAATAAAGTGTACATGGAAAGCCCAAGAGGACTAATTCTCCTAAGCCCACAGTGGGGCGTAGAGATCCTGCTGGGTAAATAGAAAGGGGTGGAAAGATCGGAGGGCTACGTAATCGCAACGCATCATGCAACACCGAATCAAGCTGGGATAAGATTCGCCACGATTAATCGGATCCTGGAGATTAATACACGATTTAGCGCCGATTAGCTGGCCGCCGGGCTTGGCCGCCGGATTAGTCCGCCGACAATCTGTTGATTAATCCGTCGATGGTACGGAATACGCTGACGGCGTTTGGCATATGCTGACGCCGTTACTAACGCCGTCAACATTAACAGAAGATCCTCACGCCGTTTAGTATTTAACGGAATATGCTTAGCATATTCCGACGACGTTACTAACGCCGTTACTCCTTACGGTCTTACAGACTGTCGCCTGCCACGTCACTGCTTATGGTGACTTGGCAACATTTTGCGATGACTTGTTTAGTGCCACGTCAGTGGCTTTGCTGACGTGGAAGTATTTGTTGCTTACGTGGCATCTGCCACGTCAACATTTTAGCTGACGTGGCGGTACTGGTTAGTGATGTGGCACCTGCCACGTCTGTGTTTTTTCTGACGTGGCACCTGCTTGCTCACACCCTCCTGCTGACGTGGCAAGTTGCTGCAGTGGCTTGCTGCTGACGTGTCACGCTCATGTGGGACTTGTTAGCTCAACTTGGAGTTTTTGCCCAAGGGCTTGTGAGTTTGCTAGTGAGGTCTAGCTTGGTTTGTTGCTCATGGAGTCTTCGCAAGGCCTTCATGGCTATCCATGGGAAACATTTAAGGCCCATTAAACCCTTCTTAGTTAGTAAGATGAGTTTTGTTGGTCTAGGTTATCCCATTTTCTCGTGTAGAATACTAGGGGTACAAACAGAAAGAGAGACTAGTAGCAAAGTTTAGGAGGAAAGAACTAGTTCATCTTGTAAGGAGAGAGAATCACTTGGAGAGAACACCATTGTAACACCTTGAAGTAATAAGATTCATTCTTTCACCCCCGTGGACGTAGGTAATCATGCCGAACCACGTATATCTTAGTGTCTATGGTTGATGTTCTTACTTTGATTTTCATGAGTGGATGATTTCTATCCTTTGGATGTAGTTAGAAAATAAAATGCATCTGCATTCTGGCTCCGACTAAGGGGATCGACTAAGATCTTCGGATGCCTTGCCTGAAGCACCATCAGAGACGATCAACATCTTCTAAATACACTTTCAAGTGTTGTAGTCGATGCTAAGACGAACTCTGACAGCTGAAAGCACCTATCTTTCTTTGTTTCATTTAGTGAAAATGAAAAGTTAACATCTTCAGGGACGATCAGCAGCTCATAAATACACTTTCAAGTGTTGTTGTTGATGCTAAGTGCTAAGATGAACTCTGCTGGACGAAACCACCAATTTTTGTCACTTTAATTCGTTTTAGTACAAGTATGGAGTTTAAACAGTAGTAAAATCTTCACAAGATATAGTAGAGTTATCGTTTGTTCGCCTACGAATAGTTTGATCAGCTGAAAATCCTCTTAAGCTCACCCGCGATCAACAGCGTAGGTTTGAAGCTAGGTTGATGGTCCGTTGATGGGTGATTGTTTTTTCTCGATGGTTGAGTGTATTTCAGCGTTGCATGAGTTGTTTTCTTACTATCGCATAGAGTCTGCATGGTTAGAGTTACAAAAGCTTGGGTATAAGTCGTTCTTCACTTGTTTGGGTCGCTGATCTTAGTTTCCGTCAATGATGTTCAGCCAGAGAAACCTTTGTGAAAGTCTATGGAGAGATCATGAGGGAATAGTAACAATGGAAGCTTGATGTAACTTGCATGACGGACCATTCAATTATTGCGTGCATCAGATTAATGATTTGGAACATATAGAATGTAGGACAAACAAACTTAATGAGGAGAACAAGTACTGAAGGCGACGTCGTACGGATCGACAGCGACGTGACATAAAATCTGCCACAAGGTCATCTTAGGGTCAAAATAGGGTAGATAGGCAGAACCCATCCGATAACCAGGACAGGCTGAATATGTGCAGACGCTGATGTAGTCCTGATTTTTGTTTCAGACGAATATTTTTCATCTTTTCGAATGTCTGTTTCCATATCAAGGTCAAAATAAGGTGTTCTTTGTATTTGCTGACGTAGGGACGGACGATACTCGGCTCGCCGCACGCTACATACGATGGCTATTACCTCAGGGACGGGAAGGACGTTAAGGAATCATACAATCGTTAGCAGCAATATGCAGGTATGAGAAAATGGGTCAAGGCAGGAATGCGGACGACAACCACCACCCGAGGAATATCGTACAGCTGGGCGAGGCATGTCAACTGTAGACGAGGAAGTGGATCTTGGGCGAGACGATGGCCCCCTACCTTTAGGATCAGGTTATCTCAACTCAGAGGAGAGCCGATCAAGTAGATGGGCTCACGGCTTCGGATACCGAGGACGATGAAGAAACATTGGAAGCGCAAGCCGAGAGACAAAGAGCAAGGAAACATGCAGAGTATCACGCATCCCTAAGTAGAGAACAAGATCATCTCAGGAAGATCCTGTTGGGGTGAGGAGAATCCAGCAACGTCGGCCCTCCACCTGCACATACAGCTGGACATGCAGTTGGCCCAATACTACCCCCACCAGCAACATCGATACCCTTACAGTCTCGGACTCATCACCCTAACGGACATTCTAGCCACGAGAGCACAAACCCGACGTTATTAGCTATCCTATAAAGTCTATAAAGGCAAGAAGCGGCACTCAGAGAGCTTTAGAAACGGAATCTCACCTTGGAGTATGAGAATTATCAACTGAGGAACCATCAAACCAGATCGAGAGGATTTTCCAGCCGAGGAACCTCGAGTAATCATCGTCTATCAGGTCAACCACCATCTATGTCAAGGCCGAACAATCTGGGCCAGTCTGGGCAACCTCCCTTACCACCCACATCTCCCCCACGGAGATATGGACCTCCCGAGGACTCGTCCACTGGCGAAGAGATGCGAGACAGGGGCAGGCGACAGGACAGGGCAATAGCGGCTAAGATTAAAGAATTGGAGGCAAAGATCAAAAAATTATCAGGAGGAAGAGAAGAGAAAAAACTGGCAGAGATCATGAGTGAGGCCGAGAAAACACATTTCACTCAAGAACTTGACCAAATTCCATTCCCACCAAAATGTACCTTACTAACCTTTTCTCCCAGATTTGATGGGACTGGGTACGCGGTCGAACACCTAAAAATGTATACCATGTCGCTGATCCAGTGGAGAAACGACGTGGTGGTCATGTGCAAGTTCTTCCCATCCATCTTGGAGGTCGAGGCAGAAGATTGGTTTTATTTACTTCCGCCTGGATCGATCCCTGATTATGATGCGCTGGTTGAAGCTTTTCTTGAAACATATATGCATAACAGCCGACCTCGTCCAGGAATGAACAAGTTGTTTTCCCTCGCCCGGAGATTCAAGGAGCCATTAAGGGCCTTGACTGATAGATGGAGTAAATTGTGCACCGATATTGGGAAAGTACCAGTTGATCAGGCCATCTTCGGATTCGAAAACGCATTGGGAAGAACGGATCCTATCTGGGTAGCTATGTTCTCGGAAAAACCAAAAACTTTGAAGGAGATGCGAAGGATGCAGGAACATTACATCGCCCTAGAAGAAACTCAAGCCAAATCCAGGGACAGAGGAGTACAGGAAGCCAGTTCTGAAGTTAGCACGGAGGCTAAAGAAGTTTTGGGCGATCCAAATAGAAGTCCCGATAAGATACTAGGTCCGTCGCCGAGGAATGGTGAAAAGAAGGAATGGATGGTTAAAGGGAAGAAACCAAAGTATAAGGGGAGATCGTATAACCCATTAAATGCACCTTTGGAGGAGGTATTCAAGGAAGTCGAGAAATGGAACGATATCAATTACCCAGCATCGAGAGGAGTCCAGTTTCAAGAAACTAAGGATCACCCCGAATACTGCCTCTACCATCAGTATAGGGGACATTCCACTAACAATTGCATAGAGGTGAAGGATATCGTCCAAAACCTTATCAGAGATGGATACTTGAGGTAGTTCGTCCGACATCACGCACATCCAGAAGCGTCACCCGATGCGCCAGTCCATCAAGTTCAAATTTCTAGATCGACCCAATTGTGAATACCATTTCACACTCATCTATCCAAGGCTATGCTCTCGGCCCAGTGGTTACCTCGAGGATACACAAAACGGATCACCATGGCAATGAAATATTCAGCGTAGCCAAGACTTTACCAATGGAGCCTTGGATGATGCAGCCTATCTAGTTCTCGGCTAAGGATGTACCTGCAAACGGGCAAGCGCATGTAGATCCTTTGGTAATCACGTTGTTGATAGAAGAGTGGGGAGTAAGAAGGATTCTCGTGGATAGTGGGAGTTCAGTGGAAGTGATATTCTATGACACGTTTAAGAGAATGGGGCTGTCGGACGATATCCTTGTCCCATCGACGTATCGCATCTACGTCTTTAACGGGACAGTAACCATTCCAAATGGCGAGGTAACTTTGAGGGTCTCGGACGGTGGAGGTTACCTAGATGCACTAACTACTTTCTATGTGGTCGACGTCGCCTCGCCATATGAAGTAATTATCGGAAGTCCGTGGATCACCGGTATTAAAGGAGTGGCATCGGCATATCATCGGAGGCTAAGGTTCCCAACTTATAAATGCATAGCTGAGATTGTAGGATATTCTCAAACAGCGTGACAATGCATGCAAGTAGGGGCCGAAATTAATGAAGATCGGCGAGCTCGACAAAGGCGAGAAAAGAATAGGGCCAAAGAAGCTAAGGTTACAACATAATTGCAAGAGACTATCTCACAAGTGGTTATGATGAATGAGACCCGAGAGTAAGACCCTTTATAACAATTAAGGGAAATCACTTCGTTCAAGGAACCTAAGTCTAATTTTTCATCGGTCGAGTCGACTCGGGAAGTGAATTTGGGGACGATCGAGAACCCAAAAATGGTAAGAATTTGAACGTTACTTTCGGACAAGCAAGCAAATCAACTCATGGCCATGCTAAAAGAAAACTTGGACGCGTTTCCTTGGGAAGTACATGACCTAGAGGGCATTGATCCAGAAGTTTGTTGTCACCACTTAAAGATCGATCCAAAGTTTAAGCCAGTAAGGCAGAAAATGAGGCGAATCGCACCAGAACTACAAGCAGCAGTTAAGGCCGAGCTAAGGAAGCTTCGAGAGTCCGTTATAATTAGGAAATCCTATTACCCACGGTGGATATCAAACATGGTCGTGGTACCAAAGAAAAAAGGAGGAGTCAGGATATGTATCAATTTTAGTGACTTGAACAAGGCATGCCCGAAAGATAGCTTTCCTCTCCCAAGCATTGATCAACTAGTAGAATCAATAGTTGGGTATGAGGCGATAACACTGATGGATGGATATATGGGCTACAACCGTATACCGCTGGCACCCGAGGACCAAGAACATACTTCATTTTTCACGCCTAAGAGGTTGTACTTTTATACCAAAATGCCGTTTGGACTAAGGAATGCTAGCACTACATATCAAAGGTTGGTAGGAGACATGTTCGAGGACAATATCCATGACACCATAGAAGTTTACGTGGATGACATGCTAGTCAAGAGTCGCCGAGCTAAGAATCATATCCAAGACCTTAGGGAGATTTTTCAAACGATGAGAAGGCACAAGATGAAGATCAATCCCTCCAAGTGCGACTTTTGGGTTACTTTGGGGAAGTTCCTAGGGTATGTCATCACTCCCAAGGGGATAGAGGCTGATCCCGAGAAAGTAAGGGCTGTTTTGGAAATGCCGTCTCCCGCAACCATAAAAGACGTGCAGAAATTGAATGGCTATATAGCGGCACTAGGTCGATTCGTGTCCCGATCATCAGACAAATGTAAAGCCTTTTATGACATTCTAAAAAAATGGAAAGGGTTCCAATGGAAGTATGCTAGTGAAGAAGCCTCTTAGAATATTAAACTACACTTAGCCAACCTTCCAGTCCCGCAGAGGCCCGAGCCGACCGAAATCCTCACCCTATACTTAGGGGTGACATCATATACTATTAGCGCGGTTTTGTTCAGTACGGAGGGGAGTGCGGAGAAACCGGTATACATCATCAGCAAAACGTTGAGTCCGACCGAGAAAAACTATACCAGAATGAAGCAGATGGTACTTGCGCTAGCATTTGATTCATATAATCTCCATACGTACTTTCAAGCTCACCGTATACGGGTACTCACCAAATCGCCTGTTGAAGCAGTTCTAGATAGTGCGGGGTGATCAGGAAGGATCTCTAAGTGGGGGGCCTTAATCAAGAAGTATGATGTGGTGTACGAAACGAGGACGGCGATAAAGGGGCAGGTGGTGTCCGACTTCTTTGCATATTTCCCATTGAGCGACGAGGATGAGGTCGAAGACATACCGGAAATGATGGAAGAACAAGAAGATCCTGCAGACCTTTTAGAAGCTAGTAGCCCCACACGGTGGGAAGTTTTTGTCGATGGAGAGTCAAATAAAGAAGGGTCCGGCCTCGGACTAGTCTTCACCACACCGAAAGGAAAAACGTTAGTGCATTCGTTTAGGCTGGAATTCAAAGCGACGAATAATGTCACAGAATATAAAGCAGTACGCCTTACGGATAAGTCGAAATGGGGATACAAGAGGTTCGATTAACTAGTGACTCCCAGTTGGTGATTCGGAAGATTACGGGCAAGTACGCGATACATGATCCCGTGTTGCAAAAGTATTGGGAACTCTCCCAATTCTACATCAATCAAATACCAAGTATCAAGTTCCGCCACATCTGTAGGAAAGATAACTGACACTCGGACGCTCTGTCATACATCGCCTCACAGTTGGTAGACTCAAGTGTAGAAGGCATAGGGTTATGAAGCTCCTTACTCCCTCGATTCCATAAGCACCCGATGTACGGGTTGAGGTGGCTGTTAACTCGGCCGATCGATATAGAGAAGGCGATTGGAGAAATCCGATACACCAATACTTGGAAACCGGCGAGCTACCCAAGAGTCGGCCTGAAATAAATAAGATCAAAAGTAAGTCGGGCGCCTACGAGCTAAGGGAAGGAGTCCTGTATAGGAAAACCAACTTGGGGCCACTCTTAAGGTGCTTAAGTAAAGAAGAAGGTCACATAATTTTTCATGAATTACACTATGGAGTCGCCGGAAATCATATCTCGGGGAGAAGTTTATCGGCCAAGGAAAAGACGATGGGCTATTTTTGGATATACATGAACGAAGATGCAAAGCAAATAACGAGGGTGTGTGAAGAATGTCAAGGGTTTGGGAAGAAAATACATGCGCCAGGAGCATCTCTTAATTCTATCATCAACCCATGTCCCTTTTCCAAATGGGGGATAAATATTGTCGGACCACTACATGTAGGAAAAGGGGCAGAGGAAATACTTGATCGTGGCCACATACTATTTTACCAAATGGGTGGAAGCGGCACCGCTAAGACACATCAAAGACAGGGACGTTTTCAAGTTTATCTGGGAATATATCATTTGTTGCTTTGGGGTCCCAGCAGCTATCGTCTCCGACAATGGAAAGAAACTCCAGGGAGAAAACATTGATCTTCTATTTAATACGTACAACATCAGGAAGAGAAAAGCCACCCCCATTTATCCCCAGTGTATTGGGCATGCCGATATTGCTAACAAAATAATCGCCGATAATATGAAGAAGAAATTGGATGGGGAGTATGGTAACTGGTGCGAGGAGTTATATAACGTTTTATGGGCCTACAGAACTACACGAAGGAAAGCCACATGATTTTCACCGTTCATGCTGACTTATGGAACTGAGGAAATTCTACCAACAGAAGCGATGATCCATACTACTAGCACAAAAGCTTGGAGGCGGAACGGAGGTTGCAAACCAAGTACAACAAACGTGTTCGTCCGAGGGAATTCCAACCAGGAGAACATGTATTGAAGTTTCTGGCTGATTGGGAGAAGGACAAGAAGGGTGGAATGCTAGCACCAAAGTGGGGTGTGCCATGCATATTTGCGTCTAAAGCGGGCAAAGGATCGTATCGGCTATTGCAAATTGACGGAACAAAAGAGCCAAAACCATGGAATGTCAAGTACCTAAAACTATATCATCCCTGAGAGGAGGCGCGTGAAATGGTAAGCGTACGTGTATTTTATCTCTGTGAAACTGTGAGGGGTATGAGATAGGGCATACGGCGACTAATGGTCATTCGTACTCGGGGCAACGCCAATGTGGAAGTGTCGAGGTGACTTACACTCGAATGGGCATTCATACTCGAGGAAACACCAGTGTGAAAGTGCCGAGGTGCCTTACACTCGCCTGGCTATTCGTACTCGGGGCAGTGGCAGTGCGCAAGTGCCAAGGTAGCCTAAGGGTTCTGGTGGTTGGAAACCAGTTCCAAAGGTTCATAAGACGCGAGGTATTCTCAGCTAGGTGGCCTACTAACATTTGAAAGGCTTCCCCCATCGCAAGTGGGCGTGACCACTTTCCCAAGTTGGTTCATCGATAACCGCTTAGGACCATCGATCTTAGAACTAGGTTGACCGGTACCCTTCCACTGAATCCAAGTGATAGTGATGAGAAACCCCGATCAGGACATGGCATTGGGCCCGATAACCCTCCTTGTCGTGTGTGTTCGACAGAAATGGTTAGGTTACTAATACACATGAAACACGATTGCAGGAATAACATAAGAGACAAAGGTTAAGGCGATAACATTATGCGTCAATTGAAACAAAGAGAGGAGTAGAAATAGAACGTCATGAAAACATCCCGAAACAAGAAAAAGTACGAGATAAAGTATCATTGGCGACGCATCACCCCCCCTTTAAAAACAAATAAGTATTGTATCGAAAGAACAAGGGAAAGAAGTGTTCAAAGCGGATTACAACCCATGGCAAAGGAAAACATAGTGACGCAACACCACAAAATGAGAAGTCAAGCTTTGGGAGGAACAACACCGGCCTTCCTCTGCGCAATCTCGGGCCGCTTATTCTCCACGTACTCATTGATGCCTGATCGGATCCTCTCATCTATGTCCTCCTCGTGGGCGACGCGTTCATCCTCGATCTGCTGGGCGAGCTTCTCCCTAGTTGCCTCAGACTTGGCTAGCAGGACGGCCAAATCATCCTTAGCCTGCATCAACTGCTGGACCTCCTGCTCCAACTCCTGAGACCGCTTCCGCTCGGCTGCAAGATCACACCAAACACAAGGTTATTATTTGAATAAGGCTTAACAATTATGCAAGTATAGAAGTTCGTCTAATCTTAAGGGACTGCCTCCACACATCGCCCAGAGACCTGAAAGAGCTGGTAACACTGATTGAAGAGACTCTACCGACTTGGAAAACTCGTCTTCGGCTCTAGAAAACTTCAGGGTTAACTCATTATAGTTCTTCTCATTAAACTCATTGCTGGGGAAGTACTTCTTATGCTCGGCCTATTCGGCCGATAGGCGATTACGCGACACTTGAAGCATTACAAGCCGTGACCTACTTCTTTCTAATTCGCCCACCATCTTGTCGAAATCGCCTAATTTTCTCAGCAGATCTACATTGGCTCGCCCCACTGTGTCTTTATCCCTCAAAATTCGTCGGCGTTCCTCGTGAAGGTATCGATTCTGCAGTTGCAAGGTGTTCACCTATTGCCCAAAATGAATGGCCAAATCAGTCTTCTCAGTAGCCAAATGTTGTGAAGCACCAATATGAACACGTAAATTGTCTATTTCGTCAGGGTCATACTCAAACCGTCGGTATCGGTCCAACTCCTCTTGCAACCCTTCGATGTCAGTTGCTTGGAGATCAATTTTTCCATCCTTATTTGCAAGCCGCTGACGAAGATTCTCCACTAAATACCTCTCAATATCCCATTTTCTCTTCAAGATCCTAAACTCAGACGAAGTATCTAACCCTATACTAGCTATCTCGGCTAGCATAAGGACACCCGACTCAGGATACTGGCACGATAAGCTCAATCAACACAAGATAAGGTTTATAAAATTATAGCATACCTTGGGCATCAGCGAGCTTAATTTCCAACTCACGTGCTCGGGAATCCTCGTTCCGCAACTGAAGATGGAGCGACTCCATCATCTGCCTTTCCTTACGCTGACTGGCAGCCTCAAGGCGATCTCGGTTAAGAAGATGGAGAGTGTGGATAAGTTAAATGACAAGCGACAAATACAAAAGTGTTCAGAAATGGGGCATCGACCAGTCAAATTGAAATACTCACCACCACATCTAGAGTCTGAGCTATCTCGCCATACAAGGGCACTGCACCAAGCATTTGCTAATCATTATACGCACCAAAGTCCGCGGAGGTGAGCGCTCCAAGAGAGTCCATAATGGGAACAGAAACAGTAAAGGAGATCCCGGCGCTAGACGACGACCCAGCAGTGGTCTGGGCCAAATAAGGAGGCACTTATGGTGCAACGTTGGCAATCCTTCCCAACTCGGGCATCGTCAAGGTCAATTGTTTCTCGCCCACCACATTGGTATGCACGACCACCTCGGAGCTACCCTTCTCGCCCGATTCCTTCTTATCGCTGATTTCATCCAGAAAGTCATCGCCAAACACCTCATCCTCATCGGAGATATCAATAACCGGTTTTTTCTTCGGCGGACCCTTAGAAGTCATACTCTTGATTCTCCCAGAAGTGCGTCTAGGAGGTTGGACGTTGGGCACATGCATTTCGGACCCACCAGCTTCCTCATCATCGTGACTAAGGAATTTCTGCAAAAGGCTCCTCGTCAGAACATGTGAAGGCAAAAAACAGGGGAACGTACATGTACTTATAATGAGAATCAATATGTTTGTTACCTCCCCTGGTATTCCTCATCCCTTGTGCCTGCACTCCTTTTCCTTGAGCCGATAACCTTGGTAGAGTAGCCCTGAGACTTGGACGTCAACAAATAACCAGTTGGTGCCGAATCTAAAAAGCTAGAAGTCAAAAAAGGACAGAAAGAGACATACCTTTTCGGCCTTGTCGTCATTTACCACCCAAAAGGGATAAGGCTCGGCAGGAAAAGTGGGCGAAGAAAAGCTACCATGAAGGATCGGCCCTCGGACAAGATGGGGAACTCGGGGATAAGTTGGATCATTTGTATGCCGGGCCCGCTTATTAGAACCTCCACCACTGGGATCGGCGTCTAGCATCATCCTCTCAACATTCTTGAGCATAGTTCTTTGACGATGAGGACTATCAGAGAAACCAGCAAGCTCACCATTAGTCGAAGTACCAGATCGATAGTTGATCAGGAAGTTGGCAACAGTGTACTCGGGAGCGTCCTCGGGCTTGTAGGTCGACCAGGTAGAGGTGGATCCACGACCATCTCGGCGATCTCTCCATTCATCCATAATCCGGAAAGTGTTGCCGGTCCATTGAGCGAGAGCGCGACTGGGCTTGATCTGGGAAAGAACCTCATAGTAGAAGGGGTTGCTAGGATTGTACAAGGGGAGACAAATTCCTAACTCTAGATGGCCAAGAGTGATGACCAAAGACTTGGGCGACTGTTCGTGCTTCTTCATATCGGACTTCTTTAAAGTTTCATTCTATCCCGAGACAAGGGTAACCTCATAGTCTTGGAGACCGTACTTCTCCTTCAACTGTTCGATAAACTCTTCATCAGAAAGATCTTTCGACACCCTCTTCTCGGACCTACAGGAAATAGAAGGAGAACCATCAGGGAAGATAAAATTCAGGGCGCGACTATCATACTTGGAGGGACTATCCAAAGAAAACAGTAAATCAAGTGGAAAAGCGTCATTCTCAGAAAAAACATCATCAACACACCTTTTCTCGGTCATGGAAGGAGAAGAAGACATTGCAGTGAACGGCGTAAAATTCTGGAGCCGGCGAAGAAGATGGGGACGACGGAGATGTAACGGATGCTGATGTAACACTTAGGGATAGAGGTATGAAAGAAGAGAATTGAAGAAAGAAGGGCTCACGGAGACAGCAAGGGAAGAAAAAGAAGTTGCAGAAAGAAAAAATGGCAGCAGCGGTTGAAACTCGAGAGAATGGCAAAGTAAGAGAAAGAGAGCGGAAGATGAAGTATTTAAAGGAAGAAGAAAGTAACCGACGCCGAAGGTTACAGGTCATAAAGTACAATTAGTGGGGGACTGCATGGAAGGAATCACGGCATGAGCGGAGACGTGGGAAGTTGGGGCGGTTTTTCTTCCACTCGTGCCTACCACACGAGCGAAAGAAGGGGCATAAATGTAGGTGTAGATTATCCACAGGGCTAGGTGGCAACATCCTAAGCTGTGGAGTACCTAAGAGTGAAGAAGTGGGAAGCACGGGATAAAAGCTGGTAGTCGCGAGGACTGAGGAATCACGTGGGTCGGACATGACCGCTGGACAGCTATTGTACAGGCATGGCCCGAGTCTTCCAATAAAGCTAACAGACGAGACGTATTGGGTTAGACGATAAACCACGGTCAAAGAAGGGACTCAACGTGTCGTCCATCTAGAAGGACGATAGAAGCAGGCGGACGATGTCATACCAAAAGATCACAGAAGAGGATCGGCTCGGACAAGGCATCACTATGGAACCCAACTGCATCGGCCACGTTTATGGAAGAAGGAGCGACCCGACCCAGCCCGACACTGAACTTCAATATAGATGTAATGAGTACAACACCATAGTTTGGGTGTATAAACTCTCCCCTATAAATAGAGGGGATCTATAAATAGAGGGGCTTGGATCATTGTAAAGGGAGGTTTTTGGGGTAGGAAAGAGATACTAGTAGCAACGTTTGGGAGGGAAGAACTAGTTCATCTTGTAAGGAGAGAGAATCACTTGGAGAGAACACCATTGTAACACCTTGAAGTAATAAGATTCACTCTTTCACCCCCGTGGACGTAGGTAATCATGCCGAACCACGTATATCTTAGTGTCTATGGTTGATGTTCTTACTTTGATTTGCATGAGTGGATGATTTCTATCCTTTGGATGTAGTTAGCAAATAAAATGCATCTACATCAGTGTTAATATAATATACTTTTAGTTCTGATAAATGTTTATAACATTTTTCCATGGCCTTTAAACCAGGTACAACAATGTTAATATTAATGTTGCTGTTCAGATAGAACATGGATTATTTGTTCCCGTTGTTAAAGTGAGTGTTGGCATCGATCAGTTCGACAGGCTCAAGTGTCTTTTGGTTACATCTTGAAGAAATTGTTTCTCTATGACATACTGAGAGGTGCCTCTATTTTTCCAGGACGCAGACAAGAAGGGTTTGTCCAAAATCGGTGAAGAGATCAAACAATTGGCTGATAAGGCGAAGAAAAATAGTTTGAAACCTGATGATTATGAGGTTAGTGGGTTTGTCAAATTTCTTTTTATTAATTTGAGGCTTTTAGCAACTACATCTGGTCAGGATGTAAAATGTCAAATTGATATTGTTCATAGGGAGGCACGTTTACCATCTCAAACCTGGGAGGGCCTTTTGGAATCAAACAATTCTGTGCTATTATCAGTCCTCCTCAAGCTGGAATTCTTGCTGTTGGATCAGGTAAGATTTTATGCAGCAACTCCTTAATATTCCTAATGGTTTGTCTCTTCCTTTACTAATTTCTCCACCTTCACTTTGAGCAGCTGAGAAAAGAGTGGTGCCTGGAGCTGGTCCTGATCAATTTAAGTTTGCCTCTTTCATGCCGGTCACACTGAGCTGTGATCATCGTGTAATTGATGGTAGGTAGCTCAAACTAAGAAACAAAGTATCCCGATTTGTTGTTTAAATTTTTATAATCATCACAGAAATAAATCAAACGCAACAGCGAGGCGATAGTTTCAATTTCAATTTTGTTGTTCTCTTAAAAACCTGATTATCTATTTGCTGCCATGTTTGATTAAAGGTGCGATTGGTGCTGAGTGGCTAAAAGTTTTTAAAGGCTACATCGAGAATCCAGAAACCATGTTACTCTAAGTCATTTCCTTTCTTTCATTGAAGAGATATCTATCACATTGGTTTTGAAGAGGAGACTGCAATATGGGTACAAATAATTCTCTCTCTTCTAGAAGGTTTTGCTGTAGTTTTTGACCGTAAGTTTATCGACTTTCCTGTCAGAATATTCTTTCATCTGTGATGTGACTCAACAAGCAGTCTCACAACTAAACATGCTTATACCAAAACACTGATGAGCTGAAATTTTCCTTGCTGTAGTATTGAGGTGTCATCACACCCCCCATAGTCAAAAATAAATTTCATTCTGATCCTATGTAATTTAGTATTATCATATTCATAACGTCCACAGCGGCATGTGTAGATGATTTCCTCAGATTTTGGGACGTCACCCTTCAGTTGACTTTCTAGTTTCGTTTGTGATTTGCCTGCTGAAGGTCCTCAGTAGTCAGTATTATATGTTTACATTTTAGACCTGACTTTGCTTGTCAGATTTACACATGCCATGCCAGTGGTTATTCAGATTTCTAACATACACAGGCTACAGGATCAAATGGGTTCTTGGCTTTGAACTTAGTATATAATATTAAGGTTTCAGTTCCAACATCTGAAAAGGTAATTTCTTCGCATTGGCCTGCGCCTGCCTTGTCTTTTGATGACACTGAAAATGCTCTTCCAACAACTAAAAACCTAAGTCAAAAAAGATATCAACCTCATAATAATCACTTTCATCTCTTTAGATCGTCTTACGTAGTTAGTAAAGAAATTAGATGCCGTACGTGTCCTCTTCTCAATTTCTTGGAAACAAATTTACTATTATATGTTAAGGCATAGATTCATAGAACAAATCTACATCCATTAGTCATGTTTAACTCTAATTGGTGTGATTATAACCAAATAATATTCTTGACTCGCTAACATGATGCTTATATTTTTATTATATGCAATAAAGCAAAGATTCCATAACCTACTACTTTTTCTTACTCCCTTGCAAATCTTCCCATCAGATGTATAAATTAGGATATCTCATTGGAATATTAATCATAAAGAACGCAAATCTGCAATAGATTTCCAATCTCAAAGGAAAAGTTGCCGAAAATTCACAAAATCTTTGATGTTCTTTATATAATTCCTTTCAAATCTCTCATTTAACATATGATCAATTGAAGATGGCACATTGGGCATATTGGGAGGCATAACTAAAAAAAAAGGTGAACACGAGACACATTCGTCGTTACCTAGCCTTATATAAACCGTATTAGGTGATCCCTTTGCGGATTCGTACCCCCAATACTCATCAACCATTAGCTTTGCTCTATCTGTCATTGGCTCCGACCATATAAATAGTCCTTCAACGACCCTTTGGAAAAAATATCAAAAATTGATCAAATAATTTATTTAGATTTAGCTAATTGTAATATCATGTTCATAATGCGAACACCCCCCATATTCAAAATAAATTTCTATCCGATCCTCTGTAATTTGGTAATATCATGTTCATAATGCGAACTCTCTCTCTCTCTCTCTCTCTCTCTTCTCACCATTTTTAACTTTTGCATCACAAATTTATGCCTATGTTTACATTTAGCTTGTCAGATTTTCACATCCGACCCAATGCTAAATTATTCCGAGATCAGATACATGGGTTACAGCATCAATATCGAAGTCGATATAAATTGAGATTCATTGTTTGAGTAGAGTCTTTCAGAGTGGGTTCTTGGCTCTGAGCTTAGTATAATATCAAAGATTTTACTTCCAACATCTGAAAAAGTAATTTCTTGGCATTAGCCTTCCTTGTCTTTTGGTGACACTGAAAATGCTATTCCAGCCACTAGAAACTCAAGTCAAAAAGATATCAACCTCATAATCACTTTCATCTCTTCAAAATCATCATACGTAGCGGACTGCGATTGGCTGTTGATAAAGGAATTAGGTGCAATGCCCTCTTTTTTTCCTTTTGAAAATAACATGATCCCACTAATCATGTTTTAGCTCTAATTAGTGTGATTATAATAAGTCACCAATTGGATGCTTATTGTTCTGCAATGAAGAGAGGGTAAATTTCGGTGTAATGCACCATAACTTCATTCATTCTTCCATGCAAATCTTTGCATTAGATGCTTATTATTGGAGGAAAAAAAAAAACAATGCAAATTGCAAAAGATATTCATCTCAAAGGAAAGTTGCCCGAAATTCATCCAAATACATGCGATGCGAATCTCTCATTTAACATATGATCAATTGAAGCCAATAAAAGGTAAACACGAGACCCATTCTCATTATGGGGCTGCTTACTGAAAATAATAAATTTATCGAAGCAAGAGAATCTGTAAATACCTACCTGGGACTATATAAACCGTATTAGCTTTTCTTTGCTTCATAGATTCATACATCAAAACTCATCGAGCATTAGCTTTGTTTTCCCTGTCATCTTCTTCAATAACCTTACAAAGTTCATGCTAGATGAAGTATAGGGTAGTTACTAGTACCCGGTGGAGGCCAAGGGCCACCTATGGTATGGAGGAGGATCCTTTCCAGGAGGTATGTATGAATTAACGGAAGGTGCGTGACAGAAGAGAGTGAGCACACATGGTTCATTTTCTTGCAAATTCGACATGCTTGAAGCTCTGTGTGCTTGCTCTCTATCTGTCACGGCCAGACTTCAATTTGAAACTAGTTTTTAGTTGCTAACTTATGAGTTTTGATACAATTACCGTTAGGATTTATTAAGATGAATGTGTCTCTTTATGTTAAAGAAATACGTTCACATTCCAAATACTTTACAAGGCTTCGGCAATATATTCAATTTCAATAGTAGTTTTTTAGCTCAAGTTTTCTCCATCGTCTCAATTTTTCATAGTAATGAAATAAGAAAAGAAAAATGCGAGTTATTTTGATTGCTTCAAGAAATCATCAATAGCTTCTTATTATTCTTGTTTGCGTCATATCCTTGTTCTCACATTTGTTCTGCCTGTGGGTCAAGTGGTGCCCTTTCTCTAGTTTTCTTATGACTCTTAATCCAAGCTAGACTCTATCAATTAGCACTGCCTGCTGATTAAAACATTGAAATATTCACTTGTGCCAGCAAACAAACGAATTTATAAAAAGTTCATCCGTCCTTGAAATTCGAGGTTTTCTCACTGCGGGACGTAGGGCTCATATGAGGAGGGAGGTTTGCAATTGATTACAAGAGTTTTTACCCTGTAATGATATCACCGGAAAATTTTGAAACCAGAATTTTTGTATGATATCACCAGATAAGTATGGTATTTTTTTGCAAATTTTTATACACAGTCCAAATTAAGATCAGCATTCCGTGTGTGCCCAATAAAGGCTCCGGATCGCCTGTCCCCTCCTTCTGTATCCCTCCGTGTCCCACCAATAATAATAAAACACCTGTCAAGCGTATAATTACCTACCCAACTCCGCTTACCCTTCGAAAGCAGTGGCGTTAAATATTTCTTTTTCATCGTCTTCCTAACTTTTGGAGATTGATCATTAAGAAGATGCCAAAGAGATTCAAAGATTTTTTTTCTTTTCTTTGATTATCAGAAAGTTATAGCTATTCTTCAGGTTTAAAAAAATTTACTAGGTACACGGAGTTTAGCCTTTGATCAGACCCCCCAGTTACATATTGATTATGCATAATGGCGACTACTAATCCCTGATAGTAAATGGAGTTTTCATAGATTAAAGAACACCGTACCATGAAGGAAGTCAGACAAGTGGTACCAAATTACTAGTGCAATAGACTTGGCTAAGACAAGTGGTGCCAAAATCCAAATTACTTATCCAAAACAAAAGCCAATTAAATGCTATTCCTCTTCTTTTCTTCATAAACGGTGAGTTCCACTTATTTTGATCATCAATTTTTAAGTGTGGTAACTTTTGATTGAATCTATGTCTTTATAATTTTGGGTATATTAGGGATGGACATCATTTGGAAAAGGGTTTATGTTCTCCTATCGGTTACTGACTCAACTCGATACAAAATTCAAGATTATACTTAAAAAAAAAATCATCAGGAATTGAGAGTGTGAAACAATGTGTATTACCGATAAACTCAACGAAGACGATAAATATAAGACAGTAGATAACGCCACTATTTCTGTAAAGTAACGGACTAACGGTGTTAGCTGGGTTTTTATTTGATTGACACGTGCTTTGTTATGGTTGGCGGGACACGAAGGGATAGGGTAAATGGGGACAGGTGATCCGAAGCCCCCAATAAATTCAACGACATTAATTTAAATAAAAATATGTAAACCCGGTATAAATATACAAAATAAATACTCAGTCATCCAAACCCATATCTGGACAATCCAAGAGTCATACATAGCAAACAATGAGGGACATCTGTTGCATGTGTGACAACACCCCATCAAATCTACACTTCACGTTTCCCCATCACCGTAAACTTCGTATTTCATCCGAGTGACACGAATGACATATTCCGAGCCAATGAGAAGGTGCATGCGGTTACCCTCACCAGTTGATGGGAGGGAAGGTAAGATCTAGCAGTCCTAGTAATACTATGAAAGGAGGGATGTTATTGAGTATTTAGGTTGTTGATTATACATTATTCTCCAGGACCACTTTAGATGAACAAAATGATGAAATTTAGACAACAATAGAAATGATCATCTCAAAAAAGAAAAGAATAGAAGTGATTTTGACTGCCATTTTAAGGAAAACAAACTTATAACAATCTCAAATATTATTCTTCTTTCATAATAAAAATATTATCATGGTATCATTGTACTAGGCACATATACCACCAGGTCCCCCGTACACCATAGTTAAATCATACTCTCCTACGGGACTAGCCAACATAATATCGTAGCATTCATGTGTCCCGCTGCGGTGGATTTGCATTGATTGTCGGTCTAGGTTAACCGTATGTCCTGTCTCGTTTACATACTTCATTTTAAACATGAAAGCTGTTCTACTAAAATCGCTAAGTTGAGGTAAAAATCCATTTCCCATCGGCGGAGTTGATGGTTTCGATCTTGCACTTGCAAATCCTCCATATTGTACAGTCGATGCACTGTCAGTTAGATGTGTGAAGATTTCCTTTGGCCAATATCCTATTGGTTCTCTCATTTCAGCCTCCATTCCAATGCTTAGCCACCAGTCTTTACTTATCGGGGCCTGTCATGAATATGGTTACGAATAATTTAGTTCACCTTTTTAATAATATAAATTTTAGCTCAATTCTAAGTCAGCATTTAGTATTCATGTATCTTAATTTGTCGCGTACGAAGAAAAAACACCCGCTTACAAATAAAAAAATCAGAATCACTTCTCACCCGGTGTACAATAAAATAATAATCCACTGCTGGTTGCCCATATATTGATACCTGGAACCGTTCACCAAACGTTACAGCACGATTAACTTGGACGAAGCCGGCGCACATCATGTTATAACAACCTGTTGTTTGATGTCCATCCGCCTGTAGTTAACATTAGTCATAAAAAAGTTATAATTTTCTATAATGACAAGTTCGGTTGTTTTCCTTAACGAATATACATACACAATATAAATAAAAGTTATACATTTCAGAAAGACGTATATAATATGAAAAAAATGTTATTTTCATTTTGATACCGAAGCTCCTTTTCCGGGGAACTCCGTTTATATCATCATGGTGATTTATTACATTGAAAAAAAACATAAATAGAAAAATAACTAAAAATAGAACTTACAGTCCAAGAACTGAACATTCGAGCTCTACTATCACCAAATAGCAAAGGATCATGCTTCAAAAAAATAAAAAAATAAAAAAAAATGTAAGGACATCTCTTGAAAATTTTACGGCATAACCCCATCAAACAAAATAAAGTGAGAGTTTATTTTTGTTAGCAAGAAAATATGAATAAGATGATCAAATTTGAAAATCTAAAAGAAAATACTTACCATTATTCCGAACTCAATGCTATTTAATTGATCCTGAGGTCCATTGATTAGCCAAATTTGTGAAGTACTAAACTCGCCAGGAAATACCGAAAGGTCATGTAAAGATATATGAGTTGTGGCTCCGAAATATTGTTTCCCTTCAATGACTTCTTTAATAAAGACAAACTACAAAACATAATAAAAAATATATAAATAGATGCTTCAAGAAAATTATGTAAATAGAGTATATTACTTACATGGTTCGTCATAGGAGCGTTCGGATAAGTATTGTTTGCATCGAATCGTCTAGTTTTATTTATAAATTCTTTAGCATTCACCAAGTCCTCTTTGGTTGTTCTGCGAATAGCTACTGTTCCCAAAGGACATATTTCCTTTTGAAGCCCACCAAATATAGGTGGTGATGAAATGGTTTTATTGGTCGCCTCTCTTTGAATTGAGTCCGGACTCATCTGTAAATATGTAAATATCATATTTTATAAACAACATAGGGAAAATATTTTATTATCATAACTAGTATCATACAGATCATTGTATAATGAAACAATATGGAGATATAGACCTATCTTTTTTATGCCACTTTGTGAGAAGTAAAGTTCGCACAAGGAAAGTTATTAATTTTTGAAGTTTGTGGCCACAAAACTCAAACCGAAATATTGGCAATAAGCATTATTCATATTGCAGTGATAAAACTGTCCAAAACTTGCAAAAATATGTAGACGATGCAAAATTATTCTCACTTCTTAATGGTTACAGATTATTCAAACAAACATATTTGAACCACCATTATTGTGTTCCTTGGGTTACCATTAGTACCTTTTGAAGCCTGGAATGATGATGTCAAGAGATATCGCGAGTTTGACCCTCACCTATTCATGGAAGAGACTTCAACTATCCAATGGATCTAGGGTAATCTTTGTACTATTAAAACATAATTATAAAACATTAAGATGACCATACATATTAGACGACTTGGAACCCCAACCAATAGCTGAGATCCATAAAAACTCTATATTTCCCAAAAGTGATGCTGAAATTTTAAATGTTTTGATAGACATAAATTACATCCATTTAATTTAAAAAAAAAACACCAGCGGGTATTAAATTCTGCACCCGCATCCAATCCACTTGTCTATGGTTTGGACACCCTCCCGTAATAAAACGGATCTGGATGTTTGAATCCACGAATTCGATGCCAAATCCCATCTTTGCCTATACGCGACAGTTTTACCATATTTTTCGACAATAAACGTGGTTTAATTTTGTTAAAAAGAAACAATTAAACAAAACATTTGTACATATAATGATATTATCTTACCTGAATCTTATGGTTTTTGAGCAGCGGATTATCAAATGCTGGTTGCTTATAAATGTCTATGCAGTCTATTATCTCACCAATATTAGTCTGACATTGGAATCATATGAAATAAAAATACATTAGAAAGATATTTTTTGACATGAGTTAATTTAAAGACTCGTCTACAATATAATTTTCCAATCCAAAATTTAAATGTGTAAATACACTATGAACAAGGGAAAAAAATTTCTTACCATGATGGTTTTAACTGGTTTTTTATTCAAAACTTTTAGTTTTCTTTCAATTTCTGTATTATCTTCTTCTGCCTTTGATATGCTTTGTTCTCCGTGCAAACAATATGTTGTTGAAATAAGAGTAAAAGAAACTAGGATAAAGTACACAATAAAACTAATTTGTAAAAACTTCATTGTGTTGTGTCTAGTGTATGTGTTAAAATATTTTCTCTCCTTAATTTATATAGTTTTTCTTGTGTAATCTCTTAATTTAATGGTATAAGATTTCTTTACATTTATTATTTTACATTAAATGTGAATTAATACACTCTATTTTGTAATATAATATTTATTATATTAATTATCAGACTCATATGGTCTTTTGATAAGTGTAATTGGATCGGACGGAGAACGCGAAAATCTGCATATGTTAGGCTATGGATCCACCATATAATCCACGACCCTCATTATTACTTCTTCCATCTTAATTACAAGTCCAAAATTGTTAGTAATATATTAATTTAATGGTGTATAGATTTCTACATTTTATTAATATGCATTCCATATGAATTAATACTATCTTAATTAATACTATTTTGGAATAGTAGTCCTTTTTAATTATCAGTCTCATATTATCTTTTGTTAAGTGTGATGGGATAGAACGGAGAAACGCAAGAATTTTCATATGTTATTATGTGACATTGGATGGTTTTGTATCCACCATCTGATTCCACGTCCCTTGTTATCACCTCCCTCCATCTTATTTGCAGGTTTAACATGGATAGTAATTTCTTAAGTTAATAGTGCACAAATGGCTACATTTATTAATATACATTAAATGTGAATTAATACATTCTATTTTCAGATAATAATATTTATTTATTATCAGTCTCATATGGTTTTTGGATACGTGAGATCTGATTGGACTGAGAACAGAAGAATTTGCATATGTTAGAAGACAATGCGTATTCCACGACCCATATTATCACCTCCTTAAGCTTTATTACAGGTTAAAAAATGATAATAATCTCTTAATTTAATGGTGTCCGCTACATATTTACTAATGTGCATTGAATCTAAATTAATACACTTTATTTTAGAATAATATAATCTTTACTAATTATCAGTCTCATATGGTGTTTTAATATGTAAATGAGATTTGATCGGATGGAGGATGCAAGAATTTGTAAATGTTAGGGGGCATACTCGCATTGATTGTTAGGCTTTGGATCGTCCATGGACCTTATCATCACCTCCTTCCAGTTTAATTACAAATTTAAAATTGACGGTGTCAAAAGATTTGTTAAAATTGAGGATGCAAAATAGAAGAATGTAAATGGAGAACATCAAGTGTTACCTAAGGACAATTTTACCATATTTAAAATTCAGGATGCAATAATCTAATAGTGCATTAAATGTGAATTAAAAGACTCTATTATGGATAATAGTGTTTATAATTATCTGTCTATTTGGTCAAGTCTAATGGATTAAAATGAACAAGTATTTACGAAGACAAGGTACCTATCATAAGATGAGTGCCCATCACAACTCAAAATTAACTACGTAAAGCGATAATAAATCGTATCATGCCACTCAACATATTTGAGAAAACATGGCTATTGTATAACTATTCTCCCTCATGCTGATATTCAGGCTGTGAAGGCATATTTGAGAAAATCTTATCAATATGTATGAATAAGTTATTCCTATAAAATGAACCTAACAATTTTCTATAAAGAACGGCACAACACAATTTTTCTTCGTTTTTTTTTTTAAAGATAATTTGACTTATTCCATACCATTATTGTTAGTTCCAAATGTGGCCACACTTAATTAGATAGAATTCTCGCCATTGTCGAAAAAATGAAATAATTCATATACTTTGGGGTTCATTGCTTTAAGTTTTCTCCAACATCTAAATCCACAACTTGATATATGTTCCTTCCATCTAATTAGTTATAAGATCAAATAAATATCCTCGATAGCTTCATTGAGACTTGTATATAACGCATAAATAACAAGCATATTGTATATATATATATAAAATTTGAGGAAGAAATACTAACCTTAGGTAGAAACTTAGGCCAAAAGATTTAATTCCAGATCTCCAGGCCCCCAACCAATAGGAATTGAGAATTTATATTCTAGAAGAATTCTATCCCCGTTATTTCTTTCGGCATTGTATTTTTTTTGGGGATTCTGTGATATTTTGGGATGTTCCACCAAATGAATCATTTCGATCAGGTACATAGAACATTCGATCCAAATAATATAAGTTACGAGTATAACCATTTAGCTTACACCATCAGTTTGTTTTGGATTTTTTTTCCTTCCACTTAGTTTATGCCACTAACCAGATTGTTGTGGTTTACTTTGTTTTATTTTCTAGGTGTGATTGGTAAGATTGTTATAAAAAATGGTATGAATGAACAACCCAACTAAAGCGCAAGGAGAAAACCTTAATACATTTAAAAAAAAAACTACATTCTCTTCCATTACGAATCTTATTCAGAACAATTATAGTTTCGTTCTCATTTTACAATTAGTTATTTCGGTAACCAGAAAACCCTAATTTAGAATAGGTTAATGTTAATGTTAATTATAGGTATATACACAACAACCAATTGGGTTGAGCGATTCATATTTTCATGGTTTTTTTGAGTTACACCAAGCACATCCGGAGTTGTAAGACTCAACTATTGTTGCTCCACCTACATTCTTCTCCTTAAGTAACACTTGATGTTTTTATTTTCTAATTTCAGGGGTTGTAAGTATATGTTACTTTTTTTTCATGAAAGAAGATGCATCTGCTTCTATGGATAAAATGAAAATTTTAACATTATTTTTAGTGAACATGCGGGCTAATTTTCATGGGGCCCAATCAATATTTGCCCTAATCATGATCTTCCGCAAGTTATCTGATTGAGTTTGAGCTGCAGGTTTGTCTGAATGAGTTGATGGATTTGGGTCTGTGGATTTCTGGATATTTTTTTTTATAGATAATTAGATTGGGATTACACTGATTCTGGCAAAATGGTCTAATGATGGTACTGCATGCATTTACTTATTACTTTGTATGTAACTATTGTCTTAGATGTTATAAAGGTTTTTATATATAGGGTAGGGTGCCTTCATCTTTGCATGGAATATACGGTGTTGGGCTGTGGTATCCATCCGTTGTTGATATATTCGAACTGTTCATGCAAATGTTTTGGGATTAATGGCAGGGGCATTCGAAACTCATGGTATACCCGAAGAATTTTTTTACGTTAATCTATGTTATATCTGCAATATTTGACAATACTTGAAAATTGTTATACGTTGATCATATTGGATTTTAAATTGATTGTGTAAAACATGAATTCTATAATCAGTATTCAACATGCCTTTTAAAATTATGAATCACAAAGAAAAATTGGAGATGCTGAACTCATTCAACACACACATATTTAAAATTGCATTGTGCCAATTCTTTAATCTTTTTTTTCTTTGTTTTGTTAAAATTTATTTGAACTAAGTTTAATGGGAAGAATGTGATACATATTTTAACAATCATCGTTCGTTCGTAAAAATGTGAATTTTTGAGTTATGGTTATAAGGTGAACTTTTTTTTAGTTGTGCTTTTCGTTATTTGTTTTTACTAATTTCAATGGATAAGAAAGTGATGCATACTTTCATAAGTTTCCATAATTCACTCGTAATTGAAGAAGTATACTATAAAAATAAAGTGGATAAATAGAGATGTTGGATTTATCACCAATTCATACTTCTTAATATTATTTTATGTATTTTTACACACTGTTTCGCATTTGCAATTGCCAAATGTTCGATTTATAGCTTTAGTAACTAACTATACCATTTACATTGCTTATGTAAATTTTTGTCGATACACTTGTGAAAACACTGTGGGTACCAAATTACACCACCAACTTTTTTGTAGGCAATCGGTATGGAAAAAGTCAACACAACTCCGAGAGTTAAAACTCAGTCAAGGAAAGTGTCTAGAGTTAAATCTCTATCTCTCTTATTATTAGAATGTTTACAGAATTGAATATGTGAACCTAATTACAAAGAGAGTACTTGGATAGTACCAAATACCAATGTCCAAGGATCAATCAAGTCTTATCCAATAAACTAGGTCGGGCGTATTTACTCTATTTGATTAACATACAACCTGTGATATTTCAATTAAAAAGATAAACAAAATAATGTTAAAAAAGAAATAAAACAGACACCAGAAGTTTTGTTAACGGGGAAACCGTAAATACATAAAAACCCCAGGACCTACTCCATATTGAACACCAAACTATATTAAGCCATTAGAGATACTTGACTACTACCAATTAACTTCAGTATGGAATCTACTTGAGACCTTACTCAGTCTCTCACTAATTCAGGTACCGTCACGCTCATTTCGCCTCTTGAATCCCAGCAAGACTCCCCGCGATTTATTCCCTTAGATGGAATCTCACCAACTAAGACTTGCTTCAACTCAATTGAAGACTTTAAACCAAATCTGCCTCCCACAAATTAAGCCTATATAATTGATTTCTTGATTACGATCGAAATGGATGATCAAATCAAATGTAGCATCAAGGTGATGGAAATCAATAACAATTTGAAAAAAGTCTAGCTATCCTCAAAATCCGGACTTATACAACTCGAATTGTAGCCTAGATTATTATTCACCTATAAGTATAAAAATTGCGGAATCACAAAGTTGAGACGAAGAGAACTTTGTGATTTCTATCTATCTTGTTCAAGTGATAAATCAACGATCGAACAAGATCCAGATACTCAAGTTATCATGATAAAAGTTAACTAAACCGAGTTTAACGAATCCCAATGAAGTCCTTGATAGTTAATAAACCCTAAAAGGATTTCTGGAGGGGATGACTCTAGATACAACTAGGACATACCAAAAAGTAGTCTTTGGATTCAAAGATCCAGGTTTCCAAGATTTCCCCTTAGATAGACAATCAAACATAGGTTGCTTTAGGTTTAAGCTAATATAACTTTGGAACCAATCAAACAATATTCACCGTCAGATGAAAACTTTGAATCTCATTCACATAAATAAGATATACACTCTGGTTAGGTAAACCGTAACCGAACCGTCATGTACAGAGACTATATTCAACATGGTTAGCCGAAACTAGCCTGTTTGAATTTAAAAGCTTAATACTAATTTTCCTGAACACAAAGACATTGATCTTGAGTCACAATCATGTGTTCAAATAAGTCTTGTGTTTTTATAAAAATGATCAAATAAAAATTATCTATTAGAGATAATTTAATCGCAATTGAATCATAATTGACATAGTTGGTAAATGCACGAATTACAAATACATAAGTCGTTCGTGAATCGACCGAGTTATGGTATGCATACCAGTTTGCAAACTTATGAGAAAAACCGTGTTCCGGAGTTGACAGAACATTTTCAGTTCGTGAACCGATTTGCAAACTTAGGTGCAAAACTGAGTTCCGAAGTTGACATAATCTTTTTTATTTTGCCCGGTTTGGAAACCTTAAGACTTTACCGGTTTCGAACTTCACAAAACCTATTCAGTTTGCGTACTGGTTTGGATACTTAACTGGTTCAGGAACATAAAACTGTATTGGTTCGCATACCGGTTTGGATACTTAAACCCGGTTCCCTTACCACAGTTCCAAAATGATTTGCATACTAATATGCATATATACCTATCTAGATCACGAATCAAATAGTTTTTCCCATGATGTGCATATGAATATGCATGTCACACAAATCTATAAGTCGATATATAGCTTCTCCGCTACATGTACGATTAAATGTAATACGGATTCAGACTTATAATATTTGTCTCAGTTTGTAAGAATGATAACACTGTCTTGTATTTTGAATATAGTAGTTCTATATTTTTCTCTAAATCAATTTGAAGCCCGAATAACATTAATGACACATTCATTGTTCCAGGATATTTTCTAATGATAAACTTGAATCATGATTTCGTTCTGATTGATCAAGTATGAATTTTTTTTCATTAAGCTTAGTAATTATCTTTTGAGAAATTCGTAAAAAAGATAATTAGTTCTCGACTCGAAATTCTTGTCTATACAAGCTAGTCTAATTAGTTATGCGACAAACGTATCAAGGATGGAAAAGTGAATAGAACTTGAGAAATATGTGGTTTAGTATGATCATTTACCTTTTGCTGATGAAGTTCTCCAAAATCTTCGGTCGATCTTCGCCTTCAAACGGTAGAACGCAAATGATGACTAGTTCGTTTCTCAACTAACTCTTATCTAATCTAACAAGATGATAATTGAATCCAAATACTGAATTCTTCTTCATTCTGGCCCCATCTAAATCTGAGGTGGATTGTTCTGGTGTGAGTATTATGAAATAAAGCTCTCCCATTGATTTCAGCCCCACACAATTACCATAAAAGTTTGTCACACCTAATTTACACCTCCCACTTAACCCATTTCACTTTTACCCCACTTTCTCCAGTACTGGTGGTTATGTAACTGACGATTATCAACAAAACAAATACAACAACTTCGAACAAGATGATAAGGCATTTTCCAAAAAAAAAACAAAAAAAAAATAGATGAAGAAAAGATAATAAGTTGTTCATCAAGAAAATCTAATCTTTTCACGTTCTTATTTGATTTTGATTCTTGGTAATGCTTAATTTTTTTGTCTCGTTTTTATTTGTTGCTAATGCAGGTCTAAAATCCAAATCAACTGATTATGGAGTACTTCAGAGGAACAGTATAAAAAATTACATTGTGTTCATTTTTGGGTTACTCTTTGCCCGGGTTACTCAATTTTGATTTCAAATAGAGCTCTTATAGCATTGTGTTCATTTTTGGGTTATTTCCAGAGAGAAAATACAATGAACTTTAACTATTTGTCGAAATGCCGCACACGAACTCATCAAAAACTTGTATTATATTGTTTTGAAATACTATAACAATGAGTCTAAGATTCAGGTATTATTAATTTATTTTCTGTTTTCCTTTTAGGTTTTTGTTTTGATTTTGTGATTTATAGTTGCAGTAGTCGATTTTAAGATTTTATTTTAGTGTTGTGTTTAAGATTCAGCTATATGTTCTTCTTTTCTTTGATGATTTACGACAATGCCTAATTGGTATTCTGTTTTATTGGAATTTTGCACCTACCAATGATTGTTAGAGCATGGTAGAGTCACTGCAAGGGTAATTTTTCATGTTATTAGTGTATTGGTAAGTACTTTGTTGGAATCAGGGTATGAAAATGATTGTTAAATATTATTGTTTCGGGTATGGTTCACATACTACCTCAGGAAGATGACGAGAAACTAATTATTACGGTATCAATGATGATCATGTTGGAGAATAGAAGGGGAAAGTGTCTATTATTTCACTTCAATTAATCACAAAATTAGTTGCACCGACAAAGCATACAAATCCAGTTTTGCATAGGCAAGGGTAAGTGGTCATCTTTAACATATAATCTGTTGGAATTTTATCACTTAGACATTTCTTTTAGCTTCAAGAAAATGATTCCAGAACTATAGTGTAGATGCAAAGAACTTCTTAATGTTTAATCTTCATACTTAAATAGCTTTTTGTTGCTCGGTTTGCTAGATACTTCTATTGATTAAATTATTTGGCCAGGTATATGAAATACGTAATATTTCTCTCAACTTTGCTGAAGCTTTCTGTCCCGTTTTATTCCCGGTGCAAATTTTTTGATGTCATAGGATTGTTTTAGATTATTCTATGAAAGGATTAGCGATATTAAGCAAGGGATGGAGCTTAATTTATCTCAATCCCGGAAGGAATTATAATGTCGGTGTTGCTCCTATAACACTGCATCAAGCTTTAATTCAATAAAAGATGATGGTTTGAAGGTTTATGTTTTAGATAAGTTGAGACAGTGATTTTTTTTTTTTTGGTATTTAATTCTACCAGTTGAGACAGTGATTGCACTTCACTCTATGGGTTCATTGCAAGACACTAATGTTTTTGTCATATGTTGAATAATATCTGGATTTTTAGGTTCTAGCTCAAAAGAGAAGATGCAACTATCACTCTATAAAAGAAAATAGTTTCTGGGATAAAATCTACTGTCATGGCCTATCAGTATGTTTGGACGTATGTGGTATGTATTTCACATTCTGAAATTTTCTTCTCACTGTTATTTATATTTACAGTTTCACGCTCCTCCAATAAACATTTGTTCTATGTTTATCTTTCAAGATTTAGAGGTATAAATTTTTTAAATTGCAGAGTGGGAACTTTATTGTTCATTCTACATCATGTTCGAGTGCCCAACACCTCATGTGACCTAGCAACATGAGTCATGCTGGTTTTATTTTGGCATCTAAGTAACCAGTTTCTGTTTTTGACAACCACACGAGATGCATTTGCCTCATTTTCCTCCAATTGGCAATGTGTATCCACATCCTGGAGCAGCAACAACTGTTATTACAAGTATCAAATACTCTTTTTCATAATTCAAGGTTAGAGGAAATACAGGGATACCATCCCCACAATTGTTGTCAAGAGGTCTGATACCGGACGTGTTTGTATCGCTAAAGCTATATTTACAATGAGCGGGTGTTGGTACCTTTATCAAACCTATTGTCGAACTTTTCTTCATTGAAGTGTTTCTTATTTTATTTCCATTAAGTGTCTTCTTCTTCTTTTCAGAGTGTATCTAATATCTTTCAAATTTATGTTTTTTTCTATGTGTTAGTGCCATAGAAAAGCCTTGAGTGCACACCTGCAAAAGTCTTGATTATGGACTCCCAACCTTCATTTTGCATGAGCAAGGAGATCTCTAAAGTTTAGTTGTGTTTTTTAATGTGTAGGAAAAGGTTGCCGAAGTAGTCAAACTTTTATCTGAAAGTCACTGGAGATCATTTTTTCACTACTACACTTTTGGGTTACTTCTGAAGTAGAGGTTCCATCAGTAAAGTGGAATGTATTGAGGTACTGCATAGTTTTATGTAATCTCTGTAAATGTAATTGTAGTGAAAACAATTTTTTTTCTTATGAAATATGATTTTAGAACTTTCATAATATTATTATAATATGTTATAATGTTCATCTAACATGGACCTGCATCTATTGCGTTGGGTGTGTTTCATCACTTTGATTTTCCATCTCTGTCACTGCCAACCCAGCTTACTCGATCTTACAAATGGTTTTATACATAATCATATCACCTCTGCAGTTCAGTTTGGTATGTTCTTTGCATGGATTCGAATAGTAGGTGTCTGACAAGAATTGTAGGAGTTATTAGTTTTTTCTCAAGAACAAACAATGCTTATAAAAGAACTTTTATTAGGCGTGTATCATTTCTCATCTTACTTCTTAGCCATGAATACATGGGCCTTACTATGAAGGCTCATATTCCACACGTTATTATCTACTAGATGGGTGGACTCAGATGAGTTTGTTGATCAACTATTTTGGATCCCATAATCTTCCTCTCCACAGGTACTGATTTTATAAATCAGCTTTCTGCCATGTTCTTTTGGGTCCTAATTCTCGGATTTGATAGTCTGCAACAAATACTACCTTGGATCAGTCATGTAAAGGATTAAAAAATATGGACTCCGTCATGTTACAAAGATACCAAGATGCATATATTGCAAGCTTATTGTATTCTTTGCAACTCCAGTATTCAAATACGAATCATATAAAGATGCAGGTCTTGATTCTTTAATACGTGATATAGGGAATTTTTTTTGAATTTCGGCTAATGTGGTATCCTGTTTATAACATAGTTTTGGCACAATGAAAAAAAATAAAAAACTCATGCGTATCTTTGACAATAAATTTTTTGAAATTATAATCAATCTTTAACAGATGTTTTGATTGGGTCCTAATTCTCGGATTTTATAAATCATCTTTCTGCCATGTTCTTTTGGGTCCTAATTCTCGGATTTGATAGTCTGCAACAAATACTACCTTGGATCAGTCATGTAAAGGATTAAAAAATATGGACTCCGTCATGTTACAAAGATACCAAGATGCATATATTGCAAGCTTATTGTATTCTTTGCAACTCCAGTATTCAAATACGAATCATATAAAGGTGCAGGTCTTGATTATTTAATACGTGATATAGGGAATTTGTTTTGATTTTCGGCTAATGTGGTATCCTGTTTATAACATAGTTTTGGCACAATGAAAAAAAATAAAAAACTCATGCGTATCTTTGACAATCAAATTTTTGAAATTATAATCAATCTTTAACAGATGTTTTGATTGGTTTTTAGGGCATAATGTTGGGCAACTGATTTGGGGTAATATACACAATTCGCTTGGTAATTTTTTAAGCGAATGTTATTGATGGTGGTTACTCTATAAAATACTATATCTAGTGATGATGGTGTTGAATATTGATATTTTTAAACTCAGATTTGAAAGCTTGGATTTGAAAAATCAAGTTCGTACCGGTGCGAAGCACGGGTTACTATCTAGTATACCATGAAGCAGTCCATGTGCTACTAATGGTACAAACATGCTTGCAATCCAAGACTTGTAGATGATGCAAAAAATGCATACGGTGTAAAATTGTTCTCTCTTCTCAATGGTTACAGATTAAACAAAACCTAATTCGAATCACCATTATCTTGTTCCTTAGGTTACTAATAATATATTTTGAAATCATGGAATGATGATGTTTAGAGAGGTTGCAAGTTTTTCCCTCACCCGTTCATGGAAGAGACTTTAACTATCTAATGGATCTAGGGTTATCTTTGATCTACTAAAACATAAAATGGCGTGAAACATCGAGATGAACACACACCGAATTAAAAATCCAACCATAAGATGAGATCCATAACATATTTCTTAAAAGTGACACTACAAGAAAATTGGCATTTAGTGACAAATGCTTTTCCATCAAAAATATTTTTGTCATGAAGAAAATGAGCATTTACTAGAATCCGAAATACTTTAATAGACATAAACGACACCCACTTCAATTTTAGAAAAATAACATGTCTACTATCATATTATTTTTCTTGTTCTTATGAGATTTATCCCTCTCTGTATGTATCTCTCACTCTCATATAAAACATAGACGAGATGCAAGTATCCAAATCGAATCCGTGAAATCAAAATTCATGTAAGAAATAAGAATTAACGGTGATCAAAGTATAAAATCAAGATCTAAAGTTTCCTTACGGGGGTTTACTCAATAAATATTTTTTGTGATTTCCGGAGACTTTAATAGATTTCCAAAGTATTGTGTTACTGGTTGTATACTTTAGAAAACTCCTTGTAAGTATATGTTACTCGTTATATACTTGTAAAATCTCTTTCGAAGTTTGTGTTACTCGTTATAAATGAGAAAATTTAAAGACTTTCTATACTTCCCAAATTTTAAGACTTTGAATGACATTTATGTGTATATTTGCCTTGGATAAAGTCTTGCAAAATGTGAAAGATTTTGGAAGACTTCTACAAAAATCAGAAACTTAATTTATTAATATCTTTTATATATTTACTTTGATATTATTTTATTTTATTTCAAGTTGATGCAAGTGCTTGGACATATACTCTAGATCTATTTCTCTTTTAAAAAAATATATACATTTCCTAGATGTGTATATATATATATCATATGATATGATCAAACTCTTTTTTATTTTGTTATTAGATGGAATGAAAACTTTCATTCATGACTAAAATGTCCCAAATTATGGTTAATTTAATTTGCAATTAGCCTTTTCCAAGAATTGTTTTGAGTAGATAAATTTTATAGAACTTTACAAATCTTGAGATTTGTAGATTCATCATGTTAGGTTGTTATACAATTCTCTAGAAATTTTGTTTTCACAACTTTTTAGAACTCTACAAATCTCTATAAGAGTTAGGCCAACTCTATAAAACTCTGCAAGTATTTTTCCAACTCCGTAGAACTCTACATAAGTTGTCATTTTTCATGACTCTTTTTAAATCCATACAAATCTACAAAAGCATTTATTGAGTAAACCCCCGTTAGTCACCCATCAAATACTAACATAATAATATATATCAGAAAGTTTATCTAGTACTACTTCAACTAAACAACTAATATCAACATTACAAGATAACAATATCAAAATAAAATAACTATTAAGTACTTGGAGGATCGACGTGGATGTCCGTCATATTTTTAGCTTCACATCTGCATCCCGATTAGACACCCACCCGTAAAAAAACATATGGACCTATTTGAATCCACAAGTTCGGTCCAAAACGTCCACCTAAAACTTTATGTGACAATTGGACCAGTTTTTCATCTTATGTTTCCTTGATGTAATTGATTTCTCCGACCATTTCGCTATTTTAGGTCTAATTCCCATAAAGACACAAATAAAAAAAAATCCATTTGTACATGTAATAATATCATCTTACCTGGATCTTATGTTTTTTGAGCAACGGATTATCAAATGATGGTTGCTTATAAATGTCTATGCAATCTATTATGTCACCACTCGTCTATAATATAATTTTCCAATTTAAAATTAAAATGTTTAAATACTTGAATATGAATGAGGGGAATTTTTTTTTCTTACCATAATGATTTTAATTTGATTTTTATTCAAAACTCTTAGTTGCCTTTCAATTTCAATATCATCTTCTTATGATTTTGATATGCTTTGTTTTCCATCCACATAGTACCTTGTTGGAATAACAGTAAAAGAAACCAGAATAAATTACAAAATAAAGCTATTTTGCGAATTCTTCATTGTGTTGACTCTGGTATATGAGTTACATATTTCACTGTTTGATTTATATAGTTTTTATTGTGGTATTTTTTGACAAATCTCTTAATTTAAGAACAATTAATTGGGGGATATGGGAATTAATTGGGGATATGAATTACTTCCCCCAACCCATGGTATGTGTTAAGGGGTTATTTTTGGTTATGAAAATACTAAAATACCCTTCCCACAAAATTAAAATCAAAAACTTAAAATAAAAAAACAAAATCATATCCCCCATTTCCATCTCCACTTCTTATTCTCTTCTCTTCACTTTGAAACCTAAATATTCCCCATTCCCTTTAAAATTCTAAACTCTCCCCACTCTACATCAAATTCTCTTCTCTTCACTTTGGAAACGAATTTTTATTTTATTCGGAAGTGATGAAGATCATGCTAAAAGTGATGATGACCATGCCGGAATTGATTCTCGAGCATGCCCGGAGTATCATGTTCCCAAGCATATGGTCTTCATCAATTCCGGCATGGTTTTCATCACTTCCTTTTTGAATTTTTTCTGGTTTTAATCACTTCACTGCCGGCATGGTCAGTTGATATGAAGACCATGCCGGTATTGCTTTCCGGCATAGCATGTTACTTTATTTTCTATCTTCGGAAAACAATACGGCATGGTCTTCATATCAACTGACCATGCTGGAAGTGGAGTGACTAAAACAGAAAAATTCAAAACGGAAGTGATGAAGACCATAGGCGGAACATGATATCTGGCATTCTCGAGAATTTCCTATCAATGCCGGTATTCAAGTGGAAAAAAAAAATGAACATTCGGATACTTTTCATCCCGTTCAAGATAGAAATTTAAGCAAAATACTATGCCGGAACATGATACGGCATGCATGCTCGATAATTTCTTGTCAATGCCGGTAGTCAAGTGAAGAAAAAATCAACATTCTAGGTACTTTTCATCTTGTTCCGGCATAGAAATGTAAGCAAAATACTATGCGGAGCAGTGGTTTCGCATCTTTCGAAAACTAGATTACCATGCCGCACTGTTCAAACCCGAAAAAAAATCAACATTATGAAGATCAAAACTAGAAAAAAATCGTGGCAAACAATTTTTGAAAATTTCCGACAAATGCCTAAGCATGGTTTTTTGGTTGAATACCATCTTTGCACCGAGATTTTTCAGCTGCAACAATGGTGAATTCAAAGGAAACAAATCAAATTTTCAACCTCTTAGCAAAGAATTCTCTCATCACAATCATCTTCCATTTTCAAAAAAAAAAAATTCCACTTATTTTTTTTTCCTCTCCTTCTACTCCTCACTCACACAAATTAAAATCAAAACACACACTAAACTATCCCCCAAATACTTAAGCATATACTAATTATTATTAACTACTAAACATGATTAGTGAGGGCTAGATTAGGAATTAAAAAAAATTACATAGGGGGTCACCCAGAATTGCTATTGGGACACCGTTTTTGTCCTGTAGCTATATCCCCCAATTAATTTCCATATCCCCCAATTAATTCTTCTAATTTAATGGTGTATAGATTTTAACATTTATTAACGTGTATTAAATGTGAATTAATACACCCTAATTTGGAATGAGTTAGTACACCCTAATTTGGAATAATAATCTTTATTAATTATCATTATCTATTCAAAGAGGAGTTGGTGCCCAGCTTGTGGCTAGGCTTCCAACCCACAGCTCTGTGTAATTTTTTTCTATCGATAAAATTGTTATTCGATTTTATTTTTTGTAAAAAAAAAAAAAAAATTAAATAAAGATGAAAAATAATAATAATTCTTATTCATATTCATATTTTAATCATCTAATATTTTAATTTTTACATTTAAATACTATTATTATTATTTTATAACAAAAATTAACAAAATTTGATTAGTGAAATAATTGTACATAAATAAATGTATTTAAGGGTAGATTTTGTCTTTTTAATATAATAACAATGTTAAAATAGAGAATCAATTAATTAAAATTAACTGGGTCCACAACTTCTGCTTTAACTACTTTTAAAAGCTACTCCTGGGTAATTTATAAAAGTCGGCCTAAAACAAAAATGCTTTTGAAGAAAAGCGATTTGAAAAAGTTTACCAAACATTATTTTCCTACAAAGTTTATTACAAGTTGGTTACAAAGTGTTTTTGTAGGAAAAAAAACAATCACAAACGGGGCTTAAGATTTCTAGACTTCCACCAAAGCACTGTGTTTCCCACTTTTTCAACAATTTCACTAAGAGCTTTCTTACTAGCTAATTCTACCCCACTTAAAGGGATACCAATTAAGGTACAAAATTATGCCATTTCTGGCAGAAACTTGTGTATAATAACCCAAATGAAGCCGAATGTTATGAAAAATGTGTTGCATCTATATACTCGTGTGATCTTTCATAAGATCTAAAAAAAATTGACAATGAAAATTTCGAGGACTTGTTCTTTTTCCTTCATCTCTTTATTGTTAATTACACCTTGTATACACCAGGTAAATGCATGTAAAACTTTAGAGGGAACGATAATAGAAATTTCAAAGTAAATGTAGGGATATATTTTTTTAAAACAAAATTTAACTACCCATTCAAAGTATTTTTAATACTCATTAAGTTTTGCATAAAAGAAGATAGTTATTGTGTTTTCAATGTCTTGACCGTTTTATGTTTAATGTGTGTTAATTGTGTGAGTCATAGCATAATTAATTTTGATTAACCGCTTTCAAACCTTTGACTATAAATCAGATTATTGAAAAGGAGTATTTAGCAAATTAAAAATCCATTAATGGAACAACATAGAAGTGATGGACCAGACAATACCAATTAAGAGATGGAGAAGATAGTAACATAGAAGAGGCGAGAGCAAACCTAGCTATCATTTCTGCAGCAGAGAAAAAATGGAAGTGAATACTAGATCTGTTTCAGCAGATAAGGCTGAGAAAAAAAGAATAAAAAAGGATTATTTTATTTTATTTTGAAATTTTAGTAAAACTTTGGTGAGAGAGTTGTTAAACAAATGGAGTCAATTCTCAAAACATTTTCGACGGCTAAGAAACCATAGCCAACACTCTGCCGTGAAATGATTTACTCTGTCGGAAGCACGAAACCAACCAAAGAAAACCGCTCTTTTGACTAGTCATACTATTTCCTAGGGGTTCTAAGAACACCCTTGTGATGCCCCCAAAAAAAAAAAAACATTATTAGGACCTTTTTTTGTAGTGGGAGAGAAAATAATGATGTGGAGTTAAGAGTTAAGACCCAAAGTCATGGATAAGTTGGATCAGTTCATCTCCCCTTTTCAAACATCATTATTTATAATTTTAACTTAACTGACAGCTTATCGCTGTGGCGTCGTCACCGGGATAAAACAGTCGAGAACAATCTCCTACACAATCACTCTTGCACGGTCAGAGGATGTGAAACTTCTACACTTTCATTCTTTCTCAGGATCACACTTGTAGAAAACAAAAAAATAATCAAACACATGTTTTCTTTCTAAAATTCATTTTTATTATCTAAATTTAAAAACATAATGAGAAAGCTCTCTATTTTTTCCAAACTAAAAATCTGATTTATAGTCAAAGGTTTGAAAGCGTTTAATCTATATTAATTAAACGCTTGTTGCTTGTTGCTTTCTTTTGCAGCAACTAAATGATGAAGCTTTAAGGAACTAATTTTTAAGGTGAAATTTAGAATCTTAAAAAAAGAATCCATTAATGATTTTTTTTTGCTAATTTATAATTTTAATTACATGTTTCTTTTTTTGCACAAACAAGTAATTAAAATTAATATTTCGCAAAAAAAAAAAAATCACATTAATGGACTCTTCTTTATAAGGTTCGAAATTTCACCTTACCAATTATTTCCTTAAAGCTTCATCCTTTAGTTGCTGCAAAAGAAAGAAACAAGCATTTAAAAGTAATATTTAGCAAATTAAAATCCATTAATGGAACAACAGAGAAGAGATGGACGAGACGATAACATTAAAGAGATAGTAACAAAGAAGAGGTGAGGGCAAACCTAGCTATCAGTTCTTTAATGGAGAAAAAATGGCTGAGAAAAAATGGAAGTTAATAAAACTAGATATATTTCAGCGGATAAGGCTGAGAAAAAAGAGAATAAAAAAAGAATTTTTTTTTGTTGTTGAAATTTTGGTAAAACTTTGGTGAAATACACGCGGGAGAGTTGGAAAACATGGAGCCAAATCCCAAAACATTTTCGATGGTTAAGAAACCGCAGTCAATACTCTGCCAGAAAATGATTTACTCTGTCGGAAGCACGAAAACGACCAAAGAAAACTATTCCTTTGACTAATCCTACTATATCTTACGGTTGGTCAAAATACCTTCACAAATAGTCATTATTTGTGACGCCGCTAAAAAAAACTCTCACTAATAGGATCTGTTTTTATAGTGGATCCATAGTTAAATAAAAAGTGTTAACTAAGACAACGAGGGTTGGAGAAGAACCTATGGCAAAAAGTTTTACCTCTATTTGTTATTTTTGTTGTTTAGAAATGCCCCACAAAAAGAAGGTGTTAAGAGCATCTCCAATGCATGGGGTAAAGGTTTTAAAATTGAATGACACATAGGATTTAAGATTTTTTGTACCAAATTTTCATCTCCAACACAAGGGTCAAGGTCATAGAGATAGATGACATGGCTAAGTGGAGGTAATGGAGAAAGTCTAAATAAGACTTTTTCTATGACCTTGGGTCTTATAGCCACATCATTATTTTGTCTCTAAATTCAAATAAAGTTTGTTAAATAACACCTTGGGGGTTGTAGATCAACTTAAGGTAAAAAAAATTATATTTATGGTTTTTTTGTCATTTAGTAATGACCCACACATGAGAATATGTTAATAAGACCTCCACATAGGATGACCTTGACCCTTTGCATTGGAGATGCTCTAATGCAAAGGGTCAAGGTCTTAAAATTACATGACACCTGGGATATTTAAGATCTTGTCCACCAAATTTTCATCTCCAATCCAAAGGTGGAGGTTATTAATAAAGATGATATGGCTAAGTGGGAGTAAAAGAGAAAGTCTAAATAAGACTTTCTTCATTACCCTGGGTTTAATTCCACATCATCTTTGGTATCTAAATTTAACCAAAAATTGATCCATGAGGCCTTGTGGATTGGAGATGAATTTAGGCAGACAGTCTTATTTTTTATTTTTTGTTGTCATGTAATAAATGACCCACAATCAAAAGGTGTTAATAAAACCTCCACATAGGATGAACTTGACCCATAACATTGGAGATGCTCTAATAAGACTTCCACCTAGGATAGCCTTCACCTCTTGTATTGGTGATGAATCTCCACCCTTCAGTCGATAGCTCGGCTAGGTCGAATCTCCACCCATCAGTCGGTAGCTCGAGATACTAGAGAACACAACAAAATAAAAAAGAACAAAAATTGGACCAGCTAGAGTACATAAAATTAATGATTCCATCTGAAATCTCCACGAACAGAATGTGCTGAAATGTGCACCCACTGTAAATAACTATACCTAGGTCATGGAGAATAATTTCCCATGAAATTTTGGAAAATAAAATAGTGTGAAACTAGCTAAAAGGAAGATATGGGGAAAATTTAACGAATTTATGCCGTTTCTCCATTGTCAGTCTACTTGACAATTGAAATTTGTGGGGCATCCAACAATTGAATATCACCTGTTACTCCGTTTCGGTTACAATTCGTACTTTTGGATAATGAGAATATTTTCAAACAAGTGTATATAAGATTTAATAGTGTTTTGAGTGGGAAATGGCAATACTTTCGCTGTCTGTTTACCTGAAAAGAATCAATGCATTTGTTGTGCAAAGGATCAACTATAAACTCGAGAGTTTTTCGTTTTAATTTCATTTAGGGTTGTTTAATTTAACATTCGGTGTATAACAAATGTCCAACACCTTGCTTTGACACCCAACATTTCAAATATTAAGGATTATTACCTTGACCAACCGTTGATTGTCAAAGTCCAAATTTCATTGTTTTATTTTAATTTTTATTAAAAAAAACCTGAACTTTACGTATAAGAACATCTCCAACATAAGGTTATAATTTTATTTTTATATAACATCTAGGATTTTAGATCCCCATTTAGACTATAACCATCTCCAACATTAGGTCTTGCAAACTTGGAGGGGTGCCATACTAAATAAGAAGGTCTTGAAGAAAGTGTTAACTGCACCTTCATATGCACCTCCACGTAGAGGTGTAAATTGGGACGGGCCAGCACGTTTATGGCACATCACAACACGATAGAATTCGAGCACAACACGGCTCAGCACGTCCACATCACGTTTGTGTAATGTGTTGTGCTGTACCAGACAAATAGGCACATCAGCACGGCACAGCACGCGACACGTGTTAGCACGTGGCACGACACGACATGCGAAGAAAGCATGCCACGTCATGCGTAAAATACTACACAATACATCACATTTGATGCATATTTCACAAAAGAATAATTGTTTTAGCCAATATCTGACATTTTATTTTCGTTATGTTTATTTATTTTTATAATAATACATGTACTAACTAAAATATCTCAAAAATATTTATTTTGGAAAATATAAAATAAGTGTGCACAGCACGGCACAACACGTTTATTTTTCTGGCACAACACAGCATGACACGCCATTTTGCACAGCCCAGCGCAGCACGTCTGAATCTCTGGCACATCCCAGCCCAATACGTAGCATGCTAAGCACATGACTTCGTGGGCTGGGATGTGTCGGGTCAGCACGTTTTACACCTCTACCTCCACGTCATGTTTTCTCTTTTAATAATTAATTCGAAGGAATAAAATCCTATACTGTTGGAAATAGTTTTTTAGGCATGAGGTCCTAAATTTTCTCCCTAGATAGACCCCATAAATAAAAAGGACTAAATAATAAATTCATGTAGGATTTTTTGCGCCTTCTGGTGGAGATGTTATGAGGATACATGGAAAGTCAAAACTGAAGATGTTATAATGTATAAACTGAAGATGTTGAATTCATTTCGAGTTTGCAACTCCAAAGAAAAAAAAATGATTAGGCTCTTATCATACCTATTGGAGATTGATGGACATTTTCAATGAAGCCTCACTTCTTATAATTACCTGGGATTGACTGTTAATAATCATCATAATCATAAAAAATTCTTCTCGTTTCTCTAATCAGTCTTTTTAAGACTCAAATTATAAGCTCAGTTTCTCTCAAACATGTGAGAAGCATCCTACATTCTTAAGATCAGAGTTAATGGTGGATATTGTTATTATTTTTGTTTTACTTATTATATCGAAACCACAGCCTTCATACCGGTTAACAAAGATTTTCAAAATGTTTTTTTTTTTTTTGGTTTTCTGTGTTGACTCTGTACGCTCGTTGAGCTCTTCCTGTTTACTTATGGTAAGTCATTTATCATATTTTCAAGTTTGCCAATCAATAGAAAGAAAGACATGACAATAGATTCGTTGTGCAAGAATATAAATTCGAGAATCATTTACTGTTGTATTAACTTCGTCATTTTGACTCACAAGTATAATTTTTTTTGATCGGTAAAGAAAATATATTAAGAAGAAAGGCAATTTACAAAGTAGCGTAGCTACAACCACTCACAAGTGTAATGTGAGCTGGGATTTCCCCCCTTGTTCCAAATTTGGGTAAAACAAATTCCTTTACAATTCATATCATTTCCTAAAGAAAGGATGTGTGTGCATACTATAATAATAAACTCCCATCTTAAATAAGAGCCCTGGCAGCTTCTCTCAAGACTCATTTATGTATTTACACGCACCCTAAACTTATATTTTATTCATGAAATATGTTCACTTGTTCCCTCTTGCCTTAAATTTTGCCAAGCCTTTGCTAATGGCATTGTATGGTCAATTTATTTTGGAGTTTGCGAACTTTATGGAAGTATCTTCATCTAGATGTCCATCATCAGATGACAACATTGTGCTTTTTAGCTTAAGTTTTATCTGACATCTCAATTTCACATCACCTATTTGTAATGAAGTACACGAAAAGAGAAACTGATACGTTAATCATGGAGACCCATTCGACTCTGGTGTAGTGATACTTAAACAAGTATTTATAATTTTTGTATTTATAAACTACAGTCATGTTCTACAAAGAAAATCCAACACGGATGTCGTGTGCCAAACAAATACTCGTGACCTCAATTTTCATGCAGTAAACATTTTTTCTGTCACAAAATTCTTAGGGAACATCATCTCAATTTGTGTAGACTACAGAGTGACATTTTCTGGACTCTGTTCTGGGAGGACATCTCCCTTAGCCAAACAATTGAGGGTGGAGATACTTTGAATTAACGCTTTTTTTTTTTTTTTACTGTAATTCTTTTTTTGGATAAAAGGAAAGTTTTATTGAACTCGGTATTGTCAGGCTCAATATAGCTGCATAAAAGAGTGAATAATTACCGTGCATTCCTCAATAACCAACTTCTCTTGTCTTTCTTTTTTAGAAATGGAGTCAGCTAAATGATTTCCATCCCTTTTCACACGAGTTTCATGTTAATTTACACCTAAGCACCAGGTAAATGTATCTAAGACTTTCGAGAGAAAATTAGTACTCCCTCCGTACCACATATATAGGCGGAGGACCAATTCTCTTAAATTAAGAAATTTTTATTGATTTTATACATTTATATATTTTTTCCTGTTTTATCCTTAATTATATTCTCAATGTTAGAGACATATACTTAATTGTGATGATTTCCAAGCAAATAAATAAGGGTAATATAAGTAAAAAACCGTTTTGAGATTTGGACTCTGCATATATAGTGGTACAAGGAAAAATGAAAATTCCGCCTATATAATATAGGTACAGAGGGAGTAGTAGAATTTTTTGAGAGTAGTGAGAAAGACAGAGAGTTTCAAACTTGAATTGTAATTGACATTGGATAATTATTTATAAATTTTCTAAAATAATGCAAAAAAATTAACAATGGACAAAGAACAATAATGATGTTCCAATATATTTTGATCAGAAATATCCAAATTTTTGAATGTGTGCAAATAAAGTAAAGTACTTAACCGATTCAAAATTGGAGGATGTCCTTTTTTTTTAACAAAGAAAAGGGTTACAATCAAAAACAGTCACAACAAGTCACATTCGAACCAAGGACTTCTAGCTAAAAAAGCAAAGCTAGTTGAAATGTCCTTAAACACAAGGTTTGAAAAATGGGTCACAGCTCGGGTCACGGACACTAGGCGTGACCGTTATAATGAGTTTTTACAAGTGTGAGCACGTTTTGGGCAAAAAACACGTTATGTATAGTCAAAAAACGCGTTTTTTGGACATTTTTTGAAAATAACGGGCGTTGTAACGGTTAAATAGAAAATTAAAAAAAATTATGATCTGAAATTCCTATGTAACGGTTATAACGTGCGTGAAAACGTTTTAACGAGTCTAAAAAACGTTGTTACTAGGTATTTTTATTTTTTAATACTCCCTACGTCCCTAAATAGATGACCTATTAATTTTTAAATTTTATCCAACTAATAGATGACCTATATCATTAAGAAATTCTAATACTACCATTTTATTTGATTATTGTTAGTATAAGAAATGTGTATAATTCGATAGTCATGTTTATATGCACTACAAGAAAAACAGCAACCAGGCATATTTAGTTGCCAAAGCCCATATTAAGACGCTCTAACCCATAAAGCGATTAAAAGTGGCACTTGCTTTGGAGTTGCAAAAGGTGGGATTTGTAAACGTCTTGAGCATCTAGGAAGTCGCTTTAGCTATCAACCAATTACCATAAAGCGACTTTTTTGGTCATTGTTCCAAATCTAGACCAACCACCCTAGAGCAAGTGAAATAGCCAACGCTTTAAAGCTAGACCAACCACTTGGAGCCAGTAAAATAACCAATGCTTTAAGGCTAGACCAACCACTTTGAGCAAGTAAAATATCCATTGCTTCATAGCTAGATCATCCAACCTGGAGCAAGTAAACCACCCATTGCTTTTAAGCTCGACCGATGCAAAATACTAGTTCATAGATACATGGAACAACTGGCCTGCAGTTGGTTGCTCAAGTTTTTAAGGTACCAAATTTTTGTGCTCGCTCCATCGATGCTGCATTAGCTGTTCTAGTGTCTGATTTAGATAATCCATCTTTACTTATTTTGATTTAGATAATCCCACAATGTCATTAAATGAAATTAATAATGAACAAATTATGAAGCAAATTAAAAAAAAGAAATAATATTATTATTACCACATAATTCAATTTACTTCCTTGCAGGAAAAAAAAAGATCAAAAGAACAAAAATACAATCTTATCTCTCCACAATTTTAGAAACAAAAGCTGAAGAACACTACTTCAAAGGTATGTTATTGATTTCATTTAGATTCTTGTTCAATTCTACCTTTCTAATCTATCGAGATAAATGCTCACTCTATGGAACAATTCTTATGACGGTTAATGTACATTTATGTATATATACTTGAGGTTATTTGATTTATGACCTTGGTGACAATAACCTTTATGCCTATAGAGGATCTCATGTTATAGTGAATGTTCTTGCGAATTCAACGAGCCAAGAATCACTCAATTCTGAGTTATAACGATGAAGTTATGAGTGATTTATTAAAATAACAATTATAAGTGTTGATGTAATTGTTACAGTTCGTTAATAGGAAACAATCCATGGACTGTTTGTAACAGTTCACGGACTTGGGCCCAGTTACGTGATTAAAAGGAATTTTTGGTCAAATTGGTGATGTTTACTTATCTAGGCAAGTTAGCTATTACTCTAAACATCTTTGATTACCATATTAAAGTGTTTGTGATTCCTTCCTAATTTAATTTGTGATTTATTCACATAAATACAATATTTGCTATTTAATTATTTTGGCAAGAGTTGTAACTTACGAAAGACTCCCAAAATTAGGAGAGTATTGAAAAAGGAAAATAGCTTTGCTTAGTTTTCAAGCTATGTTCCACTATAAATATTGAGTTCGTGAGTTTACACGTTTTTCATCCGTTTGGAAAATTGGCGTAAGCTCTGTATGTTGTTTTACATGTCTTCTATTCTTCGTGAACAAGAGTGAGATAAAAATCTTTGTATTGGGGATCACAAAGCCAAGTTGAATCTAATCTTCGTGATTGATTATACAACTTGTAATCTAGGTTTTTCACGTCTTGTCTATTATAAGGTTTTCTCTTCTGATATAAAATCATTCAAGAGTTGTTGATCATAAATGCTAGGTTTTGATAGATTTCAGTTTCCGACCGTATACCAACACTTGTTAGTCGAAATCGGAGACTAGAAAGAAAAACTTCTATTGAGGCATCTCGTAAAAATCCTTGAGAAGTTTTAAACAAGATATCCCTATATTTATCTAGTTTTCCTTGTTGTAGAATTATTAGGGTTTTCTTAACTTGGAAATTGATCTTTGGAATCACCAAGTTTACTTACGAAAATCAGGTCCACGGACTTCTTGTGAGTACGCATACTGATTGTAAGTTAAAACCCTAATCTACAAGATTTCCAAAACTTTGATTTATATCTAAAGGGAAATCAAACTGGTGTGTGAAGAGAACTTTGAGTTCTGCTAGAAGATTTGTGTGAAGAGTTCCTAAAGAGAATCGGTGTTCTTCTAGGAGTTCTATAAGAATACAACTAAAGAAGGTATTACATCTAGTCTGAATAGGTAGTAGGAAATTGGTGTAACAGCTTATAATCATTGTGTGTTTATTCCGGACTAGGTCCCAGGGTTTGTCTGCATTTGCGGTTTTCTCGTTAACAAAATTTCTGGTGTCTGTGTTATTTCTTTTCTGCATTATATTTTACTAGGGTATCACTCAGGCCTTCGGCCTGGACTCAACCTCTCGTGCGCCTTCGGCGCCAAGGACTCAGTGATTACGTCGCACTTTCGGCTGGTGGGATATTCTTAATGATGTGAATCCAAATTTTCACCAAATACTAAAGTAAGAAAATATTTTAGGTTTCTAATTAAAAAGACACCAAAAATTACATGTGTTGTAAAATATTAAAAAAGTAAAAACACTGTTACTGCAATAAAAATTCAGGATTTGCCATATTTTTTTGAGTTATTTTCATTTCAGCCAATATAGTTGATCCAACTTCAAGGTAGGTCGTGTCTCAGGAGTTTTTCCTTCTGTTTTAACAGCCGAGCCGGGAATTTGAAGTTTTCTTCTTTGAAGTTAATTAACAACATTTTGAATACATGTACGATATTCGCAAGAAACAAAATAACTGTACACAAACCAAGGCTACTAACAAATAACTGTGGATGCTTTCAAAGTGAGTAGTAAAGATTATTGCTGGGCAGGTATCATCAAAGGATGATGCAAAGATGAATGAGTTTAGACCAAATTTTTTATTGCAATTGGCTAAAATTATTAGTACAACTCATAAATAAAATAAAATGAGACGGCCGATGAGAATCAATTAACATAGACAACCCCTAAAATCTTAACTTTAACAATCCATTATTATCTTCCCCCTTAAAGGCCTTGACAAATAAAGCTCTCACGTTAAACGGTGATGAAACCCTCGATTTCTATTGGCCGAAATAGGCCTTTTCTAATGCAGAAGCTATGGTGAGGACACTTGGCATAACTATATTGGTTGTAATAATTAAAATTTGGTTACACTTTGTTTATATCAAATACTTAACAGTTCGTTAGTAACGGTGTCGACAAAAAAGTAGGTGGACAATACTTATGTCAGAATTTGAGCTTAACTAAATTTTTTTACACCGAGTTTACACCAAAACTTAACTATACATTGCTAACACCGTCAAAGGTGGATGAAACTTGCATCAAAATCTTTAAGGAAAAAAAAATACACCGTCAAAGTCTTTCGTCTGATTTAATTAAGGAAATCCACTAAATTAAGGAAATCGTGTAAGGACATTTGGCGACATATCATCGGTTACGAAAAATAGGGAAAAGAAAAAAAAACAAAATTAAATTTGGAATCCAAACCGTAAAAACTTGGAATTCCAATTCAAGTCGTGACAATATGGAATTCATCATGACGTGAGAATTCAAGCCATTTATAGAACAATTGACGAATTTAACTGGATTTCCTAATCCATGTTTCTGACTTTCTGGTATCTTTCACTACGGGAAAAATCATCATTGACGACACTTTATTAGCGTTGTAGTACCCCTACGACAACGCTTTTTTATGCATTGTGTAGGTGGGGTATTGTAGAAAGTCCAAGCTTTTCTACAATACTTGACTAAGAGTTGTAAAGGGTGATGTGATTCATGGTTCGACAAACAAAGGATGTGTATCTTCGAAAAATGTAACACAACACTTGTATAAGTTAAAGGACTATCTTAGACAACTTAAGATGTGTATTGTAGAAATATGTAACAACTCTTACTACTATTATGTATAAGATTTGCACGACACTTGTTAGAGTTGTAAAACTATGTTGGACAACACCTAGTTATGTCGTAAAGACATTCTTTCACAACCTTTGGTTTGTGTAGTTGAAATATGGAACACAACTCTTATTAGAAGTTGTGTGCATATAACTATTTTGAAGAAAAAAAATTTATAGCTGAAACCGAATTGCCGAAAGTATTTCACATTCATAATTTCATATTAACCTGCCACTGTAACACATTTACATTCATTCAAGACCTTCCACTCCAATTGCATTACCTAGCTAACACATTTACACACATTCAAAATATTGTAGTGATATAGATGTTTGTTACCAAAAGTAAAGTTTCCTAAACACTCCAAAAAGATTATGAACTATTCGATCCTTGGGCCATGTGATAAAACATCCGATGGCATCACTACCATACTTGAACTTTGAAGTCAGCTTGTAGACATGAGCAGTAATCACACACATTGTAGGCTCCGAAAACTATTGGCATCCCACGTATCAAATTCTGTAAATCTCTGGCACTTGCACCTCATTGGTGTTCCTGGCTGGTGAAGCTGATATTGAATACCTTGATTTGCACCTGGCTGGTGAAGGTGATCTAGAATACCTTGATCTACGTTTGGCTAGTGTAGGTGATCGTGAATAGGCTGTCACCTGTTGGACAATATGATACAGTTTTAATAATAACACAATGCTCATAATCATTCACGTAGTTCTTAAACAAATAAAATAGCAATTGGGGAAGTTGTATATCTCACCTGTTGTATACGTATACATACATTGTCCCCCACTGATACATCATCACATGTTTTGTCCAGTGCTCTAGACTCCAGAATTGAGTACGTATGTTGGTATGAACTTCAACATCTGCATAAAACAAGAAACAAAGTTTTTTTTTTTTGTAACTAACTCGATCCACATTAAGCAAAGTTTTCTTGGAATAGGAAATATAAACAGCCTATTATGCTACCAATAGGATGCATTTGTCAAATACTTAAACACAATAAAACAACATATTGAACAAGGTTCTTACTTTGAATTCCTCCTAATTTCTAAACCGATACAACAAACTGACCTTGGAGTTTGGATGCCATCCATGGAACCTTAGGTTTGGTCTTCTCTTTTTCCATCCACATAGCTTTCATCTTCCTCCTCTACTTTTTGAATCTCCGTAACCAGCTTTCTAAGAGTTCCTTCATCTTCCCAATGTGATCTAAAATAACCATAGGGAAAAAAATATACTATATATCTCAAATCTCACCAAAATCCAAAGTCAAACAAAGGGACAAAATCGAAAAACCCTTAACTCCCATTCTATCAAAACAAATTCAGACTTTATAAAACAAAAATTGGAAAAGTACTCTTTACCACCACACTTTTTACCACTTTTCCTAATCTGATTTCCATGAAAATTTAACAGAGCTTTCCTGACATGTCTGACCATAACATATCCATAATTCACTTTATTATAACGGTTCATTAAAAATATATACACACTTCAACATGGATGCTTTCAGCATATAACACACAGAATTCAGTTACGATTATAACACACTTTGGGGTACCTCATATTATCAGAAATTCATGAAATATTTACAATACGTTTCTTACATATAGTGAAACAACATGTTAAAAATTAAGCTTCATACTATATATGGATAATGAGATGCATCCATTGAGAATAGGTTGTTCAGGATATAAATTCTGCAGAATGTAGTCATAGATTATGCAATCTTGGCAGTAGTAAACAGGGCCTGATCGTCATGAAATTTCAACTGTATCATTATGAATTAACGAAACACAATATAGTAAAAATTTATCGTATTCCAACGGTTTAATTTAAAGATATCATTAAAACTAAAAACAAAGATTCTAGGGTTCACAAAGTTGAATTATAATAAAATCATGCAGTTTATTACCAAGAGCTTGTAAAACTCAATTTAAGCCAGAAATCAAAGTACCCAATCCATATTTTCATTAAAAAACATGGTTTGTATTGGAAACCCAATAATTCATGAAGAACTCTAATTTCAAAATTCTCAAATCAAGCCATTTATACATGAAATTGATATTCCTTAGGAATTACCTATTGTTATCTTCAGATTCATTATCTTTTAATTAAACACCAGCAGCAGCATCTTCTATTTAAAATCTCTTAATGAAATTACATGTACCTGCAACTCTTAATAAAACTCAATCTCACCGGCTAGAGTAAAAGTTAAAATTAAGAGTTTCAAGTACTTTCCAAAAAACAAGACGTAGCCAGCACATTTAAACATTTCATTGACATACATATTGCTTTATTAACAGTGGAGAACTCATTAAGGACCTTGCATAAGATCCCAACAATATATACATAGCAAAAAGAGTGAGCATCTTCCAACTCGGAAAATTATAAAGCTAGACAATACCAATATTCATTCGATGGTATTAGAGATGAATAAGTTTTACCTCTATTTACATAACCTACTTCAAAAAAATTAGATTTCTCTTCCAACACCAACACCCAATTCGAAACTCTCTACCCCAATTACAACAAAATAAAAATCTAATTGGCAGAAGAAAACATGAAACTCCTGAGTTTCAACCAAAAACAACAAAAAAAAAAATACAAATTCACTAAGAAAACCCCCAAATCCAAACTATCAGACTTTAAAGTTGATATTCTGCGAGAGGCAAATAGAGATCATCCAAAAGTTAACTACCAAATCAGACAGAACCCACTACAGCGAAATCCTTGAGATTTGCCCGATTTCAAGTTCAAAAATCTTCAATTTTCTCTATTAAAAAGCCATAAGTCAAACATATCAAAAACCCACTTTATAAACCTGAGAGAAATTAAAAAAGTGAGAAATAAAAAATAGGAGATGAGAACCATCTAATAAATAAAAATGTTAACCAAAAAAATCAGCTCAGATTGAATGAGTTATTCAAAAACTCATAATCATCATCATAGCCGAAATTATAGATAATAGAGATAGAAAGATCAAAAAAAAAAACTAACTCTAAAATTTCTAATCTTAATCAAAAAATTCAGCTCAGACTGAACGAGTTTTTCAAAAAACTCATAATCATCATCATAGCCGAAATTATACTAACTGATTTTCGGCTTCAAACCCTAACTCTCTCGATCTGTAATTTGCAGCACCAATCATCTTCCATCACCATAAAAATCAAACCCATATTCAATTCGTTCTCAATCATCCATGGATGCAACTCAGTTCAATTTCACCACATGAACCCCATCAACTCTTCTTCATCTTTATTCTTTGTTAATAAAACCAATAATCAGATCTACTATCCTACCAGAACCAGGATGCATTAGTAGATATGATTTGTTAATACTAATTCGCAGTTATAATCGCAGCTGTTGGGAGTAAACTGAAACTCATTCAATAGATCTGGTGAATGAAGGAGGATGATGGAGGATGAGGGAAGAAGATATCCGCAGCTAGAGAAAGAAAAAGAAAAAAGGAAAGTGAAAGGTGAAAAAAATCTTTAGTATAAATTTTTGGACGGTGGATAATGAAAGTAAAGAAGGTCATATAGATTGAGAAAATATCTGGACGTCGTAGGTTTAGTTTGGGAGCCTCATACGGATCGAGAAGAATATGTGTTTTCTTTGTGTTTCTCTTTGTGCTAGTTCAAATTCATGTATTCGATTTTATTATCAACTTTCGATATGAAGAAAATCCAAAATATATATCAATAAATTTAAGATATCACTATCGTCCCTTCAGTTATAAAAATATTTCCAAAAATATATGGGAATGAAGCGGAAAAGATATGAAAGTATGTTTTCTTTGTGCTTTCTCCTTGTGCTTCTGGTTTAAATTTCAACTAGTCACATATGTGATGAAGCAATTTTAACTAGTCATACATATCATGAAGTAGCTTTAGTTCACATTGGTAGACTCAAAAAGCATATAAACTGTGAACCAAGAAGATTCGGGAGGGTTCTGACTTCAAACTTAGCATGATACATCATCAAAATCGATAGATATGAAGATCAATGTCGATTCGAAATTCAAACTTGGTATAATGGCATATAATTTGTGCACGCTCAATATAAGAAGCCTTCGCCATCTTTAAAACATAAGCATAGCTTTGCTTTGGAATGATGATTGAAACAGTTGATACTTCTTCGTCATGATGAGAAGAATAATTAGCATAACTCGAAGTGGAATCAGTTTTATTGGGTATGATTTTAAAGAATTATGTTTTGAAAGCAAGCATGAATGTTTCATTGATTTTTCTTATGATTTCCGTTGTGGTTTGACTTGCAGGTATCATAAAAGGGCATTCCATCTTAGGTTTAATCTTCCTTCAAAAGAAGCTCAGGTTATTTTTTATTGGTGCTTCAAGTTCTTAGATCAAGTAAAAAAATTCTAGGTTTTTTTTACCGTGGTATACGAAGATAATTGTCCTGGTGATAATTATTAGTCGTTCTTAAGAGAAATAAAAGATCTTCTTAATTGATATTTCCGTTATTGCTTTTTTTTTTTTGCAGGTAGAACTATTGTAGGTATGAAATCTATTAGATGCAGCTTGATTAGTGTTAATTATTTGGATTTTAATGTTTTGTTGGGATAGAATTATTGCTTTTTGGTGAAATGGGTCTAACTGTAGAGATACTGAAGAATGTCTTCTCCAATAACCGTTCTGTTAGTTCGTGAAGGATCAATTTTATGGGAGTTTTATGCCTTGAAAACTGATTATTATAAGTTCTGTGGTACTGGTGTTTTCTGATCATTACGTTTTATGTTCTTCAATTCATTATCTTAATTAGAAGTTCTTTATTTGTGTAGGCAAACCGTGTGTGTATCTTATATAGTTTCTTATTCCAATTCGATTGGCGGTAACACTGGTAAGGGTGAATCAAATGTTAATAACGGGATTTTTCTTTGTTTAGTTTATTGAGTTGTAAGTTTCTAATTGCTTTCTGTTTTATGCCACTTTGTTTAAAGATGTGAAGGATATGATTGTTTTACGCCTCTCAATTTAACAACTGTGTCATCACCAGTCAAACCATTCTGTTGGTGTTTCCAGTACCTCAAGTTAGCAAATCCCCTAACTCGAGTACCACTGGAGTTGCAAGAAAGCTAATTCAAATGAGCAAATAAAAGAGACAAAAAGAATGATGAAAAGTATCCATGTGAATTCAGATGCTTCGTGCCAAGAGGGTATCAAAAACATAGAATAGAAATAAGAAGTTGAGGATAAATTTATCTTCTACTATTTCACATCTAAGAAAAAAATAAAAATAAGATCATCTGATTTTTTAACAGAAGAGGTTTAAGTAGATTAACATAATTTAAATTTTATTAGACTATTTTTTTTACAGTAGACTATAAATTTTAAATATTGTTCTTAGTTGCATCAAGGTTCTGATCACCACAACCATGTTAAAATTTTGTATGTTGAAAATGAATGGAAAATTGAATTCTTTTTGTTTGCACCATAATATTTTGTGATACACCTACACTTATTTCTTACCGATGGCTAATGTTGCTTCCATTCCAAGTAATGAATTTGATTGCTTTCTTGCCTTTTTTTTCTTCAGTTGCCTATGATCAATCTCCGGACAACAATCGATGTGATGACAATGCTACTGATATTCATTGTTGACAATCATAGGAACATACCAAAGATGGGCCGGGACTTGGATTACATGTTGAGAAATCCGATATTTCTATTCCCCAATATCTTACAGTTCATGACCCAGACACATTAATGGAATGAAAATATGTTCACCATAATTTATAACTTATAAGGTTCTTCAAAATTTTAGTAATGTTCACTATTATTTAGATCTGTCTATGATGAAGCTAGCCAATTGAGGAATTAAAATATGTTGCGAATTTGGAAATAAGCCATGTTAAGTTATAAGAGATTAAATGAGATGTCGAGACTGTGGTTTTGTCGTAAATGACATCTTAGGAAGAATATTCACTATTTTGAGGGTCCAATACGGAATTTTTATAGTTACCGGAGATTACTGTACTTTGAAAATGATAGTCATGCAGTGATTGACTAACACTATATAATTTTATTAAGCAGGTATCTTGAGAGTTGAGATAGTCAGAGCATAAAGCTGAAGGTTGCCTCCATCCTCACAGTTTTGGTTCTTTTGCACCACCAAAGACCTGGCTGGGTGGTGAGTAATTTATCTTTACAGCATTTGTTTTATTTGTCCCCAAAGTAGAGATGTTTATACCATTACAATGGTACTTGAGGTTTCGAATAGTTCCTGATTTGTTCAAGGTCTTCGTTTATCTCACTATCGACTTATTAGTCTCTCTTTTTTGAGAAGGGCATAAGCCTTTGTTTAAGTATTTAGTTGCATATTAGGTGCTAGGTGATATGTAAGAACTGAGCATGACAACTGTAATAATATGAGCTCAACAGTAAGTTACTTCGGTAGTTCATCCACTTTTGGTTCAGCGGAGTTGTCAGCTAATCTGCAAGACTCCAGTTTATTGGGATAGGGAAAAAAATGGTATGAGAAAATAATTCATACGGTAGAATTTTCTTCTTTAAACTGAGCAAACAACAATACAGTAAAATGGTTGTCTATCTTTGTCTAGCTAGCAGGGGTTTCAATGTTGCACGATTTTGAAGGTTTCTTACACTTATTGGTGAATAACGTTAACATATGAATTAAGTTTCGTTCGTGACGTTGGTTGATTTTTAGAGAATAGTATAGTGCACCAAGCTAACTTCGGTTGGTTTCCCCATATTACTTTGCAGGAAATTGGTTGAGCTTGGCCATTTATAGAGATCTGATGTGTTCGTTACTACTCACTCAATACCCACTATTGTACGTGCTCCCTCATGTAGCAACGATACAAAGGCTAGAGCAGGTATGAAGTATCTAACGCATCTTTATGTGTTGTTTAAGCTCCGTTACTGAAACTAGATCAATTTACTGAAAATAAATTTGATATTTATTTGGTAATGGGTATCTTAAAAATCATACAAATCTTCTTCCTATTTTTTTTTCCCTGTGAGAGATCCCCTATTTGGATTTTTGGCTAAGAAGAAGACGCTTGCATACCAACCACAACAACATATGTGGCTTCAAAAACTAGATCAACTTGGAAATGCGAGTGGTGCAGAGTATGCCATTCATCCACATGCACCCCAATAGCCTGACATCGAATAATAACTTACGTACTGGGAAGGCAATGCACCACTGCTAACTTAATGTGTACTGTTTGTAAGTTTAGTGTTTACTTTAAGCAGTATCTCCAGTTAGGCATATAGATACTTCACCAAATCGACTTGGGAGTACAGACAACAAACTGTTATTAGGGTGCATTCATCTTCCTTGGAGTGTTAGCGGGTATGTTGAAACGTACAACAACACCCAAGATAAAATAATTGGTTCCAAGATATGATAAAATGGTAGCAAGAAGCAAATTATTTCATATTTAGATGTTGAAACATAGGTATTGGATTTGGACCCATCGGCCGATGAGCACATAAAAGGAGTCTAACTTGAGCTGATACCGACAGGAAAGACATTAAATAAGAATATGACAACCTATTAAGGAGTTCAATTTTGAAAGAAATTTGGTACCACCGGACATTTTTAGGTGTGGCAGTTACGGTATCCAATGTGGAGTAGAAGATACCCATATTTTTCGTCGTGCAGGAACCAGCACCAACATCGAATATAATTGGTACTTTAGCTACTTTTTCTACCTCAGACCATGATGTTCATTTACTGCCTCGATCATCACTGGATTTATTTAATACCGTAGTTGTTGTAAGTATTTTGACACACCTCTTACTTATTCTTTGCATCAGTACAAGATGTTAGAATTTAAGGCGCAAACCCGAGTTCGAGTTTTGGAATTTTCTAAGACGTGAGCAGGTCATCAAACTCATGTTGCATTCTTTGCATATTAATTGTTGACATTAAAATTGCATGAGTTTTGGAAGAGTAGATTTTAACATGGTATTCAGTGATTTCACTTCTGTGATGTTTACTTCGAAGTGGGGTTGGAAGTTATAATAAGCTGGTGCAAAATTTTGGTAAAGTCACTCAGTGCTGTTACTCATGGCAAAGTGATCCAAAAGACTACAATAAGAGCCTATCACATGCCCTGCCCGGTGCGGAGTACGGGCACAAAATCTAGTAATTTATAAACTTCTTTTGAAAATTTGTTGAATACCACTAATGATCCTATTTAACCGGAAACCTGTTTCTTTCAGAAACAAATGGACAGTTGGGTATATTTGGAGACGTTGTAATCCTTGGGATGCATACACGGCTTCCTCTCAGATCTCCTGATATGATCTCAACCTCGATAATTGTATCTCTTAAATGAGTAACATTTAGCTGTGTTCCTTTGCAAAGGCCAATCTACCGCTTCAAATTTCGAAGTAGTGTTATTGTACTCCCCGACTCTCAGTTGTAACTCATGGTTTGGGATTCCTTCGAATTGTAGTCTGTTCAGAAAAGCCATAGGATATATACCTTCCTGATCATGGGTGGATCCTCCTATTTGGGTAACCTTGTCAGAACTCAAGAATATTTTATCATGTTCCATAACTAATATCCAAGAAAGATGAAAAAAATAGTTGATGAAATGTGGTAAGAAGAACAACTGGTATTTGTACTAATTCGGACTCTTGTTATTTGTTATAGAAGAATGTGGGTTTTGATCTATTAAAGTGGTTTACTAAGTCAATCCTTAAATTTCATTAAATGATTTTTGATTTAATTACTTGAATTAAAGCATACGTTTCAATACTTAAATCTCTTTTATTTTTAATTTAGTTTCATGAATTAAATTGCGCAATGAACATGCTCAAACTCAGTGAAATCCATTAAGCATCATGATGCATCGTTCAAACGGTTTTTCAATTCCCTACATCATGGAAGCAAAAATTTATGTGTTCGAGAAACTTTCATGTGCACTTGGAGCAGCAACATGGTCGAGTTCTAGGTTCGTGGATATCAACATAACCAGGTGCGAGATGAGGATTGCTTAGACCCTTCAATATTTAGCCTTGCATCACTTCGCAAGCACCTAAAGCCTCACCTTGCACGTGAGCATATAAGTCTTGCTTTTAGCGCAAGCATAGAATCTCGTCTTGCACGCGAGTATGAAAGACTTGCACCTTGGCAAGAATAAAGTCTCGTCTCAACCACGAGCCCAATACCCGATATTGGTCCAAAGACTCGTACTCAACACAAGCAATACAACAATCATGCCCGAGCAGCGAGCGCTAAAGCATTGTTACGTTGCGAGCAAAAATCCTTGCCCCATCCGCAAGCACACACTACATTCTACTCAAGACTCGACTAGATATCGAGCATCACAAGTCCACCACGTGGCAAAAAAGTCTCACCTAGCACGTGAGCAAATTTTAATGCAGGTTATCACAGTTGGGGGCGCCTTCGTAATGTCTCAACACACGTTTGGGGGCGACTGGAGAATAACGTCATCGACGCGAAGGAAAAACAAAATTCTTAACCCCCAACAAGTTGGAGGTTAAGAGGGGGCGATGTTTGTACCGTGTATAAAATACACGGGAGGTCCGCAAATTAATGCCAGGAGGCATGCAAGGCAAATCAATAGGCATGCAGGGAGTTATATGCATAATTAATGCATGCAGCATTAATTCTGGGAGGTTTCACGCAGAATTTAATATGGAGCCATAAACCAGCATTTTCATGCGAATCAATTGCTGAATTAACTCCAGCGGTTTCATGCAAATTTAACATGGAGGCATGCAACATTAATTTTAGCAGTTTCATAGAGAATTAAATTGGAGTCATGAATGAGCAGTTAATGCCATTTAAATTTCTATTAGATATTCAACTGTATAAATAGGGAGGAGAGAAATCATTCCAGGGGTAGCCAATAGAAGAGAAAAGAGAGAATGTAATTTCATAGTCAATAAAAATATTACTCCCCAAGGGGATTCGTCCGTGGACGTAGGAAACCATGCCGAAACACGTAAAAATCTTTGTCACTTTGGTTCGTCCTTCAATTCTCCTTCAACCCTAAAAACACACCAAAACTATCCATTCTTTGTGTTTCGTGCCCAAAAGTGATTTTGGGTACAAACACTATGAAAGAAAATGTTAAAAGAAAAAAGAAAAAAACGAAAAACTTTCCAAAGTCAGTACTAAAGGAAAAGCAATTCAATGTTACCATCAAACTCAAACCAATGTGCAAACGCTAAAACCCAAAAAATCAACATAGAAAACCAATGTACACGGTAATTAAATGCCTTCGGTAAACAAAGAGAGAGATTTTTTTCTTTCTCTCTATCTCTGTTGGTATTAGGTAAGGACCGTTTGATAATTTTCCAGTATTTGTTGACCGGGTAAGTTAGTTTTGACTAACGAATATAACCCCATCCCGTTTTTTAGTACTTTGGGGGTACTTTTGAGAAGTTTCAAAAAACGGGGGTACTTTTGAAATGACCCCATAAAAACGGGGATACTTTATAAATTCTCCCTAAGTATTATTCTAATTGGAGATAACAAGTATTAACGTAAATATCCCACTGTCAATGATATCACCCAGGAGGAGCTGAGAACTATGTCATTCTGTTTGTATGGTCAAATTGGTTACCAGCCGGCTTACTGGATAAAAAGAAACTTCTCCTACTCATTTGGAAATTCCGATACCCTAAGGGGTGGGGACGTCGTAGCCTCATCAAAACACGTGGTTAATCCGCGTGGACAAGTGGAGTATATCCGTAAAAAGTGAAATCACATAACCTGGAGGAAATCGACCATGCATCTGACCACCTTTCTGGGTCGTACGACAGGCAGTTAAAGAAACCCGATAAAAATGGCTTCAACATGTATACTCAATCTCTCTCTTCACTTAAACCCTCTCGTAAAAATCGTAAAAATCAAAAATCAAAAACCACTAAACTCTTCACTACTTCTTCTTCTTCAACTCAAAGATTTCCCAACTTCAGCAATGGCTTCTTCCACTCTTCGTAAGGTAAATCCAGCGACTATAATAAACAGTGGGATATTTATGTTGAACTGCTTATTTTTCTAACACCATTTTTGGCCCAAGATTTCACTTTTACAATTGCGTTTTGATTTTTGGTGTGAAGTGATATTTCCCAACATATTCCAGAAAAAGGGCTTTTTAAATTAAACTTTTAATTTGATATTTTTATTTGCCTTCGATTCATTTAATCTTGAATTTCTTATAATTTTAATTTGTCATGAAATTTTGTAGCGGTGCTGGAATGGTGGTGATGGCGTTGCTGGAGAAAAGAAAACGAAGGAAGAGATAGGTGGTTTTTAAAATTTGGTGGTGATGGTATTGGTTACGGTTTCTAATGGTGGTGATGGAGCTCCTAGAACTGACGGAGGTGAATGAAGAGGCCGGTAGTGGTGACAATTGAAGAAAATGAACTTGAATGTTGCTAATGTAATTGTGGTGTTGGTGTTGCTTCCTTGCTTGGGGGTAATGGTGGTGATGGTATTGCTGGGACTGGACAAGGTGCAGTAGGGGTGATAGGATAACAGTAGGGATGATGGGAAGAGAATAAGTTTTAAGTTTCAATTAGAGGTGGTTCTGGTGGTGCTAGTAGTACTGGGGAGATGGCGGAGCTGCTGGCGGCGGTAGCGGCGGCGCTGGTAGTGCTGATTATTGTGACGGCACTGGTAGTGATAGTGATGGCGGCGGTGGTGATGACGGTGACAGTAGGTGAAGTAATGAGATGTGTTTCGAGGTGGTGACGGAGATGCTATTATTTGTGGAGGTGCTGGAGGCGGCGGCGGTGATTATGGCGGGGGATACCGTGACGGTGGAGGTGGTGTCGTGGTTGCAATGATGGTGGTGGTGGAAGTGGAGGTGGTGTTGTGGTTGTGGTGATGGTGGTGCTATTGTGGGGCGGTGGTAACAGTGGTGTTGGTGATGGTAAATAATGGGAGTGATGGTGTATCAATTTGATTGTGGCGGTGCTAAATCTGATGCTGAATGACCGGATGATAAGGGATATAATGGACTTTCATTTGCACATTGAGGGATATTTTTATCCTTTGATGAAAAAGTAACGAAAAAAAATTCGGACGGAATTCTCAATCTTTTTTATGAAATTCAACAATTTCGTTAGGTTTCAATTGACAAAAAAGTGGTCATAAAAGGGACTCCCTCCCTACGGGTCTTTCGAGCCCTTCGGTCGGTCGGCCCAATCAAAGCGGAAGGGCAGTAAAGTATTAGACGTTTTAATAAATAAACCACCAACCAGATATAAGAGCCAAATTTTATTAAAATTCCTTATGTATCCTATTTCTTTAGAGGTATAATTGACAACCAAACTTTAAAATAACATATCTAAAAATTCATGCCTTGGAATTTTACAAATTTTATCTCGTTGGAAAGCTAATAAAAAAACCTATCCAACGAGCACAAACAACAATATCAAATTTTGAGTTTTTACGAAAAATTCAGAGGTATTTATTATTTTAGGCACAATTTTGAAAATAATTGTATATCTATTATGCACAAAGCATACATCAGAGCATATCATATTTTTAACTTGCAGGATTAAGAACCCTATTAGAGCGTACACAATCATGGACTATCTTAAAACCAAAAACTATACCAAAAACTATTTTTTTTTGGTTTTAGTCGTGTTTCAAAACAACGGGTAGAGACTAAAATTTTAGTCAGGCGAACATGCAGGTTACGCCCCATGGGGCGGACAAAAAATCATGCTCCCCAAGTGCATGGGGCGGTATCACAGGCTACGCCTGAAAGAAAAAAAAATTAAAAAAAAAATGCATGGGGCGAACTCACAGGCTACGCCTGAAAGAAAAAAAATTAAAAAAAAAAATGCATGGGGCGAACTCACAGCATGCGCCCCATTGGGGCGTATTTTCAAAGTGCGCCCCATGGGGTGAACGTTTAATAAACTTTTGGGTTACGCCTGGTTGAGGCGCGGACATTTCGTTTACGCCTGGTTGTGGCGCGTACTTTTGGTTTACGCCTGGTTGGGGCGCGGACATTTTGGTTTACTTTGTCATCGCGCGCACACCGAAATTACGCCTGACTATATTTAGTTTTAGTCGAGGGTCGAGACCAAATTTGGTCCAGTTTTCACTCTCTCTCCAACTAAAACCAAATATATGGTTTTAGTACAGCCCCACTGCGATTGATTTTCTGGACTATATGTCCTTTAGTCCAGTTTTTAGTCCATGATTGTGGACGCTCACGTAACCATATTTTGGTTTATTCATCAATAAATTTCCTTTGCAACTAATAAAACGATGTACTCTTCCTGTTTCAAGAAAAGTGATATTTTCACTTTAGGCACAAATTTTCTTTTACAGTCCAATTGCAGCAGTGTTTCATTTTTTCTTCGGTCGGCCCTCCCCACCGTAGCAGCGGTCATCTAGTATAATAACCCCAGTGCTACTACGAATTTTTGAAAGTGATTAAGGAAATCGAGGGTTCCCTTTTAAGTTCTCCCATTTGTTGTTCCATCGAAAGAAGAAGAGAAATTTGAAAGAAGAAAAAAAATGAAAATTGTCTTAATAATTCCAGCCAGGGGCGTTCTAGTCGACTTAGATGTTAAGCCCAATACGAGTCAGGTACAACAAAAATTATCGATCACTATCAGATATACGAGTCACATATATATTTCGAGCCAGCCCCAGAAAAAACAAGAAACCTGTTTTTGGGCATACGAAATTCTTTCTAGGCATACATTTTGTTTAGATTCGACTTAAAAGTTATCAGCCGAACCTTGAATTATCAGCCGAACCTAGGCAAAAAAATTAGGTTATCAGCCGAACCTTGAATATGCCCGGTAATTTTTTGGTATGCCGAAAAACATGTTTCGAAAACAAACGGTCTTGATTTGCAATTGCAGTTTGCTAAATTTGTTGCTCGTCTCTGATGGGCCTGGCCTGCTTGGTGGTGGTGTTAATATTAAATAAGGCCAGAAAGATAATACCCGGCCCGTGAAACAGTGGTCTTACCAAATTTAGACCGTCCGAAACTCTCTTTCCCCCTAGTTTATTTCCCTTTGTTAGACAGAATATATATAAGGTAATAATCCCACATCGGTGATTCCAGTTTCGTAAATCTAGTTTATAAGGAAAAAATATCGGACATACTATCAGCCAATTGGTGAGGCTTGGAAAGCTTGGTTACTCTTGGAAACACTTAACCCTAGGTCTGAGCCATCCTCTGATAACACGCATCTCGTCCCTGGGGCACTCATATATGGGATTAACCACACCGGCCTCCACACTCTGAATGCCACCTCAAGATGGCTCAGGGTGCCTAACTATCCAGTAATCCGGGCAACACCAATCTCACCAATTGGTTTTTTGTTTTTCCCCTTGATGGTGACTGAGAGTAGGGTTTCCTGAATCATAACACAGACGAAGAATTTCATTAGGCCAGATTTTTGCAGTTTACCTAATTATTTATAAGTCATTACTCGATACCATGTACTCTAAATTTCAAAGAAATGTTTACCCATTCAAATGCCACCAGGAACCATGGCAGACACATCCCCTGGAACAGTGGTCTTGTTAGCAGCAACACGAACCAATTCCATTACTTTCTCAACTCTTGACCCTGCAGAATTTAAGACATAAAAAAGAAACGCATGAGTATATCTACTTCCACCAAGCTGTTGGACATGCCACATAATGACAAGACATGACCATAAAGAACAAACTTTCATTCTATTGTATGCCACGGAACAGAGTACTAGACAGCAATGTTTGTTCTGAATTTCGAGGATTTAAAAGGAAAAGTCATTATTCGATACCATAACTTAAAAGGAAAAGTTTACCCATACGAATGCCACCAAGAACCATGGCAGACACATCCAGGGGAATTGTGTTCTTGTTAGCAGCAATATGAACTAATTCCATTACTTTCTCAACTCTTGGCGATCAATATTCAATACCCTGCAGAATTTAAGACATAAAAAAAGAAACTCAGGAGTACAAACTTTCATTCTATTGTATGCCAAGAAACAGGGTACTAGACAGCAATGTTCATTCTGAATTTCCAAGATTTAAAGTGGAAAGGAATGTTATTCCTACTAACCTTGTTTTTCAGATTGACCAAGACAAGATGGTTCTCAGTACCACCGGAAACAAGGTCATATCCCAACGCATTAAAGGCCTTCAAGAGTTTTTTTTTTTTTTAGTAAACAAAGAAGGCCTTCAAGAGTTAACATGCCATAACATACGAAAATAAACGTTAAGAGAGAGCATGGTATTAGTTTTTAATTCTAATGGAATATAACCCTATAAAAGTCTTGTATAGTAGGGTAATTGCCTGCATCACGAGTTTTGACAATAACAAATCAACAAATCTAGTCCTGCGGATCTACTAAATGATATCAATAGTTAAAACATCAATAATGGTTGACATTATAAACCAAAATAATTGACCGGGTTAATCAGCGAATCAAGGTAAAAACTGTAGAGTAACACATAAAATACACAGACTGAATATCATTTCCTCTACAGGACAATCCTAATGTGTGTGTTTGTATGCATCTACCTTTTGAAGAAATAGTAACATTTCAAATATAGAAAATACAGATTCACTAGAACAACAAGGATGAAAAAAGGAAAACAAAGGACATGCTACGATGGTGAATAAAAATATCCAATTCTCTAAAGAAGAGTCAGTCAGTCTGCAAACCTGTTTAATTTGGTTTTCATAGTCATGCATGACCTTCATGACAGAATGAAAGGATCGATATAAAAGGAAGAACAACTAGGCTTCCTAGTGATAAAGTAAAATAATAAAATTCGCATTCTCTGAATAAAATGAAACCAACCTCTTTGCCTTGTTTGTTGACTTCCTTCAACCCCTTTCGGTAGAAAATCATCAACTCACGTGGTCGACCAAGGAATTTATCATTTATGTGTCGTAGTGGTCACCACATTGGCATACTCAAATGGAGATGGGTTGAACCAGCAGTAACAAGACCACTGATATTATCCTTTTGCTTGTCGCACACCTACAAATATGTGAAAAGATTATTTTTCAGTTGGTAGGCAGAGACCCGTATAAAACTAGATATACAGGTGTGACAGAAGGAAATAAAATCTGGTCCTATATGCATATTCTATCATAGCAATATGTTGAGAATATAATGAGTGAGATGGCAACGTTCCGTGAAATGATACCACTGAGTACTAGAGAGTATAATCAACTGGCAATGCTTTCACATTGCAAAAGTCCAAAGATGCAAAGAAAAATCCAAACTGAAAAAAGGGTTCAACTGAGCTTGGCTGTACTTAATATAGTTTACCTGGTGAATGCGTGCTTAATCATAGAAGCGTGAATAAGCACTTGCACCAGTTTTGGCCTGAAGAGTGTAGCGCTTTTCTCCAACTGGTAATGGAAATTACAAAACAAATAAAATAAATTCAGCGTTACTTTCTGTGGAAATTGTTACTCTTACTATGCTTGTGAACTTTTGCTGAGCAATAGCTTTCAAAACTAAGTACCTAACCATAATCAATGTAACCCGTGTTCTCATCCAATCGGTATAGCATTGTCTCAAAAAAAAATAGATACAGCGGATATCTTTTTGGTGTCCGTCTGCAGAGAAAATACAAACATCAAGATTAATTGAAAGTACCACCATGTTTCCACGAACATATTACAGACTCGTGCTTGATTGAACATGCATGTGATAACCGCAGCCCGCGCATAAGATCAAGTTCTCATTCTGGTTGACACCACTTTAAGTTGGATATCCATGGGAACTACCGAACTACTATACCTACGAGCCTAGGTAAAAAGAAAAAGAATTAAAAAAAAAATCTCCCCGCTCCGTTGTAAGTGGGATTCAAATTCCAGATTTTTTTGGTACAATCACTAACATCCTGTTTGTCTTTTTATTTTTTTGATCTGACTAAAATCACCTACTCACCTGGGTCTGATTCAAAAAATGTTTTTATTTTATTACGCCAGAATATACCATTACACACATCTTATACCATGTTATCTTACACAAGAAAGTTTAGAATGAGCTAGAACCTAACACTGTCACTAGTCCAGAAAGGGTTGTTAATCAGGATTTTAAATGACAGATTAATTACGTGAATAAGATATTACAAACAAATTCCATCATATAACGTGAATATAGTGAGACCCATCATTTAACACAAAAAAATCGTTATTCTCAAACGTGATAATTTACTAGGTGTGTGATTTTACAATGAACCATTAAATAACAGATATAGTCTGACAAATATTTTAGTTTTTATACGCCCCACATTAATTTTCTATTGGGTGCCCAAAGTAACTAGCCACCTATTGTGCCATGAAAATGGTACAATATTAACCACCGATCACTGCATCATATTAACCGTGTATCTGTAACCCGGGTTTTGTTTTTCCATGAGTCCATGACGGCCCTCAAGTTTTTTTTTTTTTTTTTGACATGGAACGGCCCACAAGTATGACCTTTTTAAGACTAAAATTTCACCAGAGTCTCAAATTAGGTTGAAAATTTAACTCAAAATCAGCTCCAAAATTCCCCCCTCGTTTTCTATTTCGCTCACCAATTTTTTTCGCTCCCTCAAATCAAAGTTTTCGAATCTTTCAACTTTCAAATCGCCTTGAATCTGTTCTACAACAAAGGTCTCCAACAGCATCATGTTTTCACTCTCTCTGATGAGGAGGGGTACCTTTTGCATCTCTCTCAGATTCTTCCTCTCATATCTATTCACAGCTACTCGTATCTTCTCTAGATATGTCCGAATCACTACAGGTTGCCTGAGTTGTCATTTCATCTTCTTCATCTTCTCTCCCTTTCAATAGTTAACCCCAAGCAAATGTTGAGGAATCTGCACCATGGACAAGGTATGAGCTTTTACAATTCTCTTTTACTGGTCTTCTACAACTTTAATTCCAGTGACGAACATGGGACTTCCTGTTGAGATTGATTTTTCTCGTGAAAATGGTGATGGTAGTTCTTTTACCGGCTGCATAGTGGGTACTGCTACTCATTTACTCTTTTTATTTGGAACCATATTATTTTCCGATTTACTTATCATAATGTTGATGCTTTTTCTATTCTTAACCACAAGGCACAATTATAATCACCATTTTAGTCTCCTTGTTTTCTCATGCTGTAAGACATTGATTTCCTGGTACTTCTTATAGATACTGAAATTTGAAACTCTAATTGCTGCAAATTTCTTCTATTAACTTAGATCTTGTGTATCGTGTGTGTTGTGATTTATCTTAAGCTATATCTTTCCTTGTTTTTTCTCTTCCAGGATTATATTGAGAAAAAATGGGAGGGACAGTTCTACGGTGAAGACACGCACTACGGCACATAAGTGATGATAATGGCGAAAGACTTGGCAGAATTTATGTTCATAAGCGATGTTGTTGCTGGAAGATAAGAACAAGGTGCTGGAAAAGAGGCAGAAAAGGGAAGCTTTAAAGCAAAGTTGGATGCAGAAAGACAGAGAAATAGCACTGGAGAACATGATCAGGTGAACCTACATACATATTACTCTCTTGGCATTATGTGACAACCACACAGTAATGTGATGATTATAATTGCGTGATTCAAGGAATTATAGATGCAGTGTATGGAGATGTTTCTCGAGGTGATATGATTAAGTGGCCAAAAGCTTATGTAACTCCTGTAGGAGAGTGACCAAATTCGTGTTGGTAAAGTGATAGTAGATTGAATTCAGTTTTCGAATTTATCTTGCAATTTGTATTCAGAGATTTAATTTGTAGAATGTTATTTAAGGTAATTAATATAAATTTAATTTCAAGCTGTTTCAGATTCAATTGATATCACAAAATTTTGTTTTATGTCCAGATTTAGTTGAACCAAAATCAGTTTTTGATCAAATCTAAATCTGAATGAATTTCAGATCCACAAGGTCTGGATACCAAAATCTAAATGTGTACAATAAAAATGGCGTAAGCTTCTTGTTTTATGAACACGCCTTCCTTATGACAGATATTATCCGTTATTTTATGCAACAACAATAATCGTGGTACTTACCGCATCTCTTATGGCGGACATCATCCGTGATTGTATTTAACATACTAATACCATGGTTCTAAATAACATATTCTGTTCGTGAGTTAAAATCACATTTTTTATTCGTAATACTTAATAACGTTCTTTATTTGTCATTTATAAAGAGTCACACCAAATAAATAACGGTTCGAATAACAGATGAAAACCGTGATAAATCATGTTTTAAAACAGACTTCATTCGTCATTTATAACCCCTTTTGGACTAGTGTGTACCGAAACACAATTTACCCTGGATCTGTTCTTGAGCTGACAATTTCACCCAGGATATGTTCATCATCCCACATAGAGATGCTTCTTTGTTCAGCATGCACACCCATTTCGATTGATGTGTGTCTACTATGGGAAAATATATTGATTAGCAGATGTAGCCTAATCCTAGAGAAGCAACAAGACAAGTATACGATATGGAAGATTAGTAGTTGTACCATTGATCCTTCCATCATCAAATTCCAGTGTGCATCTTCCATCCGAAAATTGGCATTGCGAGTTCCTCTATTTTCTTCCAAAACATCACGTCTTTCTTTTTCCAAATCTTCTGCTGAAACTCGAACCTATATTGCACAAACGAATAAACAAGTAAACATTGAAGTTCACAATAAATCTGCATTTTAGACTGGTAGATCAGAAATCACAGGAACCGAATTATCAATACCTCAGAGCAAAACTCTGCTAGGACTGTGATAGTAGTTCAGGCTTGTCAATATACACGTCTAAGAGAGTACATATCTAGAAAAGAACCAGAAAAATCTCATTGATTTCCATATCGTTCTGACTAAAGTAATTCCTTTCATTCACAAACAACAAAATGTAACTGCACATTCACTAGAACTTCTCGATTTTTTCCAATTTCACTACAGTTTATTCCGATTTCACAGCAATATTCCCAATGAACACAGCTCCAGTCAAATTCAGGGGCACACTAGTTAGTAAGACATCATCCCCAAACATAAACTCCGCCGAACCATACAAAACCTCTACCATCCTCGTTCGCTTATTGCTAAATTGGATAGTAACCTAATCAAATTTAAACCCAATTCCCTCTAATCCCCAAATTAAAACCCTAAAACCCTTTAATGCAATTCATCTAATATACCACTACAACCCAAGGAAGACCAAATTAACAACACTCAAATAATAAAAATCAAAACTTGAATCAATCCAATAGAAACTACAAACAATTAAAAAACTGAACTTTATTCATTAAAAATCAACTTACCCAACTTTAACAGAAAGGGAAAAAGCAGCTCTCATCTTAGGCTTAGAACAAACGTAATAGAATCATGGCCTGGGAAAGCTTTCTTGTCTAAAGATAAACCATTATAAGTACCCATAATCAACACTAACTCAAATGAATTGAAGAGATGGAGAATATGATTTGAAAGAGACGAAGGAAATCAGCTGAGAGAGATTAACCCCATTTGCTGTTCCGTTGAAGGAAAGAAAAGGACCAAAAAAAATACTCCCTCCGATTCCATTTTACTTGCTTTTTTAGAGTTCTTTTTATGTTCCAAAATAGATGAGTGTTTAAGTTTTTTTCCCAAATTCTCACTAATTTGCCCTTATTTTGGAATCATACCATACTATTAATTTTCATTGAAATTAGTAGATGGATTATTATTCTAGTTTTTAAATCCACTCCATGGAGGATAAATACGCTATCCCAAGTAAATTAGAACGGGATTCGTAATTTACACTAAATATTGAAACTAAAAACTAGGTGATTTAAATTTTTAGGAAGCTATTAATAAGGGCAGATGTGGAAAAAAATTATTCTCTATGTCGTTTCTTAATCTGCGTGAAAAACTCTACAACATCAAGTAAAATGGAACAGAAGGAGTAATGAAATTGGGTGTTTTAGTCATCTCAGTCGACTCATACGAGTCAGATGCATGAGTGGGGGGCAGTTTTTGATACCCAACTCTGGTGGGTCTGAATCATGAGTCAGGTGTATCTTACTCAGCGTGAAAACAAGCCGTCCATAAGAGTCAGATGTAGATTCCGAGTCAGCAACAAAACAAGCAATCAACATAATTTTACACTATGGGAAAAGAAGTGGGCGGTTTATCATCCAGCGCCAGGACTGAGAACATCCCCCGCATGTGAAGGTTAAACTCAGCGTGTTATTCACAACCGCAGGCGTGAGAAGCAAAAACGCTAACTGTCAAATATCCAACGTCACTTTTCCCGGCAGCTATAATTTTAAAAACCTACCACATTACTGCTATTTCTTCTTCTAAAATTCTTCCTAAACAGAATTTTCTTCTTCCTAAACAAAATCTTCTAAACCAAAATTTTCTTGATACAAAAGGACCAACTTTGGAAGAAAAGCGATCAATAGTATAAGGCACAAAAGAGATCGAAGACATGAACCGGTACCGGGGCCTGTCACAAATGTAGATTATACTCAAAATTGGGAAGCAGAGTTTGCTTCGTTGAGTGTCTTTGCTGCTCCATCATTAATCCAAGGTCATGTGTCAGGCATCAAGAGCTGTCTGAGAGTTTTTATAGAATGAGAGGTGTATTTTCAGACTTAAAGGTTGTTTATGAATGTCTACCCCCTGTAGTCCGAGAAAGGGCTAACAGATATTTCTGGCATGCGCTTTATAGTGTGAATCTCAGAATACACATCAACAAAATTACGAAAGTATTGGTTGGAAGGTGGCGGCCGACGACGCATACGTTCCATTTTATGGATTTTGAAATTGGTAAGTTTGTTTAACTTAACTTAATTTTTTTTTTAAATAATTATATTAAATAATCAAAAAAATTAATTATAGTTGATATTATTCTTGTAATAAGCATAGGAACTACACCCTTTGATTTGTATTTCATTTGTGGGATACCAGGAGGAGTGGGAGATGTTGTACCATACAACCAAAATGAATGGATTTCAAATAATAAGTGGCAAACGTTTCTTTCGTCGTTTATTGAAGCACGTGTACGTGAAGATCCTAAAGATTTGAAAGGTGGTGGGCTATTATGTTCAGCGTTTAAGTATTTCCTTAACCAAAATAGAAACTCAACAAATGTAGATGACTATCCTGAACTCGAAAGGGTGTTTATTGTATGGTTACTAGGTCAGATGTTCTTTCCAAACTCAACTACTGTTTCTCATATTGGTTGGCTCCAGATTATGACTGGACTCTGCAATTTTAGCAGAAATGTATTATGGTCTGGATCAAGCATCCGTTGGTATAGCTAACTTCACTGGTTTTGGGGGCATTATAGAGGTAAATATCCATATTTTTATTTTTATTTTTAAATTTAAATAATTTTTATGAACAAATGTAGATTAAGTCAAAATACTAAATTATTGAGTAATTTGCAATATTGGTGATATATCTACTTCCGTGTTGTTAATCCAATTCTTAAAGACAATACCCATAGATTTCTAATCATGGACATGTACCTCACAACCAACTGGGCGAAGGACATTGGTAGCGATGGCTCGGTTTCAAGTTTTGTTTAGAGGTCTCAACAGATGACTCGAAGCCACAGGATTTATCTATTGGAAATGAAAATAATAACTTTCCATCTTTTGTTAAACCTATGCTTCATTCTCATGTTAACCGCGGTTTTTGGTTTGTAAGTGACTAAGCATGCAGTATTTGTTTGCCTAATCTTCCTCTTCATTGACAGAGACTGTAATATATATATTGTTTTTTAATAATTGGAATTGTTAATATTGTTTTTTAATAATTGGAATTGTTAATATATAGGGACTACCTAATAGATTTTGCAAGAGGTACTTACCCAAACGGGATGCATCAATTACATTGGTTGATGAAAAGGGGGAAGAGTGGGTTACAAATTACCTTGCCAAGAAGGTTGGCTTAAGTGCTGGGTGGAGAGGATTTGCCTTGGATCACCAACTAATTGATGGAGAAGCTTGTGTTTTTCAATTAACCAAGCCTACCCGTAATAATATGAATCACATTTGGAAGAGAGATTGTTACAGACATTTTGTTCCAGAGAAAAAACAAGGATTTGACAGAAATCATAATTATTATTATTGTAATAAAACAGCCACCTGACACTGGTGTTCCCTGCTTACTCCAACAGAATTGACAAACAAACTCCAAAGAACCAAATTGAAAACATATTAAGAACGAATATATGGTACTCCCTACTGGGAGTCGTCTTCATCTTCAGATTTCCAGCAGCTCTTCAAAATAGACCTGGGAGATCCACAGCTGCCAACCTTCACAAAGCTTTGGTAAATGATAAATCCACCATCCTCCAAGTCTTGTAGACTCCTGTCCCCACAACTATATCCTTTAATATAAAGACAGCAATCCAATTCAGGAACATTATTACCGATATCAGCGTGCACAGCAACAGAGAATTCATTCGGCTCAAAGCAAGACAAAACCCTCCTTACAAGCTGTTCCAGATCAACAGCATTCTTCAGATCATACCCTGCTGCTTCAAAGCTTGCATAACTGAAACCATCCTCTGGTGTAACATGAATAGTAGAAATAGCAGGTCCTTCGATACCATTCATAGAGTAGCCACACGGGTCGAACTCAAAGTCATTTATGTTAGAATCTGGAAGAATCTTCCTTATGCCAGAGGCTTCTGTCATCTCATTAGCTGTGCTTGATTCAGATTTGTAGAAGACGGATGCACACTCCTTGTTTAGACCAGTCATACACATCTCAAGAGTGAAATTGGGGCTAGTCTGATCACCAGTTGCTTCAGCGGAAGCAGAGTATACATGCCAGTTTTGTGCTTCATTATCACCCATCACATATGCGCTGCTTTGCAGACCAAGCTTAACGAACTGGCTGTCTAGAACTGAAACTTCCTCTGAGAAGCTGCGGTGTGGGAAAGTTTGAGCACCTGGGAAAATGAAGTTGCCACGGGTGTAATTCACAGCTTTTACAGTGAGGGATAGAGTTTTTGCTAACTCAAGGATAGGTGGGATTGAAAGCAATAACTTGGTGGTTCCACAAGTTTTGATGATCATCTTGTATGGGTAGACAAAGAAGCTAGACTCAGAGAGTATGTAGGAGTCAAGATGAGCATTGGACATGGACCCAACAATAGTGCACTCGGCTGGTTCTAGTATCTCATCCAGTTGAGATTTCGTTAGAGCCCTAAGGCCATTGCCTGCTGGGTCAGCAAATACCCCAGGCTCAAAGAATGAGATTTCGAGTCTTTTCTCGAAACCTTCGAAACCAATTGCAGAGGTTGGTGAGGCCATTTCTTAAAAAGTAGGTTGTTGACAAATGAGGTGAAAATTTGGAGGTTGGGAAAGAGTGTTAAAAAACAATGAAGGAAACTGAACACCTAAAGAAAATTCCACAGAAAAGTGGTCAATAGACGGCTTAAAATATATCAGGATGGTTTCCTGGAGCACTGCACAATAAGAACACACGGTGAAAAACAAAGTTAGCTTCTCAATTTCATTGCCAAAATAAGTAAAACCAAATTATCCATAAGCAGACATAATTATAATATATGAATTTCAAACTTACGTTGCAGTAAGCAGCAGACTTGAACTTCTTAAGTCCACCAGCTGGTCGGATGTCTTCGATACTGTAACCGAGAGGAGCTTCATAAACTAAGGAATTACTACTAGAATCTTCACCACCTTTAGCCTCCATTAGTTGGGTAATATCATTCAGTCTTTTTCCTGAAAAAGAAAATGTCAAAACAAAATTCAAAACCATCTCATATTGGACAATAAAGCACAACAGCAGGAACAAAATGAAGGATATATATAATCAAAGATGAACTATAATTTTAAACACAATTCTAAGACAAAAAACAAAACCCTATGTTGAATCAACTAGAAAATGTTTTAGGCAGATTTGTTAAAATCGGAACTTAAATTTTCTTTTCTATTCTGAATTGAAATTGATTGATTACGATCGATCTAATGGATGATTTCAAGAAGTATAAACAGATAATTTGGTTGTTTGATTATGTTGGATGGAAATTTTTTTGATTAGGTAAACTTGTATTTTAATCTGATGAGATTGTGAAAATGAAAAATCTGATTTTAAATTCTCTGCACAAAATCTTTGACGGACAGGAAGCAATTTTTCATCCTATAGAAGGCCGACCAAAGACAAACGTCAATTCTACAGGAAAAAAAAAAAAAACCTAATTGAATCATTGATTTAAAAAGCCCTAGATTGAATATTTGATTTACAGGAAACCATGTCCTCAATCATAATTAATCAACACGCTCAAACCCTAATTGTATCGTTTTTTCAGAGCTAAATCAACATAATCTTATCCAAATTAATCAAAATCAAGAAGAAAAGCAGAATTAACTTACAACGCTAAAAAGATATCTGAACGAAGACCTTTGGCAACTCCTCCTTTTCCTCAAAAGAAACAGAAAATAAGATGCTATCGAAGAAGAGATTAGAATTGCAGAGAGCTAATGAATATTTTTTTTCCTTGGATGCAGAGGCGTCCTTATATAGACCAGCAGCTGACCAAGGAAACAACGCACAAATTACCGACTCTTCCTCGACCAGTGGAGCTAAAGTTTCGCTGAATTCTACTGGCCGTTCATTTTCTAGTTGGACTATTATGCCCATACCGACACGTGTCAGGTAGGTAGAGATAACAGTGTTACGTGGTCTAAGTACCGGGTCCTACGCTAACACGCGCTTGGCGTTGAAAGTTTGTTGAAACCTGGGAGTGGGAGTGTCAAACACGCCCCTATACTTGTGGAAAAAGATTCTGTGAGCTGGGTTTTGTGGTGGGTCCCATTATCTGAGGATTCCTTCACAGCCACGAATCAAATTTGTGGTTCTCGTTTTCTCTCGTCTCGTGGGAATGACACGTTCTGGAAAGAAAAAACAACGGCGGAAATATGATTGCTTCAAATGCAGAAAACATAGATGTGATATCATGATTAAAAAAAAGATATAAATTAGCAGATATAACCTAATCCTAGAGAAGCAACAAGAAAAAGTATACGATAGGGCAGATTAGTAGTACCTTTAATCCTTCCATCATCAAACTCCAGTGTGCACCATGCATCCAACCATTGGCATTGCGAGTTCCTCTATTTTCTTCCAAAACAGCACCTCTTTTCTTTTTCCAAATCTTCTGCTGAAACTCGAACCTACATTGCATGAACGAATAAGCAAGGAAATGTAAAAAGAAACTAGTACAGAACCAGAAAAAGTTACATTCGATTCCATCTTGTTCTGACTAAAATAATTCCTGTCAGTCACAAACAACAAAAATGTAACTACACATTCACTAGAATTCTCGATTTTTTCCAATTTCAATACAGTTTCTTCCGATTTAACAGCACTATCGTTGGGCGCTGTCTAAAAACTAATGTCCCACCCATCACCACCACAGTTGTCACTATCTTATATCTCCAACGTCTATTCTCAATGAACAGCTCTGGTAAAATGCAGGGGCACACTAGTTACTCTTGGAAACAACTTAACCTTAGGTCTGAGCCATTCCTTGACCAAGCATCCATTTCATCCATGGGGATAACCCCCACTGGCCTCCACGCCAAGATCATGATGGCTCAGGGTGCCTTAACTCCAGTAATCGGGTAACACCAATCTTACCAATTGGTTTTTGGGTTTTCCGCCTACTGTTTGTTAAGATTACAAAGTAGTATAAGATTCACTACAATTATGAATGAGAAACTACTGGCAGGCTTCTCTGAAAGGTTTGGGTTCTCATGTGTGAACCCAAAACTCTCAAATTAACAAGCACACGAAGGCATGAAAGTAAAAAGTTAGGATTCTTTTTAGCATTCAGCTTTGGCTTTCAAGGCCAAATTCACTGCGGCATCAAAGAACTCTTCTACTTTAGCGAAATCTTCCTTAAGGAATCCCCATGATGTGAGAGCAGGAGTTCCTGAATCATTCGAATGCCACCAGGAACCGTGGCAGACACATCCCTGGAAACAGTGGTCTTGTTAGATTTACATAACAGAAGAAACTCATCACTATATCTACTTCCACCGAGCTGTTGGACATGACACATAATGACAAGACATGACCAGAAAGTACAAGCTTTCATTCTTTAGTATGCCACAGATCAGGGTACTAGATAGCAATGTGCCTTCTGAATTTCGAGGAACTAAAGTGGAATATTTTTCCTACTAACCTTGTTTTTCAGATTGACCAAGACTAGATGGTTCTCAGTACCACCGGAAACAAGGTCATATCCCAACGTGTTTAAGCCTTCAAGGTCTTCAAGAGTTAACATGTCATAACATAAGAAAAGATTATTTTTCAGTTGTACAGAAAATTTACGATTTTATTATACAGCTCCAAGGAAAAAACTTAAATATCGACGCAATCAACAAATCTAGTCATGTGAATCTCAAGAGTACCAATATTTTCAACATAAATGAATGTTGACATTAGGTAAAAGTTGTAGAGTACCCATAAAATACACAGAATGAATGTCTTTTTCTACAGGACAACAATGATTTAAGGAGATGCTAATGTGTGTGTGCGCATCCACCTTTTGAATTAACACTCAAATATGCATGTTCATCCACTAAAAAGAGAAGGATGAAAAAAGGAAAACAAAGGACATGCTGCCATGATGAATACAAATATCCAATTATCTAAAGAAGAGTCGGATCAGTATGCAAACCTGTTTCAGTGCAACTGCTAATTAATCCACTAATTGTGTGATTTTGTGGACCTCCTTGAAGACCAGGAGAGACAGCTTGATTATTTTTCTCTTCATAGTCATACATGACCTTCAAGACAGATTGAAATATTAGATTTGGAATCTCAAGCACATAAACACCTGAAAAGATATGAAAGCAAGAACAACTAGGGTTCCAAAATCTGGCCTATAATGATAAAATAATAGGATTCTCCTTCTCTGAAAAAGAACTGACCTCTTTGCACTGTTTACCGACTTCCTCCAATCCCTTCAGTTTATGCTGAAACCTCGCACATCTCACATGGATGCTGCTCATCATATTCTCCGTTATCTGAAGGGAACCATTGGTCATGGCATATTCTTGTCTTCCAGTAGTTCTTGTAGGTACCGAATATCACAAGACATTAGCTTACGAACATCGTAATAAATATAAGAGGAAAGAGCTACAAAACAATGCGATGATAGAGGAAGCACGGGGAAGTATTAAAGATTTGCGAGCATAAAATAATCTTGCGAAGATATGTTGCGATACTTCACAACACATATACAGTTGTACAAATTTTACTATAAATAGGAGTTCAAATGTAAAATTCGGGAGGTTCTTTAATGAGTGTTAGAAAATATCTGAGGAAAGAGAATAGAGAAAGTTGTAACTATTCTAGTTCCATTTAGATACTTCTTTGTAATCAATTGAGAGAATTAATAAGAAAATTGTCATTCATCATCAAGAACTTCTTAAGTTTTACAAATTCTACTGAGGGTGTAGTTGTAGGTTATTCTGCAACTACATAATTGGCGCTAGAAGGAGGGGACTGAATAATTTTGCATCAGAGAAATGCCAAGAAGAAGAAATATATTAGAACCATTAACTGCAGTAAGAAGAAGTGTAAGACTCGCAGGAGGAGAAGCAAATATAACAGGAAAACCTAGTAGGAGAGGGAGTAATCGAAGAAATCAAGCTCAACAAACAATAGATCATGATCGAGTGAGTATACACACTTGGAGAACTGATACACCAGCAGAAGAATATAGAGAACCACAAATCATAGAAAATGGGAGATTGATGGTAGGAACAATTCTTGAAAGAGAAAGGGAGGTATTAGAAACATTGAGACAAGGAATTCAAGAAGAACGAAGGTTTGAAGCTGAAGAACGTGCTAATCTAACAAGATAAAATCAATAATTGAGGAGGGAAAATGAGATGTTACAAAGGAGGAAATCTCAAAGTGTTGCAAGATCAAATGTTAGACCAGAAAGAGAAGGACAAAATTCACCAACAATCAATAATGAAAGTACTATGAAAGGACAAGCATAGAATCAAGTTGAAAGAAATCAAGAGAATCGCTTCATTTTAATACCAAACCACGAACAAAACATGGAGAATTTACGAACCAGGCCAAATCCTAGAGAAAACAATCAGAATGGTGAAGAAAATCGAGAGGAAGAGCAGCAACTTGTGGAAGAAACTGAGAGACAACAAGCAGTACATCAAAACAATTAAGAGAATGGAGTAAGAAGACGTGAAGAGGCTCGTAACAATCAAAATGTTGAGTATGAAAGAATTCAGAAAAGAATTGGAAATCAACGAACAGAAATAGCGAGGAATGAACCAAACTTTCAAACCAGAATACAGGAAAATCAAGAAGAAATAAATCACAGAAGGAGGAGAAATGAAGAAGAAGAAATTCCTGATATTCGCATGAGAAGGATGAGAAGAATAGAAAGGGAAGAACAAGAATTTCAAGATGCTCTACAACAAAACAATTGTGATAATTTAGAAAGAAGATATTTTCAAAATTGTGCAAATGAAAACATTAACGAAGAATATGATAGAATGCGAAGGATCGAAAGAGAAGAGACGCAAGAACGTAGAAGAAGAGAAGCTGCGTTGAAGAGGCCAATGGATGAGAATTCTGAGGCAAATGCACGGATTTTTCGAGAATTAGCGGAAATGAGAGGGATGATAAACAATAGAAGAGGAGGAGATAGAAGGCAATTAGATGAAGCAATAGAAGAAGTTGCGAGGACTCCATTTGCTAGAGAAGTACAATTGGGAGGGATTCCACCAAAATGCAATTTGCCTACACTTACCAGTATCTTTGATGGGACTTCATGTGCTATTCAGCACATTAAAGCATATATAAGATGCATGTTACAATGGGAGAATCACGATGTTGTATTATGCAATTACTTCGCATCAAGCTTAACAGGAGAAGCTCTAAAGTGGTTCGAAGGACTTCCTAAGAACATTATTACATCATTTATCATTTACAAGCAACTTTCCTTGGAGCATATATCACAAATCATTCCTCACGGCTTGGTATTGAAGATGTGTTTGGTTTTAAAAAAAGAATTGGTGAAAGTTTGAAGCATTTAGTAAGAAGATGGAAGACTATATGCAGTGATATGTAAGGGCGCGTGGATGAGAGATACTTGATTCTGTCTTTCATAAATGCGATGTTCGCAACTGAACAACTATATGTTCAAATCTTCAGAAGAAAGAATTCGATAATGATGACAGAGTTATGAGAATTGCAAGAGGAGTACATTACATTAGAGGAAAAGCAAAACAATATGGAGTCATATCCAGTAGAAAACACTAACAATCAAGATACAGGAGCAAATTTACTTCCTAAAATAATAAATGTCGTAGCAGGTACTTCGCAAACATCCTCGCAAACTTCTTCGCAAATTTCAGAAGAGAAGAAAATCAATAATATCCAGCCAAAAATGGTAGCAATGGGTAGCAAAGATCAAGAAGAGTATGATAGAGAAAGGAATTTCTATAATCGAGGAAGAAATAACCAGATCCCAAGATTAGATCAACAACTGGAAAATTATGGGGGACAAAGGAAAAATTATTTTGGACAAGGGAATCATAGACAAAATTATAACAATGGTCAAGGAGGTCAAAGAATGATAAGAGAAGAAATAAAGTTGCCACCTTTGAATACAAGTGTAGAGAAGATATGGCAGGCAATTATTCTGATAGAACATATACCAACTCCATGGAATATGGGGAAGGAACCACCAATGGGTCCAAGAAGTCATGAATTTTGTTCGTATCATCATTTTCATGGACATTCTACAAATAACTGCAATAATATCAAGAGGATTATCTTGCGAATGATTGATCAAGGAAAACTGGATCACTTTTTACTTAAGCAAATACAGTCACAACAATTACCATAGGCTCCAGTCATAACTCGCAGGGAGAACACAGTACAAGAAAAGGGAAAAGAAACCCTACATATAGAAGTGGGATCAAAAGCAAGGAATGTTTTCTGCAATTCTATTGTTCACTCATATAAAACCATAGAGGATTTTCATGATAATGTGTTAAGCAGGGTATATGCGATGGATGGTGAAGGAAAGGAAATAATGAACATCGCAAAAATTTCGCGACTGGAAGATTGGCAGAAGCGTGAAATTTCTTTTGAAGCTACTGAAATTCCAGAAGGTTGTGAAGTACATGATAACCCATTGGTAGTAAGGTTAGCAATTTGCATGAATATGGAAGAAAGCGAAGATGATATGGAGGAAGAATCAATTGGTCTTAATATAATTTTGATTGATACGGGAAGTGCTGTCAATATCCTCTTCCATTCTGCTTACAAAAATATGGGGGGAAAAGACGCAAATCTAATACCTTCTACCTACAGGATTTATGGTTTTAATAGAACTGCTAATAAACCCAAAGGAGAAGTAAGCATGTGAATTCCCTTAAGTGGAATGCGAACTGAAATTCTGTTTTGCGTTGTTGATGTCGAATCACCATATAATTCTTTGATAGGAAGACCCTGGCTTCATGGAATTCTAGGCGTAGCTTTCACTCTACATCAATGCATAAAGTTTCCTCATATAAAGGTGTTGGAGTTATCAAGGGTGATTGGGCTGAAGGGAAGAAATGTTACGATACAGAGGTAGAAGTTTGCGAGGGAAAAACTACTGAAAAGGAAAATTGGAGAAAAAGAGCAAAGGCTGTGAAAAGAAGTGAAAATTTAATGGCAGAGGATTAAGACATGAAAGCATAAAATTACAATGTTAATCATACAGGAAATTTATGATGGTAACAAAAGGTTGTGATTTGCGAAGAAAGAAGAAAGAAGGTAATGAAAAAAGAAGGTAATCAATATGTTTGCTCGTAAAAGATGTACGATGAGAAACAAGAAGTTGAAATGAGGTATTTTGAAACACAAATTTTTTTTTTTTTGTGATAAAATTTTACCAATTAAAACAATTTATTGCGATTAACTTTCATGGAAGAAAGACGCAAACATTAATTTGCGAATAAAAGACCGCAATCTGTGATCAGCTTTCAAAAAAGAAAGAAAGCCGCAGAAATATTACACAGGAAAACCTTTGTGGCGTACACCCTAGTTCGCGAAGCAACATTTCGTAAGAGGCAAAGTCCTAAAGTGCGTCATTTAAGGGGGTACCTATAACCATGGCTCAGGGACACCGGAACATCACCAAGGAACCTGAGTACATGGAACTTTACGGGGTACAACCCAATAACGGGGTACCTATCCGGGTTAGACACCTTGGATTCTCAACCTAATCTTGCGATGTAACATGATTTAGGTTGGGCGACTAAGGCATACTGTCTTTCTCAAGAAGTGCAGAAAACGATCAAGGCGCTGAGGTACACGGTTGAGTCAAGAGTGTCGGGTGGGCTTGAAGCACACCTGCCATTCTTGACAAGTCTTGGCAAATGATGCACTTGGCCCAAAGATACCCCATAAGGTGCAACCTCGTAACTATAAGCCATATAGGCAAAAAGGATAAGAGGTTGTGATCAAAAGCTGGTTGTTTGTAGACCGTATGGGAAGAGCTAACCTTGTATGGTCGATGTACGCTTCCTTGAAGGGGCAACCAAGGGGAAGATAAAGGGCAGCACCCTCCATTAGGGAGCTGATACGTGCTATAAGACGCAAATTTCACGAGGCTTTTTGTTTGCAAAAACATAAAGGCTTGTCATATTTGTGCAACAACAGAATTTCTGCGAGCATTCTAAAAAAAAAAAAAGAACTCGCAAAACATAACAAAGAAGTTAAGATGAGATCAATGGGTTATTACATGAAAGTGTAAAAACGTCCTGAGATTTCATCGCAAGAGGATAATGTCACGAAGTTGTATATTCGCAAGAATGTTCAGACTCGTCATATTATCGCAAATACAAAAATATTATCACAAAAGAGGTGGAAAAATAAGACCTTTACTTAGGAAGGCATGATAAGACCACATCAATTAATGAAACTTATTCCATCAGTATCATTGAAGAATTTTTACAAGAATATATATCATGAAGTCCTAATAAAGAAGGAAATTCCATCAATATCATTGAAGAATTTTTACAAGAATATATATCATGAAGTCCTAACAAAGAAGGAAATCCCATCAATATCATTGAAGAATTTTTACAAGAATATATATATCACGAAGACATAACAAAAGATGCGATTTTATTCGCAATCAAAAACAGATAGTTCGTATTCATTAAATTTTACGAGAATTACATACTTCTTATACTTCTTCATATATTGAATATTTCTCCACAATTTGAATACTTCTTATAATTCTTCAATAACGTCTCATATTTATTATACTTCTTCAACGGATATTTCATGTTTATTAAATTTTGCGAAGGTTAAATACTTGATATACTTCTTCATACATTGAATAATTCTTATACTTCTTCATACATTGGATAATTCTTCACGGATTGAATACTTCTAATACTTTTTCAAAGATATTTTGTACTTCTTATACTTCTTAAGGATATTTCATACCTCGTATTTCTTATATTTCAAAGGGAGAATTTCTTTTTCACAATTGCAACAAGTTGAAGCTTCGCAAATTAAATTGAGGTAGATATTCTAATACTTCGAAAAATATTTGATCATCTGAAGAGCAATAATAGGGGGAAAGGAAATACTAAGCTAAGTCTTTAAGATATATTATTTCTCTCCACATGATCAAGTTATGCGAATAAGGGTAACACTCAATCAAAGAAAGATCAATTCATCATCGCAAAATTAAGACATTAATACTAGTTAAGCTTCAAAAAGAAATTGTTGGTTCATCAAAAGTGCAGGAAAGAAGAAAGTATTGTATGAAAAGAACTAGAGAAGATATACAAAAAAGAGTAAAGCTATTTTTCGGGTGATTTATTCCCATCAAAATGATCTTCTTTTTCTTCTTCAGAGAGATCATCTTCAACTTCACTATCAGAGATTTCCAGATATGGGGTATCCTCAGGAATTTCTTCAGAAAGGAGCGTCTGGTACTTCTTGAGAGGAATTTGATTGTCTTCACAAATCTTGCGAGTCATCTTAGCTCGGAAACGCTTGACATATAAGCTATGGTTGTTCTGGGAAATTAGAAGTTGAGACCTTAAATCATAAATCTTCTGGTTACGACCGGCAAGAATAGTTTCTAGATCATCATTCATCTTCGCATAATTTTCTGCAGTATGGGAAGAAATTAAGAAATAGGTTAGCAAATTACGAAGGAAAAGTAATCAAAATACTTACCATTATGAAGAATTTACCTTCTAATTGCTTCTTATCATTACGAAGAGAAGAGTTTTCAAGCTTTAGTTGATTATTCTCCTCAAGAAGAGAAGAACTTTCAGTTGCGATGCTCACAGATTGTGGATTATCTCCGTGACGAGATATTAATTCTGCATTATCAATACTTAAATCCTCTACTTTCTGACGAAGTTTTGAATTTTCAACCTCTAACTTCTTACAACGGCTTAAAGTCTTCTTCTCAGCAATGGAATGACGTCTTTCCCAATCATGAATCAAGCTGCAAATTTGACTCTTCCAACCTGAACAAATAAAAAGGGTTAGTAATTAATGAAATAAGGGAAACAAACAAGGAATAGAAAAGAAACTTACCATACTCCCTAAAGCATATAATGTAGCAGGAGAGACGAATCTTGAAATTCCATTAAGAGAGTTGTTATTGAGTACAGTAGGAACTTTACAAGCCTTCGCAATAAGCTTACGAGCATTCGCAGTAGGAGAATTTCCTAACCCATGAGAAGAGTGGAGAAAAGCTTCAGATACTTGAATCATTGCAGATTCAAAAGTTTCTGCATTACTATAATCTTCGTCTTCTTCATCATTGTCATCATCATATTCCTTATCTGAAATGGTATCAGAATTAGAACCATGATCCTTCTCAGGAAATTTGTCACTTTCATCATTTTGTTCTTCATCAAGGTTCTTGCTAGAAGATATCACATTGGAGTAAGCATTGGTCGAGAGTTTCTTCTTCTTCCTCTCAAAAACAACATCCTCAAGTTTCCTTTTTCCTTTGCGAAGAACATCATCTTGACTACGAGAAGTTTGGGTATTCTTGGCAGAGCGAAGTGTTTTTTGTCTCACATTTAACCTTTTGGAAGAAGTAGAGTTCTCGTTTTCACTTGCAACAACCTCAAGAAGATCAGGAAGAACTTACAAATTCAAATAAGGATAAGAAACAGAGGCAACAATATATTGTTTAAAAAGCATATAAGAGTGTTTCTTACCTCATTTGAAAATAAGTTGAAGAATAACAATAAGATAAGGAGGTGGAGATACATACATTTTTATCTTTGCTAAGCCAAGAAAAGACCCAAGGTTGATAGTTACGATCACGAAGGTTCGCAGGAAGATCTACTATCCCAGAAATATAAGAACCCGATAATGCTAGAGGGTAGTTATACCAATCTTCATCATTATAACGACGAGGTGTTTTATTATTTCCCGAGGCATAATCAATATCGTGCATGAGAAGATCATCTGCTTCGATATTAGATTTACGATGAAGACGAACACCCCAACGTTTATCTTCCTTATTCGCAGGAATTAATGTGTAATTTTTGAAGAAACTCTCAACTGTATAGTCCGCAGCGATAATCTCCATATCTCGAAATCCAGGTTTCCTAAGATCAACTGAATACAAAGATTTTCCAAAGAGCACGAGTTGCGAATTCAACCAGAATGCGAATGCAATCACCAGTCAATTGATAAATGGCACATGAAAAATTGGGGTGGGAAATAATTTCATAGAATAAAGGAAGATTGACATCATAAAGAGGAAGAGGAAGACCTGCGAGGATTTGACCTCGTGATATTAAAACTTTCTGATCATTCCAAGTAAGATCAGTAAAGAGCTCCATACAGATAGAAGACTTATTGTCATGACCATCAATTTCAGAAAGAATGAGGTCCCTATCAGCAAGCTCTGCATTAATTTGTTCAATAGTTTTCTTCTTTAGAGCCATTGGATGTAGGATATAAAATAGGAAGGAAAAGAAGTGAAAGAGATAAGAAATCGTAGTAGCAGAAAAAGGGAATAAATTGCAGAGGCAGAAGTGATGAGGAAGATGAATAGGATAAGAGAATAAAAAGAAGAACAAAAGATAATATTTATAAAGAAGAGAGAGTTCGATGAAGATAAAAACTCATCAATGCGATTAGACGTGAACGGTTGAAAAGAACGGTTACGAAGAAACATGTCAAAAATTTAATAAAAAAGAAAAATACGTGTTGCGAATGTAATAGGTGGTGATAACTATATTAAATTTACGAGAATAGGGGTTCTCATGACATTCCTTCTTCGTAGAATTGACATGAGAAGAGGCAAGATGTAGGTACCGAATATCACAAGACATTAGCTTACGAACATCATAATAAATATAAGAGGAAAGAGCTACAAAACAATGCGATGATAGAGGAAGCATGGGGAAGTATGAAAGATTTGCGAGCATAAAATAATCTTGCGAATATATGTTGCGATACTTCGCAACACATATACAGTTGTACAAATTTTACTATAAATAGGAGTTCAAATGTAAAATTCGGGAGGTTCTTTAATGAGTGTTAGAAAATATCTTAGGAAAGAGAATAGAGAAAGTTGTAACTATTCTAGTTCCATTTAGATACTTCTTTGTAATCAATTGAGAGAATTAATAAGAAAATTGTCATTCATCATCAAGAACTTCTTAAGTTTTACAAATTCTATTGAGGGTGTAGTTATATGTTATTCTGCAACTACAGTTCTCTTTCCCTACATGGGTTCACGGATTCTGACTGGGCAGAATGTCCATTCACTCGTCGATCTACTACAGGTTATTTGGTCAAAATAGGCGATAGTCCTATTTCATGGAAATCCAAGAAACAGCCTATTGTGGCTTTTTCTTCTGCTGAAGCCGAATATCGTGCTTTGGCTAATCTAACAGCAGAATTACAATGGTTATATTATCTCTTCACTGACATGCATATTCCATGTCCTCTCCCTATCACTGTCTCTAGTGATAGTGAAGCTGCAATTCACATTGCTCAAAATCCGGTTTTTCATGATCGAACTAAGCATTTAGAAATAGACTGCTATTTTGTTCGTGAAAAATTACTCAGTGGTTCGATTTTTCCAAAGCATCTTCAATCCGCTGATAAACTAGCAGATGTTTTTACGAAGCCGTTGGGAGCTCCACAATTTGGACGTTTGGTCAGCAAGTTGGGCGTTCGTTCTGGCTCTACCGCTCCAACTTGAGGGGGTATTAAATCTCACGTGTGTATATACATCTTTCACATATGTACAAGTTGTTATCACCTTCCCTGGTCCTCCTATTCTTTTGTTAAGAAGTCTAGTCTATAGTTGTTTAGGTCCAGTCTTGTTGACAAGTCCGGTTTTACTGATGTACCTATTCTCTAGTCAATATTCGTTTAAGTTTGTCTGTTGGAAGCACAAACTGCTCAATCTTGAAAGTATGGTTATGGAAGTATGTTCCCGGTAAATGGAAACTAAGGACACTTCCTCCTTCTTTCATTTGTTGTCCTCCTCCAGAAGGATTGCGCATATGCACCATCATTTGTCAAAGAAAGAAAATGATTGATTAAAACAGAATACATGTGAATCATGGAGTACATGAAAATTACTTGAACATTATTTGCGTTAACATGAAATGGCTATATAACTATCAAACAAATGGTAACTAATAATAAGCACAATCCGGTAGGCACACCCTCGACTGAATTCATACTCGCAACGCCCACGCCAATGATAGATTATTCAATGATACTAACTTTATATTTTAGGTGTAAATCGCGACGTCATAGATATTGATTTATGATTATTCTCCGTTAATAAAATTCCTTGTGATTCCATAGACTTAAACCTGCTGCTCTTTGCCTCCTCGCGTTTGTAGTTTTTCACCCTTTTTGTGTCACCAAATAACTTTACAAACCTGGGAATAAAAAGAGAAACCAATATCAACGAAGGAGGCCTATGAGAATCAAACAAACACGGCCATGATAAGTAATGTCCTGAAAAAAATACATCAGCACCAAGAAATTGATATGCATATAAACGCAAATTCGAAATTCGTAACCATCTTTACATCTGCAGTCTCCCAGTGTTCCGATCAAAGATAAAACACATAGGTGAAAGCTTAATTTCAACCGCCCCTTCCACTTTCATTCTGCATTATTGTTTTACCCTCCCACAGTGTTCAACGCAACTACGAAGGCCTGCTTAGCTTCATGAGAAAACGAAATTACTTAAGGGATTCGAAGTGATGAAGATATGAGAAACGAATACGACAAATAATTTTTGGGTGATTGGATCCATAGTTACAGACTTACAGTAACTATAAGAAGAAGAAAAAAAAAAGAGAAAATGGGAATATATTAAATCTTCTAGACGTCCATTCCAACTTTCAGTTGTGTACACCTGCAAAGAAACAAAAGGGTAGCGTATCAAATAATTGGATTAGACTATAACCATGAAGAAATTGGATATTTCTACTGCTGATTAAACAAGGGAAACACAATGATATCCTGCAAATCAAAAACAAAAAATAAGTGAAGTTCATTTGTATCTTTAAAACGAATTTAAGAACAAAGAATGGAGTTAGTATGAAAAACATCCATTCACATAATTCAAAAAAATCAACGACCGGACCTTTCCCAGTAGATAAAGGACGATGGATGGGGGGGTCAAAACACCACTCTCTCCGTTGAAAACCTTATGCCAATCTCTCCACTAAAAACTGTCTTCCACCTAGATTTCTCACTCCTAATTTTTCTCTGGTTTACACATAATCATGGTGGATAAGGGTGAATATATACTGCGCCGGTTGAGTTGGTTTTTAAAACTGAAAACGAAAAACCGAAGAGGAGTTAGAGATTGGAGATACGTGGATCTATACGACTATACCCAATAAAAAGTAGTAGAAATTGACGTTTAGTCCCAAATTAGTTGGGCTTTAGACAGTCTAGTCCACGCTTTCCAAGCCCAAAACTGGTTAGTCCAAATTTCCCCCGGCACAGATAATTTAGTCCAAAACTGGACGAGTTAGTCCAAATTTTCCCCGATCTAGAAAATCAATTTTTTTCTTATTACCCTAAATACCCTGTTCACTTTAATGCATACAGATTAAAAGAGAGATAGTTTAGAAATTTTATATCTGAGATCTTTGGCGAGTGATGTAGGCGATTTGGATTTCTCGTTTTAGGGAGAAAGATTCTGAGTTCTTTATCTGATTTTCTTCTACTACTGCTACTAATTCAATAATCTTCATAACTTAATTCGAGTTTTTCAAATGTCATCAACTACTCGATAGACAGATCTGGTAAGTTCTCTTATTATTTTGACTTCTTTGGATTTCTTTTGTGAAATTCTGCGGCTATTTGTTCACTTTAAGCTAATTAATCAAGAAATATGAATAGTTCTATCTAAGAAATTTGGATTGAGACTTCTCTAGTTCGTTTATTGTAATTATTAATGGATGACAACGACTCTGCATGCGAAAGTCAATAGGAGAAAACTTGATAAACTTAATTTAGCTAAAATCTGGTGAAATTAAAATGAATCTTCTATTGAAGAACACCAATCTGATACCATTCCATCACTTTTCTCATCTGAATCTGATCATATGCTTTCCATGACTTAAAGTTTGACTTCCAAAAATAGAGACCTCGATGTTTCCGTTCATCGACAAGCAATCCCTATGATTTTTCAGGTAATTATGAACGTAAATTGCTAGTTTGAGTTTTGTGACTTTAATTTTCTTCTGTCGGATTTTGAATTTGATTTTATTTTGTATTGAAAATGTAGTTCTCGTGCAATTCCCACCCCTTCGTACCTTATTTAGCTGTGAATACCTCCATCGATTCATCTCTAGACAAGAGTTTCCCGTAATGTGAAATTTTTTGGTGTTTAATTTGAACTAGTTTTCTTGTCTACTTCTCGATTCAATCAGTTGAGGAGGATCTATGAATTTTGATGTTAATTGCAGCGTTGAAAACCATGGATAATAAAGTTACTTTGCATATTGGCAGAAAATGAAAAAAAATGATTTATCTCTTACTGAATGTCTTACCATTCCCACATCAGGAGTTGTTCTACTGAAATTCTTTTGTCAAGTACTAGTGGTCTTATTAGTTTTAAGTTTTTTTTTTTTGTTACATTTCTATTAGTTTTTCTTATTATTTTTCTTTAACCTAAATTTATGTGCTTTGTTGCAGACATTTACAAATTCCATTTAGGAGAAAGCAAAATGGTTACTCAACATGCTAAAAGGTACAGAACAACTTCAATCGAATTCCACTTCTTTATTTTTATTTACATAAAATTCAAAATTACATTTTGATTCTCTTTCATCCTATGATTAATTTGTTTATGTTTGTTTAAATGGTGTGTATTTTACATATTTGTATTAAGTTAGGGATATACTTCTTCTTTTTAGTTTAGTCACAAAGTTGAGTTAGACATTGATCTCTTGGAGTTAAATCAGTTTAATCTGCGATCAATTTTATCCTAGCATTAAACATTCTATACTGATATCGCAAAGACACATTAGCTTGTTTTTTTCTTTGATTTTTGGTTAATATTGATGCCGAGAAATCAGTTCCAAATTATGATGTTCCCGCAATTTAAACAGGTGAAAAATGACTATGAGATTATGAGAAAGTAACAATGTCACTTTAGGATCAGAGATATCCCTTAGATTTAAAGACTTACTCACGTTCTCCGTGTGAGCACTGTCGAATAGGCAATAGAGTATTATAACTAATGTGTGCATTTTTTTGGTTCATGTATCTTTATCCCACACTCCATTACGCAATATATATAGTGTTGCTGATCATTTTCTTTTGGTTGGTGTTTTATTTGGTAGACTACCTAATCTAATCATGACAAGACTATAAATGTGAAATATCTTATGGTCACCTGCTCTATGCTTCGTTCACATTTCAAAAATGCTACTCGCATTTGCTTGATTGCAATTTTAATATTATTTAATTTGGTCCATTTTAGGTGCACATATAGGCTAAGAAAAATAATCAAACAAAATTGAGCCCTACTGCAAGCTCTCAAAGCGTAGGTCGTTATGAAGCCATTTTTTTACTCATTCGACCTAACAATTATCTAATTCGCATAATTCTTATCTAATGTGTACATAGGTGTACACCTATCAATTAATTATATCTTGTGTTACTTAAATAGTTTTACACATGTTTGTTAATTAATGTGTATAGAGGTGTACACCCGTTGATATATGATGTGCACATAGTTGTACACCTATAGATGTTAACGTGCATATAATTGTACCCTTGTTGATTGTACAAGTCTAGTGTGATCTTCTTAGATGCAATAATAGATGCTTTTCTAGCTGTGGATCGTTGTAGAGTTGCCGATTTAGGTTGATACGGTTAATTTCTTGGCATTCAGGTTACCATCCTTTTATAAATGTATATATTGGTGCACCTGTAATGCAAGTGTACAAATTGGTGCACCTATAATACAAGTGTACTTATCAGTGCACCTTTGATAAGATGAGTGCAGGTGGATTTCACTGTCATTATCAACCTAGCACTACACCATTTTAAGGATTTAGCAACTCAGATTAGCAACTGCATATGTGCCGTTGCAAATTTTCTGTTGCTAATAGCCGTTGCTAATTTTTCGCAACGAAAAATAGATGTTGCGAATTTCGCAACTGCGAACGTTCTGTTGCTATTTGAAACTGCGGAGTACTTACGTGTGCGGTTAGATCGTGTGGGTGGTAACACCTAATTTGACACTTTGACTTAACTTGACTTAATGTGTGTGAGATATGTGTGTGAGGATCCTTCAACCCTAGTTCTAATCTTAACTTACCCTCTCTCTCTCTTTCAGTCTTTTACCTCTCTCGATCCCCTGCCGCTGCATCTTCTCTCTACCGCTTCTCTTCTTCATCAAAAAATACGAAGATTCATTAACCAGATCTACCAAAAATATCAAATCTTCTTACTCTCCTCATCAACACCAACTGAAAACGAAGATTCATCAATGGTTTATTGATTTTAGGTGTTGGTCATTTGGTTTGATATTGAGCTAGGGTTAACTCATGTTTCATTTAGAACTTGCACCTGAGTTCCGATGGTTTAATTTTGGTTATTTATTTTGATTTTTCTTTAAATCTGTATTTCATTTATAGCACGACTCTAGGTTTCAAATTATTTTTGTTTGATTTTCAGATTAGGGGTTTTTTCTCGGGGTTTCTTCATAATGGGTTTTGTGTTTTAGTGCTAATTTTCCGAGTTGAGGAGGCCTTCTATACGGTTGGTTCCATGTAGTTTGTCTGTCACACTTTCATGGTTTTTTTTTTCAAATTTTTTCATCTTCATTTCTACAAAATTCTTCGAATTTCAACCAATTTTCGTCAATTTTTTTTTTCATAATCCTCGATTTGATCCACAAAAAACACTAAGGGTTTGAGCTTCCATATATTTCATCTTCAATCAAGTTCTTTGAAGAAAATAAAATCCGCAAAAGAAAGAAAAAAAATGAACAGAGAAGTAGAGAGTTTTCAGACATTAGTTGGGAATGGATTTCATGTTATTGGTATTAATCTTCAGTTTCGTTACTTTTATTGAAGTCTGAGTCTTGTTTAATTATTTGATCCATGTGTGGGAATTCCTTGTTTAGAAGATGCACCACAGATGTTCGATAAAATGCTTGTAAATCTGCATCGAAGGTGTTTGATTAATTGCATTTTGATTTATCCTGTTTTATGGTCTTAATAGGGTGGATTTGCAAGAACTTACTAGGAGGATTTGGTTCAGTGAAATGGTTATGGATATACATGGCTTGGGACCCGGGAGAAAATGTTGTCTGTCTACGGATAAGATCTTTCGTCAAACAGCACCAACCATGTGAAAATGATTCAGGTCCTTTAAGTCTTAGTCAAACGCTGGCTGTTGCACTTATTACTTAATTACTGATTTTTTTTTAAGCATTGATTGCAAAACTTAGTTCCATGTATGATTCAAGGCATATTTATAGTTCATGGCTTTATATGTTTGCTTAGAGTATGTACGTAGTATCTGTAGTACTAATCTACCAAAGTTAGTGTGTATATGTCATGTTAGAGAAGCTTATATGTAATGTTATCTTCACGATGGAGAAGACCTTCTACATAGGTTTATTTTTCCTCAAATAGCTAAATTAAATAGCCCTTTTTCCCCAACGTGTTGCATTTTTTTGCTTTACCCGATTAATCCTTATGTCTCATGCATATCAGTTATTTCTTGACATTTAAGTATTGGGATTTTGGTATTGAGTCTTTTTTTTAGGATTCCCACTTGTATGTGATGATTGTCTTCCATTAATATCGAAACTAAACTTTTTGGTTCACCTTGCATCAGGATTTCAACTATGACTAGCAAGTTGTAACCATTTCCTTTAAATTATTTGCACGATATAGCTATGTCTGTACCGTCTGTTTGATGAAAGAAGAGCTGTGTGTACCTTAGAGATTTTGGACCTTTTGTCGACTTTGAAATACTAATCATTAATGGAGCAAGTGGTAGTAGTGTAGTAATTGTTTATTGCTTCTTATTTCATTCTTTGTTTTCCCCAGGAAAAGGTACAAGATTAGTGGACTTTGATGAAATCATCAACAATCAATTTTGTCAAAGAGATTAGTGCATGAAGTGGCGTTGTTGGTCGTTATTATGTTTGATAAAATTTGTCGATATAGCTAATTTCTGTAAAATAGATTATGGGGTTTTGAGAATTGGGAACTCTATTTGAAACATGAAATTTTTGGGTTAATCAACATGTTGATAACATACTTGATTAAAACACTTTGTGATTATTCTAGGTTTTGAACTTTGTTATGTTTGATAAAATTTGTTCATGTCACTTGTAGAATCCAAAAATTGACTTAATGTACGTTACTATTTTGGATGCTGAGTTTATAAAATTGTGGAGGGCTAGAACCTAGAGGTACTCAAAAAGACTTAATGATCGCTAGATAACTGCTCTTTTGAAAGTTACATGTCCCATGGTGGTAAGCATCTTCCCAGAGATAAGCATTTTGTTTAATTTAATTCATTTTCTATATGAAATAATACAATTGAATCTTAAAAATCGACATGGATATAATTGTTAATTATCTAAGTATGCCTGTGATCATTGGTAGACATTTACGTATGATGAGTCGTGTTTTTATAATTCATCGGTTTGAATTTGTTTGTTCACTTCATGTTCTTTGTTTCCTTAATCATGTCATTCTGATTTTGCAGACTGCAATGTTTAAAAGGTTGGGAGTACGAGGAAATGATATGCAACCCAAACCTAGAATCTTATGTTGCGCTGAAGCCATGTGATCTGCAAATAGCTAAACCTTGATGTCCTACGACATATTGCAGGTAAATTAGAATTTGATGCACTTATTCATGCAATGACTTCATTGCTCTATAAAGCTTTTTCGGTATGAAATTATAGATCTGAAACTGTATTTGATAGAACTCTTTTGTCTTTGGGTTCAACTTGTAGGATTTGATCGAAGTCATTGTGTACATGAAGTTTACCAGTCTTTGTACTTAATAATTACTGGCTTTTTGTTTCTTTTGTCAGATATATTTTTGTTCATTCCTTGTGAGGATGGAAAAACTTTCCATCTGAGTTTGAGTAATTAAAGATATAAAAGGAGAAGTCCTCGGGTGAAATGATGTTTAACTCTATGAAATATTTCCGAGTTCTCTATTTTGTGAAAGAATTTGAGGTTCAATAAACTATCTTGGTACTTGTGCAGATTTGTATATCTTCTAGTCTTTTTCCTCTGGCCTGTTTGATATGTTATTAATCTTCAAACATGTTATTGTGAGTGGAAAGCTTTTTGAAGCGAGTTCATTCAAAGTAGATGAAGTTCAAGGTTGGTACATGGCTTCTTCCTGGTCAAAGCATGTTATCTTCCTTGAGTAGTACACTAGTATTGATTTGTGCTATGAAGTGTTAATATGGGTGATTTTGGTATTTGCAGAAATGGCTCGTACTTAAGCAAACTGCTCGTAAGTCAACTAGACAAAAGGCACAATGAGGGAAGCACTAGCTACCAAGGCTTCACTAAGTCTACACCAACTGCTGGTGGAGTTAAGAAGCCACACATATACCGAATCTGGGAACTGTTGCTCTTGGTGTACTTCCTTATACCTTCCTTCTACCTTCATTATAGTTTATTCCTGTTCTGTGAAATCTGTAAGTACTAGAAGAGTGCTAAATTGCTGATCAGGAAACTTCCACTCCAGGGACTTGTTCGTGAAATTTCTCAGGACTTAAAGGTATGAAGATTTTGTATATCTAAAGCCAGTTCTTTTGAATGGTGACTTAGCGGTTAGTACGAGTCATTGTTCCTTTTCCTTGTTCTGCTACTATAAGTTATGTGGAATGCTTACTGGGGAAGGAGTATGAAACTATCATGAATTTATTATTCTAATGCTTGTATTTTCTCTTGTTTGAATATTTCAGGATAGTTTCTTGCTTCTCCACATGCTTGTGGTGTTCAGAAGTACTCCATTGTGCCATATCTTTCCAACTACAACCAAAAGTATGTATATGTAAGATTATAATTAATCCAACAAATTTTACTGAGAACATGTTCCACGTGAATAATTTCTCGCCTTCGTGTTCTACGTTTGTGCAGGAGTCACCAACACAGGAAAAAATGATTGTTCATTTTCTGGTTTTTCCAACAGCTTGACATGTTCAGTAGGTTAACTTACATAAATACTACTTTACCAATGTATTCTTGTCAACATTGTTTTTGGCCGAGTTTAAGTATCAACTATTTTAACCCCTTGAAGCTTATTACAACTTTTATTCTTCCTACATCTCATTTTCCAAGTATATTGTTGGGTCCTCTATGGTAGAATCCCAGGCTGGGAAGGTAGGGATGACCGTGGAGTCTGATCTCAAACTAGCTCAACTTCAGCATCAGCTTCCTGCAAATGAACCAGGCGCGCTTATGCAACTTGTTGAGGGCACTACGGGGGGAGATAATATATCTTTAAGCGTGAAGGTAAGTGTTTGATATTTAAGTTAATGTAGTACGTTTCTCCGAATCAGAGACTTTGTTTGAAGTTTGGAGTTGTATTAATGTCTGAAATGGTGATAGTTCAGTTCTTATAGTAACTGCACCATTGTCAACTCAAGTCACTGTCTAGTTAACAATATCATTGTATGTCAAGTCACAAAAATTTGGGACTTTGATGATCATCTCGATAAGTTAGTTGTGATAGTTGTATACATTTGTATCAAATGCTCGGTACTTTTTGTTAACTTCAATGAAGAATCTTTTTTCATAATATAATACAATTTTGTATCTTCTATTGTGATTCTCAACATTATAGTTTTGTATGTCCATTGAATGACATTGTAGTTTGTATATCTGTAGAAATGGGGAACTGGGTAATTGCAGGGGAGGATTGATTTCTACCAGGTCAATGAAGACTTGACCTTTTTTTTTAATGTTGCAAAGAAGTAGCAACATCGGTGATCTGTTGCTAAATAAGAACCAGAACCAATAAACTAGAACCAGAACCACCAGTATCTGGTTCCGGGTAGGGGTATTCCTGTAATTAGCAACAACAATATGGTGTTGCTAATAAAAAAATTAGCAACGTGCAAGCCCGTTATGAATTTCCGTTCTTGATCGTGATTAGCAATGAGCTTATCTCGTTGCTAAAAATTGCGACATCGTGTTTTAGCAACGCAAAAAAGTTGCGGACCCCGTTTAGCAACAACTATGGTAGGTTGCTAATACCTTAAAATGGTGTAGTGTAGAAAAAAGCCTATTTTTGGAACTGGGATGGTGGATTTCACTGCCATTCTCATCCTAGAAACAAGCTTGTTTTATTTTCCTGGCCAAATATGTTGTGTTGGCTGTGCAGGGTACCTAAGAAATCCAAGAAGTGAGACACTACTATGCCGAACACCTTAGATTGGTAGAATTTTTTCATATAGAGGTAGATTTTTTGGGAGTTTTTTCTACTATTTTTGTTTAATACCGTTGAGTAGTAATCAACGATTAAAGATGCTTAGATTATGGAAATCTCTATACTCTGTTCAAGTTGTAGTTATTTTGTTTGTGTCGAGTAATACTGTTTATTCCTTTATGGTAAAATGGATGTCACAATGTGCATATAATTGTACACATCTTTCTTCTTAATGTGTACATAATTGTACACATTGATTCTTAATGTGTACATAGTTATACACTCGTTCGTTAATGTGCACATAATTGTACACCTTTTGATCATTAAGATTTTGTGCATCCTAGGGCACTAAACACGTAGTTCCTTAGTAAGATTAAGAATGTGTATATAGTTGTACACTCGTTAAGTACAACCTTCGTTTAATGAAATACCATATTGATTCTTAATGCGTACATAATTATACACATGTAAATAGCTAATGTGTATATAGTTGTACACTTTTTGATTGTTAATATGAATGTTTGGTGTTGTGCATGTTTTACAGGGGTGTATTAGTGTATATATTGGTGCACCTGTGTAAATCTTATGAAAAATTACGTTTTTATTGTTTTACAACGGTGTACATATTGGTGCACCTGTGAGAAGTAACTCCCATGAAAAAATAGGTTTGTGTGCGGTTGTGAATGATTAGCTTTATGCATGTTTTGAAGTGGTGTACGTATTGGTGCACCTCTGTAATTCCCATGTAAAAGTAGGTTTGTGAGTGGTTATGAATGATCTTTTTCTGCATGTTTTGCAGGGGTGTACACATTCGTGCACCTGTATGATTACCATGAAAAGGTGTGTCCGAGTGTGAATATGAATGATCGATTTTATGCATGTTTTGCAGGGGTGTACACATTGGTGCACCAATGTATTTTCAATGAAAAAGTAGGTTTATTTGTGGCTATGAAGGATCGACTTTAGGAATGTTTCACAGGGATGAATATATTGATGCACCAATATACTTCTCATGAAAAAGTAGGTATGGGTGTGAGTATGATTGATCTATTGTGCATTTTAGTAATCTCGTTTTTGGTAAAGTGCAATGAATCACTATACTGGGATGTTTTGAAGGCATATTAAGTTTGTGTAGTATTGCCCACATGGATTGTGTCTCTAACCATAAACTGAGTAACTTTTTATTTTGATCGTTTTCTTGTTTTGTTTTCTTATGTGGATGTTAGTGAAAGGATAATTACTTTCTTTTCAATCTGCGATTTCTTATCTTCATTGGTTTGTCCTCGATGCAAGTTATCTGCTAAACTTACCTCTGCAAATCTGGACGTTATCCAACTAGAGATTGGCGTGGCTGGTATTTTTATCAGTCTGTGCAGATTAGGGTGGAAGTTTGGCTATCATGGACTCTGGATTTTTTGGATCTTTGTAGCGGTGTACATAATTATACACACCAATGTAAATTAAAAAAAATTAAAAATGAAAATTATATAGTCATATGGGTACTCTTTTTGTAGCTCTCAGAAAATGCTTTCCAAATATATAAAGTTTGTGAATTTTGGATGAGGGGTTCGAAAGATAAATCGTTTTGAATTTTTTTTTATATTATTTAAAACCGGTGACATCATCATGAGTCACTATGGACTAAACTGAAAATATTTGGACTAAATAGTAAATAATGAGGGTTATTAGTGTACTTTCCATATATTTGGACTAATTTGTACCTAGTTGACTAGGTCTGGACTAAAGCGTATTATTTTGAGCGGTTTTGGACTGAACCGTTTTTTTCCCAATATATAAGCGGTTAGTTTTGAAGATAGGTGAATAAAACTACGGCCATATATGTCCCAAGGACAACGGACGGCGGATGGGCCAAAACACCACTGTGCTGTAGATTAGTGATAGAATGGCACTAGCCGTAAAAAAAATAAAAATCTGAGGTTAATAAGAAGAACTATTAGGGTTTTACCTTAACTATCCAGTATCCACCCTAGTTAGCAATTCGGAATTCGGAAAACGTACGGAACGACAAACGTACGAGTATTATACGGTTTTGTAAAATTCAGATTCGGTCCAAGATTCGGTCAACGGAACGTGATTCGTCAGTAATTCGGAACGGCATACGTACGTGTATAATTCGATTTATAAATGTGAGTTCGGCTCTGAAAATTCGGTATCTATATATACTAAATAATTTATATTTATAAGGTCATAGACCAATTTTTATGCATATGTGTGAGTTATTTAAAGAAAAAATAAAATTAATATGATGATATTAATAATATATACAACATTAGTCATCCAAGAGGACGTGGTATAGTGGTTTAGATGCTTGGTTAGTGAGTTTGAGATCTCTCTCACCTTCACCTTCAAATTTTTTCAGTCATTTTTATTTCATAAAAATTACAACAACGTCTAATATTGGGTCGTGTATGCTTGGAGGCGTTAAACCCCAAAAAATGGGGCCTTTAAAAACGTAAAAGCTAAAGAATTTATGGCGAATTAAGCGGGCGTATGATTCGGGATTCGGGATACGTAAAATTCGTGAACGATTCGCGAATAATCCGGGAATGCCACATAGTACGCGACTTGGGTTCGGAGTTGCAAACGTACGCGAATAAAACGGTATAATTCGTGATACGGAAAAATTCGTGAATGATTCGCGAACTTACTAACTAGGGTATCCACTAAGACACAGCCAAACGAATGTTTGCTTTAGCCCGTATTTGATTGCTTAACAAAGTCATGCTAGTCACCACGTGTAATGGTGGAACAATCTAATGGTTTCTCTTAGCCTTATACCCAGTACTTTTTTTTTGTGATTAACACTTGAGTTATTTTTAGTTTTTGATATAAAAGCATTGAAAAGGTGGACAGTACACCACGCGTCTATCGTACATAAGTCCACCTTACGGTCCTTACCCACCAAGGTCGGGTTTGGTAATAACTATACGTGTAACTTTGACATAAATGTTCCTATGATGAATCCATGGGACTTTTCCGGTTGAGTTAATATCCGTCAGATTATACATTTTAGTTTTCTATTGGTAGGGCTAATGTCATAAAGATGATGATTGTTTTCAAAGTAAATTTGTGTTTTCATACATACATGATACACCCATGTGTACGGTAAAACCCCTAAAATTTAATGCGCAATAAATTAATATTTTTTGCGGGTCCCGAGTCAGGATTAACGTGCTAAACTAATAATTTTCTAAATTTATACAATAATAACTTTTTAAAACTTTCTATAGGTCCCTTCGAATATAAAAATTAATAACTCTCCAATTTATAAAGACTTGGTTTTACATTTATGCTAATTTGGTAAAAAAATGATTAATTGTGACTTGGTTTTTCTTAAAATTGATGTCACATTGAATTTCATCTTGGATTTTTCTTCACATTAGAAGAATTTTTGGTGTTGTCGCTTCCTAATGCAATACTACATTTTTATCTTCGACTGCCACATCATTACTTTTGTCTTTTCCCATGACACTCTCAATTATTTCTTCGTCAGTCAACAAATTTGATATAATATATATCCTTTTGAGGGAAGCTTAAAAGAAAATCAACATCCGCTCCACTGTGATAATCCAATCCATTGATTATATCTTACAATTCTCTAGTTCCTTTACTATCTGACGATTCACTTGGATTCTTTGATATGGTGTCATCCATTAGACGAATCTAACAATAACGAAAACAATTTGCAATGGAATAAGGTGTATTAGTTCATTTTGTTGAATTTTTTTTTTCGGATTAAATAATATTTTGTTATGCTAATTAATATATAATTTAATAATTATTAATTTATGTGATTATTTAATATTGCGAATGTAGATGGGGAAAAACGATTTGCTGTTTTTTTAAGAAAGTGAAGAGACGACCGATCGGACGAGACTCCTCAACCGAGCAAACTGCCTAACCTCTCACAGATGCACTGCACGGGAGTGCTTTGAGTTCGATAGATCAATCTGTAGGACTCCTGCCTAAACCAAGTCAATGGCCGTTCTAGAGTCAATTCGGTCACAAAGAGGAAGATGGGTTGACCTGTAGGAGGGAAGCTGAGAAATGTGGGATCAATGATGATCAAGGATTGTGGATGTATTGAAGGTTTCTGCGAATATATGAACTATAGAGTTCTGCAAATAAGTTTTTATAGAAAGAATTGTTGTGTAGATGAATGTTATCTTTAGTTATCGATTCAGAACTTATTTATATTGTCAGAATAACAAACACCTTGATCCCATTAAGTGTGACGGTTTCTTGAGTGAAATAGTGGGAAAGTGAGAGATCGTGGTAAAATCAGTTCCATGTCATTCGGAGACTTGGTTGATCGTCCATCCACTACTTTTCTAAATCCTTCAACCGCTTGCACGACTTACTCATGTTTCTCATCGTGGATGAACACACGTGCTGTAGGCCTCCAGACCAAAACCCTAACCGATATCCCCCATGTGACGCGATTAATGTCTCATGAACGTGGAGTCTGCGAAGCAGACGTGTATTTGATTAGTCACTCGTTGACTTATTAGACAACGAGTCTAAGTTTTGTTGAATTGAGCATGAGTGACGAATGCTCAGTGATTCATGATTGAGATGTACAGTTCTTATGTTGATATTGCTCGTCTGAGCAAATATTGTAAATTCGAGCAACTGAGCAAGTATTTCTCAATTCGACGAATTACTAAATATTGATATTGATAGTTGGATCAATATTCGAGAAACTGAGCAAGTATTGCTCGATTCGACGAATTACTGAATATCGATATTGATAGTTGGATCAATATTCGAGCAACTGAGCAAGTATTGCTCGATTTGACGAATTACTGAATATTGATAAATTACTGAATATTCATAGATTACTGAATATTGATAGATTGATCAATATTCGAGCAACTGAGAAAGTATTACTCAATTCGATGAATTATCGGTAACGTGACCCAATAAAATATTAATTAAAATATTGGTATTCTACCAAATATTATATAATTAATTTGGATGTCAATTAAGGGATCAACATAAAATTATTAGTGTTTGAAATTGCACTGAATGATGATTTGTGGAGCGTTTGTTCGAAACCCTAATTTTGATCAATTGTTCGGCAATTGATGAATCGTTGAAAATTGGTCACTGAGGGAAGGAGAGACCGACCACATGGGATGATGGACGACTATGTGGTTCCCCAGTGCTCGAGTGAACGTGCACCAGGGTCTTTAGTTGACCGGTTGGTGAAAGAATGATCAAACACTGGTGTTGATCATTTATTAGAATAATGCTCGTGCAAGTGTTAGGTGATAAAACCTAATTATGGAGAAGTGAGGGACCAACCAAGAGGGAAGTTATGAAATCAGATCCAAAAGGTGTGCATACATGTGCACCTACGTGCTCTTGGAAGTTCGCGAAGTCATATCAGAAGGGTATGCATACTGATGGTAAACAATTGGTTGTTTTCTTGGGAAATTTTCCATAAGATCAATTTTAAAGAAAATAGTTTGTGAACAAGAAATTGTTTTAACTGAGTTTGCTAAAGATCTATGAATATCCATTGCTTGAATATATTTCAAGATTTTAAACAAGACAAGCTTGAACTTGAAATTCTTCTTAGAAGTGTGTATGAGAAATATAGCAAAAGAGAATTGTAGCCATGTCAAGGTATCACAACGAGTATGCTTAAGCTTAGGCACTTCATGTAATTTTGCCTTTGAACTTAAGCTTCCGAACTAGGTTAGGTCAACCGTGTATTCATACTGAGTATGGGTACCTTTGGCAGTTGTGAAATCAGATCCAAAAAGGTGTGCATACCTGTATGCGTACGTCCTCTTGGAAATTCGCAAAGTCATACCATATTGTCAGGAAGTTCCAAACTCAAATCAAAAGGGTATGCATACTGATGGTAAACAATTGGTTGTTTGCTTGGGAAATTTTTCAAAAGATCAATTTTAAAGAAAATAGTTTGTGAACAATACATTGTCTTAACTGAGTTTGCTAAAGATTTATGAATATCCATTGATCAACCTGTACGTGTGTGTATGCGCTCATAGAAGTTCGGTATGGGTACCGTTGACGATTGTGAAATCAGATCCAAAAGGTGTGCATATATACTTGTGTGCCTATGTGCTCTTGGAAGTTCACGAATTCATATTATAAGTGTATGCATACCGGGTATCCGTATTGTCAGGATGTCCCGAACTCATATCAAAATTATATGCATACCAGAGGTCAATATCTAGCAGTATTGAGGAACTTTAAATCTATCAATGAACCACAAAATATGTTTTATTCCTATCTGGTTTATCAGAATGTATATATCATAGGTCAATATCTATTAGTGTGAACCAAAATATGCCTCGTATGAACTTTAATTAGTTGGAATATTTATACTGGAACTCTAAAGATCAATCAAGGAATTATATCTAGAGTTATATCTCTTTATCTCACAGTCGGAAAGTTTACATAGAAAAATTCGTGAACCTGATTTGCGTGTGAGAATACTTAGGTGATTCCAAAAATCAATTTCCAAGTATCAATCAAGTCGTATCCAATAAACAAGGATGGATGTATCTCCTTTAATTGATTAGCATACAACCCATGACATTTCCGTTATGGTACGTCTACCGTTATGTATACCTTAAGACATAACCGAGTTCCGGAGTTCACAGAAATTTTTTGGTATGCGTACTAGTATGATACCATTAAAACATAACCAAGTTCCGGAGTTCACATAACTTTTTGTGGTATGCGTACCGGTATGTATACCAAATCGGTTCCGGGACTTACAGTTCTTTTCTAGTATGCATACGGTTATGCGTACTAATCCGGGTTCACGAGTTCACCGACTTTTTAAGGTGTCATTCATCGGTGTCATTAGATTTTACTTGGAACAACCTAATATTCACCACTAGATTCAGCTATCAAATAAAATGGAGAGGTAAAATATCAGAATTTATGGTTCCTCGGTGAAATTAGCTATCCAGTATACAAACTCAGGCTACCAGGTTGCTAGAGATAAAATCTATTATGTGCTCAGAGATACATAATTCTCGATGCAATTTTACGAACTTAACCGTCGTCAAAAAAATCCACCATCAACAATATGCATACCTCTTATTAGTTCACGAATTCAGGCTCAAGGTGTATGTGTATCCCTGCCAACTCGTGAATGTCAGATCCAAGAGTATGCGTACCTTCCCTATTCCCGGTTGTGACTGGTTACACCTTTCTTCCCAAAGGTAGCTAGTGAATGATTACAACTAACTTCCCAATTCAACTTTTGACTGGTTCTACCTTGGATTCCAAGTAACTTGTGACCGATTACAACTTGCATTCTAATGTAGCTTGTGATCGGTTACACCTTGATTTCCAAAGTAACTTGTAACCGGTTACAACTAGCTACATAACATAGGCTATGACCGGTTATACCACAACTCTCAACAAAAGTTAAGAAAGTGGCTCCGAGCTCGAAACCTGGATGGGAGTGTACTACCATAAGTCGGAAACTTCATAAGAACGATGAATCCGACCATTTACAGGTAAGATTCAATCAAAATATTCTCCGAAATCTTAAGCAAACCATTTTCTAGCGACTTCGAGAAAGTGGCCCAGAGCTCAAAACCTGGCCGGGAATGGACTACTATAAGTCGCAAACTACGTAAGAACGATGATTCCGACCATTTATTTGTAAGATTCCATCGGAATAATCTTCAAAACCTTAAACAAACCCTTTTCTGGCGTCTTCGAGAATGAAAGCGTCTCCGAGCTCGAAACCTGGACGGGAGTGTCCTACTATAGTTAGACCTGAGTTTCTCATTCGGATGAACTGGAAACGAAATATATCAGAATTGAACATCATAGGTTCAAAGAATACTAGAGTTAGACCTGATTTTCTCGTTCGGATGAACTGGAAACGAAATATATCAGAATTGAACATCACAGGTTCAAATAATACTAGAGTTAGACCTAAGTTTCTCGTTCGGATGAACTGGAGACGAAATATATCAGAATTGAAGAACATCACAGGTTCAAAGATTACTAGAGTTAGACCTGAGTTTATCGTTCGGATGAACTAAAGACGAAATATATCAGAATTGAACATCACATGTTAAAAGAATACTAGAGTTTCTCGTTCGGATGAACTGGAGACGAAATATATTTAAAATTGAACATCGCAGGTTCAAAGATTACTAGAGTGAGACCTCAGTTTCTCGTTCGGATGAACTGGAAACGAAATATATCAGAATTGAACATCACATGTTCAAATATTACTAGAGTTAGACATGAGTTTCTCGTTCGGATGAACTGGAAACGAAATATATCAGAAATGAACATCATAGGTTCAAAGATTACTAGAGTGAGACCTGAGTTTCTCGTTCGGATGAACTGAAAACGAAATATATCAGAATTAAATATCACACGTTCAAATATTACTAGAGTTAGACCTGAGTTTATCGTTCGGATGAACTAAGGACAAAATATATCAGAATTGAACATCACAAGTTCAAATATTACTAGAGTTAGACCGAAGTTTCTCGTTCGGATGAATTGGAGACGAAATATATCATAATTGAACATCACAGGTTCAAAGATTACTAGAATTAGACCTGAGTTTCTCGTTCGGATGAACTGAGGACGAAATATATCAGAATTGAACATCACATGTTCAAATATTACTAAAGTTAGACCTGAGTTTCTCGTTCGGATGAACCGAAAACGAAATATATCAGAATTGATAATGACCATATTACCCTTACTAGAAATTTGTGCAAAAAGTATTATGGAGACTATGAAAATGACCAAACTACCTTACCGAAAATAAGTAAAGTAAATATTACAGACTGTGAAAATGACCATACGACCCTTACTATAAATAAAGGTAATAAATATTATGGAGATTGTGAAAATTACCAAAATAACATTATCTAAAATTAGTAAAGTAAATATTACGGACAATGAAAATGACCATATTACCGTTGATGGAAATTAGTGCAAATAACATTATGAAGACTGTGAAAATGACCAGACTACCCTTATGGGAAATAAGTACAGTAAATATTATAGACTGTGAAAATGACTATTTTACCCTTACTGGAAATAAGGGTAATAAATATTACGGAGACTGTTAAAAATGACCAAACTATCGTTATCGGAAATAGGTAGAGTAAAATATTATAGAATGTGTAAATGACCATATTACCCTTATTGGAAATAAGTGCAATAAATATTATGGAGACTGTAAAAAAGACCAAACTACCCTTATCGGAAATTAGTAAAGTAAATATTACAGTCTGTGAAAATGACCATCTTACCCTTACTGGAAATAGGTGCATAAATGTTATGGTGACTATGAGAATGACCAGACTACCCTTATCCAAAATAATTAAAGTAAATATTACATATTGTGAAAATGACCATATTACCCTTACTGAAAATAAGTGCAATAAACATTACGGAAACTGTGAAAATGACCAGACTACCCTTACAAGAAATAAGTAAAGTAAATATTACATACTTTGAAAAAGAGTATCATACTTAATGATTTGTCACCCATTTTATAATATTTTTTTATAACAAACATCCAATATTTTATAAGCAAGAAACAGACCCGTGCATCGCACGGGTGAGAAACTAGTCTGACCAATAGGAAACTAACTAAAACATAATAGACGGACATTAAATAAAAAAAATGCAATCCGTATGATATTAATATGAATAATAGGAAACCGTATAATCGATGGACATTAACTCAAAAGGAAATCAATCCGTATGATATTAATCTATCCAATAAGAAACTAAAAGGTATAATCCACGGACATTAACTCAAAAGGAAAGCTCGTACGAATTTCCACTTTATCAACAACCACAAATTGGTTTTGAAATTAGGAACTATTCGCGACAAAGTTCACTTGTTTTGAATTAAAGGTTCTTTTTTCGCGGCAAAAGTTCCACTGCTTGGGAAGAAGCTAAACTAATAGCCACGTGTTTCCTTATCCTTCACGTGTTTGCTCATCTTTTTTCGGTCCAATAAAAGACTTGGTAGTTGTTTGGTTGACTGCTTATTCTTCACATGTAGGCTTGAAAAAATTGTTTACTTTTTTTTGAAGAGAAAAAATTGTTTACTGAATTGGTGCGAAATGGTACAAAGTATCAACTAACAATTTTTTAATCGGATGATAATCTTGATATCTTTGTATTTTAGAAAGTTTACCATTCATTTTACAGAACCATCGACAAGTGCGGTACAAATTATTTGTTAGTTTGGGTTATACCAACTAAATACTTTTTGAATTGCTTCCCTATCGTGCCTCAAAGCAAATAGCGACTCAAGCATTTTTATAGTTGGTGTGGATAATTTGAAAAAGTGATGTACCAACCAGACACTATTATTGGTCGCTACGAAATAGAAGAAATAAATTTATAACAAGCAAACTATCTGGTAATTGGAAACTTGGTTGTTTGAAGGTTAAAGCGACCAAAATTTTGGGCGCTTGCTAAGATTTTGGTCGCTCAAGCCGTGTTTTCTTGTAGTGATTCTTTACATATGTGTTTTAAAATGCTTTTCACTATAGAATTTACGAAAGTTTGAAAAAATTCGTGTCGGTAAATTATAGCCACTAAAATTTCGTAGTCAACAATTAGCTAGGTATACTTGTCCCTTTATTAAATTGCAGAATTTCCATCAAATGCCAAGAAGTAGGCAGGGTTTTAACAAGTCTATATGGTATTAGACTACTAGTTTCTAAAAGTTAATCATTGAATGCTTAAAAAGATCGGTAAAGTACGAATTGCATGGTGAGTTAGGGTAGAGTCAATCAACCCATTATCAGATTTGATCTAAAATTTCACTACTTATAAGATGAAATAATTATTACTTCCAAATCATGCACCCACCACCACTGCATGATGATGCATATATAGTTTTTTTTATTTATTTCATTTTAAGTTTTAACAAAGAAGTGAAGAACTAAAGAAGAGAACTTGGTTCATGAATTGAAGATTCAAGTTAGTCCAATAATTGGGGGAGGCAACGAATAATATGGCGCATCACTTTTTTCTTTCATTTCCCTTCTTTTAGAAAAAAAAATCATGATCACACTATTTTCTTTTTCCTTTCTCTTCTTTATGTTCACCCTTTAAAAACAAAAGAAGGCGTATTGTTGTAGTAGCCAAATATTCTCTAACTCTGCTTCAATTTGGCAAAAGCAAAACATGTCGGGAAAAGTCGATTCTTCTGTTGGACGTTTTTTCTATGCCAATGATATTCCTTTAATGTGTCTAACTCATCTCAGTACCACGAGGCATTCAATGCAGTTACAAATTTCGATCAATCCTATAGAGTTCCATCAGGTTATAAGTTGTCGAATCCTATATTAACTTCAGGAAAACAAAGGATTGAAAAAGATGTGGTTTCCGTCCAATGACATTACTGGAGAGAATATGGTTGTACACTCATGTATGATGGTTGGAAAAGCCAAAAAAACCGTACGATTATAAACTTTCTAGTTTACAGTGGTAGTGGAATTACGTTTTTGAAAAGTGTCGACATAGAACATAATCGGTTGACAACAGAGTATTTAATTACTTTGTTCAAGCCCGTTATAGATGATATCGATCCGAGAAATATTGTTCAATTAGTAACAGATTAAGGATCCCAATTCAAAGCTGCAGGTAACTAAGAATAACTTTATATATATATATATATATTAGGAATATATTAATCATTAAATTCTTTCTATTTTTGTTTGAATAGGTAAGAGATTGGCATCAGAATATGGCACATTTTTATGGGTTCCTTGTGTTGATCACGTATTGGACTTGATGTTGGAGGATATGGAAAAATTCCCCTTTGTTAAAGAAGTGATCGGAGAAGCAAGACAAATTAGCAAATTTATTTACAAGCATGGTTGGGTTCTTGCTAGATTTCAACAACATTCTGTAGGACGAAATCTATTGCGCCCTGGCTTAACAAGGTTTTCAATAGGGGTGGGACTTGGGTTGGGTTAACCCACCCAACCCGTGCCCAACCTGAAAGTTGGGCGGACATGGGCAACATATTTCAAAACTTTGGGCAAGCTTGGGCATAAATTTTACAAACCCGAGTTAAATTTGGGCAAGCATGGGCACAAATATTTTAAACCCAAGCAACCCTCCCAACCCGAAAACCATGATATAATTATATAAAACTATTTTTATAATTGGTATTATTATCTATTTAGAGTAATTTTAGATATTATCTTCAAATCTAATAAGGAAAATATAAATTATATCCATCTCATTAATCATTCAATATGAAAAAAAATTATATTATTGTAAATAATCTTCAGTTATTTGGAAATTTAAGATAAATGGAGCAATTGAATCTTATTATTACTAAAAAAAATTATTGTCATATTAACAAAATCGTATATCTAGCGAAACTTGGGCCAACCCGAGGAACCCGGGGAACCCGAGGAACATAACTTGGGAGGACTTGGGAAGTACCTCCATGGGTTCGATGGGCAATCTGGGCACAAGATTCCTAGCTCGGGTCTGCCTCGGCCAAGCCTTCTAACCCGCCCAACCAACCCAAGTCCCACCCCTAGTTTTCAACGAATTTTATTGTAATCAAAAGCATTATTGATCAACGTAATGCTACCGAGAGCCTATTTCTGGACAAGGAATTTCTAAAATCGGATGAGGAAAAAACTAAACAAGTTAGACAAGTGAAGAATATTATTTCAAATGAGCTGTTCTGGACGAAGTGTCAAAATGCATGCGTAATGGTTGGTCCTTCATTGAAAATGATTAGTTTCTTGGACTCAGACAAACCCACCATGGTCTATTTGTTCCATGTACTTGATACATGTGTGGAAACTATACAAATGGGTTCGGGATCAAATCGAAATGCTTATATCGTGGGTGTATTAATGAAACACCGCTTTTACCTCAAGAAGAATAGTGGTTAAATATGTTGGAAGAGGAGGCCATTAATAATCCAGAGCATGTCCCTCTACCATACATCTGGCATTATCCTGAAGTTCAAACCCATATGAAAGGTTACCGGTGAGTGACTTTGTTTATGACTTTGGTAATCTTTCATTTGGAGACAATACACAAGGTTATGAGAATGTGAATCCAACATATGATTCTCATTACACTTCTGATCGCTTTGACCATGATGTTCAACATATGAACGAAAGATATAATTCTAATATTGATAATAATAATGGAGTAGGTAACAATAATGATGATACATGAAGGAGGTTATGATAACGATAATGATGGTTATTATGATGATGATACTTATGCAAACGAAGACAGCCAGTACCCCGACAACGATGACTATGATGTGGAAAGGAACCGTCGAGAAAATAAAGAATACTTAAATAAATTAAAAAAAGGTGGTGGTTGTAGTTGGTTCGTGTAGCTTTTTAAATAATGAATACTAGTTTAACAATCCTATGTTTTTTAAATTTGAAGTTTTTAATCCTATAGTTACTTTCCTTGTATCATATGAACAAAATTAATTCGAAGTTTTCAGCTTTCAATCCAGAGAAAAAAAAAATCAATCGAAATGGTAAGAAAGTTATTTACATGGTTAAAACGTGCGTGATAACGGGAAAATAGTTCTAAAAAACGCACGTTAAAATGTTATTCAGAAGAAAAAAACATTCAAACTAATTTTAGAAAAACGGTTATAACGTGTATGAAAACTGAAAAACGGTACTAAAAAACTGCCTTTTTTTCCTATTTATCGGCATTATAAAGGCACGGGATTCGGGACCCTCACGGCCACGGTATATGGGTGTGACCGTTTTAACAGTCGTTTTTTCGGTAAAAACGAGCGTTTTTAAAACCTTGCTTAAACATACCCAAGCGAGAGCACCACAACATGAAGGTAGATTTAATTACAGGAAAGTTCTTTCCAAGTTTTGGCCCTTCCTCCAAAATTTATCTTTTTTTTTTGTTTTTTTTTTTGGAAAGGCAAGAAACCCAAAATTTCCTTATTTTTTTCTTCAAAATTAATCCTGGGCCATACCATAAAGTTTTATTATTTTGAATACGGAAAAACCCATTTGATTTTAGCATTTGCAAGGAATAATTCCAAAGGAAACACTAGGGATGTGTTTGATTACAGAAAAAAGAAACAATTTCATCGTAAGTGGTTCGATGGAATCAGTTTTCCGGGAAGGCAAGGAAAGACTTTCTATGAAATTCCACGAAATTGAGTTTAAAACATACTTTAAGTCACGTTTTTTTTTTGGCAATTCAATTGAAATTGATTTTTGATCAACACAAAATTGGTTAAAAAGACCAAAATGAACAATTCCTGGATGAAAAAGACATTTAGATTTTGATACTGTTTAAATGGACAAAAATATAAAAATAGCCAAGATGTAAACAGTTTCATCCTACCCATTTTTAAAAACTTTTTCTTATTTTTAATTTACATTAGGATGCATCAAGTTTGATCATTGCTATTTTTTAAGTTTAAGTCAGGATGAATCCAGTTTCATCCATCCTATTTTTTTGGTGTCCAATCCATTTCACCAATACTAATTTTTACTTGTCCATTTAAACCATGTTTTAAAATTATTTGGACAAATAACCCATTTTCCGTTTGATCAAATGGTGGAAAACATGTTTTCCCATAGAAAAATTGCTAATTCCATGGAATTAACTTCATGGAATTCAATGGAAAAGAAAGTAATTGCACCGTTCCAACTGCATCTAACATGTTGCACCACACTACCCCGTGCATGAAACATCAAGATCGTAGGTAGTGGATTATGACTTCCAGCCCACAACATCCAATATACATAAGGTGGAACAGGAACATTTTTAGGCCAAATATCTTAAAGTACTTGAAGGTTGTTGCTTTAAGCTTTCTCCACATCTGAATTCTCAATGCTTGTCACCTCTTTGCAGCTCAGATCAAAACTCGAGAGTAAACAAAGCAAATCAATATACTAGGACACCATTTTAGTGACACATAATTAATACAAGTATGATATGAATTTTTCAGAAGCAGACACACAATACGTTTTAGTGACACTAGTGGTTCAAATGTGAAGGTTAAAGCCAAAAAAAAAAAAAAACATTCGTCGCTCAAAAGCATTTACAATACGTTTTTCTATCTAGCGTTTGAAATTTGATGAAAACATTAAACATATGCATTACATGCATCTTAATACATTAAGACAAACAACCAAGCAAAGGAAATATTACCAGGTTTGTTAGATTACTAAATAATACAATGTGAAAATTTCTGAGGAACCCAAGTTTGATCCCTCTCTCTTTCACAAACCCATCATTAAGATGACAAATATGCGTAGTCTAAATCATAAGTTCTATGATTAAGAGTTCTAGATTGAATTAATATATTTAGATTTTTAGTAGGACTAAATTAACCTTAACTAATTAAGGATGATTAACAAAAAAAAATATTTATATTAAATGATGCTACTTGAATCACGCACGTATATATCTTATGGATCAAAACCATTAATTTGTTTCCCTTAATTCATACGGATATGGTTATTATTATTTCATTAATGTTTTGTCATATTATCCGGTCAATGACTCAATTACCGGTTTTCTATTGCCTAAAATATTTTACCTTTCTAATCAATTTGCATCCGTTTTTTTAAGCCACGGCTAGATATCGTTCTCTTTTTCTTCCTCTTCCTCTTTTTCTTTTCCAATACCAGCAGTATTTTTGATTAGTTTGGGATAATATTATTTTCTTTTGTGAGTGTTTTCTAACCGTAATATTAGGATTAATCTTCACCAGATTTTTTTTTATGTATATAGTCGATGTGTACTACTAGTCTACTACCACCATTAAATACCTACATCTCCATCACACACCATTACCCATATAAGAAATTCGATCCTTAGTGGATTCATATTGTTGTTGTTTCACTGTTTTTTTAGCTCTAAGGTTTGTTAATGGGCTAGTTGTACTTGTATCCATGATTTTACTAATCGATGAGGAATACTCATGATTTGTTTTGGAAGTTTGATACTAGTTTCTGCTTTGTATCACAATCTAATCTAAAATGATTATGGCGTCAGTATTTTTGCTTACAATGTCGGAAAAATAGGTCAGGAAATTGTAATTATCACTAAATTTGATAAGTAGAATTTTCAATAAGCATGAGATAATTTCGATTGTTAAAAAAATAATTGATTCGACAGGTGAAAGTTGTGATTATCATTGCATTGTGAAAATTTAAAATTTAAAATTCTTAATATATTGTGAAAATTAGAATTTTCAGTAAGCGGTGATAATAACATTTTCACTAAACACTACCGAGCTAAAAAGTAGAATTTTAATTTTCACAACCACACCTAATTAAGCTTAAGTTTTTGTTTATACCATGAGTAAAATTGCCACATATTACTGTATAAATGGAGATGCCCTGATAGAAAAAAAAGGGGCAGCGAAAAGTGAGAGAGAAAGAGACTGTAATTCTTTTATCAATAAAACATCACTCACCAAGGGGATTCACCCGTGGATGTAGGCAAACCATGTCGAACCACGTAAAACCTGTGCGTCTTTTCTTTATGCTTGTTGTGTGTTTTAACCCTGTTTTCCTCATTACTACCAAAATCATTGTGTTTAGCGCTTGGAAATATTTCTGGGCGCAAATAGTTTTCACTGAAAAGAAGAGTTTTCACAAAACCTAATTAGTGTGAAAACGAAAACTTTCACCAAATAGTACCTTGTGAAAACTAGAATTTTCCTAAATATCCATGGGTGATAATTGGTTTTATTTGGTCGGTTGCAATGAAAAATAATTATGGTGAAAAACAAATAAACGTGATAAAAAGAAAAAAATAAATTATTTAGGGAAGGTTTTTGAGGAGAGAGAATGTCATTTAGGGAGATATTTTAGGAGAAAATTATGGTGGGAAGTGAAATGAATTATTAATGGAGTTATTTTAGGGATCATAATTTGTTACAAACGTTTTTTTTTTTAATTTAAAATAAATTTGATTTTCTTAGTTAAAGGTTATTTATGTAAACTCCTCCTACTAATAAATAAATATGGGTTCTTCATATATGAAATTTTAATGGTGGGTTTTATATATAAAAAAAAAGGAGAAATGGGCTACAAAAAAAAATTCTGGATAAAACAATATGTTTGTAGACTCAATTAATATAAAAGCTCCGCATAACGCTCCTTCCTTCCCATTCCACCATTTTAATGGTTGCTTGTGCGCTATAAATTGTACTTAGAGAAGAAACGTTATGATCATCCTTTTCCTTGAAGGTTATGAGAATCACTCTTGGTTTGATACATGCTTTGGTCATTATCTTTATATCCTTGAATTCATGAGGTTTTAGCTTCGCAACTATGGAGTGACCATTAAAATCTTTCGAATCCCGGTGGTTTTGTTGGACAAACCACACCGTACAATCCCATTCCTTTTTTTTGTCTCTTAAATTGAATACAAGCTTAAAGGGGTAATTATCCTTCCTCGACTTAGTCTTGTATACCCTAGTAGTCTTCTTTTCATATACATAACCCTTTCTCTTATGGATATTCTTCGCATATTTACCACTTCTCTCGCAAACGATCTCAAAACGAATTTTTGAACCTTGGGTATTCCTCACTAACACACACTTGTTCTTAAGACCCGTATCTTTTGCCCAAGAAATTGCTTCTGCTGGAGATTTAATTCCCTACATTAGGACAACAATAGAAGATTATAAGGTTCATTACAAGCAATCCCCACATAGCGTTCTAAAAACTAGGTGAAATGTATTCTTTGGTAACATACCGGAGGCATCTAATAGTATTCGGATGTATCCGGACCAAGCGGTTTAGAATTTGTTGGATCAATGTGTTTCACAATCTAAGGAATAAATGAAAACAAAATTGAATTAGTTCAAAGAAAATAAAAATATTACCATGCCGGGTACCGTTTCCGGCGTGCTCGGCATTAGTTCCGACATTGAATGTTCTTGAACACAAAGTCCGAAAGAGTCCATACCGGAATTCTCGCTAAACAAGGTACAAGCCGGTAACGGGAGCCGGCATTCTCGACATGTGATTTTTCCAGCCGGAACCAAGCCCCGATATTAAGGTAATTTTAAAAGCAAGCCGGGAACATCTACCGGCGTTCCAGATATTTTATGTACTACGCCGGTATTGGAGTTCAAAAATCTTAAACTCCTGGATGCTTTTATGTAAGTACCGGCATCGTCAGGTAGGAGTGAACCATGTCGGTTGTAATATTCTATGGAATATTCAGTGTTAGGTAAAAATCATAACTGAATACTGGCATGCATAGTTGGTTTCAATACCACGCCGGGAAGGATTTTAAAATGGGGGATATATTGTACCGGCATGGAAAAGAGTATAAATACCACACCGGGACAGTTTTTAAAATGGGGTATATATTGTACCGGAATTGAATGGACTATAAATACCACGCCGGGAAACTTTTTAAAATGGGGGATATAGTGTACCAGCATGCGTATTGTATGAATACCACGCCGGCAGAACTAGTTCCGGCATAGTATTCATACAACGACAATGCCGATACTAAGGTTTTACAGGGAAAAAAATGGCGGTTTCTAAAAGAAAAATCAAAATTTTGACCTCCTTGAAGCATTACCTGTGTGTTGGGGTTGCTTGTATGCCGAACATGTTTAGTTCTTGGGTTGGTTCTTCACAAAACAATTCATGCTCACGAAAATCATGATCCAAGGGTGTTGGTTCATCATATAACTCTAATTGTGAGTTGTTATCATACACCGAAGATTGAAGATATGATTGTTGTTGTAATTGAGCTAAAGATTCAGCTGCTGCAATTCTCTCATCACAATCATCTTCCATTTTCAAAAACAAAATTCCACTCAATTTTTTTTTCCTCTCCTTCTACTCCTCACTCACACAAATTAAAATAAAAACACACACTAATCTATCCCCGAAATACTTAAGAATTTACTAATTATTATTAACTACTAAACATGATTAGTGAGGGCTAGATTAGGAATTAAAAAAAATAATTACATAGGGGGTAACCCAGAATTTCTATTGGGACACTGTTTTTGTCCTGTAGCTATATCCCCCAATTGCGCGTTCTTTTAAAGGTGGGTTTTATATATAAAAAAAAATGAGAAATGGGCTACAAAAAAAAATCCCGATAAAAAAATGAGAAATGGTCTTGAAAAATCACTGCTACAGTCCAGTTGATCGTAACTGATGCGGTCCAGTTTTGATCACAATTGCAGAAATCTAGATAATCGCAGTTATGCAGTCTAATTAGTCGCAACTGATGCAGTCCAGATTCGTTGATCGAGATTTGCTAAAACTATAACCTTCGGAAATCCCTGAAACTGCATCACTACAAAGACCGATGAAACCGTTTCCGGGACGTTCGGTCCACTGTAAAAGATGGCATAAAAACATCGCCAAAATTATTGCAGGATGATGATCCACAACATGATAGGGTTCAGAGTTCGTTGCAATTTCCGCCAAGGATCGTTAAGATTGCTGTTAAAACAAGGAGAAATCCCTATAAAAAAATAAAAACAAAAAAATATTGAAAAGCATCCATAAACTTTGAGTTATGACTCCTTCAAATATTACCGCTGCAATCCATTTAATCATAACTATTGCAGTCCAGTTTTGATCGCAGTTACTGCAGTACAGTTGATCAAAACTACTGCAGTCCAGCATCGAAGTTTGAGATTTGCTAAAACTATCACCTTAATAAGCCATCAGAACTGTATCACCACAACGATCGTTAAAACTGTTAGCTGGATGTTCGATCCGCAACATGTTCAATTCAAAAGTTCGAAGAGTTTTCTTCCCAGATAACGCAACGTCCATATATTCGAATTTGCAGTATGTCAAAATCCCTGCAATCATGTTCGCAGGTTTGTCAAGTAGCCTACATCTTTAGGAGCTTGCTAACCCTAGATAAGACCTCCAAGAAGCATCTCAAAAAGTATCGAAAAAGGTTCCAGAAAATATCACAAAAGGAGTAACAAAATTTCCGCAAAAAGGTTCGTGAGAAACCGTAATAGTCCAACAAAACTGTTGCTGAAATTGTAAAGAGAAAAGACAACATCCAAGGAAACTGTTGCAAAAGGTCAGAGAGAAAGATCACATCCCCAGCAGCCGTTGCAGAAATTTCAAGACTAAAGGCAACAGTTAATTAAAACCGTGGCGGAAAGTTAAAAAGTAAAAAAACGAAAAGGCCGGTGATACCACCCGGCGGCCGCAACGTTTCACCCACTTCAGTTGGTTATGATCACACTCGTTATGTTTATGTCACCCACATCAGGGTATTATTCACCCTCTTTCAACAATCATTGTGTCATCGTTGCATCATCAATATTGCGTCATCAACGCATCATCTTTGGTTACATCAGCACTACGTCATCAGAGGTAACATAATCATGACGTTGTCAGCATATTCTGTTGATGGAAAGAATATTCTACTTAACGTTTTCTGTCACCACGTAGGCATGACGGCACTATCGACGACATTAGCAGGAGCCGACGACTTCAACTTCTCCGGCACAGTACTAGGGAGCCGGAGGAAAATTAACGGCAGCCAAGCCTGGCGGAAGCAGGTGGCGGCAGCGGCAACGTCATACGGATTTACGGGCCGGACAGTCAGTTATACTTCAGTGTATCGTGACACAAGTTAATACCGTAGCGCTGATTCAGTGCTTCCGGAGCAAGTTAAGCTTGTGGCCCCAAGATTTTTACACCCCGATCATTTACACTTCAGGATGTTTACACCCCCACCGAGCCAAGCCAAGTTGGCTTAGTCAGCTGAGCTGTTAGCCGAATCAAGTCTATGGCTCGCTGGATGTTTCATCCCCATGCTTTAAGCCTTGCGGATTTCTCAGTCCTACCTTGTGGGCTTAGACACATACGTCCATTTTTGTGCTTGGTCAACGATCTTGTTTCTTTGATATCTCCTTCATACGACGTCCGAATTGGATGATTTTTGGCTCGTTGCGATCGTATTTCGATATCCTACAACATGAAGGTAAAATTTCTACAATTCTAGGAGAATATTTTTGGAGCAACTACATCATTAACTTTTTTGGAGCAAGGTTCTCACCGAACAAAGTCATTAAAAGATGGATCACGTCATCAACATGTTAATACATCGTCGTCAACCGGTTTCCACATCAGCCAACTTATTTCCATATGATTTTCCACGTTAGAAAATTGCGCCACATCAGCTGCTCCTTCCCCGACAACAATTTATTTCTCGTCTTACTCTACCTGCAAATTTGGTTGTTCGATAACTTTTTCATCGTGCGTCTGAATTGAGCGATTTTTGGCTCGTTGCGATCGCATGTAAATTTCAAACAATATGAGGGCACAATTTCAACGTTTATAGAAATTATTTTTCGAGATTGGAGCAGCGACATCGAAGAGGGGGACATTTTAAATCACCATATGAAGCCGTAACGCAATCCTCATAGATTAATGTTGTGTCGATTTAAGTCCACAACATGAAAAGTGCGTGTTGGTTGTGTATATTTTCAAATATCAATACACTTATGTTCTGTGATGATCATAACTTTTACAGTCCAGTTGATCGAGCTATTGTAGTCCAGTTCCTCAGTAATACGGTGGTCCAGTTGGTCGAACTACTGCAGTCCTTTTTCGTATAATTACTATAGTCCAGTTAATCGAACTATTGTAGTCCAGTTTTCCTCACAACTGCCTCAGTCCAGTTTTACTTATAACTGTTACAGATCATCTGATCGCAGCTGCCGAAATACAGTTCCATGGAAACTGTCTTCTATCCAGTTTTGATTCAACTGGTGCACTCCAGTCCCGCAGACAAATCTAGTTGCTAAGTCAAGCCGAGACGCTAAAACAACTACACTAGTTATTATCGCTGGAAAACATCAACATATCAAGTGGACATCCTAACCGCCACATATACGCAAAGTCGCAAGGACACTTTTAATATGGTACGTATACAATTTATATATTTTCGCATCTTTTCATATAATCATGCATACTTTTGTTCAATAAGACACCTACAATGTGGCGAGTATTTTCTCACGAGGAGATGCACACATTTCAATTCTGCGCGCATCTGGAATAGTGGGATTGGCCCCTCACACGAATTCCAGATAGCATACATCTTGAAAATCTCATGCGCGAGAAAACTGCAGCATGGAAGTGCACCCTTGTGCGGGCATTGAGCGGCATGGAAATCACTATCTTCTGGGGGTAAGTTGCATATCACTTCAATGTGACTGACCATCACTTAGGGGGCGAAATATGTAACACCTTATGGCCTAAAATAGCTCTTTTGAGTCTAGATGCATAACCCTCCACACGCTTGGGGGAGAATTACGTAGTACCTAAATACAATGTGAAATACAGCTTCTGGGAATCGAAAGAAAAGCTAACCCAAACTTCTTAATCCTCCAACGAGTTACATGATTAAGAGGGGGGGGGGGGGAGCATACACCCTAATGTTTTGACGCAATTATTGCGATCAATAATGTTAATCTTCTACAGTTAAGTTGATCGAACTGTTGTAGTCCAGTTCCTAAGAAACTGTTGCACTTAGTTGGACGAAACTAATGCAGTACAGTTTTGCTCATCAATTCTGTACTCAGTTGGATGCAACTGATGCAGTCTGGTTTTATTAGTAACTATTACACTTAGGCTATCAAACTATTTTAGTCCAGGTTCTTAGCAACTATTGAAGTCTAGCTTATCGAAGCTACTGCAATCCAGTTATGTTCGTCGCTCCTGCAGTCCAGTTGATCGTAGCGGTTGCAGTGTAATTTTGCTCGTCGCTGCTGCATTTCAGCTGATCAAAGCTGTTGCAGTCCATCTCTATTCGAAGCTCTTGCAATCTAGATGATCGAAGCTGATGCAGTATAGCTTTGCTCATTGCTGTTGTAGTCCAGCTGATAGAAGCTGCTATAATTCAGCTATGTTCGCAACTCCTACAGTCCAGCTGATCGAAGATGCTGCAGTGCAGTCTTTCTCGTCGTTGTTGAAGTCCAGCTGGTCGAAGCTTCTGCAGTGCAGTCTTGCTCGTCGTTGTTGTACTCCAGCTGATCGAAGCTACTGCAGTTCAGCTGTTTTCGCAACTCCTGCAGTACAGCTGATCGAAGCTGCTGCAGTGCAGTCTCGCTCGTCGTTGTTGCAGTCCAGCTGGTCGAAGCTGCTGCAGTACAACTCTGTTCAGACCTCCTGCAGTCCAGCTGATCACAGCTCAACTTTACTCATTTCTACTGTAGTCCGGCTAAGTAAAGCTGCTGCAGTACAGCTTTGTTAACAGCTGCTGCAGTCCAGCTGATCGCAGCTTCTGCAGAACAGCTTTGCTCAATGCTATTATGATCCAGTTTTGCTCATTACTATAGAGGACACTTTTTGTGGCCGTCGCAGTCCAGTTTTACCGCAATCCAGTTCCGCAATAACTATTGTAATCTAGTCGACATCGCTGCTGTTATCCTAATTTTACTTGCCAAAATTGGATTTTGCAAAAACTTGAAAGAAATTCAAATTACTTCCACATACACCATTGATCTTCCAAATTGTTTGTTTAATATACAAATTTTGATATCCTAGTTTTTGTTTCTGTCTTGATAATTAGAAAATTTTAGTGGGAAATATTTCAATTTTTTGGTACAAATTTGCTAAGAAAAATACAATTTTGGAAAGTAAAGTTGGACGGAGGGAGTATAACTATTGAAGACATATAAAGATCGATGTCACATCCAGTAGCACACCAAGACCATTGAATGTCCAACAACATACAAAGTATGTTACCATCTCAACTACTATAGGGTCACACCCTTTCGCTCGCAACTACCGCGGATTAGTCCGTAATTGAAAGTAGCTTAATACCAACAACTCACATAGATTACAGTCGAGTGACGTCAAATATATCTCATCTTTTCCAAACAACAGTTAGTAGTCTAGTTCCACACAACTACCACGGTTCAGTTTTATGTCAACAATTACCGCTCACTTTCAACACTATTACGCTCTAGTATCACACTTTCGGTACAGGCTAGTTCATCCTTCAGTCTAATTTTTGCATACAACGATGGTTCATACTCAATTGTTTCCCTCCAATATTCCAGTCACAATAGACTCACCTGGAGGCGACCTGGTTATGATTTCCACAATCAACGAAGGAAACTTGCTTTATGCTGCAGTAACAGTAGTTTACTCTTTGGGGCGTCTTGATTTCCGCAAGCGACCAAGGAATGTTTTTATTTACTTCAAACAACAATAATCAACATTTGAAGGCGAATTTTATCGTGGTCTATCAATACAAAATGGAAAACTTAAACTTCTTAACCCACAACAAGTTGGAGGTTAAGAGGGGGCGATGTTTGTACCATGAGTAAAATTGCCACATATTGGGCCAGAATGTTGCCTAGGCTACTATTCAGCTGTCATCCAATCCCGCTAACCAGTTGTTCATAAGTAAAAATAGTATCTGATGATTTCGGTGTACTGCAAGGGAGTACTTTAGATCCGAGAGATCAATCTGTACAAGTCCGGCCTAAACCAAGAAATGGCCATTCCATACTTGCTTCGGTCACAAAGTGGTGAGACCATAATAGTTGATTCTGGAAGAGTAGTTGAGTTACTACGACTTGTTATCAGAAAAGTAAGAGAGCTCACGAGGAGAGATAGCAAGTAAGTATTTCTGAGTGTTGTTTTGTCCGAATGAACTTGTTGTCCAAATGGAAATATGTAAGACCTATTTATACAAGTCGAAGTAGAAACGTACCCTGGTCTCATTAAGGAGTGGGGAAGTAAAGGGAGGAGGTGGTAACCGTATGCATGGAATTGATGTTCCATAAAGTTTTTAACGCACGGCTTTATGTCCCATGAACGTTTCCCACATAACTTCCCGTATTTACTAGCGGCCTCAGCCTTATGACACTTCCTTATGAGGGGCGTAGTGTGCGCCGCACGCTGTACAACCTCCAAACCAATACCCAAAAAGGATCCCCCAGTTTGTGTTGATGTCTCAAATATTTTTGGAAAACATGTAGCATGTTGTTGTGGCTTGGAAAGTTAGGCTCGGAAAACTTGTTAGCTTGGTGACCTTCGACGGCCGAGATTTTGCATCTTGAGAGGAGGGGCAACCGTTGATCATTGCACGCCTTCGTTATGGTAGTGAGGTTCAATGTGGTGGCGCGACTAGGTTGGCATGCCGTTGGCATGGCATGATTTGGCATGGCCAAACTTAGATTTTCGGGCCAAAAGTCGTGAGGTGACTTTAGACGGCCATGATTTTCTCCTGGGGTTGAATGGTAGCCGTTGATGGCCGCACGCCTTTGTTTTAGAAACCCTAATTAGCGCCCTTTACTAGAATCATTGTAGAATTCTAGTACAAACTCGGATTTTGACGGTCCACCCCTCAAACAACCGGAAAAGAATTTCCTATCTCCTTACGCGAGGATATTTAGGTTTTGAATTCGTTTGGGAGGAGAAAACATCCCGAAAGCAAAACTCAAGAAGAATTCAGGAGGGGTGGCGGCATGGCTAGGCTAACATGGCGTGCCTTGGTGTGGTTTGGGCATGTAGGGCCAAGGATTTTCCATGGGTGCATGGCGTGGCTAGGGCAAGGCAAGGGCTTCTGTCTTGGCATGGTGTGACTAGCATAGCTAGGGCCAAGGCATGGTGCGTTTGGCATGGCGCGGCTAACTTGGGCTAGGTTTGGTTTGGATTGGCGTGTGGGGCCAAGGATTTTCCATGAGCGTATGGCGTGGCTAGCTTGGGATAGGTGCGTGACCAAGCTAGGGTTTTGAGCCAAAGTCGTGAGGAGACCTTAGGCGGCCAGGATTTTCTTCTGGGATTGAAGGGCAACCGTTGATTGTTACACGCCTTCACTTTGGTAGCCGTGAGTGGAAGGCCAGCATGGTGGCGCGGCATGAGGGGCCATGGCGAGATGTGTTTGGCATGGCGCGATAGCCTGGCTAGGTGCATGACCAAGCTAGGGTTTTGGGCCAAAGGCCGTGAGGAGACCTTAGGCGGTCAGAATTTGCTCCATGGATTAAAGGGCAATCGTTGATTGTTGCACGCCTTCACTTTAGTAGCCGCGAGGGCGAGGCCAGCATGGTGGCGCGTCATGAGGGGCCATGGCGACATGTGTTTGGCATGGCGCGTCTAGCTTGGCTAGGTGCGTGACCAAGCTAGGGTTTTGGGCCAAAGGCCGTGAGGAGACCTTATGCGGCCAAGATTTGGTCCTGGGATTGAAGGGAAGCCGTTAATTGTTGCACGCCTTTACTTTGGTATCCGCGATGGGAATGCCAGCATGGTGGCGCAGCATGGGGGGCCATGGAGAGATGTGTTTGGCATGGCACGGTAGGTGTGGCGGGCATGATTTTCCATTGGCACAAAGGTGCGGCTAGCATGATTGGAATGCTTTGGCGTGGTTGGTGTGGCTGGCATGATTTTCCATTGGCCCAGAGGTGCGGATATCATGGTTGTCATGCTTTGGCGCGGTTGGTGTGGCTGGCATGATTTGTCATTGGCACAGAGGTGCGGCTAGCATGGTTGGCATGCCTTGGCGCGGTTGGTGTGGATGGCAAGATTTTCCATTGGCACAGAGGTGCGGCTAGCATGCTTTGGCGCGGTTGGTGTGGCTGGCATGATTTTCCATTGGCATAGAGGTGTGGCTAGCATGGTTGGCATGCTTTGGCGCGGTTGGTTTGGCTGGCATGATTTGCCATTGGCACAGAGGTGCGGCTAGCATGGTAGGCATGATTTGGCGCGGTTGGTGTGGCTGGCATGATTTGCCATTGGCACACGTGGGAATTAGGGTTTGGCTTGTCGTAACCGTAATTTGAAAAAGATACCCCAGTAATTATTTAGAGCCACATTAAATACTTTTCAATAAATGTGCCTAGTAAATGATTTATTACTTAAATGTTGTGACGTTACTGTCTGCTAGGGTTTAGTGTTTTACGATTTTAACCCTAAGCTAAAAACCACCATCAACACTAGTAAACCGGAGAAGCCCACCAGCCTTTCTATTATTACATAAATTCAATGACAAGTCAATGGTCAAAGTCAACGCCTGGTCAATAGTCAAGGTCAATGGTAAAAGTCAACAACCAATCAACGGTCAAAGTCAACCATCAGTCAATGTTATGTTGGTGTTACCGATGGTGCTTCCATGCAGTTTATATAAATGTTTCCATGCCGTTTCCACTCATGTTGCCAGCAGTGCTGCCAACCAATTTTCAGTTAAGTACTATGCCACACTGCCAGGCAGTCTCTACCCATGCTGTCATCTATCCTGCCAGCCAACATCCATCCATACTGCCGACTAGAGCTGGCAAACAAGCCAAAACCCGCGGGTTTGCCCGGCCCGACCCGTGAAAAAACCGCACCCGGCTCGGCTGGTGTCTCAACAAGCGGGTTCGGGTTGGAGAAATGCCGGCTTGTGGGGAAACGGGTTAACCCGACCCGAATTGTAAACCCGCGGGTTCAGCCCGTCAACACATCAAAAATCCATGAGTAATAAATTTTATTTAATATCCACCATCAGATCATCTAGGATTAATCCTATTCGTACGTTTAAGATATAAAAACAACGAAAACCCTAACAGACTATCTCATTTCTTTTCCTCTTTTTTTTCTTTCTTCTCCCGCAGCTGCGCCTCCTCACATCAGTCACCACCTCCATCTTCTTAATACTGATTCAATTGGGTTGGGTGTCTCAGTAGGAGGATTACAAGGCCTAACTTAATCGGAAAGAAGGAAGAATACGGCAACAACTGACAAACATCTTTTTGGTTTGTTAGGGTTTACAAAAATCATACGTTATGTTTATTGGTTTGGATGTTTGGCATGATGTTTTGGTGTCTGGGTTTTGTTAATATATGCTGGAAATGAGAATTTTTGATTGAAATTTTTATTTTTGGTTTTTAGGAGAATGATTGATCATTGATGTGGGCTTGTTTTGAATGTTTTTGAAATTTTGATTACTGATTTTGCTTAAATAACGGGTTTCAATTTAATTTGGGTTTTAAATTTTCAAATTCATTCATGTATGTATGAATTTGTTAAAAAATTAGATCTAAGTAAAATTGCTCTTGATTTTTGTCATATTTGAATTGTTTTGCAGCTATTGATCTGTTGTGGTGTTTGAACTTGAAGAACCGAAAAGAGGAGAATGTTTGCGGATGTGGTGTGACATGATAATGATATGAAGCTTGGGGGTGCTACTAATGGGTTGTGCAGCGCAGGAATGAGGTGTTGCAGATTAGGGAATTTAAGTGTTGGTGTTGGTGATTATCGTGGGCATGAGTCTTAGTTTGAAGTCGTGAATCCCGTAATGGATTGAGATGAAAATGAAATGATTAGATGTATGTTAGGTGTTATAGGGAAGGAGTTGAAAGGCCTAAAATGGTTTTTAATTTTTGTAATTTGTGTTTGATCATTTTAATTTGTCATAAATTAAGATAATTAATTTTTAATTAAACAAGCCGGGTAACCCGTGAATCCGCAAGTTTAACCCGTTACGGGCGCGAGTTGAATAAATGACCACCCGTGAAGAATTTCAACCCGCGGGTTTTAACCCGTGTTAACCCGAACCCGTGTAACCCGCAACGGGCCAGCCCAGGCCCGCCCGTTTTCCAGCTCTATTGCCGACCATTATGCCAGTCAATCCAGTCTGCTGCCAAACTCACAACAAAAGTAAAAATGACCCACTATGCATGTCGGCTGTATCGAAAGTCAATCCGAAGCTTGGCCCGTTATGCATGGAATCCATTCAGTCCGTCATGCAGAATTAACACAAGGAGGCATGCAAGGACAGTTTCATGCGAATTAACACAAGGAGGCATACAAGGAAAGTTTCATGCGGGTTAATTCCAGGAGGCATGCAAAGCAAGAAAGTGCTTGACTCACACAACTGAAATTAAAACATGAGGCGGTTTCGGGCGGGTTTTTTCAAGTCCTGGTTGTTTCAAATCGCTTAGACTCAAAATAATTGATTCCAGCGTGCATGTAAGCAGTTTCATGCATAATTGATTGCAGGGAATATTAATATCTCGAAATTAAGTTTTAAAACTGTATAAATGGAGATGCCCAGATAGAAAAAAAAAAAAAGGGGGCAGAGAAAGTGAGAGAGAAAGAGACTGTAATTCTTTTATCAATAAAACATCACTCCCCAAGGGGATTCACCCGTGGATGTAGGCAAACCATGTCGAACCACGTAAAACCTGTGCCTCTTTTCTTTATGCTTGTTGCGTGTTTTAACCCTGTTTTCCTCATCACTACCAAAATCATTGTGTTTAGCACCTGGAAATATTTCTGGGCGCAAACAGTTTTCACTGAAAAGAAGAGTTTTCACAAAACCTAATTAGTGTGAAAACGAAAACTTTCACCAAATAGTACCTTATGAAAACTAGAATTTTCCTAAATATCCATGGGTGATAACTGGTTTTATTTGGTCGGTTGCAATAAAAAAAAATTATGGCGAAAAACAAATAAACGTGATAAAAAGATAAAAATGAATTATTTAGGGAAGGTTTTTGAGGAGTGAAAAATGTCATTTAGGGAGATATCTTAGGAGAAAATTATGGTGGGAAGTGAAATGAATTATTAATGGAGTTATTTTAGGGATCATAATTTGTTACAACCATTTTTTTTTTTAATTAAAATAAAGGATAGTTTTCCCCCCTAAACGAGTTAGTGATTGACCTTTCCCGCCTAAATTGCTAACATTAGCATCTTTACCCCTAAAATGATATTTTTGTCAAAAATACCCTTATAATATAATGTACATGTGTGACCATTTCCAATGATCTTTAAGGATAAATTCTGTGCATTCTGTAAATCAATGTACATTTTTATTAGATAAATCAATTTACTTTCAGTAATCAATTAGAAATAAAATGATAATAAGGAAAAGAAATTAATACCTTCCTAATACATGAACTTCAATCTTGATTGGTATGTGTATTTGGCTACACACAACTGATGGAAGGAGGAGTACTTTAATGGATTCAAGAAAGAATTTCCTGAATGGCTTCTGAACATTCTCATTTTACTGGATTTATTACCTTGATTTGATGAGAATCCACTGTCATGAACACCATCAAGTCCATCACCATCGCCACCACGAGAACCTGATGGTTTATAACTTAGATGACGACTATTGCCTCTTTGTATTGACATCGGACATTCCAAATCATCACAAGATAGTGATGCCAAGGAGTTTATTTGACAAAATTTTCTATCCTAATCAGACAATCCAATTTTTATGTAGATACAAACTAAGAATTGAGCATGGAAAGTGTTATTATTACGCTAGAACCAGGAATATTTTACCAAATGCATACAGGCTCTTGGTTTGTTTTTCCGAATCGGTTAGCACATGTCTAAATTATATGGACAAATTTTGAAAAAGACAAGCAACTTTATCTTATGGATTTCCCACCCTCAATTCCTTGCCATGTGATTTCACTCTTGATCCAACTTCTTTCTTTTAGTTTCAAGCCACTTTACTCCCATTATCAATCAATTATATTACATTTTAGCATATCTAAAACTTAAAACAAAGAGATACTTAGATCTGGAACCACAACAAAAATAAGAAGTGGGGCTTCATTTTGATTTTGGTGGTTTTTGTTGTTCACGGGGTGTTGAGAAGGAGGTATTAACGGTGGTGGTGACTTACACTTGCACATTAAGGGTATTTCTGACCGAAAAAATATTTTAGGGGGCAAGTTGCTAACATTTACAACTTAGGGGGAAATCTCAATCACTAATTCGTTTAGGGGGGAAAACTCAAAAATCCCTTAGTTAAAGGTTATTTATGTAAGCTCCTCCTAATAATAAATAAATATGGGTTCTTCATATATGAAATTTTAATGGTGGGTTTTATATATAAAAAAAAGGAGAAATGGGCTACGAAAAAAATTCTCGATAAAACAATATGTTTGTTGACTCAATTAATATAAAAGCTCTGCACCATGAGGTTTATCCAACACTGACCTAAAATATGACTCGCAATCTAAAATTTACTTAATGACCTAAAAGCCTAAACGGTTACTACAAAAATTATCATGTGACACAAAATCAATATATTATGTTGGAAAATTGACACTAAACAGGGTGAAGAAAAGAATGTTGTCTCTGGGTTTAAGGCTCTAATGTTAGATTCATTTCGACAATTATTCGACCTTTCCCAATTATATTTGCAAGTACAAATAGGTCGATGAATATTGCCGTCAGGATACTTGAAGCCCCACAACAATGTTGGATTCAAAGCTTGTACAACCTTGACCCAACCAAGAACACACATGATTAGTTTATGTTGATGCTTGTTACAGAGAAAACAGAGTGAGTTGAGATGTCTTTTGAAAGGAAAACTAGGACGCTATTATTAAGTATTGCACTTTTGTTGAAGATGACTCTTCATCTCCAACATATATCTTTTCAGGGCGAATAAACATCTCTTCCTTCAACAAACAACAATGGTGTCTATTGGAAAACGATGTTTCTGTTCGGTTTTCTAACTGTCATTAAAAATCCTAAAACAAGTCGATCACCGAACTTTTCTATAGCGCATACAATTTTGGGGTTTGTTAAAATATCCAACATTCTCCCCTTATACTACGGGAAAAACATCGATTAACTACCCAGAAAATCAGTTGTGGTACCACATAAGACGACGTTTATCTATAGGTTTCACAAGGGGAGGGGGGGGGGGGGGTTGTAGAATGTCTTCAATTTTTCGCAACTCTTCAAAATCAGTTGTCGTTCCATTTTTTACCACGTTTGGCTCAATTGTCAATGTCTTTCGAAATTTTTTCTTTATGCCTCACACAACTCTTAATTTGGTTGTGAAAATAACTCCTACACTACACTTGTTGGGATTGTAGAAAATTTGTTTACAACTATGGTTAGAGTTGTATGTGAATTATTTGACAACCATGCTTATATTTGTATGTCATTTCTTTGATAACTTTTGTTTGAGTTGTATGTCATCACTACATCAAAAATATACATATTTCACAACCTTTGTTTAGTGTAGTCATAATCTCTAACACAACATCCTTAAAGGTTGTAATATTTGAAGTAACAACTTCTGTTTTTAGTAGATAAATGTGTAACTACAACATTTGTTACGAGTTATACATAAAATTATTTTGAAAAAAAAAATTAGAGCTGAAACCGAATTGCCGAAATGACCATTTATTTAAATTATAATGAAACGAAACCTGCATTCATAAATCCAAATGACCATTTATTTAAAAATCAATATTCATTGTACAATTCATAACTTAATTCATCAATTCATTTTACAATTCATAACTTAATTCATCAATGCCGAAATGACCATTTGTGACTGCAAGCTTCAGATCCAATGGTAGAATATCTGTAAAACACAAGTGAAAACTTAATTGAGTATACCAAGATAACAACCAAATTTGGATAGTAAAGAGTTACATAATACATAATGAATAATGAATAATAAAGAGTGGCACCAGAATCATGTTATACTAGAGAATAGTATACCTAGAGAACTGATTTGGAACCATGTTATACTCTAATAGACTTAGAAAAAAAATGGAACAAAGAGCCACACCAATAGCTACTAGTAACATAGCTAAGTAATGCAGGCATAAGTTTTTTCAGGGCGACAATTGGGTACAACCACTTCATAAGCTAAATAACCACACAATATACATCAACAAAACAAGCATCAGAGTTTAAAACTCCGACTATTGACAACACAACCATAATCTATCTAAACCTTTCAGTAGTTAAAATCATCCGATCGTCGCAAAACCTTTAAAGTAACCTTAATACCCAGGGTACCACAACATATCCAAAATTTAGAAAATTATGACGGTTCATTAAAAATATATGCAGCTTACATGACTGCTTTCAATATCGATATACAGAATTCAGTCATGATTCCTATGCACTTTGGGGTACCTAAATAAATCGGATATTCCTGAAATTTTTACAGTAGATTATCTATAGGTTTATAAAAAACATACAAAAATTTAAGCTTTATCCAGTAAACGAGTAATGAGAAATATCATAAATACTAAAATTTCCAGGGTCTGAATTCTGCACATTGCAGCTGTAATTCATTCAATCTTTGAACTAGTAAACGTAACCTGATTTTCCTGAAATTTTGATGGTACATACATCACGCAATGACGTATTATCCGATAAATTTTCATTACAATCCGACCACAAGATCCTAATTTATAAGTATAACAAACACATACATATTATGGTTTACAAGGTGTGGATCACATATTCAAACACGAATTGCTCATTATAAATTCCATATCTCTACAATCAAATCGACATTAGAGTATTTCATGATGATTAGAAGGTACCCAACTCATCAATTTACAAAAATCCTGAGATATATCAAAAGCAAAATTATACCTTAAGGTGGATGAGGTCCTCCATAGTAATCAACATGATACTGATCTCTTATCTTCTTCTTCTTCTTATAGCACCAGTCACTGCAAATCAAAAAATCAATCAAAAAATTTCCCAGTAATCCATCAAAAGGACCTTGCTTTAACATAATATATTGAATATAATCAAGACATTCATCAAAATTCCTATACTCTGTAAAATCCTAAAATTCCAAAACAAAATTCCAGAAAATTATTTTAAAAACCCAGATTGAGAAACAAAAAAGTCATCAGATTTAAAAAACCAATATTTATTTTACCAGTTCAGCCATGAAACCCTTGAATATCAACACCACTGGTTCCATCTAAACCCCATCAAAACAACAACAACACCCATTCTCAGCAATACCAGACCCACCAGAGAGATGTTCCCTTTCCGTTCTTGTCTCCACCTATTTCAAAATGCTTGCATCTCTTCAACAACATAAACAACAATGGGATTAGGTTGTCTCAACAAACAATTAAAAAAAAAAAAAACAATTGCAAAACACATTAGAGATGCTGACCTTGATAGCATGCTGAGACATATGCTTCACAGTAACACAATCAAACCATTAAATCTTCACTTCATCTCAAGTTTCAAACCCTTGTTTCTTGGACTCTCACAGACATCAATTCGCCAATTCCATTACAGATTCATCTTCTACATCGGTTCAAACAAAAATTCAAGGAAAACCCACTTCATAGATCTATCACAGCAACCAAAAATTTATTCTTGAAGCATCAATTCTTCCCTATTTTCTCGATCAGTAGCAGCACAAAAAGAAAAGGTAGGGAAAACAGAGATATTTTTAGATCAAGAGAGATAGGGAATGATCTAGGTGTGTCTGTTAGAGGTTGTGTTAATACGAGTATGCGATTTGATTCAGAACAAAAAGAAAAGGTAAATCCGATGAAAGAAGTTAAGGTTTTTGGGATGAATTAAAATAGAGAAATCAGAGATGAAATTAAGGGTTTCTACTTGAACTAAAGATAGGGTTTGTGAGGATTCAGTATGAAATCGAAAAGAGATTTTAATCAATGGAAGCTAACGAAACTTGGGTTAGGGTTTCACGAACTGCAGAGTGCAAAAAGAGAGCGAGAAGGAGAAGAAAGAATTGGGTTGTGGTTTTCTCTCTCCTTTAATATAGATAAGGTGAATATTATGATTTGGACCGTAGATAAGGAGGTCATACGGATTCCAAACATTATGGACGGTATAGATTTAAGTTAAGAGTGTCATATGGATCAAGGAAAATGTGTTTTCTCTTTGTGTTAATACGAACTCATGTTTTCGGTTTAATTATCAATTTTCGACATGAAAAAAAATCCCAAAAAACTATTAATAAATTTAGAGCATTGTTATCTACATTCTGATATAAAAAAATCCAAAAAATGTATAAGAATGAATCGGGAAAATGAAAAATGAATTCGATAATTGGTGTGTTTCTTTGCGCTTTCTCTTTGTGTTTTTGTGCTTTCTCTTTGTGCTTCCGGTTTGAATTTCGACTAGTCGCATAGGTCATGATGTAATTTTGACAAGTCATACATGTCATGAAGTAGATTTAGTTCACACTGGTAAAAATCATGTTATAAGATTACTAGAGATGGACCACGAAATTCAGGATGGTTCTGAATTCAAACTTAGCTGGATACATCATCAAAATCGATAAATATGAAGCTCAGTGTTGATTCGAACTTCAAATGTGGCAAAGACATAGAAATTATGAACTTAGAAGCTTCGGGAGGCTCCGAGATCGAAACCTGACCGTGAGTGGACTGCTATAAGTCGGAAACTTGGTAAGAACGATGAATCCATCCATTTACAAATAAGATTCCTTCGGAATATTCCCCGAAGCGTTAAACAAACCATATTCTGGCATATTGTATGCAAACCCTAGCTCCGAGATCGAAACCTGGCCGTGAATGGACTACTATAAGTCGAAAACTTCGTAAGAACGATGAATGCATACATTTACCGGTAAGATTCCTTCATAATATTCCCCAAAACATTAAACAATCCATATTCTGGCATATTGTATGCAAACCATATCTCCGAGATCGAAACCTGGCCGTGAGTGGACTACTATAAGTCGGAAACTTCGTAAGAACGATGAATGCATCCATTTACAGGTAAGATTCCTTCGGAATATTCCCTGAAACATTAAACAATCCATATTCTTGCATATTGTATGCAATCCCTGGCTCCGAGATCGAAACCTGGCCGTGAGTGGACTGCTATAAGTCTAAAACTCTGTAGGAACGATAAATCCATCCATTTGAAGGTAAGATTCCTTTGGAATATTCCCCGAAACCTTAAACTAACCCTATTCTAGCATATTGTATGCATATCCTGGCTCCGAGATCGAAACTTGGCCGTGAGTGGACTATTATAAGTCGAAAACTTGGTAAGAACGATGAATCCATCCATTTAAAAATAAGATTCCTTCAGAATATTCCCTGAAGCATTAAACAAACCATATTCTGGCATATTGTATGCAAACCCTAGCTCCGAGATCGAAACTTGGCCGTGAGTGGACTACTATAAGTCGGAAACTTCGTAAGAACGATGAATGCATCCATTTACAGGTAAGATTCCTTCGGAATATTCCCCGAAACATTAAACAATCCCTATTCTGGCATATTGTATGCAAACACTGGCTCCGAGATCGAAACCGGGCCGTGAGTAGACTGATATAAGTCGAAAACTCTGTAAGAACGATGAATCCATTCATTTACAAGTAAGATTCCTTTGGAATATTCCCCGAAACCTTAAACTAACCCTATTCTGGCATATTGTATGCATACCCTGGCTCCGAGATCGAAACCTGGCCGTGAGTGGACTGCTATAAGTCGGAAACTTGGTAAGAATGATGAATCCATCCATTTACAAATAAGATTCCTTCAGAATATTCCCCGAAGCATTAATTAAACCATATTCTGGCATATTGTATGCAAACCCTAGCTCCGAGATCGAAACCTGGCAATGAGTGGACTACTATAAGTCGTAAACTTCGTAAGAACAATGAATGCATCCATTTACAGGTAAGATTCCTTCGGAATATTCCCCGAAACATTGAAAAATCCATATTCTGGCATATTGTATGCAAACCCTGTCTCTGAGATCGAAACCTGACCGTGAGTGGACTGCTATAAGTCGAAAACTATGTAAGAACGATGAATCCATCCATTTACAGGTAAGATTCCTTTGGAATATTCCCCGAAACCTTAAACTAACCCTATTCTGGCATATTGTATGCATACCCTGGCTCCGAGATCGAAACCTGGCCGTGAGTGGACTGCTATAAGTCGAAAACTCTGTAAGAACGATGAATCCATCCATTTACAAGTAAGATTCCTTCGGAATATTCCCCGAAACCTTAAACTCACCCTATTCTGGCATATTATATGCTAACCCTGGCTCCGAGATCGAAACCTGGCCGTGAGTGGACTGCTATAAGTCAGAAACTTGGTAAGAACGATGAATCCATCCATTTACAAATAAGATTCCTTCGGAATATTCCCCGAAGCGTTAAACAAACCATATTCTGGCATATTGTATGCAAACCCTAGATCCGAAATCGAAACCTGGCCGTGAGTGGACTACTATAAGTCGAAAACTTCGTAAGAACGATGAATGCATACATTTACAGGTAAGATTCCTTCATAATACTCCCCGAAACATTAAACAATCCATATTCTGCCATATTGTATGCAAAACCTAGCTCCGAGATCGAAACCTGGCCGTGGGTGGACTACTATAAGTCGAAAACTTCGTAAGAACGATGAATGCATCCATTTACAGGTAAGATTCCTTCGGAATATTCCCCGAAACATTAAACAATCCATATTCTGGCATAATGTATGCAATCCCTGGCTCCGAGATAGAAACTTGGCCGTGATTGGACTGCTATAAGTCTAAAACTCTGTAATAACGATGAATCCATCCATTTGAAGGTAAGATTCCTTTGGAATATTTCCCGAAACCTTAAACTAACCCTATTCTAGCATATTGTATGCATACCCTGGCTCCGAGATCAAAACCTGGCCGTGAGTGGACTGCTATAAGTCGGAAACTTGGTAAGAACCATGAATCCATCCATTTACAAATAAGATTCCTTCGGAATACTCCCTGAAGCATTAAACAAACCATATTCTGGCATATTGTATGCAAACCCTAGCTTCGAGATCGAAACTTGGACGTGAGTGGACTACTATAAGTCGGAAACTTCGTAAGAACGATGAATGCATCCATTTACAGTTAAGATTCCTTCGGAATATTCCCCGAAACATTAAACAATCCCTATTATGGCATATTGTATGCAAAAACTGGCTCCGAGATTGAAACCGGGCCATGAGTAGACTGATATAAGTCGAAAACTCTGTAAGAATGATGAATCCATCCATTTACAAGTAAGATTCCTTTGGAATATTCCCCGAAACCTTAAACTAACCCTATTCTGGCATATTGTATGCATACCCTGGATCCGAGATCGAAACCTGGCCGTGACTCGACTTCTATAAGTCGGAAACTTGTTAAGAACGATGAATCCATCCATTTACAAATAAGATTCCTTCGGAATATTCCCCGAAGCATTAAACAAACCATATTCTGGCATATTGTATGCAAACCCTAGCTCCGAGATCGAAACCTGGCCGTGAGTGGACTACTATAAGTCGGAAACTTCGTTAGAACGATGAATGCATCCATTTACAGGTAAGATTCCTTCGAAATATTCCCCGAAACATTGAAAAATCTATATTCTGGCATATTGTATGCAAACCCTGGCTCTAAGATCAAAACCTGGACGTGAGTGGATTTCTATAAGTAGAAAACTATGTTAGAACGATGAATCCATCCATTTACAGGTAAGATTCCTTTGTAATATTCCCCGAAACCTTAAACTAACCCTATTCTGGCATATTGTATGCATACCCTAGCTCCGAGATCGAAACCTGGTCGTGAGTGGACTGCTATAAGTCGGAAACTTGGTAAGAACGATGAATCCATCCATTTACAAATAAGATTCCTTCGGAATATTCCCCGAAGCATTAAAAAAACCATATTCTGGCATATTGTATGCAAACCCTAGCTCCGAGATCGAAACCTGACCGTGAGTGGACTACTATAAGTCGGAAACTTCGTAAGAACGATGAATGCATCCATTTACAGGTAAGATTCCTTCGGAATATTCCCCGAAACATTAAACAATCCTTATTCTGGAATATTGTATGCAAACCCTGGCTCCGAGATCGAAACCTAGCCATGAGTGGACTACTATAAGTCGAAAACTCTGTAAGAATGATGAATCCATCCATTTACAAGTAAGATTCCTTCGGAATATTCCCCGAAACCTTAAACTAACCCTACTCTGGCATATTCTATGCAAACCATTGCTCCGATATCGAAACCTGGACGTGAGTGGACTACTATAAGTCAGAAACTTCATAAGAACGATCAATCCATCCATTTACAGGTAAGATTCCTTCGTAATATTTCCCGAAACATTGAACAAACCATATTCTGGCGTACTGTATGCAAACCCTGGCTCCGATATCGAAACATGGCCGTGAGTGGACTACTATAAGTCGAAAACTTGGTAAGAACGATGAATCCATCCATTTACATGTAAGATTCCTTCGGAATATTCTCCGAAGCATTAAACAAACCATATTCTGGCATATTGTATGCAAACCCTGGCTTCGAGATCGAAACCTGGCCGTGAGTGGACTACTATAAGTCGGAAACTTCATAAGAACGATGAATCCATCTATTTCCAGGTAAGATTCTTTCGGAATATTCCCTGAAATATTAAACAAATCATATTCTAGCATATTGTATGCAAACCCTGGCTCCGAGATCGAAACCTGGCCGTAAGTGGACTACGATAATTCGGAAACTTCGTAAGAACGATGAATCCATCTATTTACAGGTAAGATTCCTTCGGAATATGAATAAAATTTATCAGAAGTGTTTATACCTCTACGACAACTCTTATAAAGGTTGTCAATAGTGATGACATTTTTTTAAGCAGAAGTGAGAAGTTTTTAGCAGAAGTGAATAAAATTTAGCAGAAGTGAGAAAAATTTAGCAGAAGTTGGATTTCTTTTGCAGAAGTGAGAAAATTTAGCAGAAGTTTTTATACCTCTACGACGACTCTTAAAGGGGTTGTAGAAGGTCTATTTATCCTTTTCTTCTTATCTTTTCCATCTCCCATCATAACCGTCCATTTTTTTTTTTCCTTCAACATTTTTTTTCCTTATCACTTTTTTTATAAAAGTACACGTAAAATATAAGCAGACATGTAAATGTGGAAGGGTGGTTGGAATCCAAGTCTTAGACATAGGAGGTTTAGGTTCGATTCATCTTAGCCTCATTTTTTTTCAAAGTCAATTTTTCATTTTACAACCTTTGGAAAGGTTGTGGATATTGATCAGAAAAAAAAAACACAAATCTGACAATATTGAGAAACCGGAAGGATGGTTGATGACTTATGCTAACACACATTAGGCGTTCGAATCTCCCAAAGAACATTTTTCAAAATTCTTATGCATGTTGTTATACAGTTATTCACTACCTTTAAGATATGAGTTGTAAATTCTAAAGGTGGTCACTTCTCTCTGCAACCCTTTTCACACAACAAGTTGTGGTTCTGATTCTCGTCACTACTCTTAGGAACTCATTGGTCCTAAGAGTTGGACATATTTTACTTTGACAACGCTTTTGTTGGAAACAGTTGTAAAACATACTACATTTTACAACTTTTAATTTACGAGTTGTCAATCTACAGTTGTAGATTACTAATTTTCCCGTAGTGTTATTTTCAAAAAACCAAAACAAAGTATAAAAGGTTTCGAAATTGGAGTGGCTGCATCACCCAAGTGACTTCCTACATACCCGAGTTAGATCAAGCCAACATATTTCAAGCTAAGTTCAGACAAAGCATCATCGTGTTCAATATTATGACATTCCAGGGTGTGTTCAATAATATACTAACTCGTACTACACTCTAGTGTTGTCCATTCGATATCATCATAATATAGTGGTAATGTTATTAGGTGAGGATACCAGTGGTCTGAGTTCGAAACTCGTCAACACCATGTTCTTCTTCACCGATAAAAAATACTGATCAGAAAAATAAAAATAAAAATAAAAATAAAAAATAGATTTAGGATTTACCGAACAAGGTATTAAAAATAAATAAATAAAATAAAATAGTAAGGACGATTATATATGTTGGATGAACACTTTAACCCTCAACAAACAATCAATACCAGCCAAGGAAAAATACTCTTTTTAGACTTTTTTTTTTTTTCTCCTCGGATGCCAAAGTTACTGTACACCCCCATGTGGTGGAAGGTAACATTGAATTCAAGGGGGAGTTGTTTTTTTGGGTTATTTAGCGGTCCGATGAATCATTCCAGGAAGAGGCTGCCGTTGTTATTAAATTTGATGTTGTTAAGGGTGGCCACGCAGTTACAGTGCTTGGGTTATTAATTTGCAAAATGGATGGGAGTTCGAATACTGGAGGAGTATGTCTACTATACCCTGCGTCTCTGTTTTTCTTACTCACCTGAAGTATATATATGTCCAACCATTCACCATCGTATAACGTAATGATGGCGTGTTCACTCATATAAGTAAGCTGTATTCCTGATAAGTCTGGTTAATTTCATCCATTAAAATTGATTTCACGCCGGTATGGGAGACATATTATTACGCCGCAAATCCCTTTGAATACTGGGTTTTGATTTTCTATAGGTTAGCTAAAAATATCTGTATTATATCTGCTGTCATGTTCACGGGTATGCTCTCCTAGAATGCTCAAGTGCGCTCAAATCACTGGAGGCTTCAGAAATGACAGCGGCTTCCCTCCGTAGAATCTTGATGTTGGATCTCCTTCTTAGGAATGAAGGTAAACTTCCATGCTGTTCGGTAAGATGGCAAGAAAATCCGGCAAATCTCCTAATTTATGCTATACGGGTCTCTGAAGGCATTGATGGACCGGATGAAGCGTTTGTGACAAGGATGATTCTGTAATTTCAGACCCATCATGACATGGCAACCTTGTAGCTCCTGTTACCAAGGAACGGGTGGTAAATGAGACTCCTGATGATTTGGATGACATGGAACTGCAAAGAACACATCGCAAGATACTCCTTGGTAAAAAGAAAGTCCGGATTTAGTGTCTCCCATCCCACGACAGAGAATTGGGATAGTAATTAGGATAAAGGTATCAGATCCTCTGCGTGGCCTAGTTTTGACTTCAAAACTCCGTGACTTCAACAGATAGGCCAAGGTTTGCTATATATCTGGAAGTCACCTGTATCAATACATTTTGTTTAGCAAAATTGTGTTTCTTCTACTACGTCATTGATTAATTTAGGTTGATTCTGAGCGGCACAGAGAATTGGATGAAATGCTCAAAAATCATAACAGATCTAACTAAATTATTTCAGGACAATAATTTTCATACTCTGAAGGGAGTGAAAACAACACTGTTCTTGTTTATTTTGTATTTGGACATCTAGCTAGGTATTTTAGCTAAAATTATGAAAAATATGTTGAAATGGTTCGACAAAAAAAAGGGCAAAAAAAAAAATTGGTCCGAATTTGCTAATGGAGGGCGACTGACTTAATCAAAGAGTCAACTTTCTATAGCTGGCAGCTTAAGTCGAAAATTATCTGTCGCTTCCATGTTTACTGGCATGATCATCAGGATTTCTGTCTACTGTGTTTTTGGTTGAATCAAGGTCGCAAGTAGAAATCTCAAAATCGGTAACGTTGTTACAAGGCTCATATAGTATCCTGAAGTCAATTATTACTATGTAATCCGTCTGCACTCGCAAATTAAATTCAGAAAGGTTAGAGAATTGTCTTGTATAAGACCTTCATAATGTTTTATATGGATTTGGTAACTCTTGTTGAGTATGATAACCCCTTAAGAATGTTACTAGATTTTGGAGTTTTGTAACTTTAATCCTCCAAATATATATGTATATATTTTTTTTTTTTGGATAGGGATGGAGATGAAAAACAAACTAAATAATCTTATTCATAAAAGATAAGACATTACTATTGATACGGCTAACTAAGCAAAACATTAGAAGAAAAAAAACACTCATTTAGTTTTATCAAGTAGTATGCCTTCTTGATGATTTATTACATTTTCTCAAACAAACGAAAATAACCAATAAAAAAAGTAGATAGAGATAAAATCCGAAAGAATGATTTGTATTCGAATTTCATCTAGATTCACTTCTCAAACCCAAGCTCTTGTATTTTTGTTGAATTAGCACGTGTAACTCTTAATTTTGAGATCGAATTGTTGATACCAAGCATACTTAAAAACAAAAGGAGTTTTAACTACTCCACCACCATTGACCGAACAATCACGACCATCAGATGTTGGGCGAATCCCTTGCATTATTTCAAGGCTCTGTAAGTGAGGACACTTCAACACCAAGTTGGATACATTGCAGTTGCAAGTTTTGCTGATCGTGACAGCGTATTCGGTTGCGTGTTCACGGAAGGGACCAATTTTTTGCTGTTTAATGTTCAAACATGAAGCTGCTGAACCTCTTTGGATGAAGAACACAAAGATGAAAACTGAACAAAACAATAGATTAATTTTGCTTGCCATATTTTGTTGTTGTTGTTTTTTCTTCTGATTTTGTTGTGGAATCGAGTTGGAATTTATAAGGAGCCGAACAAATGAGATTCTGATGTACATTAAGTGCAAAGATTTTGATGTACATATATTTTTGATACGATGAATTACTCTCGTAATTTATTATGAAAATAATATTTGCAATAATTTTAGTGATATCACGGCGGAAGATCATGAGGTGAAATTAAAAGAGTATTCTTTTTGCTTATTTCCAGTTCTGAGCGCTTTAACAGTGTACTATAAGCTTCAGTCTCAGACATGACAGTCCAAATATTAGTGTCAAGTCAAGTTCCGTCTCCACTATGAAGAAAAAAATAGTATCAAACTTGAATAGATTTTATTAGTTTGTGATGACATGAATAGAACTAAAATGTTGAGCAAACATGACATGAGATGGTCCTTTTACTTGCTAGAAGATTTCAGCTCACAGTGATGTTTCCGGTTAGTTTGTTGCGCCGGCTATCCTGCTCCGGTATGATTGGAAATACCTCAGAGTATCTTAGACAGTTATTTTGACCCTTGCTAACAGAGGCTCAGGTCCAGATCAGTCCCTCATGTCCACTACCTAAATTTGTAAGGCCTAAAGCTTTGAGCGGCCTATTTAATATTTTATTCAATGTAGTCCACTTAGTCGTATAAAATTATAGAACCCAATTTTTTTGAGACATGTTTTTGGGCATACCAAAAAAATACCGGGCATACTCAAGGTTCGGCTCACAACTTTTTTTTTGCCTAAGTTTGCTAGGTTCGGCTCACAACTTGTGAGCCGAACCTAGACAAAATATATGCCCGATATTTTTTTAGTATGCTTAAAAACAGCCCTCATTTTATTTTTATTTTTTTGATAAAGGTATAGAACCCAATTGATTGCCCAGTTTTCCCCACCAAGATCTCCAAAATCTGTAATTAGACCAGTACCTCTCTTAGTAATATCTTTGGGAATGACAAAGGTAGACATACTACAACTTATTAAACACTGTGGCTATACACAACATCTCGCGGAACTATGATTACACGTAAATTTTACAGCAATAGTATTAAAAACACAAGTGTTTCTCCTGGTCTTTTGGATTATGATTGCTCCAGCCTCTAGGGACGGTAGCAAGGGGTCGCTTACCTAGGATGTAGCCCACCCCAAAATGTGTAAAAGCTTGTGTTGGACGTTGTAATTTGTGAGGGAAAAATGTTTAGCCCAGGTAGGTTTGAATTAGCCCATTAGTTACAAGAAAATCTGATGACTAAGACATTGTAATTGAAGAGACTTTGTTACTAATCAGATTAGTATGAAAACTAGAGGTAGGACAATACTAATACAAAAAGTGAAATACTAATCAGTTCCATTTTCGATTGCATCTACATTGCTCCATCCATTTGCGACAGTTCTCTGATCACAATATGTTTTTTTGAATCCATACTAGATTGAGTGGTGTCATTGTGATTGTTGTCCATTTTCTTAAATCAGTAATAAAAAAAACTGTTGGATATTTTCAATAACTTAGAAAATAAAACTGTTTTCGTTTTTGGTTTGTCACTATGATAGGGAAGTGTTCTGTGTTGGATAAACACAATGGATGTTAGTTGGAGATGAAGGGATACCTCTAATAGGTGTGATGGTTCATAAAGGACACAACCATTCCCAATGAGACACCTTATGTGTCTTTTGGAAGTGAAGAGGCATCTCCAATAGGCATGAATAACCCTATAAGTAGTGAAGGAATTCTCCCATTCTTGAGAATGAATTAAAACCTGTTTTCTCTCCATCTAAAGCATCATCAGAAATCTCTCTCATGTGTTCTTGGTTGGATCAAGGGTGCAAACCTGGAATCCAATTTCCTGTTGTAGGGCTTTCATTGTATCTTGAAGGCATTATTTCGCATACCTGTTGCAATCGCCAATTTATATTGGGAGGGTAGAAATAATCGTCTAAAAGAAATCACCCGAGCCTTGAAAGCTTTTGAGTACAATAACAATTTATTTTAGTGTTATCATCCTCTGTTTTATACCCGCATTTTCCAACAAAAACTTGGGAAAAGGTAATAAAATTTGTGTAAGGGATGAAGTACCAACTGTCAACCATTAGGTTGTAAAATCAAATCCTACTTACGGAAGGATCATAGGAAGCGTAGGTGGCAGTGCTTAATCATATTGTACTTTATACAGAGTTCAATGGAAAATTTTCTTAAATGTTTTCTTGAATGATTGATCATTTTAAGATATTTTCTTCCAAGTAACTTTGTACTGCCATCAAAGGGAGTGTATTTTTACAAAACAGATAGCATACTGTAAGATTCGACAACCTTATTTATGATAGTCCTTTCGACAGACTAACACCGCAGTAATCTATATTTATGAAAGGTTTGCTCCATCGAAAAAGTGATCCTAGTGTAGTAAACTAGTAATGATTCGTCTACTGGAAAAAAATATTTAGCCCGCTGGATTGCTCATCCAGAACTAGGGTGCAATTAATGATTTTTTTTCTTTAACTTTGTTGTTTTATCTCAATCATCTGCCTTATTGCAGGTTTGTTGTTCTAGCTTCCTCCGACATCTCAATTCTCGACTAATATATCACCTCTGGCAGCTTGACAAGATTGAAACTCAGAGTAAGCACTTAAATTAATATTACCCAATAATAGGAGTCCCTTACAGTGACTCGTAATAGAAGTATATATAGACTGTACCTTGTAGTAATGCTCCTAGTGTGAAATGGCAATACAATTGCTGTTTGTATTTTAAAGGAAAACATACATTTGTTATGTGATAGCATAAAATCGTAATCTAGTCATCTTATTTTCATATACTATCTACTGTTGGAATATTTTCAACTGCGCTATCCAAGGGGGGTCTTGGGGGGCGTAGTCCCCCAGGCTGTGGTCGACCTCTATAAATAACATCTCCCAAAACTCGTTGGTGAAAAGATGTCTATTCCTAACAGATGCGAAAACTTGTTGGTGAAAAGATGTCTATTCCCAACAAATGTGAAAACCTCTATAAATAGCATCTCCCAAAACTCGTTTCAAACATATTGAAAAACCTTCTCTGTTCTCTCTCTTTCTAAAGCATCATCAGAAATTTTGTTTACATGTGTTCTTGATTAGATCAAGGGGTACAAACCTTGAATTCAATTTCTGTTGTAGGCCTTTCATTGTATCCTGAAGGCATTATTTCACATACCTGTTGTAATCGCCAATTTATTGGGAGGGTAGAAATAATTATCTAAAAGAAATCTTATGAGTCTTGAAAGTTTGGAGTACAACAATATCTTCTTGTGTTATTTCATCTTCTATTGCAACCCAGTTTTTCCAACATTTACTCCGACTTCGTCAATCTTGACTTAATTATAAAGTGAAATAGGATTCTCAAATGTTCGAAATTTGGTTAAAACAGATGCATTAAATATATAGCCAACCCTAAATAATCCTCTCTTATATAAATGACACATCATCTATAAAACCGGTACAAAATTTTGTATTCATGTTAATGTTTCAAATTCAAGCGGTTCGGTGCAGGGAAGTAAAAAAGTGATTAGATGATATTACATTAGAGGGGACTCATATCTTAAGCGTGGAAATGAGTGATATTAAACAAATTCTAAATTTCTGCAGCATGATTTGTTGGATATTTTCACTAATCTATGCAACTCGTAGTTATGGTTGTGACTTGCGAAGCGAGGCAAGATTGTCAGTCCAAGTTTTTTTTTGTTTTTTTTTTAATCAGTTACAATCCATAACGGTCTCTCATTGCAAAACCAATTCCCTAAAACTATGGTTTTTATACGGGAAAAAATATTTCTAGTTCAATTTAATTTTTTTGTTTATTATAAACCCATCATTAAAATTGAGTCCAACTTTGTGCACCCCCTAAAAACCGGGGTGCACGTTCCGGCTCTCCTTAGTGGAGAATTTTATGGGATGAAAACCGGTGTTGGTTTTTACTCTCCAGTTTCCAACAATAGTATTCTGGCCATAAAACACAAGTTTCCATGTAAAATAAATTCTATTTTTTTTCTACTGTTCTTGTAAGTAATTGATTCGTGTTCTTCATTTTTAAACCTCCAATCCAGATCGAAGATGGTTCAAACCTTGTAAGACATAAAAATGGTGATTTCATACACATTTTGACAGATCGTAATTCAATTGATGACGATCAACGTTGTCGTCCTTTATCGCTGTGATCAACCTTCAAATCCATCTTCTACTGTTCTTCAATTTGTGCCGAATGATGACTTTCAATCCCACCTGAACTCAATCCTAAATACACTAAAATGATACTAGGATAGAAATGGCACTATCGGGAGAGACAAGGCACTACAGCTTCCATTGGGGTCAATAAGCATTTCTTTCTTCGTTATGTTAAAGTCTTAAAGAGACCATTCCAACCATTCTTTAGAGGAAGCCCTTATGTGGGCAGAAAACTGTTTCTTGATAGTACTGTGATTAAGCTTGTATATTAGTCAAATGAGCTTAAGATCAAGAGATTATTAAAAACTTTATATCACTCGTATAAGAACAATCGTGTTTAATCACAAGGTTCTTCTTCATAAAAAAAAAAATCGTGTCTAAAAATTAGCTGAAGATGCCGATCAAAAAAATAAATAGTTGAAGACGATGTTCAAACATTCTCAAAGTGGAGAGAGAATGGAGAAAGAATTCACCTCGTTTTTTGGAGTAAAAAGAGGGTCCTGTTATTGAAAACAATATCTAAAATATTAGTGGTTTCAGCCAACAAAATTATCCAATGAACACAGCCGGAATGTGCACCCCGGTTTTAGTGGGGTGCACAAAGTTACACTAATTAAAATTGGATATATATATAAATAGCCCATAACTAATTATATTAGGAGTCAGATTTCACTTCTTTCACCCCTTCTCAAAAGCCTAGAGAAAATCCATATCTTCTTCTTTCTTTGCTCAGATCTAGATCTTTTGGGGCTAGATTTGAGCAAAGATTGTTTGTTTTTAGTTATTTTGAATAAATTTCTTCGCTATTTGAGCTATTTTTTTCTTCGCCATTAGGGAAATTATTCCCTTCTCTATTAGGGCGATTTTATCTACACTTTTGACAGTGTTTGATTCTATAGATTTGTTCGTGATTTGGTTTGTTGGATACAAGTACACCGGCGATTTGACAGAGGCAAGATCAAACTATTCTATTATTCTTCAACAGAATAATAAATTTATGGTTTCTGGGCTTCTCGCTACGCATGAGTTTTTGGGAAAATCACTCCTCTCTCATAGGAGTATCTCTTTTCAAGAAGAAAATCAATCAAAATGGTTCTATGATTTCGAATACCATTCCTTCTCCAATCTCTACATACAAGATTTGGGCGCTATCGGTGTGGATCGCTCTTTTTCTTCGCGATTCATTGTCGTTTTGCATCTATCATTGTATTTGTTTCATGTTTATGTTGTACTTGTTTTTTCTTGAAAACCATCATGTAAACGTTTCTTATTTGGAATGAAATACTAATTGTTTGATTATCAAAAAAAAAAAAAAAAAAAAGGAGTCAGATTACACAATTAACCTTATACCTAAATAAAGAAAGTAATTTTAATTAAGCTAAAAAACATGAATAAGTTTTGAAAACGGTTGTGGACAGATGTGATAGATATAAAGAAATTCCTAAAAAATCTCCTCAAGAGAATGTGTTTAAATCTTTGTTTATCACACCTTAAATTTCTCCCCTACTACACCTTAAATTTCTCCCCTACTAATGTACGAGTATTATTTTTCACGGTCATACCAGGAGAGATGCACTTATCGGCATCATCGTTTTACCATGGCTGTTTTTAAAAGGTCCAAGTATTAACTTTTGCTTTTCTTGTATTTTTGTTGTTCGGCAGAACCGGTGAACCGTGAACAAACTAGAGTTGTAAAAAGTTAATCCATCATTTTTATGCTATCATTAATATATACGGAGTACTTATTTTTAGTATTGGTTCCATTTCTATGTATCACCAAACACAGAAGACATATTAATTGCAATATGCCATCATTAATATATACAAAGTACTTTTTATTGTGTGATTTCTTTCTTTTCTTTGTCTATTTTGTTTCCATGATTTTTAAATGGTTGGAGTTGGAATCACCATTAACCATTAGATTAATTTTGTGCTCTGTAGTAACGGTGACGGAGTATACTTCCTTATCAGGTGTGATAAAAATAATTTTCACCAGTTTGTAATTCGTGAAATCTGCAATTATCATCTTGCTTAGCCGTGACAATTGTAAGTTTTCATCCATTATACTTGCAATTATGGATGATGAAATTTGTAGTTATCACATATTTGATAACTGTAAATATCAGAGAGTACGATGGAATTTGCAATTATCAGAGTACGATGAAAATTGTAGTTATCACAGATCAGATAATTATAATTATCACAATATTATGAAATTTGTAGTTTTCACAGATTTGATAACTATAGTTATCACAATATCCACCAAGGAGAGAATTCAAACACACCAGTGATTACATACATCACCATGGACTGTACTCCATTAACTAGATGCATCTTCTCTATATTGTATCTTTAGTGAGGTGTCAAAATTGAGAAAAACAATAATGACAGATTTATAGCAGTTGTTGTACAAAGCAATTGCAATGCACGTTACACAACCTAAAGACTTCCTCCTCATTTTTTTTTTTGAAGAACACAGACTATAAATTGTATTAATCCTCACTAAGCGTGAGACGCTGCATAATACAATCTGGTGGTTCATTAAAATGCCACCATCTGTTTATAAAATTAGAAATTGCGTATTGAACTAAATCATGAGCAATAGAATTGGCATCCCTAGGAACAGCTACAAATTTAATTTCGCTAAATTCCTTGATGCGATCACGGATTGAGAGCACCGCTGAGCATAAACTCCATGGAATCTCATTCGTGTTTCCTGTCACAACTTTTGGGATTTCAGAAGCATATCCTTCTATGATGATACGTGAAAGCTGAAGTCTATTTGCAAGTTGCATTCCAAAGCCAAAAGCTTTAGCCTCTGCCACAGCTGAGGAGAAAGTGGTAAAGTAGATAGATCCACTACCCATATGATTTCCAAAAGCATCCACTTCCACTGCTGCAGCAGCTCCATTGCTATTGTTATAAGCAGCATCCACGTTTATCTTCACAAAAGAATGAGGAGGGGGCTCCCAAGTGACAATATTGCTCTCAATAATTTGAATTCCTGAGCAATAGTTAAGAGCATGATGGAGATCAAAAGTCTTGAAGTCTTCTAGAGAATTGGATATACAAGTAGAGACAACTATTTGATTTTTATTAAACACCCTTGCATTCCTTAATTTCCAGATATTCCATAAAATACAAGAACCCAAGTTTAACATTATTCCTCGGTCAGGATAATCTATCCAGTAAGAGATTCTCTCCATTGTGGTAGCACCCTGTAGATCAATGAAAATGGGGCTTGACTGGAACACCTCCAAGGCAAACTGACAATCGAATAAAAGGTGAAAACTTGTTTCTTCAGTTGAGTTGCATAAAGGGCATAGATTCTGTATATGAGGATTAGACTTAGTCAGGTTTTAATAAACCGCTATCCCGTCATGTAAAAATTTCCATAGAAAGTTTTGAATCTTTGGTTAATTTTTTAACTTCTTCCAAAAACGTTTCCATGGAAATTAGGCTAATACCGAGTTTGTTGGGATATCCTCAGCAAGAAATTTATAGCACGACTTTGAAGTAAATTCCCCAGAAGGAGTTTTGAGCCAAACCAGTTTATCCTGAACATCTTCATCTTGTGGAATATAGATTTGAGAAATAATATCCGCTTGATCCTGCGGAAAAATATCCAATAATAATTCTATATTCCATGTTCTTTGACCAATGAAGAATAAATTTGAAACCCAAGTTACCTGAGAATTAGAGTTTAAATTCATAGTTGGTCTAAAACCTGGTATATTTAAAATCCATGGATCATCCCAGATTTTGATGTTGTTTCCGGAACCTATGAACCAAAAACAATTATTTTCTAAAATACTTCTCACAGAAATCATATCTTTCCAGGTATTTGATTCACCAGTTTTTCATTGATAATCCCATAATAAAGTATTATGAAGGTACTTTGTATGAAACAATCATGACCAAGTTGATTGTTGGTTTGTTAAGAATCTCCAAACCAATTTAACCATTAAAGAAATATTGACCAGTTCCATATTTCTGATTCCCAAACCACCATCTTCCTTTGCCATCATTGCCTTTTCCCATCTGAAGAAGTGTTGTTTTCTTGTATGGACTTCGTGTCCCCACCAGAAATCCTTTTGAGTTTTTGACATCTAATTCGTAACACCTTTTGAAAGAATACAGGTACCCATTGTATAAACTGGAATTGTTGAAAGCATACTTTTGGATAACACCGTTCTACCAACTTGATTTACAAAAACACCTCTCCAGCCTGAAAGTTTGGAATTAAATTTTGAATTTAAAGGATCGAATGTTTCAATACTTCTGTCTGATTTCAGTGGATATGATCCCAAATACTTCTCATCTTTTCGCATTTCTTTAACACCCAAAGTTTGTATTGTTTTACCTCTGTAATACCCAAGACAACCTCTACTAAAATGAATAGAAAACTTCATAAAGTTGATCTGTTATCCAGAAAGAGAAGAGTAAGTATCTAGAATACCTTTAAGTTGATTCACATTTACCTCTGAGTTTTTCCCAAAGAAAAACAGATCGTCAGCAAACATTAAGTGGCTGATGATTGGAGCAGTAGAATTTAGTTGATATCCACTATAGAGACTTGCAGTTTCAAATTTTTCCATCAATAATGATAAACCCTGAGAACAAATAATGAACAAAGCAGGAGACATTGGGAAACCTTGTCATAAACCCCTACCACTTGTAAAATTCCCATAAGGAGCTCCATTTAAAAGAATAGAAAAACTTGAAGAAGTCACACAATGCATAATTAAGTTATGGGAATGATCATGAATTCCCATTTGATGTAACATAAAGCTTAGAAAGGACCAAGACACCCTGTCATAAGCTTTAGACATATCCAACTTAAGAGCAAAAAAACCTTGTTTAGATTTAGATTTGTTCATGGAGTGGATTATTTCCTTTGCAATAACAACATTATCCGTTATTTGCCTATTCTTAACAAAAGCATTCTGTGACCATGATATGAAAAAACCCAAATAAGGACTCAGTCTGGTTTCCAAGATTTTTGCTACAAACTTATACAACACATTACACAGAGAAATGGGTCAAAAATCTACAGATGTTGTTGGATTTTTGACTGTAGGAATGAGGCTAATGTGAGTGTGATTCAACTTACTTGGGATGATTCCAGTGATGAAGATCTGCTGAATATATTTTATTGTGTCTTCCCCTACTATTGACCAACACTTCTTATAAAAAAATGCCGGATATCCGTCTGGTCCCGGAGAACCATGAGGGTTCATTTTACGAACAACATTCCAAATCTATTCATTAGATGGCACAATAGATAATGAGGTATTTGAAGCGGTATCCAAGTTAAATGAAGAGTCTTGAAAATTTTGTGGATCACTGATGTTTGTATCTTCCTGAAAAAGTTGTTTGAAGAAGGTAACTAATTCATTTGCTATATCAGTAGGGTTTGTAAGCCAGATACAAGAAGAGTTTTGGATACTATTGATGTTGTTTTTCTTATGCCTCTGTTGAACCGAAAGATGAAACTGTTTCGTGTTCTTATCTCCAGTTTTTAGCCATATTTGTTTCATTCTCTTCTCCCAATAAGTAGCATCCTTAAGAATATACTCGTTCAGTTGATCTGAAACTTTCCTTTCCTTTTGTAAAGTTAACCTTGTAGGTGGTAAACTTTGAAGATGAAGTAACATCTTTTTTAATCTGTAACGATCCTCAAGCTCGTCAACGATATTAGACCAGTCAAGAAACGAATTAGACGTTAATAACTCGAATATTAATTATTATGGATTAATCTAACAACGTTCTAGGTACGAAATTAGTATCGTTATATTCATCTCGAAAAGTTATGCGAAATGGACTACACGAACGTGTCGTTCTGATACCGGATGAAGATAACTTATCAATTTGTTTTTAGAGGGCAAAATAGTAATTTTGGATATTACCCTGTGACTGCACGTGTCAAAACAAGTGGGTGCGTCACCAAATTTGGTCGGCCTCATCTACACCTAACCGAGAAGATTATTCTTCTTTCTTATCTTTCGTTCTTTCTTCTTCTTCTCTTCTTTCTTCTTCTGTTTTTCTTTTCTGCGTGAAATTTTGAGTTGAGAGTGAGAATAGATCGAGGAGATTCATATCAGGGGATTTGATGTTTTCCAGATATGGTGGTGGTGTTTATTCAGGTTGTCTAATCTTTGGAGAAGAAGAATTGATATTGTTAGATTAAATTAGGGTTTTGTTCTTGGTTCGAATAAGAGATTAAGATGAGTTATGAGTTTCTATTAGATGAAGATCGATTGGGTTTGTGTTTAATTAGAGTTTTGAAGTTGATTTAGTAGAGAATCGTTGAGGAGAGTTAAATTAGGGTTTCTGCAAATTATTTAGAGATTCAATCAATGATGAAATTGGAGATGAAGGAGATGATGTTTAAGGAAAATAGAAGATGGGTTTGAGTGAATTAAAGATTGAGAGTTGATTCGAGTATCTTGGAGTTTAAGTTGGGTCTGTTCTAATGAAGATGAATATTTTGGGTTTAATTGAGAACCGATGCTGTTAATGAGGGTTGAGGAGATGGTTAACTGAATTATGTGATAAAGAAGATTTGAGCTCAATTGGCTGAGCCAGTTAAATCAAAGGTAATTATTTTTTATGGTCAATTTAGTAGATTTTGTTCATTGCTAAGTTTATGTGATGATTTATGAAGTTATGACTTGAATTAGATATGGAAATGGAACTGTGTATAAATAGATGTAATATTTGAACTGGTAACGAGGTTGTTGAGCTGGGGTGGAGATTAACTAGAATTGCAGGTGATGGTGGAGTTATCTGTATAGGTGGAGTTGATAACAAGAGATTGGTGTTAGTGGTTTTGTTTATGCAGCGTTGGTGATGCTAAGGCAAAGGTGGTAATACTATTGTGTTTGTGCTAATGATACAGCGAGAATGAATGTGTATACTTGGGGCTGGTGATGTAGTCTGTTGGAATTTTATTGTGCAAGTGAAATGAAAATGGGGTTGGGATAATGGTGCTGGTTTGTTGAACTGAGATTATAGTTGTGGATAGGTTTGCAGTAATGAGTGTGAACTGAACTTGGTAGTGAACTTAAATGGATTTGTTGGGTATATGCATGAGTTGTATTTTGGTTAGGAATATGCTAAAGCACATGGAGAAGAGTTAGATGAATGATAAGTTGTTACAGATGGTAATTTTGGAACTAGAATGATGTTGTTGAATCTGGTAGTGATGATATGAGCTGAATATGAGTGAGGCCACAAAAGTTGTAGTTGAGTTATTTAACTGAAGTTGCAAGGAATATGAGAGGCTGAGTATGGCGGTCTTGTCTGTGTGGTTGAATGAAAGAACTGGATTTAGTGATAGTTAAGAAACTAGTGTTGAATCAGTTGGGTGCATATGATATTGAGTGATATTGTTGTTGAGGGGAAATGAATATGTGGTTGAGGTTTTAGCTAGAGTCTGGTGGAACTGAACTCAGTGGTTGATGTTTAGAAGAATAGGTTAGGTCGAATTTTCAGTGAAAGCTTGGAACTACAATTGCAGGTAGGTTGTTGTCTTTGTAATTCAATTTGAAGTTTATTTGAATGATTCAATTGATGTATTTTAGTTTGAAGTTGAGCTTGAGTTGGTGTTGTAGAGTTAAGAGTTTAATGTTACACCATTATAGGTGCAGCAGGGTTTTGGCTTGTGCAATGGCTCAAGCCAGTGTGTATTCAGTTTAAGTTAGAACCTGACTGACCTAGCTTGTCCCCGACTCAGATATCTGACTGAGTCGGTTCACCTAATTGACTTAGTTGATTCGATTTGACCGAGTCGACTCATTGACCCTTTGACCATGGACATTGACTTGACCTGGACGTTGACCGAGTTGACCATTTGACCAGGACATTGACCTTTTGACTGACGTAGACTGTTAATTGACCTTTGACTGTTAGTTTGACCGTCAGAGACTGTTAGTGACTCAGATGGACTTGGGCTTAGGGTAGTTTTCTTAGTTAGATGTTTTGGACCTCTTGTGGTCCGTATTAGACTTTAACTTCTTCTACAAAGTTGTAGATATTCTTAAGACTTAGCTACGAACTATAGGATCAATCTAATTGGATTAGTAAACTCTTAGTTATGCTAAAAGATAGAGAATGAGACACCATAATGGGCTTAGAACCATTAGATAAACCTATATGATTCTTGTATGAGCCATTTTGGCTAGATTCTTAGACTTCTTGTGTGATTAACAATTAGTTATTAACAACGATCGATTCAAAGGATGAACCAGTGGATCGTGGATCGCGAGGTAGGCGTGGCTTGTCATCAAAAGGTGTGGGAATGCATTTGACTCTTTGATAATCATTGTCGTTTCTTTTATAAAAGTTTATGTTTAACAAACTCATGCTTTGTTTAAAATGCATTATGATAATCCTGTTATTTCTGTGAATCTTTCCACGATGTGGAAAGGACTTGTATTGTTTCGTCGTCAACATGAATTGTATAGGAAATTAGAATTTCCACTTGTGGTATATATGATACGCTCCTTCACATTTATACCTACTTTAATTCAGCTTTTATTGTTTAGAGTACTGGTCACCATGGTCTTGGTGGCGTCCATATCTATTAGGTGTGAATTTCCGGGTAGGGATTTACACCATATTATACATTGTTTGACGGAGGAGTTTGTCCATATACATGTATGATTATTTTAGTGACTTAGTCACTGCTTAATGTTTCGGAAAAACATTATTGTTTTCCAAATCTTGCATATGATTACTTAGAAGGTTAAATGTTAATTATTCCCACTTCAGTTTCTGTGACAGATCAGGGTTGCACAGCAAAAGCTTCACGGGTTGACTTCGCTAGTTGATTAATTTTTGTTATATATATTATGTTGTATATTTTATTTAAAAACCAATTGACTATTTTATATTTATCATTTGAGAGAAGATCTTGTATATATATTTTTGAGCGGGTTTAGTTTTGAGTTAAGTTTTTGTAGCATATTTCTTAATTGAATGCTTAAGTGTATGTTTTAGAATTTTAGTGCCTCTTATTTAGTTAATTAGTTGGATTAGTCAGCTGCTAGCTTAGGGGGTGCTACATAATCTTCTAATGTTGTTCTATAAACAACCAATTTTTTCCTTACTCCAACTCTTTAGAAATGTCCCTAAGGAATTCAGCTTGAGCAAGAGATCATCTGAAAGATTAAAATTCCAAGATTCCAAAACAATTTTTAAAAAATATGGATGTGAACACCAATAAGCCTCAAATTTGTAGGATGGAGTTTTTCTTTGCATAGTTTTAGAGGTGTTCAGAAGAATCAGAGAGTGATCACTGGATATTCTTGGCAAATGTACTACACCAGAATTTTCGAAAAGAATACACCAATTTGGAGATGCTACTACTCTATCCAATCTTTGCCTGATAAGGTCTTGAAATTGTATAAAACCATTGAACTAAGAGATTTTATTGTTTAAAGACTGATCTCCTCCATGTTTTTCCCTGATAGAGGACAAAGCATTAAAATCACCTATGTAGCATTTCGGACCAGCAACATGTTGAGAGTAAATAGACAAACTCTGCCAAAATTGAGCTCTATCTACCCTATTTGGTGAACCATAAACACAGAATAGGTTCCACATAGGGTATGGACCATTAGGTTTGATTTCGAGATAAATCAGGTTTTTAGAAAAAGAAATTACTTCTGCTTCTATATCATCTTGCCAAAGAAGAAGTAATCCACCACTACGACCCATTACTGGAACTATACAATGTTTTGAGTAACCAAGTCTATGAAGAAGAGAAATTGAAGAAGGTTCTGATAGTTTAGTCTTCGACAAAAAAACTATATTTGGTTTTGAGCTTCTCAGGAATGATTTGAGAGTTTGTTTTGTTGTGTCATTCCCTATCCCCCAACAATTTCGAGCAAAGACTAACATGGACCGTGCGGCCTATAAGGGCTAGCCGCCACCTCCTATTGGTCATATGCATCCTCGTTGCTTCTTAAAACCATCTATGATTGTAAATTTCCAGTATCTATACATGATCCATCCTGCATTCGTTTAGCGCTCTAGAATATTTTGTAGAAGATGGTTTCGAAACAATGGTAGATCCAGAGCTTCTAGCCATTGATTTCCATTCACGCCTCCCGGTAGATGAGGTTGGTTTTCTGGGATTCCATAAAAAGCGTCCACTGTCACTATCCTGTGGTTTACTGTTTGACCTGGATAAAAGTTGATGAAGATTATCATGGACTGATTAGTTAGATACTGACGTTGGAGAAGTTCTTAATTTCTTTGTAATGAACTGGATTGATTCTGAAACTTGTAAAGACTGTACCCTGTTAAACTTGAGATGTGTTGCAAAATATTGGTTATCATGAGCCACAGACTTCCCTTTTGCAAATTCAGAATTGCCGTGTTGTAGAGACGGATTTGAATCTGTTATTGAAGTATCTATACCACTACTTTTGTAGTTTGTGGTAAACCATTATCCGAGAAGGAAATATAATTACTCGCTATGAAAATTGGATGTTTATTTGAAGTATCAGTTTCTCCCATATAGAAGTTGTCAGAAGGTAACTGTTTCTGCAAGTTAGCAGAACTGAATATGGATTGGTTGGCAGAAGATGTGGAACCGTTCAAACAAAATGATGATGTTGTTTGATGACTCATCATCATTTCCGAAACTTCTCTTGAATTTCTTTCCCCAATCTGTACAGAGTCCATAACATCTTCGTGTTCATTTATAGGATATTTAGGATCATCCATATTAGTTGAATAGATCTTTGCGTTAGCATTGATTGTCTTCCGATATTTTGGAGTAATTAAATCAAAATCTTGTTGATGTACTTCAGGAGGGAATTAATTGACTGTGTATTTTATCCTTGTATTGATGAACTTTAGAACGATTTTCATCAAGTGACCAATTATACCACAAAAAATGCAAAACCTTGGTAATCTTTCATACCGTATTTCAATAGTAATTTCCTTGTTTGCCGATATAGGAAATGATATGGAATCCCTAAGGGGTTTTTTAATATCCACAGGGATGCGAATTCTAGCAAATTTCCCCTAGTTTCTTGCTTCTTTGGAAGTGATGGTTCTGTGACTCCCTAAATGAACTAAAATTTGTTGAATGTAATTTTTATTGAGATAGTTTACAGGGAGACCGTGAAGTTGAGCCCAAAATTCTACATTATCAAAGAGATATTCATGCGGAAGTTTGTTTGGTAAACATCTTTCCAATTCCAGTAAATCCTCACGTATACTACCCAAGGAGAAGACTCCATGATAAATTCAGATTCAGCATGAGATTCAAACCTGATTAAGAAAGTGTCTGTAGTGAATTGAGAAACACAGAATTTTTGACTGAAAGTTTTCCATGTTTTGTGTAATAACTCTCTGACACCAGAAATTTGAAAAGTTCTAGGGGAGATTATCATGAGGAACAAACAATTTTGGTAATCATTAGACAGGTTTAGTAATTGGGAGTTGATACGTATGTTTTTGGGTGGGTTTTCTTGGTTGAGAAGGTTTGCGAATTGGTTAATCATTTCCAATCCCGGAGATGAATGGATTTTGTTAGAATTGACTGGTAGATCCATTAGGAGAAAAAATATCCTGTAACTTGAAGTTACTAATATGTGAAAGATTGAAAACTTTTGAAAATCTTAAAAATTTAAGGAAGTCTTCGTATAACCACGAAGAATTCCAATTTTTTTAGTTTATCAGAAAGGATTTCTGGTAATGGAATTGAGTGTACTAAGTGTAAAGTTTAGACTTAATTTCTGGTAATGGAATTGACTTCCTCCTAACAATTGCCGGCATAATAAACGGATTCAATATAATTAATAGTAAAAAAAAAATTATGGTAAGTACACCTACCTTGTCCGTAACGAAATTGAAAATGCGCATATTAACTAAAATCCACCAATAACGCATATAAGTACGTCCATAATTATTTGACGGTAAATTAATGATTTTTTTTTAGTAATTGTTTTTTTATATGGATAAAGGTTAATTTAGTCACACTGAAATGTTGAAAATATAAATCCAATTTAAAACTACTAATCCTAACCGTACATCTTACATTTTGAGCTATACATATATATCATCTTATTGAAGGGTTTATAAAAGAGAGAGGATCCATATCTAGGTTCCTCGGAAATTTTCACGTTTTTAAACTGAATGATGTGAGTATTGGATTCAGTATTTGGGTCGTTGACACATTAGTCAACTAGGTCAATTGGTCAATCCATTAGGATATCATCTTCCGTCAATGAACTTTAAATTTGTCCATCTAAAAAAAAGGAACGCGTAATTGGGGGATATCAAAACTAATTGGGGGATATGAATTACTTCCCCCTAGTTGGCTGATAAGGGTAACTTTTGATTATGAAAATTCCAAAATACCCTTTTCCTAATTAAAAACCTTTAGGAAAAGACTGTTATGCCCTTTACCCTAAAACAATTAAATCTAAAAACCAAATAAGTTTATCCCCAAATTCCATTTGATTTCCGTCACAGTTAGTGTTTTGAAAAAAAAAATCTTCATCTTCTTCATTGTTCTTTGAGAAGGTTAGTGATTGTTGAAGAAGAAGAAGAAGAGGACGACGCGGCGAACTCGGACGATCAACCACTCACAGTCATGGCTTCTTTGAGAAGGTTAGTGATTTTGATCTCATTTATGATTGTTTTAATCGATTTATAGCAATGGGTTTAGGTTAGAATCTCCAAACATATCTGAAACATTCGAGTTACACAGAGTACCGGCATTCTATTTACGATGAATACCACGCCGGTTTTAAGTACCGGCATTCTATTTGCGATGAATACCACGCCGGTTTTAAGTACCGGCATTCGATCTGGGATGAATACCACGCCGGTTTTAAGTTCCGGCATGCTCGATATAAATCTTTCCATGCCGGTAGTCAAATGAAAAAAAAATTAATTTTCTAGATACTTTTCATCATGTGTCGGCATTCGATATGGGATGAATACCACGCCGGAAGTGAGTTCCGACATGGTTATTTAGGATGAAGACCACGCCAGAAGTGATGAAGAACATGTCGGAAATGATGAAGACCACGCCGGAAGTGATGAAGACCATGTCGGAAATGATGAAGACCACGTCGGAAGTCATGAAATTCAATGCCGGTACTGAGTTCCAGCATGCTCGATATAAATCATTCCATGTCGGTAGTCAAATGAAAAAAAAAAACAAGTTTCTGGATACTTTTCATCCTGTTCCGGCATAGAAATGTAAGCAAAATACTCTGCCGGAACAGGTACCGGCTATGCCCTCCCGGATAGTGGCAAACAATTTAAGAAAAATTCCAACAAATTCCGGCATGGTTTTTTGGTTGAATACCATGCCGGCACCAAGATTTTACACCTGCAACAATGGTGGATTCAAAGAAATAAAATGAAAATTTCAACCTCTTAGCAACAATTCTCTCATCACAATCATCTTCCATTTTCAAAAAAAATAAATAAATTCCACTAATTTTATTTTCCTCTCCTTCTACTCCTCACTCACACAAATTAAAATCAAAACACACACTAATCTATCCCCCAAATACTTAAGAATTTACTAATTATTATTAACTACTAAACATGATTAGTGAGGGTTAGATTAGGAATTAAAAAATAATTACATAGGGGGTACCCAGAATTGCTATTGGGACACCATTTTTATCTTGTAGCTATATCCCCCAATTAGTTTTGATATCCCCCAATTGCGCGTTCAAAAAAAGCACCAGGTCGGAATCCATCATTTTTACTCAGATATATAAAATTAATGATAGTAAGTTGCCCAATCTGAAAACTCAAAGCTTGATTTTTAACAAGATGATTAATCTCAAATTGGATTTGTGGGTCTTCTCAAATTGAGATGATGGTGGCTGTGATGATGATATGTTGGTATTGGAGTTGATGGTGGTGGTGGCGATGAGGTAGGAGAAGCTCTTAATGGATAGATTCAAGTGGAAAATTCAGAAATGGAGCCCTTACCAGCACCAACTCAATTAAGTGATTGATCTAATAATGAGGTCAACTTTTGAGGTGAATATTGGATCTAATAATGAGGTGAGTATTGGATCTTATAATCAACTTTTGCTTTATGATGTAATTGGTGAAACAGTGGTAGGGTTGTTGTAATTTGTTTCAGATCAAACTGAATGATGTGAGTATTGGATTCAGTTCAATGTTTTGATTTTTTTTTTTCTCAGGTTGTTGCGGAATTTGAGTATTGAAGATTCATTAGACAAATGGATTAATATGTAAATTATCATACTTTGGTAAACTTACTAGCAAATAGTACTCGCCATTGATATACCGCCTCTCCCATTTTTCATTGACAATCTCGTTAATTTAGATTATGAATCGATTCGATTCTGCTGATGAAAATTTGATGATCTTAATTTTATTTTTTTTGATGGACGTATTTGATTTCACGAACGTTGATATTCTAACGGGTTGACTAATTGACCTAGTCGACTAACGAGTCAAAGACCCAAATACTAAAATGGACAAACTTAGGACGGAAACACAAATACATACCAAAATATAGGACCCAAACACTAATTAGATCTTTTGATGTCAATGATAACTCATCTTTATCCCTTCCTCGCTTTTTTCCCATAACTCTTTTTTTCCTCTCCGACCAGATAGCCCAAGCAACTGCAAATGGGAGAATTGCCCATATCTTGGAATTTCACGTTCTCGAAATATGTGTTGGTAAGCTTTCGCTTTAACCACTTTTCATCTTTACCCGTGACGAAAGTCATGATGAAGTTTTAATCTTGAAAATAGCTTTAATGACGATAGTCGTGAATAAAGATTGTTATAACATTATAGAAAAATATTTCAATGATTAAAATGTAGAGTTGAGATTATGTAACCATCTATGGATATAAGCATATATAGTGTGTTCGCACATTATTAAATAAATCCATGTACCGGAAACCAAGTACGTGCATAAGTGTGCATGAAGTATTGGTGAAGGATACAAGTTGGGTACGTGTACCCGTACGCATATTGTCGGAAGTTTTCGAACCGAAACTTTCTGCTGAGTTTGTAAACTCAAATTCGGAAGATAAGGTACGCATACCCGTATGCGTACCCAAGATGGTTATATTTTTCAAATCGGTAGCTCATGAACTTAAACAATAAATCAATAAGGAATGCAATCTTTGCAAACCGAGGCTACATTGTTCATGAATTGATTTGAGTGAATCAAACCGATTTTGTTTCAATTGTGTTTATGTATAAAGATCTAAGCAATTGAACAACTCCTCAACTAGTTCTTTTGAGTCATTTGAACTAGTTGTGAAGAAGATGAATATGGTTGATATGAAAGTTCTCATGTGGATAACCATTAGTTAACTATTTGTGAACCAACCAAATGTACACGTTTAGGTACGGTTACTCAAACCTAAATAAAATACATTTCATTTGTGTGTGAAAAGCTAAGTTTCGATCTAACGGTTGAAAGATATTATCTTGGATAAATCAGATTTTTCATCTAGGGGTGAATATTAAATGCTTTATTACCAAGGTAATTTAGATTGCAAACCCTGATTTGAAAACTATATAAAGGAGACGTCTAGCAACTGGAAAAACTAATCCCCACACCTCCTGTATAATACTAGTTGGTTTTGCTAGAGTCTATTCTCCTTTAAACGTAGGTTTATTCTCGAGACCTTGTCGGTTAACAACTTAAATACTTCATTTGGATTGTGAAGCCAGACGAAACTACATCTCTTGTAGTTGACCAATCTGATCTTTCCATTTTATATCGTACGAGTTCAATTGAATAATTGTCTTGAGATTATATCTCCGATAGGGCAAGATGAAAACAAATCACAAACATCTTCGTCTCATCGTTTGTGATTCCGCAATATCTAGTTTATCTACCGTACGATTTAGATTATTGTGAGGTGATCAATAATTCTTGGTTGTTCTTCGGGAATATATGTCCGGGTTATTAATTAGTTCCTGTTCACCTTGATTTTATCAAAAGACGGAATAAAACTCGTAGGTTTATATGTGGGAGACAAATTTATCTATTATCGTAGACTTTTCTGTGTGATACATATTTGTTTATTAAAATCTTCAACTTTGGGTCGTGGAAACTCTTGGTTATGGGTGAGATCAGCTAAGGGAATCAAGTGCGTAGTATCCTGCTGGGATTAAAGACCTAAGGAGCACAATTGCATCTTGAATCAGTGTGATATTTATTAGGGTTCAACTACAATCTAGACCGAAGTTAGTTTGTAGTAGGCTAGTGTCTGTAGCGGCTTAATACAGTGTAGTGTTCAATATGGATTAGGTCTCGAGGTTTTTCTGCATTTTTGGTTTTCTCGTTGACAAAATTTCTGGTGTCTGTTTATTTTTATTCCACATTATATTTTTTTATATAATTGAAATATCTTTTGCATTGTATCGATCAATTGTGAAATCCAACTTTTGGTTGTTGATTGGAAATTGATTGATCCTTGGATATTGGTTTTTGGTACCATCCAAGTTTATATATCTCTTGTATTTGATAAAGTCTCGCAAATTTCTATTTGCTTGAGTATAGATCAAATCGAGAGATAGAGATATTAATTCCTTGATATAATTTTATTTAAGATTGAGTCTGATTGTCTAGTTGATTCTCTTAAAAGTATATTAAAGTTAGTCCATACAGATTTCTAATCGAAATATTGGGTGAGGTTGTTAGACTCCCGCTTTTTCAGGAAGAGCTAAAGAAGTGTGGAAGTTTGTTCATTATGCGATCTGTTGGCACTAGTAGAAAAATCAACATAGGTGACATTTCAAAACTATCACTATATCAATTCCATGAAGGTTCAGGTGAAATTTGAAAGTGTCACCAAAGTCGATATCACTGTAGGGGTTATCTTATACTGGCGCTTATGAACTGTCACATAACCGTCACAAATCATCCATCAAAACTGTCATGAAGTATATTAAACCGTCATTGTAACAGACATCCACGACGGTTATTTATTGAAAACGCCACCTTAACAATGTTACGGTCACTGTTTTCCCAAGAAACCGTCAATATAATGTTGAAAAGCGCCAGCATAAATATTATTTTCAACGGTTTTCTTATAAAACCGTCAATTTATGTACATTTTTGCTGACGTTTTTCTTTGCAAACAGTCACTTTTGCACTCTTACAGTGACTATTCTATTTTATATAAAACTGTCATGGCATTACTTTGGTGACTTTTTAAATTTACATACGAAACCAATGTGACAACTAAATGAATTTGTATATTATATTGCTGGCTTCAATTTACATTCTGATATTTTAAGAAAAAAATAATTACATTCCCATTTGTCTCATATTACGACCCGCTTTTTTCTTCCTTACTATAACCCAAGGAATTATCACCTCCTTGGAAGTGAGGGAGTCCTTAGTACCTAGCCCAGCATCATAGCCTGACATCATTCATAGTAGGACCCGATTTTTCATTTTCATGAGCATTTGAGGAGTCACCCATTAGCTGAGCATGGGATACTCTTTTCCAAACCTTTTCTAACCTTTTTATAGACTTTTATTAGAAAAGTTTGAATTTGAATTTGAAAAAGACGAAATCCGAGGCGTAACTTGCGCATCCTTAAAAATCTTCCGTTAATTGATGGAATATTTTGTTGAGTTTGTTGGGTCCACACCCCTTGTAGAATCATCATGACCTACGCAGTTATGATGATAAGGGATCACCACCTTTTTCTCCACTAAGGAATGCAAATATCAGAAGTTTCTTCTTTCCCTTTCGTGTAGGCAATATATTTACAACTCTATAAAAACCACCTCCCGGTTACAAGTTCCATCAATACTATTCCAATATTGTAAACATCGCTCTTCTCCGTTGCTTTCAGTGTATAGGCATACTCTGCAGAACATCAAAAGAACATAGCAAATGAGACTCATTACAAAAAAGGGCAGTGCTATCCCGCAAGGTCACGCGGGATAGCTTCCTAAGCTAGCAGCTTAAAAACCGTTGATTGTAATGTGCATAGATATTAAGCCGTTGAGATGAATGTCCAATGGTGTCTTAAAATAATTGAAAATAAGTCATGTACTTTAATTTTACGAAATTAAAATAACATCTGTATATATGTATACTTCATTTACAAGGACCTTTTCGTGAAGGAATACAAAAACTGTTTTTCATCACCACCATTTTCATCTTCTTTTCCTTCTTCATACCAAAAGTAGCATCCTTCTTAAGCAATTTTCATTATCATCTCTACGAAATTACTAATCAAACAACAAAAAATTCCCAAATTAATTCATGAATCTATCAAATCAATAAACTCAATCAATTAATTAAGAACTTGATTATTGGACAGAATCGTCAAAGGAGTTTGAACACAATCATGGTGTTGAATACCCAAAATCATTTCTACAACAAACAATTCAAAAATCAAAATCTTATTTGGATTAAAAATTTACATTACGAAAAACAGAGCCATATTTGATGGAACTGAAAATCAGATTCAAAACAAGAAATCAAAAGAAAAATCATATGGATTAACTTTTGATTATAACACGGTCATCAAGCAAAACCAAAATCCATCATTTTTCCCCAGGTGATTATTTGATTAATTGGCATGAAGAACAAAGAACTTAAAGAGAATAAAGTTTTAGACGTGAAAGATAGGATTCATAGAAACCCCATTTTTCTACCTAGATAAGAAATTGGCATACAAATCGATTGAACTAGGGGATATCAAAAAATGAAAAAAAATGAAAAAAAAAAAACTGGACTTGGCAAATGGAGTTTCAAGTTTACCTTTTGGGTCATGGCCAGATCTCTATTCATAAACTGGGATGCAGGATAAAGGAGAAAGAAATCAAAGTCAAAAAATATCAGTCAAAGAAATCAAACTTACTTGGGTTGTCTTGTATGACTCGATTTTTGCTAGTGAGCTTCACAAAATCAAGGGTTCTTAGAAATTCGATTAGGAACATTAGAACACAACAACAGGATGAGGAAGAAGAAGATAGAAGAGGAGAGAGCCAGAGCGGCAGAGAGTTTATTCGAATACTGAATTAGGGTTTTCACTTTCTTATGGGGCAGTGTGACCGGTCCTTTGTAAGCATTAGTAGGGGTGGATCTCAAAAAGATCTAGGGTCCTGATATTAAGTTCTTTATTTTTTGGTCAGCCTGCCTAATGCGTGGAATCGCAGATGCTGCCATTTTTATAATTTTTTTTTCCATAAATACAATGTTCATAAAAATGAAAAAAAAAACGAATAAGAGAGAAATGGTGTCCCTACTCCCTAATCTTATAGTAAAATAATTCTTAATGGTCGACAGTCTTTCGTGAATGAACTACTGCTAGTGTTAGATGCACTGTTTATTATTGTTTTTTATTAATTTATGATACATTTGATGGCATGATTTACGGCATTTGATAAGAAACTGTATTATGACTTATGTATGAGCTACTGTGATGGTTAGTCGCTTACTGTCACTGTATATTACAAGCTATCGTGATAGTTTCACCAAAACCGTCATAATATAAATTATATGTGACGGTTTGTACACATCACCGTTTGGTAGGTATATTGCAGTAGTTTATTCCAATAACCGTCATAGTATGAAGGTACTATGACAGTTTTAACAACCGTCATTATTCTTCATAACAATTACTGACGGTTCTATTTGCGAACTGTCACCTATACATGACTAGCAATGTATTATGACGCTTTTTTTAAAAACCGCCATGGTATAAAATTTCAAACCGTCACTAAATCCCATATTTGTCCTAGTGTGGGTACTTTGGAATGAGAGAAATGGGAGAGTGTTTAGTGCACGACATAGATGCACTACTGAAATCATTGATCAGGTGAAGTTGTTTTTAGTATTATGGTCAACTGATTTAGATACCTTTAAGTTTGTAAACAATAGTCTTATATGGAGTAGTTAGAGTATTTCAACTAAGAAAAAAGTTAAATCTCCTACTAAACTTGTTCCTGGTAATTACGCTTCGGATGAAGATGAGTATGATGATATTTATGAAGAATATGAAGATTATGAAGACTCAGAGCTTTGATTCTTTCGGGTTTATAGTCTAAAAGGAGAGATTTTAGAATTGAAAATAAGGAACGCTTGAGAAGAGTAGGATATAAACGTTATTAATTTCCTTGAGTTTTCTCTTGATGCTATTTATTTTGTGTTATCTATTTTTGGATCTTTTTGACTTATCTTTGCAGTTTTATAGGGGTGGAGGGCCTTGAGCCCTCCTTGTAATTACGTTTTTTTTTCTTTAATAAACTATTGGACTTAGCAAAAAAAAAAAAAAAAAAGAGTAATTGAAGTAATCTGATAAGTATGTTTACTCCTTTAGGTTTTGTAATTTCTTTCACTTTCAGTGAAGGAATCTTCTTCTTTTTCTTTTTAAAACAACCTCTTCATCGGAAAAGAAATACGAAAAACTGAGTAAGATACATATATTCCGCATATGTCAGTCAACAAGAACCTTCAATGACTGAGCAATGCCGGTTTGTTTATTTAAGTTTTCTCCAACATGTCGATGCCTCCTTCAATGATTTATCAGTGCTGGTTTGTTGCTTTAAATTTTCTTCGCAGCTCAATTTTCAACATACACCTCTTTGCAGCGTAACAGGATTGCGATTCCGTGGGAGCACATAACTTTATATCGCCCAATATAAGGACTCGGTTTCACTGGTGACTCATCACAATAGAAGTATATATAAAGTGTAGTAATGTTGTACCTCGTACATTTGCGCGTTTCTTGTGTGTCAGAGCATGATAATTATCTCACTAATTTTTTTATTAAGTCCTCATTTACTATTTGTTCTAACTTCCACCTTGACCCAAAACTCATGAGTCATATGTATAATGTGAAGCTGGGCCTGGATTAATCTTACATCTCAATGAGTAAGCAGAATCATAAATTTCTAAGGCAGATTTTGCTGCAAACTATCACAAAATATTTCCACGGAGAGTTATGGTTGTGAAGGGTGGAATTACATGGCTTGTTCCTCGTTACCATTATTATTAATTGGTATATGTTGATTCTTTTATAAGATGGTCATATACATTAAATGGTAAATGTTACTGATCAAATTTCAAAGTTAGCCATCATAGATCTTAACTAGATATAATGGGCTAGATAATTGTATTATTTGCGAGCATTGTCATGATCAACAGTGTATTCTGTGAGTATTAATAAAATCACTTTAGAGATCAATAAACGTTATCCTGGGAATTGGTATAACTATCTTTGAATATGAAAATTCAATTGCATTGTTGATTATCATATTACTTCAAATTGATGATAATTTGAGATAGACTAAACCCACGTTTTTACTTGGTTTCTTCTTTGTGTCAATTTTACTCTACAATATTGTTTCAAAAATGTATTTTTTTACACCGTATACCGTTATCAACAAGGAATGAACATTATCAAACTTCATTAGATAATATCCTTTTTCATTAGATAATATCTTGCAAGATCTTATTAGTTATCTAGATATTATATACAAAGCAGTTAATAAATACCACTAGCTCTTTGTCCTTCGAATATCTTTATCCATTTTTATGAGATGAGTAATCGTGGGGCTTTTAGTTTTCTCCAATATCACAATTCCTATTCACATGTTTGGAGCATATCATCATGCCAACTTACAAACTCTTTGAACCAAAGAAAATAACCCAATAGCATTCCTTTGGTGACACATAATGGATATATATATATGCTTCATGAATTCTTCAAGTGTCAAATGATCATAAATTTCATGTGGTATTAAAACTCACCGTCGTTATTTTGTTGATGTTCAGTTTTTACTAGTATTGTGTACGTTTTATTTGTTCACGATTAGTGAGTGCATCTGGTTTATAAATGTTCCTCGATGTCTTCTACTGGGCTGGGCTTGAGTACTTTGGTTCCGTACACGGATTAAAGTTAGCGATGATCATGAATGAAATTTGATGGGGATTATAAAGTGTCGTAATTTTAATTTTATGTTTAAGAAAGTGCCACTGTTTTTGTCAGAATTAATAAAATGCCATGAGTTTGACTTTTCCGTCCCATTTTCTTTTGAAAATAACGCCTAACGAATGTTAATGCATACCTGACAATTATTCTCCCCTAGTAAAAGACAAGTAAACCTCTAAATAATATCTTTTAGGATTTGTGATGGTGAGTCAGTTTCAAGTTGGGAATTTTGTCGAACACATTGCTATGGACTTTCTTGTGATGAAGGGGTGTGAACTGCTTCTATTTCCATGTAATAATAATGCACATTTTGAGATAGCACCTAAATCACAATTGAGCTAATAGAAAATACGAAATCATCTGAAGTCAATATATGTTACTGAATGGATTGTATAACTACAACGGGATAGAAACGACCCCAAAAACTCAATTAGTCCCAAATGTTATATTAATACGGGGGAGAGAGAGGGAGGTATGGAGGGAGATGGGGAGAGAGGGAGAGAGAGAGAGAGACGGAGAGAGAGGGAGAGAATCGGAGATTTGAAAATGTTAACCCGGTTACCAAAAATTTGATTTTCTATTTCTTGTTTCTGAATCCTTAGTATGTTCATATTCTAATTATCATGTTTCAAAATTAGTTCTTCCCTCTCTTCTTTTTCTGTTGTTTTTTCTTTATTAGTTTCCTTCTTCTAATTTCGTGTTTTAATCTTAATTAGAGTTCTAATTTCCTAGTTCTTCCCTCTCTCGATTAAAGATTATATATGTTTTCTCAACCAGTCTATTCTTCTGATCTAATGGCTTTCTAAATCTTTTGCAGGGTTTTCTCATTATTATCATGAAGAGCATCCAATATGGATTCTCTCGATACTATTTAATCCCTCAGTTAACTTCATTTTTACAATTATCTTTAGTATTTCCGGTTTCTCCAACAGTATTGCAACTCATCAGTCACCAGATGTCTCCCAACAATATGTCTCAGTATTCTAATCAAGTTAATCATGTGTATGATCGTATGGGTTTCTGTAATGTTTCACAGACTGACTCAGTATACCCGATTCATCAAAGTGGTAACCAATTTTTGAAATTTGAATTTTCAAGATTACCTTCTTTCACGGAGTGGAATAAGTTCAATCAAGTTAGATGTTTTCAGAGTTTGTTACGGTTGACCATGGAGTCATTAAGAGATAGATATTATACTGCGAGTATTCCGGAATTTCTATTTTTTTCTTCCTTAGCCGCTGATCAAGGCAAGAAATATAGTCACAATATATTTTCTTCCCAATTACCTTCATTAAAAGGAGGAATTCCAGCAAAAAGAAAACCCTACTCTCATTTCACTATATTTTGACATATACACTTCATAACAATGGCGTATTCTTCCAACAATCAAGTTTCAGCCATAACTAGAAAAATGCAAAACTCAACCATTCGAGATCTCTGTGCAACTGATGAGTGCCGAATAGTGCATATTTCTATACCCTTTTATTGGCATTTAACTCATCTTTTGCGCTTTAAAATCATATATTATTCCACATTCCGTGTTTTCTTTGTTTTCAAGAATAAATTCATATACTAATTAAATTTGTGTTTTTAGGTACCAAATAAAGCTTAGATGAATTGCAGAGCTAAAAGAGCATTTGCGACTAATCCACCCTAAAGGCTAATCACAACACTAATGAGAGAATTAATTTGGTACTTCAAGCTAGCACGTCAATTGGACAAATGAAAAATGACAATTTTACTTCAAGTTAGCACTACTTTCTTATTGGACAAATGATCTTTGTCTTGTTCTAGCACGTCAATTCCACTATGGGCAATATGTTAACGGTATAAAACGGTTTGGTGAACGAGGTGTTGTTGGGTCAAATGAGTGGTGGACGTGGCTTTGTTACATCAGGGAACGTGAAGTATGATGATTGAGAAGAATGGCAGAGATGGCATGCACAGGGACCGAGCAGTATGAGAAGCTGTTGGAGCACGTGCTATCTGTGGAGTTCGATGGCAGTGATGGTCCGGGGCTGGTAAAGCAAGGAAGCGACGAGATGGATGGTGAATGATATTGGAGCTCGGGTAGAGAACGTGCTGCTCGACAAAAGAGAAATAAAATAAAATAAATCACATGATAAATGAAGCTGAGCTCGAGAATGTCAGTTGCTGCCAACTTTGATAAACGAGCTCGAGGTGTGAAATGAAACATGGAATGATGAGTGAAAGTGTGGAGCACGAGGCGTTGGTAGTGAAGAAAGAAAACCAAAAGAAATTAAAAAAAGAAAAGCTGACAAAAGCACGTGGCGCGTGGAGAAGAGAGGAGACAGCAGCAGCAGTGCATGGGCGTGATAAGAAGAAAACATCAGTCGTGAGGAGAACATGCACAGGGACCGAGTAGCGTGGGAACGTGAGGCTGTTGGAACACACGTGAAGGAGATGATGGCTGAGGTTTTCCGTTGGAGTACGGTTTGTTGGTAGGGAATGATGAAGCTCGAAGAGGTGAGGAGCACGCGAAGGAGAAGAGGTTGTTCTGAGCTCGAGAAGATAAAAAGAAAAAGAAAGAAAACTTAATATATCCCATGAGCATGATGCTTGAGAACGTGAGTGCCAAGGAGAGAGGTATGGGCGTGATGCTGTCATACACGTGAAGGAGTTAAACAAATGAAGAAATGTCGGGTGTTTTATACTCTATAAATATGCTCGAACTCATTTACCAAAGGAGGCCTGACTGGTCGAGACCCGGCTAGGGGTTGTCAGACACCATATTTTCTATCAGTTCATTTCCATCTTCCATTTTTATCATGTTCTAAAACTCTCTGCTAGAGTTTAGATGAAGCTCTAGCCTACTGATATGTCATTCATACTTTGTGAGTTATTCTTGAATGTTTGAAATTGTTTAAGATATAATTTAATCCAAGTTTGTCAATATTTTGCTCTCACAATGTATGCCATGTATCCATTGTAGTTAGAATATCACTATGTTGATTATGCTGCAACTCATGCTTAAAAATATTATTGATCCTTAGATTAGTTGTGCTGTAACTAGACATTTAATGCTTTGGAGAAATATTTTAGTTGTGATTAATTTATCCATTGGAGAAACACCTTAGATACAAGGTAAACTTGAATCTGCTATAAGGAAAAGAATAACATCATAAATTAAATGCATATTGTAGGTTAGTAGTGGATTTGAAAGCTCTAGTATCCTCATTCTCAGTGTTTACACCCTGTGTTATTTTCTTCTATTTACTTTTATTATTTCAGTCACTTAAAAATCATTTCGTCGAAATCGACAAAACAAACTCTTTTGGTTACTTTTATTTAAATCAGTTTAGAAAGAGCAAAAACTTCAACTTACACTCACCAAGTCTCGTGGTTCGACTGTATTTGCCACGCCCGCAATAGACACTTGTGCACTTGCAAGATATACATAGTAGTAGGTATCTTTCCGATCCTACCAAGTTTTTGCGCGCCGTTGCGGGACTCGGTTAGCGGTGTAAATTGAGGTTTCTATCTTTACTGATTAAAAAAAAAAAATATTATAAAAATTATACAAAATAAAAAACTAAAAAAATAATTTTTTTTTTTTTTTTTTTTATAATTACATGTTCTTCTTTACGTTTTTGTTATTTTTGTCTTTTCCTTACAAAATTTGGAATTCGGAGCGAAAGAAAATTTTCCAAAGCTTTTGGTGAATATTTAAAAGTCTTGGAGTAAAAGGCGAAGCTAAAGGGGCGAAAGAAGAAGATTTTTTTTATTACATAAATAAAAAAAGAGATTTTATTTTATTTTATTTATTTTTAGATTGTATTAGGATTTCTCTATTCTTGTAATTTTCTATTTCTTTTGCATTCTATCTTTTTGGACTTTGGACTTGGACATTATTTTATTTTTATTTTTAAACCCTACGGAAGGGTAGTATTAAATATCAAACTATTTGCAGAGAAGGACGGTGATTACAATATCACCTCGGACCCTCGGGTTCGTTCATGACATAGGAGTCGTGGCCCGAGTCGACAACAACGGTTCATCCCCCGTCTGGTACGGGAGGTAAATTTGTCGAAACACTCGCGAATCCCATGTTAGCGAGTTACTGTATTCCTTCGTTTGCATATATGTTGAGGACTTGAATACGGCTGCTTTTATTTTCCTAGTAAAGGGCAAGAACTGGCCATATAAGATAAGGGTTCGGATTTCATCACCGTTCTCTTCTTGCCCGCCTTAGGAAAACGATACCTAAACGTGAACCTAAGCTTTAAAATTTGAAATAGAACAAGACCTATAAGGTAACGAGCTTAGTAGGAAAGTCGTTCGGAAAATATTGGTTACTCTTTAAGCATACTTCGAAGTTCATGATAGTTTCTGTAAATTGAATGCGTGACTGCGCCGCCTTGTGATACGGTGAGGCCTTGGGTATCAAAGCTCCAGCAGCTTCCCTCGCCTCTATTCAATATACTTTAACTCAGATTGATTCCAGAAGGGTTTGCTCATATTGTAACGAATTCCCTTTCGAAGGATTAGAAGCTGGTCTAGAAAACAATCTAAGTGGAGCCATCATGCTTTTTGTTTGCTAGAAATCAGTAGGTTTACTGTGGTAGAGTCATCCTTGTTTGCGATTGCATAGAACTTCCCTTCCGTTTAGGATTTTTCTTCTTTTATTTTGTTTTTCTAGTGTATGCCCGAGGTCATTAGAGAACGGGATTAATAAAAAATAAAAAAAAATTGAAAAAAATAAAATTTGGTTGTATTTTCTTGTGCACAGTGACACAACTCTGCAACAAGCCTAGTGCTATTTAGAGACCATGTCAGGATTTTGGTCTGCAAGTGGGGATGGAAACAAATCCATCAGACAGCTTGCTTACGGGCATGCTTCACATTATGAACCTCCAACAACAAACCATGATGTCAATAGTTATAGGGATTGTTATGGAAATTTTCTGTCCTGAACATCAATACATGAACCCTAATAACTATTCACACATGTATCATCCATCACAGGGTAAAAATGAACATTTTTACAGTGCCCAACTCACACACTCATCATTTTTGGATAAGTTAGAAGCTAAAATCACAGCTTTAGAAATGCAATCTGAAATGGATCAGTTAGAAGCTAAAATCACATCTTTAGAAAAGCAATCTGAAATCTATGCTTGTACCTTATGTGGAGGCTTAGGCCATCCTGCTGAGAATTGTTATATTTTGCATGATTTTAGGCAATCTAGAGAATATCATGAAAATTCAAAATATGAAATGCCAACAGATTACAAAGCTGAGAGTCATTGGGACCATAATCAACCTTTTCAAGGTTGTGATCAGTCTTTTAAATACCCTAATGACCATGCACACATGTATCATCCACCACAGTGGGATGTTGAACAATTTTTTACTTCTCAATCTGTGGAGGAAAATCTCAGACTCATCGAACAAAATAATGCTAGGAGTGTATTGCATGATAAACCATATAGCATTGATTATGAATTTCCTACTGTTGAAGACTCTCCTTCCATTGAACAACTTAACTCAGTTCTAGAAATGAATCAAAGGTTTACGAGTTTAGAACTCAAAATGAGTCAAATCCTTGATGTACTAAATGAGGAGAGGGAGGAATTTCAGGGTGAAATGAATGTTAGTCCTAATGAATTGCATTCTAAAAATAGTGTGTTTAATCCTACCCAGGCTACCAATGTTGAAAATGAGCCTAATCTAGAGGTAAATGAGTGGACTAGAGACACTATGGTTTTGAATAGGACATTGCATTCATGTATTTTTGATGATGATGATGTTATGGTAGAAGAACATATTTATTCTGAAAATATTGTGGAACCTTTGGGTTCAGACACATTAGGCTTTTATGCCTCAACCTTAATGAATGATGTTTCTTCTAGTGTTACATATACATGTGATGTTGATACTGATCTTGAGCTTGTGCAATTGTCCTGTGAAAGTGAGCATGCTTCACAACTTGTTTGTGACTTAGAAAATGTTGAATCTTCTGTAGACACCAATGATACTATGCATGAAATTAACTTTGACATGTCTGATTCTCTGCCTGGGTCACATTGTGATGTCTCTTTGGATTTGTCTATGCATGAGAATAAAACTTTGGATGAGCATGATACTAACTTGGGTCTTGATGAATTGTTCTATGAATGTGAGCATGCTGTGACACTTGAAAATGATTTAGGAGTTATAGATGTGACTAATAATGATGTGCCTACCTCCCTGCCAATGTCACAAACTAGTAATCTTGCACCCAACCTAGATTTGGTTTGTAAAGTTATTGTTAAACCTACTTTTCTAAGAGTACCTAATCTAGGATTGGAGATGTGTGCCTCTCAAGTCCTCCTGGACTATTTTGCATCTAAATATAATACCTTTGATGAGCCACAGTTGGAGTTTACTCATGTCTTTCCATCCATCCCTAACAAAATCCACTTTGAACTAGATCTTGTGCATGATGCACCCATGAAATTGTTAGATTTTGTACCCAAAAGTATATCTATTGAAAAATCTAGGTTTGGGGGTAACTCATTCACATATGCAGTCTCACTTGCATTGCTGTCCTGTTATAATTGTGTAAGGTTGTTCATGTTTCCGCACTCCGTCTTTTGGGTTGATCCTCAACTCTTTCGATTGTTGGTGTATGGTGAGTCATCATTGTATAATCTAGTAGGTAAATTTTGAATCTTCTTGATATATTTGTGTGCTAACCAAACTTTTTGTCTTGCGCTCATATTGTTTGCTTTCAAAGCATTCATTCAATTATGGTTAGCACCACCCTTTCTGCAGCGGGTAATCTCTTTCCTTTAAATCTGTTCTGCCTGGTTCTCTTGATATGTGTTCTTATCATCTTTTGAAACATTGAGGACAATATTAGATTTAGGTTTGGGGGTGTGTTTTGCATATAGAGTTTTTAGTCTTTTATTAAAAAGAATCAAAAATCAAAAAAAATAAAAAAATATAAATCAAAAAAATCAAAAATCTTTTGCAAATATTTGCATAAAACCTCCAACTTTTAGATCTTAGAGTCACTAGTATGCTTCTAGCTATGTTTACATAGAGAGTCTGACCGAAATAGCTGAACTTGGAAGTGCCGGAGAACACAATCGGGTTTCTTAGGTTATTAAAGCGTTAAAGTTGGATTTAGCCATGCCGGAGGGCCTTAATTAGGTCTTTGCAAAGATATTCGGTAGTAGAATTGTGATCACCCATAGTGGAGACTACCCATTTTTACATCAAGCGAGGCACCGACCTTCAATTTGTGACTTTCTAAAAAATCTTTTAGAGTGTGTGTCACCGTACGTCAATTCCGGGTAGGAATGGTGAGCTACCCAACTTCGCACCACTTTCAAAGACTATTTTTGATCTCTTGAGTGCTAATTTTGTCAATCACGAGGGTGACGTCTAAAGATGAAAACTCCTTCTTGTAATTCGATGAGCAATTAGCATCACTCTCTCTCTCTCAACAACATCAACCGATCCATAGAAACACATCATCAACGAAAGAGCAACAATACAAGACAAAGAGCGAGAATACTATACACATTTGAAGAGGTATTTTGCAAGAGAAAAGAAAAGAAAATAAGATGAGAATTAGTGAAGTTTATGAAATCAAGACAATACAAGTTGTGAAGAATTGAGTAATAAAGTCCTTCATCCATGGAATTAGTAATTTTATTATTTTGTTGTTTTCATTTCATGTTAAAAAAAAAAAAAAAAAAAAAAAAAAAATCAAAATAATATTGAAGTTTATTTTCTTAGTTTAGTTTTGATACCACCATGGTAAAGAAGAAGAATTCAAGAAGAAAATTCCAAGCAATAAGGAAATTGAGGAGAAAAGTTACAAATTGTCAAGTTTTTGTAGTTCAAGAAGTTCACCATCAACAGTTGAAGACCGAAGACCGAAGATTGAAGACAGTTCTATGGATGATGTGAGAGTGGTTTTGAGTGCCGATCGGATGTGAAGGTAAGTGAGTACTCCCATCCTTGCTAATGGTTGATTTCCTTTCTTAGAGATCATCAGAAAAAGATTCTTTTTGTCCACAATTCTGTGGAGTCTCCATAAATTATTTCGGAAGGTTCTCCTTCCCACCATCAAAGTGTGCAAGATTTCACTCTTTATTCCATTCTGCACACATGAGAGACTAAAAAAGATGTCTTTTTGAGTGCAAATATCATAAAACCCTATTGGTGAGGCAGAAGTTGAGGCTTGTGATTATTCTCGAACCCGAATTCTTTCATATGGTATGGTTATTTCTCGCTCAACTCTAAAGGATGAGAATGCGTTCTTTGGTAGTTCTAACTTCGTGTTACTAGCATGCAGAAACTCTATGTCCTCATAGCTCCTTGGATGCTTGGGACTCTTTTACGCTCTGAAATTGGAGAAGGTTTTGTGGGTACATCTCTGATAGGCCCTCACGAGACTACAACTCGTCCACTTGGGACACCTAGGGGTTTAAAGGCTTAGTGCATATGCTAAATGCATTCGAGAGACCAGCGACAGTGGTATAATTAGGATTTCTTAAATTCTGTTTCACTTGAGGACAAGTAAAATTCAGGTTTGGGGGTATTTGATGAGTGCCAAATATTGCATATTTCTACACATTTTTATTGACATTTAACTCATCTTTTGCACTTTAAAATCAGATATTATCCCAAATTCTGTATTTTCTCTGTTTTCAAGAATAAATATTTGTATTAATTAACTTTGTGTTTTTAGGTACCAAATAAAGCTTAGATGAATTGCAGAGCTAAAAGAGCATTTGCGACTAATCCACCCTAAAGGCTAATCACAACACTAATGAGAGAATTAATTTGGTACTTCAAGCTAGCACGTCAATTGGACAAATGACAAATGACAATTTTACTTCAAGTTAGCACTACTTTCTTATTGGACAAATGATCTTTGTCTTGTTCTAGCACGTCAATTCCACTATGGGAAATATGTTAACGGTATAAAACGGTTTGGTGAACGAGGTGTTGTTGGGTCAAATGAGTGGTGGACGTGGCTTTGTTACATCAGGGAACGTGAAGTATGATGATTGAGAAGAATGGCAGAGATGGCATGCACATGGACCGAGAAGTATGAGAATATGTTGGAGCACGTGCTATCTGTGGAGTTCGATGGCAGTGATGGTCCGGGGCTGGTAAAGCAAGGAAGCGACGAGATGGATGGTGAATGATATTGGAGCTCGGGTAGAGAACGTGCTGCTCGACAAAAGAGAAATAAAATAAAATAAATCACATGATAAATGAAGATGATCTCGAGAATGTCAGTTGCTGCCAACTTTGATAAACGAGATCGAGGTGTGAAATGAAACAGGGAATGATGAGTGAAAGTGTGGAGCACGAGGCGTTGGTAGTGAAGAAAGAAAACCAAAAGAAATTAAAAAAAAGAAAAGCTGACAAAAGCACGTGGCGTGTGGAGAAGAGAGGAGACAGCAGCAGCAGAGCATGGGCGTGATAAGAAGAAAACATCAGTCGTGAGGAGAACATGCATAGGGACCGAGTAGCGTGGGAACGTGAGGCTGTTGGAACACACGTGAAGGAGATGATGGCTGAGGTTTTCCGTTGGAGTACGGTTTGTTGGTAGGGAATGATGAAGCTCGAAGAGGTGAGGAGCACGCGAAGGAGAATAGGTTGTTCTGAGCTCGAGAAGATAAAAAGAAAAAGAAAGAAAACTTAATATATCCCATGAGCATGATGCTTGAGAACGTGAGTTCCAAGGAGAGAGGTATGGGCGTGATGCTGTCATACACGTGAAGGAGTTAAACAAATGAAGAAATGTCGGGTGTTTTCTACTCTATAAATATGCTCGAACTCATTTACCAAAGGAGGCCCGACTGGTTGAGACCCGGCTAGGGGTTCTCAGACACCATATTTTCTATCAGTTCATTTCCATCTTCCATTTTTATCATGTTCTAAAACTCTCTGCTAGAGTTTAGATGAAGCTCTAGCCTACTGATATGTCATTCATACTTTGTGAGTTGTTCTTGAATGTTTGAAATTGTTTAAGGTATAATTTAATCCAAGTTTGTCAATATTTTGCTCTCACAATGTATGCCATGTATCCATTGTAGTTAGAATATCACTATGTTGATTATGCTGCAACTCATGATTAAAAATATTATTGATCCTTAGATTAGTTGTGATGTAACTAGATAGTTAATGCTTTGAAGAAATATTTTAGTTGTGATTAATTTATCCATTGGAGAAACACCTTAGATACAAGGTAAACTTGAATCTGCTATAAGGACAAGAATAACATCATAAATTAAATGCATATTGTAGGTTAGTAGTGGATTTGAAAGCTCTAGTATCCTCATTCTCAGTGTTTACACCCTGTGTTATTTTCTTCTATTTACTTTTATTATTTCAGTCACTTAAAAATCATTTCGTCGTACCGACAAAACAAACTCTTTTGGTTACTTTTATTTAAATCAGTTTAGAAAGAGCAAAAACTTAAACTTACACTCACCAAGTCTCTGTGGTTCGACCTGTATTTGCCCTTCCTGCAATAGACACTGTGCACTTGCAGTATACATAGTAGTAGGTATCTTTCCGATGCTACCAAATACTCCCTGAGAAAGGAGGTTTATATCCTGTTGAAGCACCAAGGAGATGTAAAAGGGCTAGGTCTCCTTCTCCTAGTGATGACTCAGACACTCCCCCCTGACCAATTTCAATCTAAGCGACGAAAATCCGGCCGAGGAGGTAGAGGTGAAAAAGGTGGAACGAGTGCTAGAGGTGGTCGAGCTGCAAAAGGTGGAACAAGTGCTCGAGGTAGTGGACCAATTGCAAAAGTTATCCGTGTTGCAACAAGTGCTCGAGGTGGACGTGGTGGAGGTAAAAAGGCTCCAACTCAAGGTGGCAGCGGTCGAGGTACAAAATCTAGAGTTATAGAAGAAGTTGTGGAAACTCAGGCAAGGGACGATGTGGATGACTTTTTGGAAACCACTTCTGAGGAGGGATCTAGTGAAAGTGAATGACAATTTACTTTTCATTATATTACTTCATTTCATGGAACATTTATTATCTAACACTTTGTCTATTTAATTTTTTGTGGTTTGGTTATGGATTTGGATGTATGAATTTTTAAAACTTTGCATTTATTAATGAATATTAGTCTTTACAATTGTCTAATCTAAGAAAACTGAGGAATCAATCAAGATTCACTAATTTTTTGTGCTATTTCGGCTAGGTCGATCCTTCACATAACCTAGCCGAAAGTGCATATAATCCTTGTCAAATTTAGTTGCACAGAACTGCGGATGGAAAGTCCCGGCCGTTATACTAAAACGGTTAGGAAATACTGGGCCGTATGTTTCCCTGGATACTCAGAATTTAACTGAACCATTGTTACGGCTACGTTTCCAAGCCGTTATTGTATTTGCGGTTGGCTTTCCTAACCGTAAAACTGACAAAAATATGGAACTTTGGTTTATGGCCTGGAAAATCATATATATCCGGACCGTAAAACTGACAAAAAAATAACACTTACGTTTTACGGCTTGAACCAACGAGCCGTAAATATGACACACCACATATCCTGCAATTTGTACAGAATAACGGTTGGGTCTCTCCTGCGATTTCCAAGCCGTAAATACCTATAATTATGAATACCACATCATATCGGCTAGTTTTTTGAATTTTGAAAAATAGATCCGTTTGAAGACTGATCTATAGAAGGTTCTAGTTTGTCAACCACTTATTTAAACTTGAAATAACTCCCATTTCCATATAACCACCCACTCCAAATCAAATTCACACCTTCTAGACTAATAATCTCCACTAAAACACCTACAAACTCAATGCAATGTACTCAAAGGATAAACCCAAATTCACTTTGGAAGAAGACTCATCTCTTTGCAAAAATTTTGTACTATGCTATCCAAAGAGAGGAGAAGAACGAAGGAAAGGTGGTTTAACAAGTCAATCGTATTGGAGTAATATTTATGAGAATTTTTGTAGTGAAACAGGTAACACTAACAACCGCGATGGGGTTGAATTGTATCTTCGATTTTCAGACATACGCAAAAAAGTGGAAGAATATATGGCTTTACGTCGTATGTGCAACCAACTTCGACTTAGAGGTGAGACTGCTAGAGAAGTCGCGGCTCAAGCTAAGAAGGAATGGAGAAAATGGAAAGGTTATGATTTCATCTTGGAAGCTCAATTCACCATCATCAAAGACTTCTTAACACATCGAAAGGGATGTTATTAAAACCAACTTTGTAACGGGGATCTATTAAGTATGTAATGGGTTTTATTGTGGTCTAATTAATGAAAGTATTACTAGTTTTCATGTTGAAAATGAAAAATTTCTCAGCTTACAGATTCAATTACGGCTTGGAAATATAAGAATTCCCAGCCGTAAAGCAGACTCAGGAGATTCTCGTTGAATAACGGCTTGAATTTCTTAACTTCCCATCCGTTTTTAGTTTTTACGGCTTGGAAGTCATCATATCCAAGCCGTTTTCATAGTTTACGGCTGGGAAGTCATCAAATCCAAGCCGTAATAAGTGGATTACGGCTGTGTCGACACAATATCCAGGCCGTAAGAGCATCAATTTCCAGATTGTTTTCATATTTTTTACGGATTTGAATTGATGAAATTGATGTTGGGAGTTCATTATAAGCTTATCTTGAGTTTTGTGATGAAGGGTTTTATCATTTTGCTTCAAAATAATTTCACCAAAATCATCATGTTTCCTTCTTCAAAACTCAAAAAAAATCAAGTTTTGATTTTCAAAAGATTATAGTTTTGATTAGTCTAATTGATTCACTAAGACTGATTAATTAACTTAATCAAATTAATTAATACTAATCAAATTAAGGGTATATTAGACATTAGAAAAAATAATGGATAAGGGGTGGTATGGGCTGTTATTTCATGACCCCAAATAGCCCCAAAAACCCATCCATTTTCATCCCAAAAATAGGATTCTTATATATATATATAGATAATTTGATGCAAATTGATAATTCTAGAAGGGTGAAGCAGCTTAAACAGATTCAGGGAGGATATCTTGATATGGGATTTTCATTGTACAAAGCTACAAACGAAATCCTACCAAAGGACCAGAATTCTTGCATCATTAGGTCCACGGTCCAGATTGACCTTGATGAAAAGAATTTCGAAACCAACGCTCGTCTTATCACGGTTGATTCTATGTGGGATATGGCAGAATCAATTGTCAAATATGTACTTGGCAACAAAGCTAAACAGTAGAAGGTAGAAAGCTTTTGTGTGGGCTTATGGGTTATTCGACAGTGGTTACTGGTTATGTTACTTTTGTTGGGCTTCTTTTGTTGTTTTCATCGTGTAATAGATATGTTTTTGGGCATACTAAAAAATTATCGGGCATACTCAAGGTTCGGCTCACAACTTTTTTTTTGCCTAAGTTTGCTAGGTTCTGCTCACAAGTTGTGAGCCGAACCTAGACAAAATGTATGTCCGATAATTTTTTGGTATGCTTAAAAACAATCCTCAGTATGTTATATTTGGGGAATGTGCCCTTTCAAACATTCCTCCATCTGTTTTTCTGTTCATCTTAATCGTATTTTTAAGTCGTTGTATGTATATTTAAGTTGTTGTAATATTTTTAAGTTGTTGTAAATGAAAAATTTATTTTTGTGCAATTTCATTCTCATGAAGGACCTATTTTAGAAATTAAAATTAAGTTTATTAGAAACCATTACTATTTTAGTTTATCATCTCAACCCTGCTAATTTAATCAAGTTCTAGAGAGTGTTTCGATACCGGAATTAGAAATCAATCAAAAAAATTATTAGAAAATTAGAAACAAAGATAAAATTATTTATTAGAAATAAAAAAAAAAATTTATTTTTTATTAATTTTTTACTTTATACAAATGCCTTTCGCATGGTTATGGTATGGGAGTTCTTGCCTTCTCTACTTTGGGGGAGAATAGTGAGGATTTTTTGTGTTTTTTCAAGAGATTAAAGAATTGTCTAGTTAGTAATGATGGTAGCAGTGGTGCATTTAGTATTACATTTTATAGATCAGGGGTTGCTATTTAAAAGGGTGTTGGAACTCAGCTTGTTGCTAGGCTACCAACCAAAACTTTGTACGAGTCTTTGGACTAATTTCCATTTGATTATATTTTTTACTTTTAACAGTCGTTCTGAAGTATGGTCCTATAAAATAACTGCTATCTCTTTTCTACATCACAAGTGATGTGAAACTATACTCCAATTTTAGTGAAGCAATTTAATCAAGAAGAAAATCTATTAAATGGTCAGATTATCCCTGGACGATCATCTTTTCCCCAGTTTAATCGGGTCGGTAATACTTATTTAAAGTAGGTCTTTTGATTTTCCTTATTATTTTCTTGAACTATTCCAATATATATGTATAACTTTAAGTATGTTTTTTTATTTTTATTTCCATTTGAATCCTTGATGTCAATGGCGAAGAACTTGGGGGATCATGTGTTTTTGTGCGCCATTTTTTTTTTAAAATGGATATAAACGTTGGTTCTTTAAAGTAGGTCGTTAGAATTTTTTAGTTTTGGATGGTTGTTGATTTAGGATTTAGGTTATTTTCTTAACGGATGGTTGTTGATTTAGGAGTCACCGATTGTACAATCGTCAAAGTTGCGAATTTGGAAAATCCAACCGTATCCGGCCAAATCACCTGCGGATCTCAAATCCGCGGATCGGCAGATGATACAGGCCAGATGCGGATTAACCGCGGATTTAGACAGGGAAAAAAATATGTAAAACCTAAAATAATACGTGGGAGAATTAGTTTCGAGTCCTCCTACTATTGGATATAAACCGAAACCTTTTTACCTTGATAGTACTAATAGAAAGAAGGATACTGTCATCAACACCCCAAACATACGAGATCTTTAAGTTTTGCTCACCCATACACATAAGATAATACTGAGATTAGTAACGCAACAAAAAAGTAAAGCGAACCACCGTGTGAAGTTGGTCCATGGCCAAGCGCAGCATTCAGAATGTGACATACATAGGACGTGGTCGTGGTCCTCGTGGATTAGGTCAGTTAAAATGATGCAGTGGCCCGGTGGGTATAACGAAATCCTAACACCCTGAATCTAGCTAACACCCTGAATCTAGTTAAGACCTGCTATAGTAACTATCATGGGGTACAAGGTTTTTATTCATGACACTCAGTAAAATATCCTTAGTATTTCTATCAAATTCCCTTACTTACCATATGGTGAACGGGTGAAAATCCCTCCGCAAATTGCTCTTGTGGAGTTTCCAACCAACCAAACCATTTAGTTTTTTTGCACGACCCTAGCGGAAAACGTGCGGATGTGGCTTTTGATTTTTTGAAAATCCCCCTCCCGCATCCAATCCGACCCATTTTAGCTCTTGTGGATTGGGTTTCATTTGCACGGATTTGATTGGATGCGGATAATCCAATGGATTTGTTTTATTTAAAATTTATAGTAAAGAAAATAAAGCTAACACAAAATCCTTATAAAACCTACATATCCTATATATGTTACAAATATAAAAATTTTTTACAACAGCAAACATCCTAAATGATCTATAGGAACTAGACACATAAATGCCCCTAATTTACGGATATGGATGGTGGGCTTCAGTTTTTCAAAAATTCCAGGCCATTGATCTAACGGTCCGGACATCCATCCGCAAATGAACGGTTAGTCCCGGTTAAATCCACGGATTACGGGTCAAATGCTCACCCCTAGTTAAGCCTAAAATTCACGCGCTTACTATGGCCCAACTCAAAAAATGCTATGAAAAATATGGGTTTTTGTCTTGTTGTGACTGTAGTTCCACCCCTGCTTGATGTACTTGATCTCTATGTAACATTTATTTGAGATTATTAATAGAAAATAGATGTTATCAATAAAAAAAAAATTATATAGAAAAAATAGTGATGCGAAACTATATCAAATTTTTTCTTTTTTGACTTTGGTCAATGATGATTGAAAACTCTGGTCCGATGAATACCAAAATTTGCTCTCCTTATAGTAGCCACCACAGCACAGGACAAATAATTGAGTAATCCATGAAAACACGTGGTTGTCCATAGTCCTCATCAAGTTAGGTCCATAGTTGAAATCAGAATTCATCATCATATATACTTATCTCCCTAATATTTGTTAGACTAGTAGCAAAAGCACGGCTCTCATAAGAAACCAAAATCAACTTTGAATGATTTTCCTCCATAGGTTCTTCCTTGTCACATTCATGACTTATTTTAGTTTTATTTACAGTCAAAGAAGACTCCTACAATCTCCAATCAATATTCATCTTCTATATTAAATCTCATCTTCCTCACTCCTCATCAAAAGCTGAGCAGTAGTCATGGCAGTGGGATTCAATACAGAGACGAGTAGTGAGTACAGAAACAAGCAATATAATGGGAGAGTGACAAAATTTGTGATACTGTCATGTATCATGGCTTCCATGGGCGGAGTACTCTTTGGTTATGATATTGGAATTTCAGGTATGTTTGTATATAGACATAAATTTTATCAATTTTCTCTTACTTGATGATTCTTATTTCTAAATAGAGTTCTCAGGTACATAGAACTAATCGGTGTATCATCATGTTTATCGAAAATTTTGAAAAATGGCGAAATTTAGTGCTGTTGATTGAAATTGAAACAAATTATTTTAGGTGGAGTGACATCAATGGAGCCATTTCTAAGGAAATTCTTCCCAAAGGTGTTTAGAAGAATGAAAGAAGATAAAGACATCAGCAATTACTGCAAATTTGATAGTCAGCTCTTAACTTCATTCACATCATCTCTCTATATAGCTGGTCTTGTGGCATCCTTTTTTGCTTCATCAATTACACGAGCCTATGGCCGAAAGCCGTCAATACTCATTGGAGGCGCTGCTTTCCTTATTGGCACAGCCCTTGGTGGTGCTGCTGCCAATATTTATATGCTTATACTCGGCCGTGTCTTGCTTGGTGTGGGTGTTGGATTTGCAAATCAGGTAACTGAAATTCATCTCATGTGTCTTCAAAGTTTTGCGGAAAATTTTCATCCCTTGAAAGTGTTTGCCAAATCCTAGCTTATTTTTATGTTATACAGGCAGTCCCACTGTATCTATCAGAAATGGCGCCGGCTAGATACAGAGGAGCAATTAGCAATGGTTTTCAGTTAAGCATTAGTCTTGGAGTTTTATCTGCTAATCTCATCAACTTCGGGACAGAAAAAATTAAAGGTGGTTTAGGATGGAGAATTTCACTTGCCATGGCGGCAATTCCATCTTTAGTTTTAACTCTAGGATCCTTCTTCCTGCCGGAAACACCAAACAGTTTGATTCACCGTGGGAGTGACCAAAAAGCAAAATTGACACTGCAGAAAGTAAGAGGGACGATTGACGTCCAAGCGGAGCTTGATGATTTGATAAATGCTAGTTCTTCATCAAAGGAACCAAATCATCTTCCATTTCAACAAATCCTGCAGAAAAAATTCCGGCCCCAGCTCGTAATGGCAATTGCCTTGCCATTCTTCCAGCAGGTAATTAAAATTCGGCACAACAAGTTTTGACACAGAAAAAATTGTAGAAAACTGTGGTTATATCAGTTCTTTCAATCTTCTCATGCAGGTAACAGGAATCAATGTGATTGCGTTTTACGCTCCACTGCTGTTTCGAACAATTGGCTTAGGTGAAAGCGCCTCACTCATGTCAGCTGTATTGACAGGTCTCGTTGGGACATGTTCGACCTTCGCATCAATGTTTATAGTCGATAGATTGGGAAGAAGAGTATTATTCATCTTTGGAGGCATTCAAATGTTCATATCACAACTTATAGTTGGAGGCATAATGGCATATAAACTTGGCGATCATACTGAATTACTGACTAAAGGATATGCTTACTTAGTACTAGTTTTCATTTGCGTTTATGTCTGTGGCTTCGCATTCTCTTGGGGTCCATTAGGTTGGTTGGTTCCAAGCGAAATTTTTCCATTAGAAATTCGGTCGATCGGGCAAAGTATAACTGTGGCAGTGAATTTCATATTCACTTTCATAATTGCACAAACATTTTTATCAATGCTTTGTCATTTCAAAGCTGGGATCTTCTTCTTTTTTGGTGGTTGGGTATTTGTAATGACAGGGTTTGTATACTTTTTCTTGCCGGAAACTAAGAATGTACCTATCGAAAAGATGGACAGGATTTGGAGGGAGCATTGGTTTTGGAAGAGAATTGTTGGGGAAGAAGAACTTGGAATGTAAATAAGTATACTAGAATGTATCGGAGATGAGAGAAGTGATATGTAATCATGAAAACTCATCATTTATATATAGTAATTCAAGTTCCTCTTGGAAATCTCTATTCCAATTTTCTTGTTCTACATTTATTAAAAAGAATACGATAGCCGGTCATTTTTATATAGTGATAAAGTCATTGAGTGATATAACAATGCTCTAAGTTGGAACAAAAAATAACTCAACGAACAATAATTATAAACCATGAACCTTAAACCCAAAAAATAAATTTTTTGTTTTCTTATAACCCCACTAAACCTTTTTTTTCTTAATTATAACCCCACCGTTCCACTAGTAGCTGCTACAGACTTATAGTAGTGGCCGGTTCTTGGATCCGCCCCTTTCACGAAGGGTTTTGTACCAGAATTCAGAATGGGAACTCAAATTAGGAATTCTAAAAATAGAATTTCCTTTTCCGAGTAGCGGTGTGGTCATGCATGCACCGACCATCTATTTCTATAATTAGTTTCATTGTATTACATATCATCGATGCCATCCTCGTAGAAAAATACTTGTATCAGAAAGAGATCCAAGGATTTTCCAGAGAAGATATTAAATTACAGGAAAACAGAAAAGATATTATACTACAAGAAAAAGAGAGAATCATCAGGTATTATAAATCATACAGAAGAAGATGACAACTACTTATGAGAAGAAAGATGGACTCAAAGATCTTACTTATGAAGATTTACTCAAACAAGCAGAGACAGTACTAAAGAGAAGAAAGATCTATGAATTTAGTTGTAACCCAAATATAAACATATGGTTGATTGCCTTTAGTAAGATTTTTGGTAATACGTACAAGAGATGTTTTTTTGAGAAAAAAAAGCTCTGCTTGGTTCTTGACTTGGATCATACCTTACTCCATTCCGTGAGAATTAGTGAGGTATCAAAGGATGATCAAGATTATCTCAACAAGAAAGCGATTGTCGTTTCGTCCGAGGAGGATATCAAAGGTCTTGGTAGCAGTGGAGATAATTTGTATAATTACAAGGGAACATACACAAAATTGAGGCCTCACACGAGAGATTTTCTTAAACAACTCAGTGATAGGTTTGAGCTATTCGTGTACACGTTGGGCAACAGGGAATATGCACGAAATATGGGTAGATTGCTTGATCCGGAAGGTGTACTCTTTAAGTCAATTGAATCAAGGGATGACTCCACTTTTGAAGACAGAAAAAATCTGGATATATTGGCCGGACCTGACGAGAAGAACACCATCATAATCGATGATAACAAGAATGTCTGGAAAGAGCACAAAAATAATCTGATAGAGATTGATAGTTATAATTACTTTACGGATAAAAACGAAGGTCACATATTAAAAAAGGGTGAAGAAGAAGCGGGTTTTGATGAGAAAGATGAATCCTTAAAATCAATCTCCGAAGATCTTCAAGGTGTTCACGACAAGTTTTTTGAGTTGTTCCCGGTTCCAAAGACTGACGTTGATCTTGAAGAATATATGAAGTCTGTAGATGTAAGACCAATATTTAAGGCGTACGGAAAGGAGGAGTCACGAAGAAAAGTGGAAGAGTCAAAGGATGTGCCACAAGATACAATTGCAGATGCAGATTTAAGTGAAGTTCTTCCGGATAACAGTGTGGAAGACTTGAGAGAAGAAGAAAACAGAGTCCAGGTTGCTGATGAGACATGTGATCAAGAGCCTTTGAAAGAATCTGAATTTGAAACAGGCAGAGTGGATAAGATCTCTTCAGATGAAGGCATCGCAATTGGGAAAGTGAAATCTCATGAAACTATTCTTAGTAGGTTTTCAATGACTTGTGTTCTAATTATGGATAAACTTTTGAAGTTCACTGCTTTGCTAGAGGTTTCCAATGGAGGTACTGCAGTTGAAATGAGAGCTTTTGCAGTGGCATACAGACATAGCTGACAAACATCAGAAATCTAAGAAGGAAAGGAAGTTTGAAAAATTTGGAAGAAGGAAAGGTATTGGAATATTATAGAGCATATGTGCAATAGATCAAGGTGACTCTATTATCATTGAATAACTCACGCATCCATTCGTGAAGTGAAGTGAAGTCCAAATCAAATATTATATCTAGAATATTATGTAATTAGTTTCAAGATACACATTACCTAGTAAAATATATTTAGATTTGATATTATCTTCTAGGTTTAATTTACTCTATAAATTAAAGTGAAATGTAATTGAAAAATCTTTCTCAGAGAATTCATCCGAAGATCAATATTATTATTCACCCTACGGGGTTTGTGTGGATGTAGGCCATTAGAGCTGAACCACGTTAAAGTCTCTTGTTACAATGTCGTTTTCTCTTTGATCTGATCTCTCGATACCCATAATTCATTAAAATGGAGCATGAAAATTTGGTTGGATGCCTGAGTTATTCAATGATCAGCTGGGCATGAGGCAAAGAGCTTCTGCAGAAAAGAATAGGGAATATCCCTGCATGCTTTGGTTTTTTCTTTTGTAGGAGCTTGTTTTTGTAGTGGCAATTCTAGGGATTATAATCAGATCTTAGATATTCTAATAGTACACACCTCGTTTTTTCTTTTGAAGTAGTGTTGCTACAATTTTCTCTGTTCTTGGAATTGTTGTTGCCTTTTGCCACATCTTTTTTGTGCAGTGTTATCGAATAATATCGGTTGTTTGCTTCTGGAAAGCTTTTGTCACGTCAGGTGCTTCTATAATAGGGTCTTAGCTCGATAAATGCTAGTTCTAGGTCAAACTTACCAAATCATATTCCATTCTTGTTAGACCTAGAGATAGAAAATAAGTTGGTACAAAAAAGAGTGCATTCTTGACAGACGAAAGGGGATGAATCTACCATGGTACATCGGTATTCTTTCGAGGCATTCGATATGACTATGAGAGATATAACTGGTAACAAGAAGCCATTTGGTGGTAAGATTGTTATTCTGGGAGGTGATTTCCGCTAGGTTCTTCCAGTTGTACAAAAAGCTTCAAGGGGGCAAATGGTGGATTCGTGTCTTACCCGGTCGGCTCTGTGGAGACATGTAGAGGTTCTTCGTCTGAAGAAGAATATGCGTGCAGTGGGAGACACGTCTTATTCTGATTTCTTGATGCGAATTGGTGATGGAAATAAACCTTCTGCGGCAAATGACATGATAAAGATACCATATGATATGGTGATACCCTGTACTGGTGAAGATTCAGTGTCCCAACTGATAGATGCTACCTTTCCCGACTTGGCAGATAATTCTGAGGATCAAGATTACTTGTTTAACCGGGAATTGATCACACCACTGAATGAGCATGTCGATAAGTTAAATGATCGAGTGGTTAGCATGTTTCCCGGGCAAGAGCATACGTATTATTCATTTGATTCCGTGGAAGATAATTTCCAAAACCTCTATCTTCAAGAACAGTTGAACGGAATGGCCCTTGGTGGTTTACCTCCTCATGTGTTGAAACTGAAGCTAGGAGCACCCATTATGTTACTGAGGAATGTTAGTGCCAAGAACGGCTTATGCAATGGTACTAGGCTTATCATAAAAAAGTTCTTTCCAAATTGTATCGATGCAGTGATCCTCAGTGGAAATTCAGCGGGTAGAAGAGTATTCCTCCATAAGATGCCAATGAGCCCGCCAGAGAATCTTGATATGCCGTTCAAGATGATTCGCAAGCAATTCCCGGTACGTATGTGCTTTCCATTCACAATCAACAAAGCACAAGGGAAAACAATTTAAAACACCGGTATTTATCTTCCTGAGCATGTCTTCAGTCATGTACAATTGTATGTTGGGCTTTCAAGGGGTGTTTCAAGCAACAACACTAAGGTATTAATCAAGAAAGGAAGCGTTGCTGATAAAGTTGGAACGTTCACCAAGAACGTTGTGTACAAGGAAGTTCTTCCGTCGTCCTAGCTTAGGTATACATCTTACGAATTAATGTTGTCCGCAAAGTTCTTAGTCGTTGCATTTTTTTTTACTTAATATTTTTTTCTTTTCCTTTATTATTTTAGTTTTGGTTTCATCTTATATTTTGGTGTCTATTGTGTATGAATTTTTCACTCGCTGAAATGTAAGTCACACCTATTCTAATTGATTACAAGAGATAAAATTGAGAAACAATATTTTTTATTTTGAAGGCGGGTTTTCCACCTTAGTATTATAGTTTGTTATCCCATAAATTTTGTAACGGAACGACAACTCGGCAGGTGCATCGCACGTGCATATTTACTAGTCCAATATTGTAAAAACATAAGCCGCCCCCTTTTTTCCGGTATAAAATTTGCAAATCATGCAGAAGAAAATAAGACCTTCGTATCAGTGCTTATAGTCGGTAAATTGGGACAATGAGAACTACTCATTTTCAGAGGAATCCAAATGTTCATATCACATTTATCAATTGATTTTTGTTTGTGGCTTTGCATTATCTAAGGGTCCACAAGGCTATTTGTTAGTTCTAAGTGCTTTAGAGATTCGGTGGATTGGACACAATATAATCGTGGTAGTGAATTTTATCTTCACTTCCATAATTGATCAATTTGGGTTAAGATTGTTGGGGTTCCATTGCATATGTGGGATGATAAAGGCTTAGGCTTGATTGCTAGTTACTTAGGTATTCCTGTGTTGGCTGAAGAGTGCACGCTAAAACAGAACAAATTTCCTTTTGCTCGTATTTACGTAGAGATTGATATAGACTTTGCATACCCAGAGTAAATTCCCTTAGTGATTGATGGTAAATATGCCATGGAACTTCCGGTTGAATATCAATGGAAGGCCGCAAAATGTAAAACTTGTTTGGTTTTTGGAAACCTAGACAAGCACTATCCAAAGAAAAGGAAGACAAGAGGGACCTCAAAACAGACTAAGGTTGTACCTCTTCAACCAGTGATAACTTCAGGAGATGCAAATAAAGATAATGGATGTATTTGTTTGTGCTCTGCTGGTTATAGGGTAGAGAAAGGAATTCAGGATGTAACAGGTGTAAGAGTTACACTAGTATTGATTGAACAAAGTTAAAGAAGAAAATACATGACTCAGTCCTTTATATAGACATGATAATGACTAAAGACATACAGAACATGTGATACATAATAAATGTACACTGAAATATCCGTACAGTATAGCCAGGCTGTCAAGTATCTGATGAAGAGAAATATCATCCACAGGATGAGTCACATGATGATCTAACATCCCCACAAACTGATGTCCGTACATGAGGCATCCGTTTGTCCTTCAAAATACTGAACTGTGACTTGGATAGACCTTTAGTAAATAGATCATCTATCTGATGAGAGGTATGGACATAAGATACTCATGGAAAGACAAATCTAACAAGATCACGGATCATGTGATAATCTACTTCAATGTGTTTGGTACAAGCATGAAAGATTGGATTAGCTGTAAGACTACCAACACCCTGATTATCACAAAACAATTTGCAGGGAAAAGAAAGATGTACTGACAGTTCTTCAAATAGATAAGAGAGCCATAAAATTTCTGCAGCTGCATTTGCTAAACCACGATATTCAGCTTCTGTGGAAGAACATGAAATAGTCTGTTGTTTCTTGGAAGACCAAGAAACCATATTGCCACCAATAAAAACACAATATCCAGAAGTATATTTACGAGTATCTGGTAAGCCATCCCAATCACTATCACTGTAAATCAGAACAATTACCAGAAGATAATGTAAGTCCCTGACCAACAGATCCTTTGATGTAGCGTAAAATTCTCTTAGCTAGATGAAGATGAATGTCTGTAGGATAGTGTAAGAATTGACTGACATAGTTAACTACAAAACTAGTGTAAGGTCTAGTGAGAGTGAGGTATTTAATACCACCCACCAAACTTCTATAAAAAGTGCTATCAGACAGAGCTGTTCCATCACATAGTGAAGCCATTTGACCTTGAGAAACTGGAGTTTTACATGGCTTACATCCTAGAATATCATGTTTATTTAGAAGATCCAAAGAATATTTGTTTTGTGTTAACAATAACTTCTTAGATGATGCATCATATGTAGCTTCAATACCTAATAAATAATGCAATGGGCCTAGATCCTTCGTAACAAACTCAGTTTTGAGGGAAAAAATGAAGGATTGAAGAAGATCATCTGAAGAACCAACTAGAATTATATCATCAACATAAACCAGGAGAATCATCCTAGCAGCTCCTTTTTGGTATATAAACATGAAAGTATCACATCCAAAATTTGAGAAACCAAATTTAAAGAGATATTGACTGAACCTCTCATACCAAGCTCTTGGTGCTTTCTTAAGACCATAAATATATTTCTAGAGCAAACAAACATGATTTGGATGTTGATTATCCACAAAGCCAGGGGGTTGTTCCATATAAACAGTTTCAGACAAATGGCCATGTAAAAATGCATTACTAACATCTAATTGTCTTATGGACCAATTTTGAGATAAAGCAAGACTTAAAACACATCTTATAGTGGTATCTTTGACTACTGGACTAAAAGTCTCTTCAAAATCAATTCCATCAACTTGACGATATCTCTTATCTACTAATCTAGCTTTATGTCTCTAATAGTTCCATATTCATTGAGCTTGGTCTTATACACCCATTTACAACCAAGTACATTCACAGAAGGATCATAAAGAACATGAATAAAAATATTGTTACCATGAAGAGCTTCATATTCATTATGCATCGCTTTGATCCAAACAGGTTTCTTAATAGCTTCTTTAAAATTTTTTGTATCAGAATAAAGTATTTATTTACTAAGTAGAGAAAAAGGAACATGATGTTTAAGAGCATAATTTTCTACAAAGTCCTTAGAAAGAGGTTTAGGCAAATGAATACCTGATTTGGACCTTGTGTGCATGCCTAAAGAAGTCGTAGAAGTATCCTTTGGTAGTGCAGTAGGAGTAGAAATAATAGAAGCCGCTGCTGGTAAAGTAGAACCATACTCATTTGCATAAGTATGCTATAATGAAGTATCATGTGGTGACTCTAAACATAATTTAGTTGAGCAAGAATACTGTAACAAATCAGTTGATGAAGTGACTGGTGAAGGAGAGGGAAAAACAAGCAACAAATGGAAAATTTTTCTCATCAAATACCACATGGGTAGTAACATAAATTCTCTGAGTTAGTAAATCCATACATCTATAACCTTTATGATGTATAATGTTTCCTAAGAATACACAAATGTGGATTTTGGACTAAGTTTATCTTTCCTATAAGGCACTAAATTTGGATAACAAAGGCATCCATACACTCTGAGAATAGAGTAATCAGGTTTAGAATGATAAAGTGCTTCATAAGGATATTTTTAGTCTAATACTTTAGTGAGTAATCTGTTAATGAGAAACACAACAGCTAAGAAGGAGTCAAACCATAATTTCTTAGACAACGAGGCATTACAAGATAGAGTATTGCCAACTTCTGCGATGTGTCTATGTTTCCTCTCTGCAGAGCCATTTTGTTGATAAAGATAAGGGAAAGAGATTCTCAGATGAATACCACAAGAATCAACAAATTCCCCTAATGGACCTTTGGTCAGCTCAAGTGCTTCATCACATTGAAAGTGTTTTATTTTGACATCAAACGAATTCTCAACAAAAGACTTGGACACTTTGAAAAATTAAGTACAATCTGATTTACTTTTCATGGGATAAATCCAGCTGAACTTAGTGCAATCATCTACAAAGAGGATATAATACCTAAAACCAAGATGAGAATGCACAAGTGCTGGTCCCCAAATATCACAATGGTCCAGTACTAAAGGAGTGGGAAACACAGAACCAGTGGACTGAAAAGGAAGATATTTATTTTTACCGAACTGGCAAGAACCACAAACTGAGGTAGAAGATTTACTGAATAACTTGATGGCAGCAACATCTACTAGTTTTTGAAGTATCTTATGAGCAGGATGACCTAATCTTGAATGCCACGAGGTTGAAGAAGCTACAACTTAGGAGAGAGCAACATGTGAAGTAGTAGAAGTATTGATAGGGTAGCATTTTTCCTTTAGCCAAAATATGGTTGTTCTTCCAAGACTTGATTTCATAACCCCATGGATAAAAGATAAAAGCACAATAATTATTTTTGGTGAATTGAGTAACAAATAGTAAGTTGTGTTGAAGATGTGGCACATATAAAACTTTATGTAGAGAAAAGTTATTACTTGAAGTAGATAAAACTGAAGAACCTATTAAAGCAATATGAAGAAACTTACCATCTCCTACCACTACTTGTAATTGACCAGAATAAGAAGTCGTTTAATTGAGTAACATGGAGTCATTTGTCACATTTGGTGAGATCGGAGAAGCGAGAGGTGGAGTAGGTAAATGAGATGAAGAAGGCGGTGATGGTTGAGTAAAATTAGAAGGTTGAGAAGAATTTACAGTTTGTGATCTGTTTGGAGAAGTTAAAGGTGGAAACAAATCATGATTGTTTACCTGTTGTTGAGATCGTAGATGTGATACAACGGAAGAATCTTGAAGATTTTGTGTAGTTCTTGTCATTGAAAAAAAAAAGTTACAGGTTTAATGGTGAAGGTGAAGGATCAGAGAGAAGTTAGGGTTCTCTTTTGGTATCTGATACCATGTAAGAGTTGTACTGGTATTGATTGAACAAAGTTAAAGAATAAAATACATGACCCAGTCCTTTATATAGACAAGACAATGACTAAAAACATACAAAACATGTTATATGTAATAAATGTACACTGAAGTATCCGTACAGTATAGCCAGGCTGTCAAGTATCTGATGAAGAGAAATATCATCCACAAGATGAGTCACAAGATGATATGACAATAGGTAAGGTAGGTAAGGAAGCTACTGGTAGTTTAGGGGCCACAATAACATGTAGTGAAGGCTTAATTAGCTTGGGATCAGGTGATAGTATTATTAGCAGTGATAGTACATGGATAATCAATGCAAAGGAGATGAATGTTACTACTCCACAGACTGTTAATGTTGCAATTAGTTACTAGGTAGCCAAGGAAAATATACTAATGGTCAGGTTGTTGCAGGGGTGATGAAGAAGGGAACAAAGACGTTGATAACATTAACAAATCCCCAGATTCTGATGAAGTTAGTAATGGGAATGAGAATCAGTTCGAAATTTGTAACAATTTCATTCAAACCACTCAAGCCCAAAATAGTTTAGAGCTGAATGCAAGAAATAAGATTTTATCTTCCACTGGCACAGAGTCAAATCTAATAGATGATTGAGGTGATTGGACTATAGTTGAAGGGAAGAAGAGCTCACCTCTTAAGAAAGGAAAGCCGTAACAATCTCTTAAAAGTAATACATTAATGTTTATAGTGATTTCACTTCTGAAAGAAGATTTAAAATTAATCGAACAACAATGGGATCAAGTGACATAGCTTTTAAAGCTCCATCTGTAATAAAAGTGGAAAGAGTTTCTGATGAGAAGGTTGACTCTAAGAGAAAAGAAAGACAACTTCACAGACTCAAACGGAATGGTAGCCAAAATAAGGATGATAAGGAAAATCTAAGAAGGGGGCAAAGATCCCAAGTTAAGAGGAAATATTCTTAGAATATGGGCTTTATTTTGGGTGTAAGGTTGTTATTTTCGCCTTTGGGGGTGTTTCTTTTCTGTTTGGAGATGGCTTCTTGCCCTCCTCTTGTTTTCTTTTGTTGTGTTGGCGTGAGTACCCTCCTTTTTGTTTCTCCTAGGCGCTTCTTTGTCTGTATTTTCTTTTTCCTTTTTCAATAATATCTTACCCTTTTTAAGTCAAAAACAAAACAAAAACAGATTGTTCAATCTTTTTATCAATGCTTTGTCACTTCAAAGCTGGATTTTTCTTCCTTTTTGGAGGATGGGTATTTAATGACAGCATCCGTATGCGAGTCCAATTTTGTGCACACTCTTTTAAAGAGTGAGTGTGCACGTAACAAACCAATCATATTGGTTGTTCCAAACCTCTCGTTAACTACTGAATAAAATTAATTTATTTTTTTGTTATTTTATTTACTTGTAATCTATAATAGGCAAGATGTATCTCATATAATTAATGTATAAAGTGAAAGTATTTATACATGGCAGTTCTTGATCGTCTCCCTGAATTGATCGATTAATAAAGTTTCCCTAACTTTAAAATCTTGATGTATTTCTATGAAACAAAAAAAAAATCCATATTTCTTTTCTGTTCTAACCTATGTATTTACTTTTTTCTTTGCTCGATTAAACCTATGCATTTACACCCAAAAGTGAAGTGACTTTTCATGTGACAAGAATTTTACCTTTTCTGGAGATTATTTCTCTAGAATTTATAAGCTCTATTATCAGTTTAATGAGCAACATGGGCATCATGAAATCATAAGTTTATAGATTATATGTTCTGATTAATGCATAAATAGTTGAACAAAATATAATTTAAACGGATAGCAGTGTGGATTCATGATATGACGCGACGACCAACAATCATCTGGTTTGTTATACATACGTCTGTGAACAGGAGATGGATTGCTATCCATGGCATCCATGGAATTCTGAAAATGTGATTTGGAAGATGAAGTTTAGAACCATGACCTTTGTAGGTGTAAATTATCTACAGATCCAGGTGGCAACATCCTAGACCCAGTGCACCCAAATACAAAGAAACGCGAAGTATAGAGCAAAGATTAAAGAGCGCGAGATTTAAGGAAGCCACGTGGATCGGGTGTAATAATGTCGGACAAGACTTGACCCAGACTTCTGATAAAGCTGACAAGATAAGGCGGGACGGGACAAACGAGGAGCTACAATCAAATAGGCAAGAAAGTGTGGAACACATCGGCTGATCATAAGGGCGACTATCGAGACAGCCGACATCGCGTCAACAGAGGACCATAAGAGATTGGCTCTAACGAAATACAGGCGAGGAGCCAAGATGCATCGACCGCATAAGACGACGTTATTCGGACCGATCACATAAACAACTAATTAGATGTAACAGGGTCAACATTCTAACTTCGTTGTATAAACTTTCTCCTATAAATAGCGGGACTTGTATTCTAGAGAGGTAGGTTGTAATTTTTGGGAGAAAAAGGAGAGAGAAACCCGAGTTTGTATGAGAAAGAAGTGAGTGAGAAGTAAGTTCATCTTGTAAGGAAATCCCACTAAGAGCAACACCTTTGTAACACCGTGAAGTAATAATATTCATCATTTCACCCCCGTGGACGTAGGTAATCATACCGAACCACGTATATCTTGTGTTCATGGTTGAGTGTTTACTTTCGTTTGAGAAGAGTCGTACATTTCTATCCTTTGGATGTAGTTTGTAGTAAAATGCATCTACATTTTGGCGCCGACTAAGGGGACACGACTAAGATCTCCGGATACCTTGCCATTAAAGTCTTCAGAGACGATCAACAGCTCCTCAATACACGTTAATGTGTTGGAGTAGAAGCTACGATGAACTCTGTTGGCCGAAGTAATGGTTGTTTTGAGTCATTTACTGAGCATTTAAAGTCATAGTAGTAGCAGCGTCTTCTTAGCGTCTTCAACAGTTTGATCGACTAAAAAACTTCACGAGCTCACCAGTGACTAACAGTTCGGGTTAGAAGCTACGTGAAGAATTTGTTGAAGGGACGACTGTTCGTTCTTGATAATTGTGTGCTTGTTAGCGTTAAGTGAGTTGTTTTTAGCTGCGGTAAGAAGTTGGGTGCTCGGAGTTACCAAAAGTTAGCGTTTTAGATGTTTCATCGTGTAATGAACTGTCGACCTTGTATAATTCTTAGCCGACGGTGTAGCGTAAGTCGTCGGAAAGGTCATAATTAAATCTCAAAAAAGTAGAGGTGGTACAAGTTCAAATTAATTATAGGGGTTACTTGCCGTACTTTCTAAGCATCACGTGCATAGGATCAATGATTTGGAGCATGTAGAACAAAGGACAAACCAACTTAAATGCATAGGTCGAGTATAGAGAGCGACGTCGTACGGAGTGATAGTGACGGGGAAGTGAGTACAGCCACAGATTCAGCATAAGGCCAAAATAGGGTAGATAAACGGAACCCACTTGATAACCAAAGTTGACCCTGCATAGTGACAATAGTCGTAGAGTCGAACGTTTCGCCTTTTTTGTCTGTGCATTTTGTTAGAAAAATCAGGTCGAAGTAAGGGGTTCTTTTTCCTATTTGCTGACGTAGGGACGGGCGATACTCGGCTTATCACGCGACGTAACTAATGGCTAGCACTTCGGGACGATAAGGATGTTGAGGAATCGCACGGTCACTAGCAAGAAGATGATGAGGCAGGGATAAAGGGGCCGAGGCAAGGGAACAGTCGATAACCACCGCCCGAGGAATTTCATGAAGCTGCGCGAGGGATGCCTGTTGTAGACGAGGAAGTAGATTTGGGGCGGGATGATAACACCTTACCTCTGCACCAGATTATACTAACTCAGAGAAGAGTCGATCAAGTCGATGGACTCACGGCTTCAGACACCGATGACGATGAGGAAGCACTTGCAGCGCGAGCTCAGAGGCAATCCACGAGGAGACAGATTGAACACCAGGAAGCTTTGGGAAGGGAACAAGAGCGTCTTAGGAAGATTCAGTTGGGGCGAGCAATAGCAAGTGACATCGGCCCGACAACCGTTCAAGATGTCAATCATATAACCAATCCAATACCGCCCCCACCACCCACATCAGCACCATTAAAACCTCGGCCACACCAACCCAATGGACATTCCAGTCATGAGAGTACGGACCCGACGTTTTTGGCCATTTTGGTGAGTCAGAGGAGACAATAAGCGGCACTAAGGGAACTCCAGCAACGGAATTTAGCCTTGGAGTATGAGAACTACCAACTAAGGAACCAACGGACCAGATCAAGAGGGTCGTCAAGCCGAGGAACATCGAGTTATCATGGCCGATCTGATCACTTGCCACCCATGATGGGGAAGAGTAACATTAATCAGCCCAATCAGTCAGGTCAGCCGCCATTACCTCCGGTTCCCCCAACGCAGAGATATGGACCACCCGAGGACTCGTCCACCGATGAAGAAAGGCGAGGAAGGGACGGGCGACAAGATCAGACAACTAAAGCCAAGCTTAAGGAGTTGGAAGCAAAAATCAAGGAACTTTCGGGCGGAAGCGAAGAGGATAAGCTGGCCGAGATTATAAGTGAAGCCGAGAAAACGCCTTTCTCTCAAGAATTGGAACAAATGCCGTTCCCACCTAAGTGTACTTTACCTTCATTCCCCTCTAGATTTGATAGAACTGGCGATGCGACCGAACACCTTAAGATGTATACCATGTCACTGATCCAATGGAGAAGTAACCCGGTAGTTATGTGTAAATTCTTTCCAGCTAGTTTGGAGGGCGAGGCGCGAGATTGGTATTATTCGCTCGCACTGGTTCGATCAACGGGTACGATGCGCTAGTCGAGGCCTTCCTTGAGACCTATATGCATAACGATCGACCTCGGCCAAGAATGAACAAGCTATTTACCCTCGCCCGAAGATTCAGAGAGCCATTGAGAACCTTGACCGACGTGATAGAGGAAGCCGTGTACCGAAATTGGGAAGGTACCGGTGGACCAAGCCATCTTTGGGTTTGAAAACGCGTTGGGGAGGTCGGACCCCATTTGGATTGCCATGTTTTCGAAAAACCTAAAACCTTAAAGGAGATGAGAAGAATGCAAGAACACTACATCGCCTTGGAAGAAATTCAGATTTAATCAAGAGATAGAGGGGTAAAAGAAGCCGATGTCAAGTCGGTACTAAAACTAAAACGGTCACGGATGACCATATCAAAGTAACAGTAAAAAAGATCGGACCCTCCCCCGAGGAACAGTGAGAAGAGGGAATGGATGGCCAAAGGGAAGAAGCCAAAGCAAGAAGCCCGATCATATACCCCACTAAACGCTTCGTTGGAAGAGGTGTTCAAGGAAGTTGAGAAGAGGAGCGACATCAACTACCCAGCATCGAGGGGGGTACAGTTCCAAGAGACCCGAGATCATCCCGAATATTGTCACTACCATCAGTATAGGGGCCATTCCACCAATAACTGTCGAGAGGTGAAAGATATTGTTCAACACCTAATCCGCGATGGATATTTGAGGCAGTATGTCCGCCACCCCCTTCGGACGGAAGCAACACCCGATGCGCCAGTTCATCAAGTCCGCATCGATAGGGCGAACCAATTCGTAAACACCATTTCACATTCGGATATGAAAAACTACACTCTCGGCCCAGTAATCACCACTAGGATCCATAAAAGGGATCGTGACGGTAAAGAGATATCCAGCGTAGCCAAGTCTCTTCCCATGGAACCCTGGATGACGGTGCCCATATCGTTCTCGGCTAATGATGTCCCAAAGAAACGGACAGCACATAGCGATCTTTGGTCATCACATTTGTTGATTGAAAAGTGGGGGGTAAGAAGGATTCTTGTGGATAGCGGAAGTTCAGTCGAGGTTCTGTTCTACGACACGTTCAGAAGAATGAAACTCTCAGACGATATGCTCGTCCCATCCACATACCGTATCTACGGCTTCAATGGCACAGTAACCATCCCGAAAGGAGAAGTAACTTTAAGAGTTTCAGATGGTGGTGGCTACCTCGACACACTAACCACTTTCTGTGTAGTCGACGTCGCTTCACCTTATGAGGCCATTATCGGGCGCCCATGGGTTGCGGGGATAAATGGCGTGGCATCGGCCTACCATCAAAGGTTAAGGTTCCCGACTTGCAAGGGAATAGCGGAAGTTATGGGCGACTCCCAGGAGGCGCGACAATGCATGAAAGTTGATATAGAAATAAATGAGCGACGGCGAGCTCGGCAAAGGCAAGAAAAGAACAAAGAAAGGGAAGTGAAGGCAGCAAAAGAATTGGAGGAGGCGATTTCTCAAGCGGTCCTGGCACACAAAACGCGAGAACAAGACCCTTTATATCAATTAAAGGAAGCATCCCCAGTCAGGGAGACCAAATCAAACTTCTCGACAGTCGAGCCGACTAAAGAAGTAAACTTGGGAACGATAGAGGAACCTAAAGTAGTGAGGATCGGGGCATTACTATCGGACGAAAAAACCAATAAACTCACGACGCTATTAAAAGAAAACATGGAGGCATTCGCTTGGGAAGTGCATGATTTGGAGGGTATTGACCCAAAGGTCCGCTGTCATCACTTAAAAATTGATCCGAAGTTCAAACCGGTTAGACAAAAAAATGAGGCATATCGCGCCAGAATTGCAAGCGGCGGTCGAGGTCGAGCTGAAGAAGTTACAAGAATCCGGAATAATAAGGAAGTCCCACTACCCGCAGTGGATATATAACATGGTCGTGGTACCAAAAAAGAAAGGGGAGTCCGAATATGTATTGATTTGCCGACTTGAACAAGGCTCGCCCGAAAGATGTGACTTCCCCTTCCCAGTATAGATCAATTAGTAGAATCAATAGTGGGATACGAGGCGATGACTTTAATGGATGGATACATGGGATACAACCAAATACCATTAGCGCCCGAGGACCAGGAACATACCTCCTTCTTCACGCCAAGAGGATTGTATTGTTACACCAAGATGCCATTCGGACTTAGGAATGCTGGGTCTACGTACCAGAGATTGGTAGGCGATATGTTCGAAGACAAGATTCACAATACCATAGAAGTTTACGTGGACGACATGTTGGTTAAGAGTCGGAAATCAAAAAACCACGTCCGAGACCTTCGAGAGATCTTTCAAACAATGAGGAAACACAAGATGAAGATTAATCCTGCCAAGTGTGACTTCTGGGTCACATCGGGAAAATTCTTAGGCTACATCATCACTCCCTGTGGGAATAGAAGCGGATCCCGAAAAGGTACGAGCCGTCCTTGACATGCCATCTCCCGCGACGGTGAAAGACGTGTAGAAACTAAACGGTTGCATAGCCGCATTGGGACGATTTGTGTCACGATCATCGGAAAAATGAAAGGCTTTTTAGGACATCTTGAAGAAAGGAGAAAATTTCCGATGGACGGATGCAAGCGAAGAAGCTTTTCAAAGTATCAAGATACATCTAGCTAGCCTCCCGGTTCTTCAAAGGCCTGAGCCGTCAGAAATTCTCACTTTATAATTAGGCGCGACACCCTATGCCATAAGTGCGGTATTGGTTAAAACAGAGATGGGCGTGGAAAATCCGGTATACTTCGCCAGCAAAACTTTAAGTCCGGCCGAGAAGAACTACACTAGAATGAAGCAGATGGTGATCGCTCTAGCCTTTGATGCCTCTAAACTACGAACATATTTTCAAGCTCATCGAATATGGGTGCTCACCAAATCGCCTATCGAAGCGGTCTTGGATAGTGTTGGGAGATCGGGGAGAATCTCCAAGTGGGGAGCCATAATCAAACAATATGATATGATATACGAGACAAGAACCGCGATCAAAGGACAGGTAGTGGCCGATTTCTTGGCAGACTTCCCCCTCAGTGATGAGGATGAGGTAGAAGATATACCGGGAATGACAGAAGAACAAGAGGGGCCGGCGGACCTGATAGCCGCTAGTAGCCCAACACGATGGGAAGTATTTGTTGATGGGGCATCTAACAAAGACGGATCGGGTCTCGGGTTTGTGTTCACCACGCCAAAGGGGAGGAAGATTGTGCATTCGTTCAGGTTATAATTCAAGGCAACGAACAACATCACCGAATATGAGGCGGTGATCCATGCCTTACGGCTAATTGTGGAAATGGGGCTGCATGAGGTTCGACTGACTAGTGACTCTCAACTAGTGATCCGGAAAATTACGGGCCAATACGCTACACACGATCCGGTGATGCAAAAATATTGGGAGCTCGCCCAATTTTACATCAAGCAAATCCCAGATATTAAATTCCGCCACATCTGCCGAAATGATAACAGACACTCGGACGCTCTATCATACATCGCCTCACAGTTATTAGACCCGAGCATTGAAGGGATACGCGTTATGAGGCTACTTAACCCGTCTATCCCTGAAACACCAGAAGCACGGATCGAGGTGGCCGTTAACACAGCCGAGAGATACAAAGAAGGCGACTTGAGAAAGCCGATACATCAATACTTAGAGACGGGTGAGCTACCTAAGAGTCGGCCCGATATGAACAAGATCAAAAGTAAATCGGGAGCCTACGAGTTAAGGGGGGGGGATCTTATACCGGAATTCCTACCTAGGGACACTCCTACGATGCTTAAGCAGGGAAGAAGGCCATATAATCCTACATGAGCTACACTATGGGGCGGCTGGAAATCACAGCTCGGGAAGAAGCTTGTCGGCTAAGGCAAAAACAATAGGATACTTTTGGATGTATATGAACGAGGACGTAAAGCAAATGACAAGAGCTTGTGAAGAATATCAGCGTTTCGGGAAGAAAATCCATGCTCCTGGCGTACCGTTAAACTCGATCATAAGTCCGTGGCCTTTTGCTAAATGGGGAGTGGACATTGTCGGGCCGTTACATGTAGGAACAGGGCAAAGGAAGTATTTGATCGTGGCTACGGATTATTTTACCAAGTGGGTCAAGGAGGCACCACTGAGGCATATTCGAGACAAAGATGTTTTTAAGTTCATTTGGGAACATATCATTTGCCGCTTCGGGGTCCCGGCTTCCATCGTCTCTGATAATGGAAAACAACTACATGGCGAGAACATTGATCTTCTATTTAACACTTACAACATCAGGAAGAGCAAAGCTACCCCGATTTACCCCAAGTGCAATGGGCAGGCCGAGATCACTAATAAGACCATCGCCGATAACATGAAGAAGAAACTGGACGGGGAATATGGAAACTGGTGCGATGAATTATATAACGTCCTATGGGCATACAGAACCACACGGAGGGAAGCTACGGGGTTCTCCCCTTTTATGCTTACCTACGGAACCGAGGCGATTCTACCAACAGAAGCAATGATACCTACCACAAGAACTGAAGCGTGGAGGCGAAATGTGTCGTCCGATCTGATCTTGTCTAAACTCGACGACTTGGAAGAAACAAGAGAAATGGCGCTACAAAAAATGGAAAATTATCAAAGGAGGTTACAACGGGAGTACAACAAGCGCGTTCGACCAAGAGAGTTTAATCCCGGGCAGCAGGTATTGAAATTTCTAGCTGAATGGGAGCGCGACAAAAAAAGGCGGAAAACTAGCACCAAAATGTGGCGGGCCATATATAATCGAATCTAAGGCGGGAGAGGGATCGTATCGACTACTGCGACTCGACGGAACAAGAGAGCTCAAACCATGGAACATCCGATTCCTGAAACTCTATCATCCTTGACGGGCAATGCGAAAAAAAGAAAGAAAAAAAACGGTAAGCAAACGTGTCTTCTATCTCTGTGAAACCGTGAGGGGTATGGGATAGGGCACAAGCGACTAATGGTCATTCGTACTCGGGGCAATGCCAGTGTGGAAGTGCCGAGGTGACTTACACTCGAATGGTAATTCGTACTCGGGGCAAAGCCAGTGTGGAAGTGCCGAGGTGACTTACACTCGAATGGGCATTCGTACTCGGGGAAATTCCAGTGTGGAAGTGCCGAGGTGCCTTACAGTCGCCTGGATATTCGAACTCGGGGCAGTGGTAGTGTGCAAGTGCCGAGGTAGCCTAAGGGTTCTGGTGGTTGGAAACCAGTTCCAAAGGTTGTTTAGACGCGAGGTCTACTCATCTAGGTGGCCTACTTACATCTGAAAGGTCACCACCATCGCAAGTGGGCGTGTCCACTTGCCCGAGATCGGTTGATCGATAACCACTCGGGACCATCGGGCCTAGAACTAGGATGACTGATACCCTTCCAGTGAATCCAAAGAGATAGTGATGAGATAACCCGATCAGGACATGGCATAGGTCCCGATGACCCTCCTTGTTGGGTGTGTTCGAAATAAATGGTTAGAGTTCTAACATATAAAAGCAACAATTGCAGGGCATAACACCAGGAACAAAAGCGAAACAAATAACGTCGTGCGTTAATCAACAAACGGTCGGGGCAACATGCGGAACAAGAAACAAATCGATCGTGTCGTGCAACAACCAACACCCAGAGGAGCAGCATAAAAAACGAAAACCACATCGATCGCATGGTACATCAATCAACAATCGCCAGAATAACATAAGAAACAAAAGCTAAATCGATAACACCAAGCATCTGATAACAAAGTACGGAAAGCATCGCGCGGACACACGAAATGAAAAGTTTAGCGGAAATGAAACAAACAACATCGGTGACGCAGCACCCCCATTAAAACGAACAAGCGAGGTAGCGGAAATTAAAAAGGGAAGAAGTGTTTAGAGCGATTTACAACCCGATGGAAGGGGCAACATAGTGACGCATCACCACAAAAAGAAAGCTTAAAACTTGGGAGGAGCCGCGCCGGCCTTCCTCTGCGCGACCTTGAGCCGGTTCTTCTCCACCCAGTCCATAATGCCAGCCTGAACTTTCTGATCTAACTCCTCCGCATGGGAAACCCGTTCATCCTCGAGATGTTGGGTAATCTGGGAAGCGTTTTTCTCAGCCTCAGCTAACTTAAAGCCCAAATCGACCTCGGCCTGTTTCAATCGGCGAACCTCCAGATCAAGCTCCTGCGAACGTTTTTGTGCGGCTACAAAACCACAAATATAGGATGTTATTCATCGGATACAACTTAACATTTTTGCAAGAATAAAGCGCGATATGGATTTAAAAAATGGCCTCAACACATCGGCTAAGAGACCTGATAGGGCGGGTAACACCGACTGAAGCGACTCTACCGACTTGGAAAACTCATCCTCGGTCATGGACAACTTCATCGGCTAATGTTGCTCGTTGAACTCGTTACTAGGGAAATACTTCTTATGCTCGGCTTAATCGTTCATTAACCGATTACGCGACGTTTGGAGAACCACAAGCTGCGATCTACTCCACTCTAAATCGCCCATAACTTTATCAAATTCACGCACTCGGCCCAGTAAATCGCTGTTAGCTCGCTCCACCACATCCTTATCTCTCAATATTCGTTGGCGGTCCTCGTGAAGATCTCGATTCTGTAATTGAAGAGCGTTTACCCTTTGCTCCAAACTCGTGGCTAAAGCGGTTTTCGGCGGCAAGAAACGCTGAGAAGATCCCAAATAAGCCCGTAAATTGTCCATCTCGGAAGGATCATAATAAAACCGGCGATGTCGTTCTAACTCGTCCTCAAGACTTGCAATCTCCTCAGTTTTACGGTCTATTTTGTCGTCTTTGTTTGCCATTCGTTAACGAAGATTTTCCACAAGGTCTTTCTCAATATCCCATTTTCTCTTCAGAATCCTAAACTCCGAAGTAGCATCTATACCTATACTAGATACCTCGGCTAAGAAGAAGGATACCCGACTCAGGATACTGGCACGATAAACTCAATCAACACAAGTCAAGAAGAATCATATACCTTGAGCATCGGCAAGTTTGATCTCCAGCTCGTTCGCGCGACCCTTCTCATTATGAAGTTGAAGTTGGAGAGACTCTATCAACTGTTTATCGCGAAGGCGATTGGCGGCATCCAAGCGTAAACGGTTCATGATCTAACACAAACAAACGAGTTTGCATCATAAGCGACACTAAGGACAGAAATCAGAAGTGGGGCATTACTATACAGAACCGAGTCGCTCACCACAGAGTGTCAAGTGTCAAGGCGATGTCGCCATAACAGAGGTACAGCATTCAACATTTCTTCACCGGTATACTTCCCAAAGTCGGAGGAAGTAAGCGCACCCAAGGAATTCATGATCGGTCCGAAACGGTGAAGCAAGTCTCGGCGCTAGAAGACGATCCCTCAGTAAACCGGGGAACACAGGGAAGCTCTACTGAAACACTAGCAACAACCTTCTCTACGGCGGGCGTCTCCGAGGGCTCCTGCTGGTCGCCCCCACCTTGTTCACCGACTTTGTCACCCGACACAGTCTCTCCAAACAACTCATCCTCATCGGAAAGCTCAATGAGGAGGCTCGTTTTCGGCGGTGGCTTAGTAATTTCTTTACCTCTACCAGGATTACTCCTAAGCGGAGTAGGGTTGACATCGTCAACATCATCATCATCGCGCCTCGGGTTTTTCTGCACAAGTGTCTCGTCAGAACATGTGAAGGCAAAAAAAAGGGGCAAGTACATGTACTTATAAGGGAATCATTATGTTTGTTACCTTCCTCTGGTGTTCCTCAACCCTTGTGCCAGCACCTCTTTTCCTAGACCCGATAGTTTTTGTGGAACTGACCTGAGATTTTCAAACAACAACAAATGACTAACTGACGCCCGATGCTAACAAGATATAAATCAAGAAAAGCGCGTACCTTATCGGCCTTGTCATCATTAACCACCCAGAAAGAATAGGGCTCGGCGGGAAAAGTAGGCGACGAGAAGTCACCGTGAAGGATAGGACCTCGGACAAGAAGCGGAACTCGGGGATAGGTCGGATCATTAGAATGTCGGGCTCGCCTGTTGGAACCATGGACGATAGGATCGGCATCCAAAGCATCATTCTTTCGACACCCTCGGGCATAGTTTTGACCCGATGAGGACTTGCAAAGCAAACCAAAGCAAGATCGCCCAAGGTCGAAGTACCGGCTCGATAGTTGACAAGGAAATTGGCAACGGTATACTCAGGAGCGTCCTCGGGCTTGTAGGTCGACCACTCGGCAGTAGAACCATGACCATCGCGGCGATCCCTCAACTCGTTCATAATTCGGAAAGTATTGCCAGTCCATTGAGCTAAAGCACGAGAAGGCCGAATCTGGGAAAAAATCTCGTAATAAAATGGGCTATCAGGGTTGTATAAGGGAAGACGAAGGCCTAGCTCCAGATGACCCAAGGTGATGACCACATAATTAGCCGATTGCTCGTGCTTCTTCATATCGGTTTTCTTCAAACTACCGTTTCGGCCCGAGAGAAGGGTCACTTCGTAATTTTGAAGATCGTACGTCTCCTTCAACTGCTCAATGAACTCTTCATCGGAAAGATCTTTCACCCTTTTCTCGGACCTGCACGAAATAGAAGAAGAGATATCATCAAAAATAGATCTCATCGCGCGATCATCATACCTAGAAGAGCTCTCAAGAAAAAACAGAGAAGCAAGGGGGGAACATCAAACTCGGAAAAAACATCATCAACAGACCTCTTTTCAGCCATGGAATGAGAAGAAGCCATCAACGAAGACAATGCAGAACTCGATTTTCAACAAAGAAATATAAGGCGACAGCAGCTACTGTAACGATCGATGAGGAGAAAAGGACGAAAGAAAATCAAGAAAGCTAGGTTTTTTTGAGAAGCGTAAGATATGAAGAAACTTGGAAGAAAACCACAGCAGCAGAATAGAAGGACAGAGAAGAAGAAGGAAGAAAGGAGCGGGCTATTTAAAGAAGAAACTTTGTAACCGACGCTGACGGTTACCAGTCATAAAGTGGAAATTAGTGGGGCGCTGCATGGCGGGATTAGCGGCATGGGTGAAGACATGGGCGGTTAAGACGATGTTCTTCCACTCGTGCCTCCCACATGGGTGGAAGAAGGGGCATAAATTTAGGTGTAAATTATCTACAGATCCAGGTGGCAACATCCTAGACCCAGTGCACCCAAATACAAAGAAACGCGAAGTATAGATCAAAGATTAAAGAGCGCGAGATTTAAGTAAGCCACGTGGATCGGGCGTAATAATGTCGGACAAGACTTGACCCAGACTTCTGATAAAGCTGACAAGATAAGGCGGGACGGGACAAACGAGGAGCTACAGTCAAATAGGCAAGAAAGTGTGGAACACATCGGCTGATCATAAGGGAGACTATCGAGACATCCGACATCGCGTCAACATAGGACCATAAGAGATTGGATCGAACGAAATACAGGCGAGGAGCCAAGATGCATCGATCGCACAAGACGACGTGATTCAGCCCGATCACAGAACAACTAATTAGATGTAACAGGGTCAACATTCTAACTTCGTTGTATAAACTTTATCCTATAAATAGAGGGACTTGTATTCTAGAGAGGTAGGTTGTAATTTTTGGGAGAAAAAGGATAGAGAAACCCGAGTTTGTATGAGAAAGAAGTGAGTGAGAAGTAAGTTCATCTTGTAAGGAAATACCACTAAGAGCAACACCTTTGTAATACCGTGAAGTAATAAGATTCATCATTTCACCCCCGTGGACGTAGGTAATCATACCGAACCACGTATATCTTGTGTTCATGGTTGAGTGTTTACTTTCGTTTGAGAAGAGTCGTACATTTCTATCCTTTGGATGTAGTTTGTAGTAAAATGCATCTACAACCTTTTTAAAGGATAATAAATTTTATTTTTACGTCTTCCTTCTATAGATTTCAATTAAAAAAAATATAAAAGAGGAAACCTAATTTTATTAAGTATTTAACGGGAGGTTTGGAACAGCCAATACAATTGGTTTGTTACGTGCACACTCTTTAAATGAGTGTGCACAAAATTGGACTCATACATATGCATTTTTTTGGATGGAGCATTGGGGTTTTTTTTTTTTTTTGAAACTGAAAGATATCATTTCTTAATTTTCATTATTTACATAGTCTGCTTCTTGATGCCAAAGTGATAGTAATCTCATTTGGAGGTTCTAATAACCAAACACTACTTAATCTTTCCATGAAAAATTATCGGTCTATAAGAAATAAGAAATAATACTAATAAAATATTAGTATTAGGCAACTATGAAAAATTGTTAGTGATTATTTACTTATATATCGTCACATAATGAAATAAACAAATACATACCACTACAGGAAAAATATACATCTACAACTGGAGTTCTGCAACTCTTTTCTAAAAGTCGTAGAACATCTCATGTTTTACAACTTTTTTCAATGGAAGAGTTGTAGAATGTCATCACTACCTACCCCTAGAACCAAAGGGTTGCGACAAGAGAACAAACGACAACTCTTTAAGAAAAACAGTTGGCATCAACCATCCTTACACTTCACAAGTTTGGGGTTTTTGTATTATTTTGGTATGAAAATGTACAACAACCTTTATAAGAGTTGTTGAAGACAACCAAAATATGAAAATAAAAAATAGTGTTGAGGGGATTCGAACATGAACCTACTATGCGTTAGTCTAACCCATCAACCATGCCTATACTATCACAATTTTGTAAGGTTTGTGGTATTTTTTTATGTACTAAATTCATGTCAACCTTTGACGACCTTTATAAGAATTGTAATAACAAAATATGATGTTCAAAAATAAGGCTCAGTCAACGGAGCCGCAAACAGTGCTAAGCCTTCTCTGTAAACATTCACAGACATTCTACAAGGACAATGCACTTCTGTTAAAAAATTTAACGGATGGTTAAAATTTTTCACTTCTGCAAAATTTTATGCAGTTTTGCTAAAAAAAAATCACTTATGCAAAATTATACGACGAAAATTTCCGAGCCAGGTTTAGTATCGAAGTCTACTATGTGTTAGAACAAGTCATCAACCATCCTTCTGGATTCACAATATTGGTCATTTTGTGCTTTTTTTTCATCACTATTCACAACCTTTATAAGAGTTGTCGTAGATGTAAAAACACTTCTGCTAAGTTTTTTTCACTTCTGCAAAACAATTCCCACTTTGCTAAACTTTTCTCACTTCTGCTAAATTTTAGTCACTTTTGCAAAAAATTTCTCACTTCTGCTATTTTTTTTTGTCATCACTATTGACAACCTTTACAAGAGTTGTCGTAGAGGTACAAACACTTCTGCTAAATTTTTCTCACTTCTGCTAAATTTTATTCACTTATGCAAAAAAATTCTCACTTCTGTTAAATTTTTCTCACTTCTGATAAAAAAAAATTGTTATCACTATTCACAACCTCGGAGCCAGGGTATGCATACGATATGCCAGAATATGGTTTGTTTAAATTTTCGGGGAATATTCCAAAGGAATCTTACATATAAATAGATGGATTCATCGTTATTACCAAGTTTCCGACTTATAGCAGTTCACTTCTAGCCAGGTTTCGACCTCGGAGCCAGGGTATGCATATAATATGCCAAAATAGAGATCGTTTAAGGTTTTGTGGAATATTCCAAAGGAATCTAACTGGTAAATGGATAAATGCATCGTTCTTACCAAGTTTCCGGCTTCGAATGGTCCACTTAGGGCCAAGTTTCAATCTCGGAGCCAGGTTATGCTTAAAATATGCCAGAATAGGGTTTGTTTATATTTTCGGGGAATATCCCGAAGGAATCTTACATATAAATGGATGGATTCATCGTTATTACCAAGTGTTCGACTTATAATAGTCCACTCCTAGCCAGGTTTCAATCTCGGAGCCAGGTTATGCATAAAATATGTTAATATAGATTTTGTTTAAATTTTTGGGGAATATTTCGAAGGAATCTTACATATAAATGGATGGATTCATCATTCTTACCAAGTTTTCGACTTATAGCAGTTCACTTTTAGCAAGGTTTCGACCTCGGAGCCAGGGTATGCATATAATATACCATAATAAAGATCGTTTAAGGTTTCGGGGAATATTCCAAAGAAATCTTACCGGTAAATGGATAGATTCATCGTTCTTACCAAGTTTCCGGCTTAGAATGGTCCACTCGGGGCCATGTTTCAATCTTGGAGCCAGGTTATGCATACGATATGCCAAAATAGGGTTTGTTAATATTTTTGGGGAATATCCCGAAGGAATCTTATATATAAATGGATGGATTCATCGTTATTACCAAGTTTTCGACTTATAGGAGTTCACTTCTAGCCAGGTTTCGACCTCGGAGCCAGGGTATGCATATAATATACCAAAATAGAGATCGTTTAAGGTTTCGGGGAATATTCCAAAGGAATCTTACCAGTAAATGGATAGATTCATCGTTCTTACCAAGTTTCCTGCTTATAATGGTCCACTCTGGTCCAGGTTCCAATCTTGGAGCCAAGATTTGCATACAATATGCCAAATTAGGGGTTTTTTATATTTTCATGGAATATTCTGAAGGAATCTTACATGTAAATGGATGGATTCATCGTTATTACCATGTTTTCGACTTATAGCAGTCCACTCCCATCTAGGTTTCGACCTCGGAGCCAGCGTATGCATACAATATGACATGATATGGTTTGTTTAAGGTTTCGAGGAATATTCCGATGGAATCTTACCTATAAATGGATGGATTCATTGTTCTTATGAAGTTCTAATCGGCACTGAGCTTCATATTTATCGATTTCGATGATGTATCATACCAAGCTTGAAATTAGAACCCTCTTGATGCTTCATGATTCATAGTTTGTTTGTCGTTATACAGAATTTGAAGTTCGAATCAACTTTGAGCTTCATATTTGTTGATATCGATGACGTATCATGCCAAGTTTGAAGTCAGAACCTTCTCAGAGTTTCTTGGTTCATAGTTTCTATGTTCTTTATACCATTTTTGAAGTTATAATCGACTCTGAGCTTCATATTTATCGATTTTAGGAATCAAGAGGTGTTTACCTATAAATGATGTATCATGCTAGGTTTGAAGTCATAACCTTCCATAGTTTGTTTTCGTTATGAACCTTAATTTGAAGGATCTTCTTGGTTCATAGTTTCTAAGTCGATATACCATTTTTGAGGTTAGGAATCGACTATCTTCTTGGTTCATGAGCTTCATATTTATCGATTTCGATGATGTACCATGCTAGGTTTGAAGTGTGAACCGAAGCTACTTCATGACATGTATGACTAGTCAAAATTACTTCATGACCTATGTTACTAGTTTGAACCCTCCTGGATGTTCTCAGTTCATAGTTTGTATGTCGTTATACCACATTTGAAGTTCAAATCGACATTGAGCTTCATATTTATCGATCTTGATGATGTATCATGCTATCTTGAGTTTACCATTATGAACTAAAGCTACTTCATGATCTGTATGATTTTTCAAAATTACTTCATGACCTATGCGGCTAGTCGAAATCCAAACCGGAAGCACAAAGAGAAAGCACAAAAACACAAAGAGAAAGCACAAAAAACACACCAATTATCGAATTCATTTTTCATTTTCCCGATTCATTCTTATACATTTTTTGGATTTTTTTATATCAGAATGTCGATAACAATGTCCTAAATTTATTAATATTTTTTTTCAATTTTTTTTCATGTCGAAGATTGATAATTAAACTGAAAACATGAGTTTGTATTAACACAAAGAGAAACACAAACTTCTCAATCCGTATGAGAATCCCAAAATGAATCTACACCGTCGGATTCTTTATGCAATCCGTATGACCTCCTTATCCATGGTCCATAGTATTTTTAAATTTTTTTTTTTATCGAAAAAATTATGTTAACGAGAGAGAGAGAAAACCTCTCCTCATTGTACGCCTCTATCTTCAGCTCTCTATGCAAAACCTATTTTTTCTCTCTTTCTTCTTCTTCTTCTCTTCTCCGGCGATTCAGAGATGAAATCTCTATTAAGGAACTTTACTAAAATTTAGTAAAAACTAATCAATCGAGTGTGGTGTTGATCAGTTAATAGTTTGGGTATGGTTAGAAAGTTCGATTGAGTTGAGGAGAAGTGATTCTGTGAAGAAGTTAGGGTTCATGAAATAAATTTCGGGATTCAGTTAAGGGTGAAGAAGAAAGAATCAAAGGATGGGTTTGATAAATTGGAAGGTTTAATTGATGTTTTGAGGTTGAATTAGAGAATAAAATCTCTGAGACTTGAGTTAGGGTTTGAGTTTGAAATTCGGATGAAGAATTAGAAGATGAATTTGAAGGTTTAAGTGACGAACTAAAGATGGGTAATGAATGAATTGAAGATTTAGAGTTTATTTGAGAATGAATTTGAGTATCTTGGATTTAGGGTTTTTGGGTCTGAAGTTTAATTAAAGAAGATGAGATCGATAGTTCAGCGATATGAAGAATTCAAGGTTGAAGATTTTAAAGAGCATGCTTCATGTGTTTCAATTTGGAATTCCCTGAGGTAATCCTTCTTTGTTCAATTGAAGTTTGTTATCTCTATTGAAGTATTGATGTGTTGTTATCTGTGGGTTTGGGTGTTATGAATGTTGTTTTTAATATGAGTTACAAATGTTGTAATTGATTTTGGTAGTAGTGATTGTTGGGTTGATGAATCTGATATTGCATAAGATTGCATAATCTATTACTACGTTCTGCAAAATTTATATCCTGAACAACCTATTCTCAATGGGTGCGTCTCATTATCCATATATCGGATGAAGCTGAATTTTTAACCTGTTATTTTTATATATGTAATAAATTTAGTGTAAAAATTTCACGAAGTTCTGATAAGTTTAGGTACCCCAAAGTGTGGTATAATCGTAACTGAATTCTGTGTGTTAGATGTTGAAAGCAACCATGTTGAAGTGTGTATATCTTTTTTTATGAACTGTTAGAATCAAGTGAATTTTGGACTTGGTATTCATGTATATGTAAGGAACTTACTGTAAAAATTTCATGAAGTTCTGATAAGTTTAGGTACCCCAAAGTGTGGTATAATAGTAACTGAATTCTGTGTGTTAGATGCTGAAAGAAGCCATGTTGAAGTGTGTATATCTTTTTGATGAACAGTTAGAATCAAGTGAATTTTGGACTTGGTGTTTCTATATATGTAAGGAACTTACTGTAAAAATTTCATGAAGTTATGATAAGTTTAGGTATCCAAAAGTGTGGTATAATCGGAACTGAATTCTGTGTGTTAGATGCTGAAAGCATCCATGTTGAATTGTGTATATCTTTTTTATGAACTGTTAGAATCAAGTGAATTTTGGACTTGGTGTTTATGTATATGTAAGGAACTTACTATAAAATTTTCATGAAGTTATGATAAGTTTAGGTACCCCAAAGTGTGGTATAATCGTAGATGCTGAATTCATGTTGTGTTAGATATGAAAAGCAGACCATGTTGAAGTGCGTATATATTTTTGATGAACCGTTAGAATCAAGTGAATTTTGGACTTGGTGTTTCTATATATGTAAGGAACTTACTGTAAAAATTTCATGAAGTTATGATAAGTTTAGGTACCCAAAAGTGTGGTATAATAGTAACTGAATCTGTGTGTTAGATGCTGAAAGCAGCCATGTTGAAGTGCGTATATCTTTTTTATGAACAGTTAGAATCAAGTGAATTTTGGACTTTTTGTTTATCTATATGTAAGGAACTTACTGTAAAAATTTCATGAAGTTATGATAAGTTTAGGTATCCAAAAGTGTGGTATAATCGGAACTGAATTCTGTGTTAGATGCTGAAAGCATCCATGTTGAATTGTGTATATCTTTTTTATGAACTGTTAGAATCGAGTGAATTTTGTACTTGGTGTTTATGTATATGTAAGGAACTTACTATAAAATTTTCATGAAGTTATGATAAGTTTAGGTACCCCAAAGTGTGGTATAATCGTAACTGAATTCTGTGTGTTAGATGCTGAAAGCAGCCATGTTGAAGTGCGTATATATTTTTGATGAACCGTTAGAATCAAGTGAATTTTGGACTTGGTGTTTATGTATATGTAAGGAACTTACTATAAAAATTTCATGAAGTTATGATAAGTTTAGGTACCCTAAAGTGTGGTTTAATCGTAACTGAATTTTGTGTGTTAGATGATGAAAGCTGCCATGTTGAAGTGTGTAAATCATTTTGATGAACCGTTAGAATCAAGTGAGAGTTCATGGGTTTTTTCATGCTTATTGCTTGTTAAACTTGTTCGTAACCATATCTGGTACAAGATGCTACATACTCGATGTATAACTTAATGTTAGAAGTTTCCCATTATATGATGAGATTCCTAGTTTAGGCTTAGGTTTAAGTTTAGCAGTGCTTCCTAGATTATTTGTTTTTAAAAGAAGCCATTGCAGAAGTTTCCAATACTGAAACTTTATCTTATAATATGTTTCTTCATTTCTTTGTTTGTCTTTAGTTTAAGTCTATCTTGCTTATGGTGTCTGGTTGGATTATAGGCTGTTTGGACGCCTTTGGTGGGACAAGATTGTATCTGCTATTGTGGGAAGGGATGAGCTGCATAACCAGGTGAACCAACTTTTCTGTTTCTGCAAATCTTCTTCTGGGTGTAGTGTTTTAAGCTTATATAATAAGTACTATAACTGGATTTACTTATGCAATGGCTTTGACAGTGATGAGATGAGGCAAAATGGAGTGGTTTACAAGATGGTTAGATGAGTATATTGAGTAGCTGATGTGCTATTTCCATAAGCTGACGGGTCTGATGCTTCTATGATGTTTGTGGTGGTGTCAGTGTATAGATTGAGAAGTATTGTAGCTGAGTGAGAAGCGAGGAGATATGAGCAGGCGGAGTAGTGAATATTCAATTGGAGTGGCGCCCAAAGATAAGGTACTTTATGTCAATCCTTGTGTATAATGTGTTGTAGTTATATTTCTATAAGATCATTACCTAATTATAACATGTTAAGTATTTGCTATAATGTAATGTATTTCCTTGTTAAAGTTTGGCATTTGGTTTTCATTTTCAGGGTGAAGGTTTAGGATCTTTGTCGGACTTATGATCTTGCAAGTACTTTTTTGAACTAATGAGCCTAGATTGTGTGTGATTAATCCTCATGTAGATGATACTCATGCCTACAAGCTGAATTCAGGGTTCAAGTATGTTAGTGATGTTTTTGAATAGTGTTCACATAGACATCTTAATCTTCATATTCTTTTTGGAAACTTTACTTTTTATCACTGCCATTTTTTGAATGTGTGTTTAACGTTGGAAGGTTAACTTTAATGAATGTAAATGTGTTACATTATCAGGTTTATGTGAATGTGAATTACTTTTGGCAATTCGGTTTCAGCCCTATTTTTTTTTCAAAATAGTGCTATGCACACAACTCCAAACAAAAGTTGTAGTTACACATTCATCTACTGAAAACAGAAGTTGTTCCTTTAAATATTACAACCGTTATGGATGTTGTGTTAGAGATTATGACTACATTGGACAAAGGTTGTGAAAGAATGTATCACCATATAAATTGAAGTTGTGCAAGATTTTTCAACCACTTTACCAAGTGTAGTAATATTTGTATTCACAATCATTAGATAAGTTGTGTTATAGAATTTTACTACACAAATTAAATGTTGTGAAATCAAGTCTTACAATATAAATAAGAGTTGTGTTAGGCTTCCAAAATAAAATCGAAAGAGAATCACAATTGAACCACAAGGTAGTCCAAACTTGAACCACAACTACGTTTACGACTCTTAACTAATGGTCGTAGCAAGTCGGTGATCTTCTACAACCCCCCTCCCCCCCCTTCCGCAACCCATCAGGAAGTGTCGTTGTTGTCGTACTACGACACTTGTGGGGGGTTGTCAAAGTATGTTTTTCCCGTAGTACATTGAAAATAATAATAATAACATTTGAGTAACGGTTATAACATTAAGTTATTCTTAAATAGTACATGAATTTAAAATTTGTTAAGTTATAATAATAGAACTTCATTAGTGATTTAATAAACATTAATAGTTAACTTCATTTGAAATTAAAATTCTTTGAACTCTTTGAACTTCATTTGAAATTAAAATTCGGTTTCAGTAAAATAAATAAATGATAAATAAAATAAAATAAATTTGATGATTAAATTACCTAAAAGGAAAAACTATTTATATATTTTATGAAGTAAATCTATTAGGCTTACACCAGTTATGAAATAAGTTAGGAATTAATTAATCTTAATAAATTAATATTTAGTTAATCCAGCACTGGGGAATAGAGAGGTTGGTAATTCTGATGTGTTCGGGTGATACTTGTTACGTAAGTAGGCATTGTCAGGCGTCGCAAACCTAGAAAGGGAAATTGCATTCTTGTATCACTAGGCACTGAAGGGAGACTTGCTTCTATTAGTGAACTAATAGATCCCAAATTTTTACTTAGAAACTTTATTATAGAGTATCCTCTCATATTTGGAACTAGTAACTTATTGAAATAGAAACTAATCTTTTTAACCTAAAGCCACAAATTTTAATTGTAGAAAGCCATATAGGTTGGTGCTTCATTTCATGTTGTTTTTTCTCTTAGAAAAGAGATAGTATTATTGTTTAAGGTGGGGAGTTTTGAAGACTAGAAGGATGGTTTGATTTTCGAGGACGAAAATGTACAAGGTTGGGAGAATGTAAAGACCCTCAAGCTCATCAATGCTATTAGACCAGTCAAGTGACGACTTAGCCGATAATAACTCGATTAGTTTAACACGAACGTTAATTAATAGAAATTAATCTAACAATAATTTAGATACGAAACTAGTACCGCTGGATAAATATATAAAAGTTACGCATAATGGACTACTCGAACGTGTCATTGTGGATACCGTCGAAATCGGTTAGGACCTCTAAATATCCTAAATGGGAATCACACGTGGAAATTATTATTATCGAAGCCGCCACCCAACTTAGGGAGTTGGGACCCAAATAACACTGGTCCAAAACAGAGAAAAGTCCGGGAAGCAAAGTACGAATTAGGAAGGTGTGAGGCACCTAACCCGTCCAATTTAAAGACTGGCCTCTACTTTATAATTGGGAAACTAAGGTTCGGATTGCAAAAAATATATAAATAAACAATATATAAGCTGTGCACAATTTTCTCCTGCAAAAAAAACACACCAAAATATCAGATACACCACTATTGAATTAAGTCAAATTATTATTATTATATTACCAAAATTATTATTATTGATTATTAACTATATTATTTGAACTTTATTTATTTATTTATTGGATAAAGAGTATTACGTTAACTAGTTAGAAGCCTAACAAGCTAAGCTCCAACAACATACTATTACATTAATTGAACAGGTTGTTGTGCTAACCTACCACCGAGCCTCATGGGTAACCTACCCAAGGGAGCCGAAGCAGATGGGGGGTGAGATTGTGTCACAAAGGGGGAAAACTAACACTACCTTACATGTTAATTCCTGCAATATCACACTATATTATCATCGTTATCAAAATTATTACTGCTAGCGCACCGAGTATGGAAAGTTAATAGAGAACTAGATTATTCACGACCAAATGACGACTATTAAATTCAAAGATCAAAATTGCTGAAGCTAGCCTCAACTGGTGCTTCTATGACGTTCTAAACGAAATACTTGGGACAAGTATCATACTAACACCTAAATGTTGCATGAGTTTTGTTGATGTGCATGAAACAGAATAAAAAAAACAAAGCAAATAAGACATAACAATAATGATGATATGTTACCTCCAAATATCAAACCATGTTTATTGTCACCACAATATCGAATACAAGAAACTTATGAAAGAAGGCGCAAACCTGTTTTCGCCAGCAGATGAAGCTGCCGCAAAACCGTATCCAAGAGTCCAATTCTATTGATTTCTCTAACAAATTTTTTCCTCCTAAATTTACTTCTACCGAACCTCTTCCCTCCTTGACACCAAAACTAACTCTCTATTTATATTGTTTCACCATTAACCATAACCATAGGATTGATTGACCTTTATCGGACCGCTCACATTAAAACCCTAAATATCATTTCCCATTTTAACAAATATTATTTTCTTTTTTTAAAAATTATTTTATTTCAATTACTATAATTGCAAATATATATCATTTAATCCTAGGATTTTGTCTAACATGGAAAGACTTGCATACAAGGAAGACTAATGTCGTCCTAATGTGTAAATGGTGTCGACATTTTATACTTAATGTGATTGGAAGACGTAGGCTAAGGTAGATTTACTAATGAACTAAAATGCCCGCTCACATTTTGGACCTGGTTGGGGCATCTACTTTAGCTTGAGTTCTAACCCATATTAGTCCTAATGGGTACATTTCATGAATAGGCTAATTAGTGGACCCTAGGTCTAGTTCACCTAGCATTATTATTTTGGGAATGGACCAGACTTAATGTAATAGGCCATTTCAGATACGATACCGCAGTAATATTCGTGACCGTGCAAAATTGGGGTGTCTACAATTGCTCCTCTTTGGCAGAGGTTTGCGTGCAACTGAATGCCAAATACATACACACCTATTTTGCACCTAACATGATTACAAATATTTTGTTGGATTCTTCATTTATAAATTATCTGGGATGACACTAGAAAGTTCACCCGAATTATTTCTAAGTATTCTGATTTTGCACTAGTACATTTCCTTGTGATAGGGATCACGACGAACCGGTACTTGTGCAATTCCATTTATAGAGAAAACAAGTCATGCTTTATTTAATTATAACATGCTACTTCATCACATCGATTGCATCGTCTGACTAGTGGTTCTTCAATCTTTAAGACTTTGCTCAAATATTTTCATCATCTCTTGTCCTTTCTACGATCCATATGGAGATTTAAATGATTTTCCTCGAGCATTCTTGATTTCCACAAGCTTCACTTTCCCTTTGAGTTTTGCGTCCAAAGTCTAGAGAAAGCCTGTAATTGATGACCTTACAAAAGAGCTATTAGTAGCACATGTTCCTAATAAATACTAATTTTTTTTTATTATTAAGAAAACATCCTAATAATAAATACTAATTTTTTTTTTATTATTAAGAAAACATCCTAATAATAAATACTAATTTTTTTTTATTATTAAGAAAACATCCTAATAAATACTATTTTTTTTTATTATTAAGAAAACATCCTAATAATGTTCCTAATAATTTTCAAAAACAAAAGGTGAAAAGAAAAATACTCAATATATACAAAGGTTTAGGAATCCTGACCTTCCACATTTCTGATAGATGCCACCAAAAATATTACCGTTCCCATCCAAATTTTCAAATCTGTCAATCCTCCCTGCTATAATTAACTTCACCTATTAGCTTCAAACTGTAAAAATGATTCACGATCTTGTTGCTTTTCAGGGATGACATTCGATGCTTCAAATCTTCAATTTCTCCTTGCGACTCTTCCTTTCCTCAATCTCTTTTAGGTGCTACCCAATTTTCCAAAGTGGCTGTTTAATAACCATTTTCTTTTCTTTTCATTTTTCATTTCCTTTTCTTTCTTTTTTCTTTTTTCTTTTTTCTTTTTCTTTTTTATTATTATTATTTTTTCTTTTTGTTTTTATCATCTTTTTTTTTTAAATATATCCGTTTGGACGTCCGTTGCCCATAGAAATTTAGGAGATAACATACAGAACTAATGATGACATACAAATAGACTAACATATCTCTCTCTAAATTATTTACAACAGCGAACACGATAATAGAAGATTGAAACTCTAATGACATGGGCCCAGTATGATGATGGCGGTGCCCCTAAAAAAAAAAATTCTTGTGAAGGGTATAATATAATGACAACTTTGCCCTTAGTTATTGACACTATAAAACTGATTTTTTTTTTGAAGGGCCTAATATAATGACCGACCGACTAAAGGGGCCAAACATGATAACGACTCTGCCCCTAGACTATGACACTATGAGAGAGAGATTGGACTTCTAAAAAAATCTCCTTAAATTTTATGAGCGTTCGCCGCCCTTAGATAGATTTGAGCACTTACCAAGGTATGGTATTTCTTGGGTCGAGTAACACTTGCCGGGCCTGGATCATGTTGGCTGCCCCGTTCAAATGGTTGAACAATTCTTCTGTTTTGTATGATTCTCGGATCTTCTCGAAATTATTCTTGCATCATCTTCTTGAACCTTGTGTTTGGAAAGTCATTCATTATCTTCTGATCAATTGTATTCTTGAACCTTATAGTCGGAAAATCATTCGTCATCTTCTCATTAGTAGCTTTCTTGAACCTCATGATGTGAAAATCATTTGTTGTTTTCTGATTATTATCTTTCTTGAACTTTATGCTGGGAAAATTATTCATTACTTTCTGATTAATTGTTTCCTTGAACCTTATGCTCCGATTATTATTCATTGTCTTCTGATTATTTTCTTTCTTGAACCTTTTGCTGGGAAAATCATTTAATACCTTTTGATTAATTGCTTTCTTAAACTTTATGTTAGGAAAATCGTTTTTTGCCTTTTGATCAGTTGCTCCATCATTTTTCAAATTTAATATCACGTCCTTGTAAGAAACCGTTTTCTTAGATAGAGGATGTGTTTTGAATCTTTCTTCCTTCTTGACATCGGTCTTCAACATCAACTGTGGTATTAGATGCAGTGGTTTCTCTTTAACTAAATTCACTATTTTTGTCCTATGGTTTGGCACACTCTTGCATTGTGTCCACATCTTGGTCGTATCCATCTTCTTTCTCTAAGGTGCCATTGAAGGTTGATTTTCCTTGTTTTGATTGACAAACTTTACTTCTTTAGCCGGTTCAGGTTTTTCTTTTTGGTGGTTCCACAGTACCCATAGTTTGCCAGAATTCTCTCTGCCTTTGTTTATGCCGAGTATATTGTTCTTCAAAATATTTTTCCTATAAACAAAATCTTTTTGGTTTTTTAGTTTTTTTTTTTTTGTATTTTTTGAAATATTTTGAAAATTGGAAATAAAAGACGACTTATTTACAAATTCAGGTGATTTAAAACCCTTAACCAATTGAATTGAATCAACAGAATGAGTTAGAGACTTACCTGACTCGGCCTCTATTGTTCTTACCACTTTTTATTCATCCTTCTCTCTTGTAGAGTTCAATCTGAGTGATGGTTATGTAGGAGGCATGGTTACATTTTTATTGATGAGATGAGGTGGCTTGTCAATAGTTCTATCTCTTGCTATATTTTGAATCTTATCACCACCCTTAGTTCTAAACGGATTCCACCTTGTATATAAAGATTGATTTGTTACATGTACTGGATCAGCATGCAAGATATCTGAGAGGTAGACTGGACTCGCGATTGGTTGAACGGGATAAGACAAGAGCTATGAAATATGCACAGGCCTAATAGGTGAGGTCTGCTTTAGTAGAAGGTCAGAGATATGCACATGCTCTGCTAGGAACAGTTGGAATTCGAGACGTTCTTCGGTTGCTCAACTCCATAATATTCTGCCATTAATTCAGACAAAATAACAAGACGATTAGTTGTTGAATTAAATTAGTTCACTGTATGTACCTGATCCGTGAAGTGTTCACTAATGTGGACGGGCCGATTCATCGCAGTTTCTTGCTTGTAGATTGAGTCAGCTAAATTGATTTCATTTTCCGCCAAGACAAAATTGACCATGGGTTCCCTTTGATGATATTGCAATGGGTTTGTATTCATCTGCTTTCTCTCCCCATAATTCCTTTGTGGACGTCCATATCTGCCCTGATTCCAGTTCTGGATCTGCCTCTGGTATGGTCATGTAGGTGATGCAACTGACACAATATTCACTTGATTTTTATCTGTAAATGTGGCCCTTCCGCAATTATTCCCATTAGAGTCCTCTGGGTTGGTCAACCTTGTCATTCTTCCTGTGTCTAATACATTTTCAATCTGCGAACCCGCCTTCTATAAAGAGTGTAATGTTGGATGGTAAGATGATATCAGCCGATTCCAATATTCATGGTTCAAACAATTCATTATAATATCTATCATCTCTTCTTCGGTTAATTTCTTATCTAGCTCTAACGACTTAGTCCTCCAACGTGGAAAGAATTTTGTAAATGCCTGATTCGGTTCTTGTCTGACCGCCTCTAAGTGTTTCCGAGTAAACTGAATTTCAGGGACCAACATAAATCATGTCACAAACATATCGATCATATCCCGCCAATTCGAAACTAGACTTGGGCCTGTCTTCATCAACCACTTCAAGGCGATCCCGGTCAAACTTCTTTGGTACAATTGGACTAACAACCCATCATTAATACCTAATGGTTTCAAGTACCCAACATACATGCAAATTTGGGTTTTCGGGCACCCAATTCCATCATATCTATCCATATCCGGAAATTTGAATCCAGGAGGTAAACGAATATCGGGATAAGGATATAGCCCATGTGTATCTATTGTATCCTCACCCATTTTCTGTAAGGTCCTTTCGATCTTTTTGAGCCTATGGGCTAATTGTCTTTCTCGTGTTGTGGTCTCATCCATTTCATCAAAATTTCATTTTTAACCTCTTCAAAATTATTCTTTTTAACCTCTTCATAATTATGATTATTTTTGTCATTTCCCATATCAGCCCAGACATGTTTTCATGTGGACTTAGAAATGGCCTCAAGAGTAAACTTCTTGGTCTTGGTTTTCATATTGACTTCATATTCTGAGAACTTGGTATCCAAAATCTGTTGTAATTGTTCGCGCAACCAAGACAATGCCCCAGTATCTATATTCATTTCAGATTCTATGCTCGTGTTCCTGTTTCCAAGGAAACAAAAAGAATATATGGTAACACAAGGGTGCTTCTGCCTCGGATTTTGTGCAATAATTAATGTAATTTACAATTAATGCACGTGCATGCAGGTTTCACTAACTCTTGGGTAGGATTGGGCTACCTTAGAAGAATATACCTCAGACGTAGTTAGACTAGTCTTCTTTGGTACTTGGATAATGCTTGTGGTGGTTCAGCTGGTAACTCCCATAATTCCCAAGGCACGGGTTTAGCTTACTAGCCACTTGTTTTCCTAAGAATCAGATGTCTGACGGTGCAAAATGGAATGCAATGTGCAGATGCACTAGTGGAAAATGGAAGTAAAACCACTGCCAGGACAAGAAGTAATATCACTAAAAACGTCTGTTTCCATCAGTTGGAATCTAGAAGTAGTTTTTTCCAAAACGACTGTTTCTGGCAAAGGTTGATTTCTTTAAAAAAACTACTGTTTTTCACAATTACTAAAAATAGACTGACAAACACAGTAGTTTTTATTGAGATATTTCATAATTTTTTTTTTTGATTCAGCTGATTCAACTGAATCAAAAACTAAAAGTTGAATCACAATTAATAATGACTTTAAAACCGAATTTCACAAAATTAAATTGATAGGACTTTAAAACTCAATTGGTATTGAAAGTGAATTCATTTTACAATTTCAACTAAATACTACGAGTTCCAAGTCTGAAAAAAATATCCAACACTAAGTTGGAAAATCTTAACCCATGTTCCTATTACAAGCTTTACAACCATAAAGTTTCAAAACATGAATGTAAAGACTTCACCATTTATGTCTTCATCTTCTAAAAAACTAGCTCTAATCAGGTCCAAAGTTGCAGCCCCAAGCTGCAAAAAAAATAAAAAATAAAAAATTGTAAGACAGTCATTGACTTAGAACTTAAGAGAACCTAAACACTCATTTACATTCAGTATACCAACAATAATAATTAAAAAAATCATGTTAGAACTTGTTTAGAAATTTTGCAACAAACTTATTGAGTGTTGAAGGAACTAGTCTAAACCACGCAAAACAGTTCGAGCTTCTTTAGCTTACCTTCTGAATATTGGAACTGTGTTTCTTTGTTTCTTCTTCCATAAACTACAACGTCACAAGATATCCCTGGTTAATTTGCACTTATAATATAGCAAGTAGAAGGGCAAAGGGAGAAATGGAAAGGAAATGTATTTGGAGTATATGTAATAGATACCTGAGAAGGTCAAGGAAGAATTAGAAGATGAAGTTGATATTTTAAGAAGGGAATTCGAGATGGGTATTAATCATTAGAGTGAACTAGGTCAAAGATGAAGAGTAATTCTAGATTAAGGAAGATTACGGTCTATGTTCTTCCCCAAATTGAGAATCAGTGATGGGTTAAAGATTTAGGGTATGGTTTGAGTTGTGCTAATGAGTTCTGGGTAGTCTTGAAATGTGTTTGTGAATCAAAATCAAGGTGAGATGTAGGATCTGATTCAGTTGCTTAAGGAAATTTATTTTGAGGTAATTGTTATATTAGTATTAATTATTTCAAGTTCTTTATTGAGTTTATAAGTTTCTTAATGAATTTAAAATTGACATGGAATTGTTGGGTATGTGCTTGAGATGTATTTTGGTTAGATCTATGCAAAAGCACTAGGAGAAGAGTTAAATAAATGATGATGATAATTGGTATTGATGTGAATGATAATGGAAATGGATTGTGTTTAGCTTTCTTGAGTGGTGTTGATGGGAACTGAGTTGGAAACATCTCTTGGTTTGGTTATTGTAAACTCAGTAGGTTTGGATATGAGTTTTATATATCTGGTAAGGGAGTAGATGAGATGTGTAATCATTATGATGTTGATGAAGTGATGGAACTAGGGAGTTGTCATGATTGCAAGTCCAAGTAAAATGAATGTGTATGTTGATAGTTTAGATGAGTTGAGATGCAATCTGAGATGTTGTTGAGTCGTAAGGTGATCCTGCAGGTGGATGTAATTGAGTATGTTGGTGGTCTGTTATTAAGTTATAGCTGAGTTTTGCTCAGACTTACAGGGGAGTCTGATGAATGGGTTAGGAATTGTATGTAGTAGATTAGAGTAATGAAGGATAATTGCAGGTTGGTTAAAGATGTACCATTTCAGTTAGAAATGGGATGAACATATGGATTGAAATTACAGGGAGAAATATTATCTATTTTTGGTGGTGTAAGTTGTGGCAGATTCATGAATTGGTTGTGCTGAGCTATAATAGTAGTTGGCATATCAGGTACAGATAAGAAGATGAACTGAAGTTGCAGTGTATGGATGACAAAATAGTTCCAATGAGATAATGAATAAAGCTGCAGTTGGTATTTGTAAAGTGAAGAAGGTTAAAATTGGATTTGAACTGAGGTTATAGAGGGTTGTGTTATTATTGGTTGGCAGAGATGGATTATATACAAGATTATAGTTTAGGTTTGTTTTATTGGATTGCAATTGCAGATGGAATTGGAAGTAATATGGTTTTATAGTTAGAGATGAAATGGTGTTGTTGGTCTGAGCCGTTGAGTTGTTCTGAGTTGCAGTTATAGTGGTATTGTTTGTGTGTTTGAGAGTTTTTTTAAGGATGTAGTGGCAGTATAGCTGTGCTATTTTATTTCAATTGAGAAGATAATTACCGCAGCTACTGCAATTACAGGTAATTAGATTTTATAATTGTAATTCAAACCTGAAGTTTATTTGAATGATTGAATTTATGTAATGAATAGATTGAATGTGAACTAGAGTTAGAATCATAGTTGTGTAAGAAGTTTTGACCTGTGTTATGGCCTAGCCTTACCCTTAATCATCCCAGTCATCTGAATCAGTTAATCTGACCGAGTCACATATGTACCTGACTTATATTTTGCTTTGCGAACTACCAATCCGACAGTCCTTCAACAAGCCACTGAGCTTTTCGATGATCATTTGCTCAAATACTTGAGACTAAATGTTATTGGTGATGTTTCGGGTTTTGGTCATTTATAGCAGAGATTGGCTACCTTTCCCATTAAGGATGGTGGCTTAGGTATCTATACCATGGAAGACACCCATACCTACTGTTATCTTGCCTCTTAGATTCAGACGGCTGCGGTCCAAAAGGTGATCCTTGGTAACTTATCCTCAACAAACAAAGGTTCTGCTTATCAGCTGGCTCTTCAGAACTTCATTCAGGTATGTGGACTACCTTCTTCTTATTGTGTCGATGATACTTCCCCCCCCCCCCTTCCATGCACCCCCTGGCAGTTACTTACTTTGATGCAATTAAGAAGAAAATCTACGACCAATTTTCTATGTCTGCAAGAGATTCCATTCTGTGGCAGTGTAACAGAGTTAAGCATGCACAAGATTATCTATTAGGTGTACCCATCAGTGGGCTTAATCAATGTCTCGGGCCAAGACTATTCAGAGTTGTTCTTTGCTACCGCCTGGGGATCCCATTGTTTGTTGAGAATAGTTTGTGCTCAAGTTGCAATATCCCTATGGATATTTTTGGAGATCATGCTCTTCAGTGTGCCAAGGATGTTGTACCTAAGTTTCGACATGATTTGTTAAGAGATGTGATCGCTGACATTTGTTATAAGGCTGGTGTACCGGCGCGTAAGGAAGTTTCCCTTGGGCTTTTGTCGGATGATGGCAAAGAATTACGGCCTGCTGATATCTTTTTTCCTAACTAGGAAAATAATTAAGATGTTTGCATGGATGTTACAGGTGTTTCTCCTTTCACAGGTGAAGGTACCCGTTCTTTTGTTCCAAGCAAAGCTATCTCACGTGCTATTTCGCGAACATACTAAATACTTGGACAAGTGTGTGTCTCATGGCTATGGTTTTGGTGTTTTAGCTTTATCTACTTTAGGGGAACTTGGGGATGATACTTTATGTTTTTTCAAACGTTTGAATAATTGTTTAGTTAGCAAGGGCATTAGTAGTGGTTTTGGTAGTTTTATTTTTCATAGATTAGGCATTGCTATTCAAAAAGGTGTTGGATCTCAGCTTGTTTCTAGGCTTCCCACCAAAAGTTTGTAATTTCATTTTCTCCCTTATTATTTTCATCAAAAGAGGTGGGAATTTATATTTAACTCTTTTGTTATTATTGTTGTTTCTTTACAAAAGTTTGTTCTTAGAAAATTCATGCATTATATAATTGTGTATTTCATGCATTGTTTTATTTAAAATTCTGAAAGTACTGTTGATTTCTTTTAATCTTTTTATTGCTTGGAAAGGAATTTTAATGCTTTGAGGTCTTCATGAATTGTTTGGGAAATAACAATTTCCATTTGATTGCTTGGAAATGAGAATTTCCATCTGTGGTATATAGGGTAATGCTCCTTCATTTACTGGTGTGGGACGAGTCACCGTATTATTATCTAGGTGCGGGACGAGTCATCATATTACACATTTTTTAGAAAGAGTTGGTTTCATATACATGATTGTTTACTTCTGTGAAATTGGTTGCGTTTTAGTGTTTAGGGAAAACATGAATTGTTTTCAAATCATTTTAAATGATTACTTGAAAGTTAAATGTTATTCCTACGGGGCACCCCTTTTAGGTATGATGTGCTCACCCATTCCAACTTTAAGTTTCAGAGACAGATCAGAGTTGAGCAGCGGAAGCTTGGAAGAGTTTAGTCCGTAAATTATTTATTTCAGATATGTTTATTATGTTGCATATTTTATTTGTAAACCAAATCACTATTGTACATGTATCATCTGGGAGGAGTTCTTGTATTTATATATTTCAGAGCGGGACTAGTTTTTGGGTTAAGTTTTGTAGTAGATTTCTTAATTGAAGGTTTAAGTTTATGATTTAGATTCTTAGTGCCTCTTTATTTAGTTAATCTCTTGGTTTAGTAAGCTGCTAGCTTTGGGGGCGCTACATAGATAGTTTATCTGCTACTTTATTTTTCTCTTTAGGCACATAACAACATTTCCAAGAGCTAAAAAAATTAAATAACTCCTTAATATCTAGAATTAGATTACGTAATCTCCAGTCAATATTGAAAACATTCTTTTTTACTGCTTCAACAACAATCTTTGAATCCATTTCAAACACCACATTCTCCAAATACTTTTCCTTAGCCCACTGCACAGCTTCCCACAAACCTTTAGCTTCAGCTTGTTCTGTATTCCACATATGACTTATATAGACGCATTTCTCGCCCTGCAGGTACCTGCAAAATCATGGATAATTAGACCAACTCCACATGAATTATTAAGCTGTTGAAATGAACCATCGCAATTAATTTTAAATGTGCCAAATGGGGGAGGTGACCAGTGTAAGTTGGTTCTAGGTTGAGGCAATGTAGGTTTAGTTACAGGCTTCAGTTTTGCTTCATATTCTGCTATCCCTTTTCTACACATAAAGATAATGGTTTCAGGAGTGACAATCTTGTTGTTGAATGCTTTGTCGCACCTTTCCATATACACCAAGCTGTTATTGGGGAAGAAATCTGAGTGAGAATATGTATACTAGAAGAATGTATTGGAGTTGAGAGAATTGATATGTAATCCTGAAGACTCATTTATATAGTAAATGAAGTACCTATTGAAATTTGAAATCCTCTATTCTATACAATAATAAGGCCACAAATTCTACATTTATCAAAACGTGTAGAACAGCCGATGCCATTGTACTACAATGGTAAAGTCATACAGTGATATAAAGATACAAAAAATAACTTCTTTATTCATCCGGAAAAAAAGGTCCCGAAAAACAAGCACAAAAATTCTAAAGGCACCACCGGTTCCACCAGGAGCTGTAACAGTGGTGGCATGTGGGACAAGTTATGTCTTGACACGTGTCTTTGCTATAAATTGATTCCATCAAATTCTGTTTCCAAATATATAAAAGAAGTATATTTTTGGTGAAAATACTAATTATCATAATTGGTGATATTTTAGTTTTATATTTTTGGTAACAGAATTTGTTAAAACAATTAACAGTCCGCGAGTTATAACCCCAAAGGTGTCACTATCCATCCACAAAAAACCCGTCAAAACAAAAGTAATACAAAAACCCCAAAAAACAAAATTTTGATGAAACCAAAATTTGGCTTCATCATAAAATTTGATGAAACCTCCTAGAATTTGACGAAACCAATTTTTGGTTTTGTTTGTACCATAAGTAAAAATACCACTTAATGGGCCCAATTGATACTTGAATCATCTTTTGGTCCTCATCCAAGCCCGCTAACCAGTCAACCAAGGCAGCCCACCAGTCTGCACAATATTACATAAATTCAATTATCGGTCAATGGTCAAATATGTCAACTGCCAAAGTCAATATCCGGTCAAGGTCAATGGTTAAAGTCAACGACCGGTCAATAGTCAAATCAACCGTCGGTCAACTATCAAAGTCAGTCGCACCCGTAGCCAATTTTCAGTCTTGTAGCCAGCAGTGCTGCTAACCAATTCCCATCCAAAAACTCTTTCGCACTGCCAACAAGTCTCCACCCATGCTGCCAGCCAGCCTCCATCCACACTACCAGCCATTATGCCTGTCAACCATCAATCCAGTCTGCCAGTATGCATAATTTATCATTGAAGCATAAATGTGCAGTTTCCTGCAGAATTCAATTCCAGCCATGCGGTATTGATTCTAGCAGTTTCATCCATGAAGTACTAATTATAGCAGTTTCATACATGCAAAATTAATTCCAGCTGTTTCATACAGAATTCAAGATAGAGGCATGAATGAGAAGTTAATGCAATTTATGTTTATGTTGAAATTAGATATTGAACTGTATAAATAGGGAGGAGCAGAAATCATTTAGAGGGGGTATCCAATACAAGAAAAGGGCATTGTAACACAAATATCAATAAAATATCTCCCTCAATGGGATTCGTCCGTGGATGTAGGCAAACTATGCCGAACCACGTTATTCCTGTGTCTCTTTAATCATTCTTCAATTCGTCTCCTAACCCTAAAAACACGCCAAATCACCTATTCATCGTGTTTAGTGCCCAAAAGTAATTTTGGGTACAAACATTGGCGCCGTCTAAAGGGACACGATAAAAGGAATCGAGTTCTCCCATTGAGGAAAGTTGTACAAAATGCTTCAAATTCGTTTCCGTGAAAAAGCTGTTTGGGCGTCGTGAAAAATCATTGTTGCGGCAGTTGATCATAACTGATGCAGCCCAGTTTGAGCGCAATAGTCTCAGTCCAGCTGATCGCAGCTGCTGCTGACCATATAATCGCACATACTGCAGTCCAGTTGATCGCAACTGTTGCAATCAAGATTCGTTGTTTCAGATTTGCTGAAGCTATTACCTTCTGATACCGCTAAAAATCGCATCACTACAAAATCTGATGAAAGTGTTATCGGGACGCTCGGTCCGCGGCAAAAGTTGTAGTGAAACACCATCAAAACTGTTGTGGGATGTTCGATCCGTAACATGATAGGGTCAAAAATTCGTTGAAATTTCCTCCAAGGATCTTTAAGATTGCTATGAGACGAGAAGAAAACCTCTTGAGGAAAAACAAAATCCATAAATTTCCAGTTTGTATGCCTTCAACAATTACAGCTGCAGTCTAATTGATCGAAACTGTTGCAGTCAAATTCTAATCGAAAATCACTGCAATCAAGCTGACCGCAGCTGCTGCAGTCCAAATTAATCGCAGTTACTGCAGTCCAGTTGATCGCAACTGTTGCAGTCCAGATTCGTAGTTCAAGCTTTTCAGAAACTATTACCTTCGGAAAGCACCCAATCTATACCACTACAAGGGTTGTTAAAACTATTGTTAGAACGTTCGGTCCACGTTAAAAGATGGCGTTAAACATCATCAAAAATATTGTTAAATATTCGATCTGTAGCATGGATTGTTCTAGTTTTTGATTTCAATCACTGCAGTCCAGCTGATCGCGGCTACTGCAGTCCAGTTAATCACAGTTATTGCAGTCCAGCATCGCAGTCAGAAGCCACCAAAGCGGACTCATTTGAAAAATCACCAAGATTGTTGCCAAGATGTTCGATCCGCAGCTTTTTCAAGTCCAAAGTTCGAAAAAAATTTGCTCCTCAAATAACTCAGTTTCCACCTGTTCGAGTTTGTAGTTCGTCAAAAACACTACTGTCACGGTCGCAAGTTTGTCAAGTCGCCTACATCTCAAGGCGCATTAATACCCATGGGAAAGCATCTCAGAAAGTTCCAGAAAGGGCCACAAAAGTACATCAAAACCATGTTGAAAGGTCCGCGAGAAACAACAACAGTGCCTAGAACCGTTGCTAAAAATCCAAAGGAAAGAAAGAAAAACAGAAAACTGTTTCAAAATTCTAACAACAAAGACAACACTTTCGCCAGCCGTTGCAGAAACTACAAAAACAAAGACAACAGTTCGCGTAAACCGTGGCGAAAAGTTTCAAATTCAAAAAAAAAAAAAAAAAAGGAGGAGGAGGAGGAGGCCGGCGGCCAAAGCGAGCGGTAATCGGATGCGATTAGTCGGCGATTAATCTCCGAGTAATCGGCTTAGAAGATTAATCGGCAGCGGGTGAACCTGATTCGGTGCAGCGCCAAGCAACTTAGTTCTTTAGCCCTGATTCGTTGCAGCGCGAAGCAACTTAGTTCTGTAGCCCTGATTCGGTGCACCGCGATGCAACTTAATTCTGTAGCCCTAATTTAGTGCAGCGCGACGCTGTTTAATTCCGTGGACCTTGGATTATTCCGCCCCATTTCTCTTGCCTTGCGGATATCTACACCCCACTAGTGCTTGGTCTAAAAATTTGTTTTGTTGATATCTTCTTCGTCTCACGCCCGAATTGGATGATTTTTGGCTCGTTATGATCGCATTTAAATACCCTACGACATGAAGGTAAAATTTTGCAATTGGAGAATAATAGTTTTTGGGTACAATCACATCATCAATATGTTTGGAGCAAGGCACTAACCAACCAATTTTGTTTCTTCGCTAACTTCTTCTTCGTGCATCAAAACTGAGTGATTTTCGGCCCGATTAGATCGTATATCAATTCCCAACATCATGAAGGCGAAATTTCAATTTTAAGAGAAAATTTAATTTTTAGAAATGTAAAATGACAGCACCAGAAACGGTCACATTCAATCACCACCGAAAATACTGCAGTCCAGTTGATCGAACTGATGCAGTCCTTTTCCACATAACTACCACAGTCAGTTGATCAAACTACTCTAATCCATTTTCACATCAATAGCTGCTGGCCAGTTGATCGAACTGCCGCAGTCCTTTTGAATTCCTACACTCTAGTTGGTCAAACTACCGCGGTCCTTTTGAATTCCTAAAGTCCAGTTGGTCGAACTGTTATAGTCTGATTTTCCTCACAAATGCTTCAGTCTAGTTTTATGTATAACTATTACAATATAGATGATCGCAGATGCTAAAATACAGTTCCATGGCAAGTGTCTTCAATCCAATTTTGGTTCAACTGGTGCATTCTAGTCCCGCACATAGATCTAGTTGCTGACTCAAGCCGAGACTCTAAGGAAACTACACTAGTCATATCCACTGTAAAACATCAACATAGCCACTGAATATCCGAATCAACTCATAAACGAAGTCGCAACAACACTATAAATACGGTACGTATACAATTTACATATTTTTCGCATCTTTTAATATATTCATGAATACTTTTGTTCAGTGAGGCACATATAATGTGGTGAGCATTTCCTCACGAGGAGATGTACACATTGCAATTCTACGCGCATCTGGAATAGTGGGATTGGCCCCCCGCGCGAATTCCAGATAGCAGAGATCTTCAAAATTTGATGTGTGAGCAAAATGCAGCAAGGAAGTGCACCCTTGTGCGAGCATTGAGCAACATGACAATCACTATCGTTTGGGGGAGAGTTGTATATCACTTCAATGGGACTGAGTAGCACTTGGGGACTAGATATGTAACACCTCATGGTCTGAAATAAATATTTTGGGGCGAGCTGCGTGTCACTCATACACTTGGGGGCGAGTTACATAGCATCTAATTCTAATACAGAATTCAGCTTTTGAAAATCGAAACTTCAGGTAACCCAAACTTCTTAATCCTCCAACGAGTTACATGATTAAGAGGGGGCGAGCATACACCCTAATATTTTTACGCAATTATTACAATCAATAATGTTAAACTGCTATAATTATGTTGATTGAATTATTGTCCTCCAGTTCAAAAGCAACTGCTGCACTCGGTTGGACGCAACTGATGCATTCCAGTTTTTCTTTCGAATTATGTACTCAGTTGGACGCAACTGATGCAGTCAGGTTGCACTCAGTTGGACGCAACTGATGCTGTCTAGTTTTATTTGTAACTGTTACACCTTGGTTTATCGAACTGGTTTAGTCCAGCCCTCAGCAGCTGCTGCAGTACAGCTGATCGAAGCTGCTGCAGTACAACTCTGTTCGCAATTCCTGCAGTCCAGCTGATTGCAGCTGCTGCAGTGCAACATTGCTCGTTGCTGCTGCATTCCAGCTGATCGCAGCTGCTGTTGTCCAGCTATGCTCGCATCTCCTGCAGTCTAGTTAATCGCAGCTGCTGCAGTGTAGTTCTGCTCGTTGCTGCTGCAGACCAGCTGATCGAATCTGTTGCAGTCCACCATAGCTCGTCGCTCATGCATTCCAGCTGATCAAAGATGATGTAATGCTCGTCGCTTCTACATTATAGCTGATCGAAGCTGCTGCAATCCATCTATGTTAGCAACTCCTGCAGTCGATCTGATCACAGCTGCTGCAATGCAGTTCTACTCGTTCCTTATGAAGACCAGCTGATCGAAGATGTTGAAGTACAGCATAGCTTGTCGCTCCTGCAGTCCAGCTGATCGTAGATGCTGCAGTGCAGTTCTGCTCGTCGCTCCTGCAGTATGGCTGATCGCAGCTGCTGCATACCATCTTCGCTCAATGCGGTCACCACCCAATTTTTCTCATTACTACAGAGGACAGTTTTTTGTGGCTGTCGCGGTCAAACTTACCTCAATCACTGCAATCCTGTTCCGCATCAATTATTGTGATCTAGTCGACATCACTGCTATCTTGATTCATATAACTATTGAAGACATATAAAGATCGATGTCACATCCAGTAGCACAACAAAGACCATTGGAGGTCCAACAACATAGAAAATCTGTTACCATCTCGACTACTAAAGGGTCACACCATTTCGCTCACAACAATCGTGGCTCAGTCCGTAATCGAAAACAGCTTAATACCAACAGCTCACACAGATTCCATCCGAATGACGTCAAATATAACTCATATTTTCCAAATAACAATTACTATTTTAATTCTATGCAACTGCCACGGTCCAGTTTTATATCAACAGTTACCGCTCACTTTCAACATCAGTCCGCTCCAGTATCACACTTCCATTGCAGTCTAGTTCAACCATTAGTCCAGTTTTTTCAAACAACAACTGTTCATGTCCAACTGTTGCCCGCCGATCTCCTAGTCACAATAGCCTCACTTGGGGGCATCTTGATTGTGATTTCCGAAAACAACAAGGGAAGCTCGTCAATCACCTCAACATCAATAATCCACACTTGGGGGCGAGTTTTATCATTGACTAAGGAAAAAAAAATTTTCTTAACCCCCAACAAGTTGGAGGTTAAGAGGGGGCGATGTTTGTATCATAAGTAAAAATACTACTTAATGGGCCCAATTGATACTTGAATCATCTTTTGGTCCTCATCCAAGCCCGCTAACTAGTCAACCAAGGCAGTCCACCAGTCTGCACAGTATTACATAAATTCAATGACCGGTCAATGGTCAAAGTCCGTCAACTGTCAAAGTCAAAATCCGGTCAAGGTCAATGGTCAAAGTCAACGACCAATAAATAGTCAAAGTCAACCGTCGGTCAACTATCGAAGTCATTCGCACCCCTCGCCAATTTTCAGCCTTGTATCCAGCAGTGCTGCTAACCAATTCCCAGCCAAAAACTCTTATGCACTGCCAACCAGTCTCCACCCATGCTGCTAGCCAGCCTCCATCCACACTGCCATCCATTATGCCTGTCAACCATCAATCTAGTCTGCCAGTGTGCAGAATTTATCATGGAAGCATAAATGTACAGTTTCATGCAGAATTGAATTCCAGTAGTTTCATCCATGCAGTACTAATTACAGCAGTTTCATACATACAATATTAATTCCAGCTGTTTCATACAGAATTGAAGATGGAGGCATGAATGAGCAGTTAATGCAATTTATGTTTATATTGAAATTAGATATTGAACTGTATAAATAGGGAGGAGCAGAAATCATTTAGAGGGGTGGGGGGGGGGGAGCCAATACAAGAAAGGGGTATTGTAACACAAATATCAATAAAATATCTCCCTCAAGGGGATTCATCCGTGGATATAGGCAAACTATGCCGAACCACGTTATTCCTGTGTCTCTTTAATCGTTCTTCAATTCGTCTCCTAACCCTAAAAACACACCAAATCACCTATTCATCGTGTTTCGTGCCCAAAAGTAATTTTGGGTACAAACAGGTTTCATCATAAAATTTGATGAAACCAATTTTGAAATTTGGATTTTTTGTATCATTTTTTGTATAATTTGGGGTTTTTGTATTAATTTAGTTTAAGATGGAGTTTTAATGAATCCCAACATTTGAGTGGGGTTTTTGCACCACAAATTTGGTCACCTTGAGTTTTTATGGAGAATTCAAACTAGGAAATATTCTTTTGCGATTCAAATTAGGAAATAGCAATTCAAAATCCAACTAGGAATGTGTATTTCTATATATGATTGATTCATCGTCATAAACAAATATCACAAAGCGATATCCAAGGTTTTTCCAGCGATTCCAGAAGAAAACAGAGAAGATACAGTACTACAGAGAAAACAAAGAAGACTAAAAAGAGAATTTCAGATATCAATTAAAAATCATACAGAAGAAGATGACTACTACTTCAGATCTTTCTTATGAAGATCGACTCAAACAAGAAGCAGAGTGAATGCTAACGAGAATAAAGATCGAAGAATCGAGTAGTAACGAAGAAGAAAACATACGGCTGATTGCCTTTAGTAGGGTTTTTGGTAATACATACAAGAGATGTTTTTCTAAGAAAAACAAGCTCTGTTTGGTTCTTGACTTGGATCACACGTTACTCCATTCCGTAAGTGTTCATGACGTATCAAAGGATGATCAAGATTATCTCAACAAGAAGGCGATTGTTGTTTCGTCCACGAAAAGTATGAAAGACGTCCTCCATAGCAGTGGAGATAATTTGTATAATTATATGGGAAGATACACGAAATTGAGGCCTCACACAAGGGAATTTCTTAAACAACTCAGTGATAGGTTTGAATTATTTGTGTACACGATGGGCTCATGGGATCATGGACGAGATATGGGAAAATTACTTGATCGAGATGGTGTATTCTTCAAGTCAATTGTATCAAGGGATGACTCCAACATTAGAAACAGAAAAAATCTTGATATATTGGCCGGACCTGACGAGAAGAACACAATTATAATCGATGATCACAAACATGTGTGGGAACAGCACAGAAATAATGTGATAAGGATTCATAAGTATAAATACTTTACTGAAGAAAACGGAGGCCACGTATTAAAGAAGAATGAAGAAGAAGGTTTTGGTGATGAAGATGAATCCCTAAAATCACTCTCCAAAGTTCTTCGACGTGTTCACAAGAAATTTTTTAAGTTGTTTCCCGTTCCACAGACTGATGTTGAGCTGCAAGAATATATCACGTCTGTAGATGTAAGACCAACATTAAATGCGTACATGAAGAAGATTTTAGGTAGAAAAGGGGAAGAGTCAAAGCAAGTGCAACCGGAAACAATTGCAGGTGCTGATTTAAGTCAAGTTCCACCGGATAACCGAGTGGAAGACTTAATAGAAGAAGAAAACAGAGTCGAAGATGCTGATGAGACATGTGATCAAGAGCCTTCTAAAGTATCTGAATTTGAAGGGAAAGTAAAGTCTCTTGAAATTAATACTAGTAGGTTTCCAATGACTAGTGTTCAAAAATATGGATAAACTTTTGAAAGCCACTGCTTTGTTAGAGGTCTCCAATGGAGGTACGGAAGTTGGCATGAAGAGGGCTTTCAGTGGCATACCCGCATCAGAAATCTAAGAAGAAAAGGGAGCTTCAAAAATTGGGTTGTAAATGTGAGTGAAGCATTGCTGCTTTAGTTTTCTCTGTTTTTTTGTTTTTGAATAAAGGAAGGATATATTGAAAAAGAAAAAGTTAATTACAGATTATGTACAAGATCAATGACCAACTCAAAGTAAAACTAAAGCAACTATGAGGCGACAATATCCTCCCATTGATGCAACATTTGCACTGCTGAATAGTGTTTAAAAATGCCATCATTAGAGCTCCACAGGTGAATCACGAGCTTAATAGCGCATTGTAGCTCAAAAGTTGTCTTTTGTCTTCCTCCATGAACTCTGCTATTGCGTTCATTCCAAACTTCCCAACAAATTGCATAAGGAAGCAAATGCCACACCATTCTGACCTTTTCATTTCCACCACCCAATCTCAAACTATGCAGCAAAGAACTGAGATTAAACGGCATCACCCAACATATCTTCAGAGAAGACAAAAAATACTGCCAAATCTCCATAATTCTAGGACAATGAATAAATAGATGCTCCAAAGTTTCGACTTCCGTACCACAAAATAAGCACAAATTAGATTGAATAACAACCCTCCGCTGCTGCAACATGAACCTAGTCGGAAGAGAATTATGCAATGACGCCCAGCTCATAAACATTACTTTAGGCGGTACATGTTTACTTTCCAAAAGAATATGGTCACCCCAGTCCGGCTCTCCTTCTGTTAAGCTTTTATAGATTGTTTTCGACGAAACGTGACCCTCCAGAACGTCATTTCCATCCTGAGTAATTGTAACACTCCTTAAATCGAATTTCATCTCGAGTAAATCTATGCTTTCAGCCGGGTCTAGATTCCTGTTAAACATGAACGTCCATCCATCATTATACAAATCTCCCAACATTGCTGCTTTCTGTGTACTAATCTTATATAATCTTGAATATTTGTTCCTGAAAGTCTTCTTGTTTAGCCAACAATCATGCCAGAATCTAATCGATAAACCATTCTTCACCTGCACGTTTACAACATCTATAAAAACCTTATCTTCCCTTAGAATGTCAAACCACATGCTTCTCTTAATCGGATCTTTGACCTGCAAAGGAAGTAAACCATCTGCATCAGCATTAGATTTTTCACAAACTATTTGTCTCCATAAAGCCGTTTTCTCCTTGCAGTATCTAATATGCCATTTAGCCAGCAAAGACTTGTTCACCATCCTCAAACTGCGAATTCCTAATCCTCCCTTCCTCCTTGGCTTGCATATTTTCTTGTAAGAAACCCAACTCATCTTCTTCTTCTCCTCATCTTCTCCCCATAGAAAACGCCTCATAATCGTGTTTAGTCTCTTTTCAACAGAAACCGGGAGATGATGTAATGACATCAAATACACAATCAAACTCTCAAGAGTACTCCTGATTAAAACAACCCTACCTGCCTTGTTTAGAAACCTCCTTTTCCAAGTAGCAAGCTTTTTCTGCATCCGTTGAATGATAACTTCCCAGATAATCTCGCTTCTCCTGTTTGCTCCAATTGGCATACCTAAATAAATAATAGGTAAAGACTCCACCCTGCACCCTAGTTCCAACGCTAAATCATTCACCAACAAGTCTGCGCCTATGCTCACCATTGTACTTTTCTCCAGATTCAAACGAAGTCTTGTTAATATCTCAAAGACTACTAGAATCATCAGTAATCTTCTCACCTCAACCGTTGTTGCATCCAAGAAAATAACTGTGTCATCCGCGAATTGAAGATGAGACACAAGAGTGCCTCCCTCTTTCACCCTGAAACCTATCAGTTTACCTTGTGCCACTGCACTATTGATGAGCAAAGATAACACCTCCACTACCAACAAAAAGAGAAAGGGGGATAATGGATCCCCTTGGCGAATTCCTTTTGAAGGTTTTATCAACCGAGTTGCTTCTCCATTAACAAGGATCGAAAATTGGGCATCCAAAATTATGCATCCAAAATTAACAAGGATAAAAATTATTCAAAAAATGGAAGTTATGATATTGATTAGGAGGTATTGTGTAGCATAGTGATCTTGCACATTTGGAAAGGGAGGTGCAATATCACTGCCTGTTCTTTTTTTAGGGTTACAATTCTAAGCCCCTTTTTTTTCGCATTGCAAAACTAGGATGGTTTCGACGGTTTTATTGAAAAAACGGTAAACGACAGTTAATTTCCAGCTGTCACCGTTTAAGTGATGGAAAAAGACGCTTAAGTCCTTTGAATGTATAAACTTGATTTGAATCGCTGATTTAACCTTTGAATCGCTGATGTAACTCGGCTAGGTCAGTATCACACTAACCCATCTTGACCAGCTATACGGACCCAAACCTTGCTGGTTCGAACTCTTGGCAGCAATAAAGAGAACATGTTTTTTCAGGAAATTTGTTGGACATTTGAATCCTCATTGATTTCTTGGCAAAGTAAACTGTCAATGTTCAAGCTCAAAACTCGCAGAAAACCAGATTCAAGCTCAAAACTGCTTAGCGTAAAAACTAGTCTTGTTCGGAGGAAGAAATAGCGCCAACAGACATGCCTTCTGCACTCCACTATAGAACACTTTAACACACAAACAATCAATACAATCACTGAGTTCCGGAAACATTCGGGATAATTTCTAGCATTGATAGCTCTTTCCCTGCATTGTTCCAACCCTATCGTTCTGCTATGCATTTGCAACACCATCTTCAACCAAACTCACTACTTCTTGGTTCAACTGCAATCAAGCGCAATTCCATCCATTCCCTGCAATTCAATCACACTCATTCCCAACATATCACAGCAACAGACTCCACCCCATTCAAAATCAGACTAACATGAAGCAACGACAGAATCCACAAACTCCATTTCATATCAACCTGTACAATCAAATCGACCACCTTCTGCTCTATGAAATCCATTTCAGTTCTCCCTGACTATCCCTAGTCATTCCACCACCCCATCCATTCTTCAACAACAACCACTTCAAGCAAATTCAGACCATATCAGTACCACTAACACCACCAGTGCCTTTCCATAATTGCCTGAACTCTATACTCAATAAACTCCACTTCCAAAATACACCACTACATTTTTCATTAATGGAGTGTTGCTAACAACTCAACTGAAGAATCTTACAATGTCAACAATAAATCTGTAATGAGAATCGAACACAACACAAACTAAGAAGCTAAAAAAAGAAAATAACGTAAGCAGAGAATCCATGGATTGATATGTCTTTTACAAACTAAAATTCAAACCCAACAAGCGCAATACGGTCTCACTCCATAAAAAATTAATCAGACAAGTTAATAGACATAAGCAGCAGAAAGATTGACCTATTCCAACCCATTGCCTCAACAATCACCATCAGGATCTTGAATCGTTACTTCCCTCCATCTCTAAATTCTCCAGTACCAGCTCGAACAGGCCCAAATCAAGTTCTAAAACTCCTCTTCACTGATGAACAAAACAACCACCAGATGAATCAATTCCTACCCTTGAACACAACAGTTTCTTGCTTCAAATCCCCGTAACCAATTTCTTCTTCTTTCTTTGACAAAACCCAATTCATAACAATTCAATTCCAATTTTAGACAACCATTCTTCCTTCTATTCTTGCATTAGATCCCATCTGACATCTAACCCGGCGGTCACTTCACTATGTTATTGTTTACAAAAAGAACCCTAAATCAACATCTCATCTCACCTCTCTTCTTCTGCAATTTGACCATAGACTCCCTGCTAGGTTAGAATTTGAAATTGATACAAACCCAATGTTCAGTATCCTCCTCATACTCTGAATCATCTCTTCTCCGGCTATCACCTCAACATCAACCATCTATGTTTCCATTCTCCCAAGTAATTCAACTCTACAGTTCCCCTTTTCTTCCATGTTCTTCTTCTCTAATCCAGACCCTCACCAGAACAACAACACAAATCCAATCAAACCATGCATTAACAGGAAGAACAAAAGAAAAAAAATTCGACCCATAGAGAAATGCTTTGTGAAGAAGAAGATCGAATGTTACAGTTTATTTGTGACCCTTGATTATTTTCGAGACGAGCACTGATAGATAATCTGATTCATTGTGTTTGTGGCAGGCGGCGACTTTATATTCCATCTAATCTAACCCGTTGATTGTTTCCGAGGTTTACTATTGTCAGATCAAACATCCTAATAGCCTTTTTGGATGCAGAAGTACTTCTCCAGAAGCAGAAGTCAGAAGTCCAGATTTTTTGCTTCACAAAAAGTCGACTTTTCTGCTTCTGGAAGTCATTCTGAAATTCTACACCCAAACTGACTTCTTGCTTTTTGACTTCTAAAAGTCAAAAAGTTACTTCTGTATGTGTATCCAAACGCGCTATTATCCTTACACGTGTATAAGGGTATAAGGGTAATCTTTGTCATATTATCTCATCTCATATGAGGAGAAATTGACCAAATTGACCGAGAAATTAAGAAAAGTAACGGATTTGGATGGAAACATGGATGGAGGCCTAGTTAATTTTCCAATGCGAAAAAAAAGTGGCCTAGAGTTGTAACCCAGGGTAAAAAAGTGGCCTATATGTGTATATAATCCAAAAAAAAATCCAAACAGTGTGGAAACGACTAACAATATTGTTAAATATACATCAATAGCCATAACTCTGCAAACAAACCACACTATAATATTATGCAATCTTTGTATTATAACACAAACAATGATGTGGTGTTGAAAATATCTACCCAAAAAGACGAGCAAGTAGAAAAAATGAATTTGAAAATTAATACTGCCTTTACAATTATAAATTCTACAGCTATGACTGGAATATGGCTAACTTTGTTTGATACAATGAGAATCAGAGAATCTAGAGGGTTGCATGATAAGTGCACAACAAGAGAAGAACTAGATAAAGCAGGAGCAGATGCAGCTTTCTAATGGGCAACAAAATGGAGTGAACACATCATCTCTTTCACAAGTGACTGCCAACCAACTCTCATACCGCCAATAGAAAATAGACTTACAGGATTGGTGCCGACTTTGAAAAGGATTCTGAATTTGACATAAACTTCTAAGTTAATGATTTTCTTTTGTAATGACATATCATTACTCTCCTTTTGGAAACTACAGTAATTTTCTATCAATCAAAATAAAATAAACTAATAAACACATTTTGTTTGGAGCCATGGCTTTTAGACCGGAAGGACGGATAAATTTGCGTAGTTTAAAACCAAATCAGTTGCAGAGCTATGAGGCCCACGGATGAAAAAAATGGTCACGAAAAATAAAAAAGAACAGTAGTTCCATAAAAGAAAAAGGAAACCGACCCAAAAACCAAAAACCAAGAAAAAAGAAAATTTTTTTGAAGCACCACCGGTTTCACAAAGAGCTGTTACATTGATGGCCCTTTCTTAGGTATGCCACCGGCCCCTTTCAAGAAAGTCATCTCAAATTAAGAATTGTGTTGTAGTTGAATAATAGAGAAAGATAAACATGCAGAGAGTTTTTATTCTTAACAGTAATAGGGTTACATGGATACAATAACATATATATACATGGAAATTCAAAGCTTTGTTAGGATGCAAAACTATGGGCCACAGGCCCTAGAACACTCCCCCATGTGTTGTCAAATAGAACTTAATATGCAGTGCTTCACATATAATGCTTCGAGTGTAGTTCTTCAAATTGGGTCCTTTCCTTGATGACTTGTGCCAAAATCAATTTCCTCATTAAAACTCTTACAAATACAACTAAAGGTTATCCTTGCGGATGATCACTTTGCTTTTTTGAAGTTCATTAATTGCTTCACGACTCCTAAGGAAGAAAATCCTCATGGGAAATACAATATCCTTAGTTGGGAAATTAATTCCCAGTGCTTGTTGTTATCTCATTAAAAACCTTGCCGAGAAACAAAACCCTTTGTGAAAAAGTAACCTCGGTGAAGGAAAAGAGTTCAACACACCATTAGATGCTCCCCCTGATGTCAGACAATTTTTATTAGTCTAATGCAGACAAAAGGAGTTTATCACACATTACTTTGGTGACTTTAATGTTTATAAGTCCCTGTTGTTGATTCCGGAAGTTATGTTGCTAAACGGACTATCGTGTTTCATTTATTTGATTTAGATATAGTAATATAAACGCGATCTTTATGTCTTCGACATTCAACATACTTGATGTTTTTAGTGTTGTCTCACTAAAAACCTTTTCGAGTGACAAAACCCTGTGGGAAAAACTATTCTCAATCGAAGGGAAAAAGAGTACAACACAACTTCAATTTCGAAGTAAAATATGTCGAATCATATCCTTGGATTCTCCCCCTAATATCGGAATCTCTCCATGATTACTTTCAGAGTACTGTTTCAGACAGTTCCTTTAGTCATGTATTTTTCGAAACTGAATATTGGAGAAGAGATTATTTTTCCTTCATAATAAAAAACTTTTGGATTGCACTGTCATTAGCATTCTTTTTTATGTCTTTGCAGGGATACAACAAACTCATTTCAATGGTTACTTTTAAGTGCATAATTACATTCAATATACCATTCCAATGACGTTGCGTTGACGCTGGGTTATATCTAGCTAACAAGTTCCCTAAGGATGTAAAGTTTAATCGGGTACATTATTATACTATATAAAATAATGCATATATTGTACTTATATATGGGAATTTCATCTCCCAACACATCCTCATCGTCTTCCTTTAGACAAATGGTCACTTACTTACATTTGAACCTCGACTAATCATGGGAGTGCTATTAGGATGCATGTATTTGTTAAATTTCCTGATAACTTTGGACATATGCAAAATGGTGGAATAACATACCACAAGCTCAGTATTCGGTAGAGCTTTCCCTAGATTTTTCATCTCAAATTCGGATTTCAAATAGCTTTTAAGGTCTCTTATTGCATCAAGAGTACCCATCATGTCTATACCATCGACATAGATAGCTACAATTCCAAATCGTGGAACTTTCTTGTGAATACGCAAGGAAAATTAACTTACTTGTCTATCCCCTCCAAATCAAATATCCACTTAGACGGGTATACCACTTCCGCCTGATTGCTTCAATCTATAAGTGATCGTTTTATCTAACTGTAAACGCATTATGTGGTTTAGAGTCACTTGATTTGGCCAACAAAAGGCTTATCAAGTACTTTTGTAAATATCTGCTATCTCTTGATTCTTTCAAAGATACGTAACAACCACATACATATGCTGCATTTCAAGTCCTTTTGAAATTATCAAGCTAACTAAGTAGCGGAACACTATAACGTTCATTACAAGAGAACAATTCCAAGGATTTGTGAGAAACCTCGGTCCACAAGGTGAGTCTTTATACTTTATGATTGCTTTCTTCTCATTATGATTTGTGACAAATTAATCATTTATGTCCAATAGTTTTTACACTTGGTTGGTTAGCACTACCACACCAAATAACTATATATTTGTTAAAGAACCAAGTTCTACCAGGATTGTGTAGGCAAAATATGCTTTTTGTTGACATTAAACAATAAAAAGCATGGTTCGATCTCATCGTGCTCTATTTTCTTGAGGAACTATATATATTAAAAAAATAATCAATAATATTCTCGCACGACCTTTCCATTGACTCGTGTGTGTTCTCACAATCCTTTAGGATTTCATTGTTCTTTGGAATCATTAAACTTCAGAGCGTCTTCCAGTATTGATTCATGGACATAGTCAGATAAAATCAAATGAGATGATTTCATTAATGATACAAATTAGGTTGTGTCTTAATCATCTACTTCCTTTCTAAGTGAGTATTGATCGAACCTGGTGGTCTCTCTACCTTTCTTTGTGGAAACACGACCTTAACTACACTTCCACCAAGTGTAGCTATAACACCTTAGTCTATGGTGTACTCTATACTGATGATTTCTAACATTGTAGGAACATTTGCAGCTGGTAAGAATCGATATTATTACACTTTCTGAAATCGATTATTCTTTGTCACTTCACATATAAATTTATGGAGTACAAGAATAAATATGAGGCATAGTGGGAACACAGCACGACAATTCTTGTCGTTCCCTTAGAAAATACTTTTTCTTATCTCCCCCTAAAGAAGGGAAGACTGTCTCATTAAAATGACAATCTTCAAATATAGCGGTAAGATATCTCCTGCCAAAAGTTTTAAAACGCGAATAATTTTTGGGAGTAAATATCCAACATAACTACTTAATCGTTTACATGACCCATAATAGTACGATGTGGACTCGTGATGACACATATATAGTGCGACCAAAAATGTGTTAGAACACGAGCGTCAGGCTTATATCCAGTTACCAACTAGTACGCATAAAATGTTGATTAATATTGGGTTCTACAAATGAATTAGTAAATATGCGTTAATATTGCATATCTTAAAGAAATAAAAGGTAGGTTGGTACGCGTAACCTATTGTTTAGACATCATTTGTAAACTTTGACGATGGCCTTTGCGATATCATCAGGTATATGATGCTCGATATTGATCTTATTAAATATGCAATAACCATCAAGTCCTTTTGATGTGAAATATCTAGCATTTTCAAGGGTTGGTGAGACCTTACAAGTAGTTTTCCAAACGAAAATTTCTTGGGAACTATAACTAGTCCAAAATTCACCAGAGTCATAAGTCACTTTAATGGTCCGCATTCTGCATGAATATTTTTATAAATTTCATCTTTTTATCTTTGTAATATAGAGTGTTTACCATTTGCATGTTAGGATGGTCTCGATCCTGTTTTACTAAAGACTTTGTAAAATGAGTGATATGCTCTCTTACTTAAAAGCATAATCCAAGGGGGAAGGGGGTTGTGCATCTAGTACTTTAGAACACGCTTATTGAGAGATATGATGCTACTTCGCACTCTGTTAATATTTTTTCCGTTGTCTCGTCCGATCAAACACAGTGATGTACGTATGAGTCGTTTCAAAATGAAACATCATGTAAAAACCAAAGTGCCTTTATGGTTATGTCAAAGTCTGTATGAGTCAATTCTCGATATTTCATCATCGAAGTCAATATGGATTCAATAATCCAAATACTATAGTGATTTGCATTTCACTAGATTGACTCATTAGTTTCTCTAAGATATATTTCCTTCCAAATATATTAGAGACTATAAAAAATGCAATCGATTACATTCAAATCATTGTGAGTTTCCATATGATATCCACGTGCATGGGTCTCTTTGGAATTTAAGAAGGTGATTAGGTCTCGGTACATATAAAGCTTTTGTGACTTTTAATCTTTGTTCCATCTTGGAAACAAAATTTAAACATTGCTTCGCTCGATGATCCAGTCATCGTAGTCACATTATAAGGAAATAGTTCAACAAATAATTTAAATTCCTTAAGAGTTTCGTGTAATAAGTGGTGTGACCTTATTACGTAATAAAGGAATATCTATCTCATTTAATTTAGAGTGTTAACGTTCATGAAGATGATGTATTTTTCATCATAATGTACGAATGATCCTTATAACTCAAATACTTTTGAGTATATCTCAAGTTCTTTAGAGTATTCAATCTCATGAAAAATGATATACTTTTCATTCCATAAGTGCATACAATGAATCTAATTCTTTGCAAATAAGAATTATTTATTTTAGATAATGAAATATATATCAAACTATCATGTAGACAACAATTTAGGATCAAAATGAAGAATCTAACCATACGAATTCGATTGAATAAAGGTAAGAGAAAACATGGGTGAGTGTATTGACTTGACAAATTTCTTGTTTCCATTAATGTTGATGTCTAGGGTATGACCTTCTCCAAGAATATAGTGTGTTCGTTTTCCTTCAAACTCCATATATATCTCTTGTAGTTGACTACTAATATATGATACTTGAATTACAACTCTTGTATCATTCTCAGTAAAATACTTATACCAAGATTTGCAACTTTCATTGGTATGAGTTAGAATTACATCTTTGTCCCATTATAGGAAGATACATTTACTTTGTGTCATTATTACTGGAGCCAGAATTACATCTCGGACTCAAGGAAACTTTTGTGAGTTTCTTTCCACAAAAAATGAGGTGCGCTTTTAATCACAACATATCATTGTCAAAGTTATTGAATCATTATAGTCTAACAAGTGGATTACATCCCACTTAAAATTCATGTTTGGGGGAAAATGAATGTTTTGAGAAACTTCCTTCAAAGTATTACATCGTCTGAAGTTAATATGTCTCCTTGGAAATGTTGAAGGTATGCGTTCCTCTTTGAAAGGTGTATCTTTATAAGTTGAAGAATTTTATGAAGAAAGTATTATACTTGTTCACACCAACTTCCACATCATAGACTCTTTAGTGGTGCCCAAGTACTTATGAGTTCAAAAGGTCAAATTAGAGTCGAATTGGTTTAGTCAAAGTCTGGTCAACTATTTGGTTAAGACCCACTCCATTGGGTTGACAAGGTCATGGTTAATGAATATAAACATATATGGTTCATTATATATGAAATATTCATGCCCATTGATAATAAGTGTGAAACTATTAAAATATGAGCCCAAAACATATCGTTCAATCTAAAAATTGAAAACATTCTTCTTTCAACTGTTCTGATCGACAAACGAATGCATATTATTAAGATCACGATGCAATATTAATGAATGTTAAAAAAAAATCGACAAACATATTCAAGTTTCAAAGAAATCCAACGGCTAGATAAAGAGATATTTATGCCACCGTATAACTGTTCCAATGCACGTTTCTGTTAACACGTCAGGAAATATCACATACTTTGGAGTACTTTCGATGGTTGGATATTTATGAAAGTTTTATAGTATCTCCATAATGATAACATATGCCACATATAAAAATTACACAATAATCCAACGGTTAAAATTATAAGAAATTTAGGTTTTTCGGCGCTGTTATAATTAGGGTTTATAAACAAAGATAGTTATACAAAAATCGAAATTTGGAGATTCCATCATATTCCGATTTGATTGAAATTTTAACATAGTAAATAAAGACTAATTGTGTTGAACATACTTAGTTTCCATGAAAATATAACGGTGAAATATATATGTTTGATAATCATGCATTCGTGGAACCCGAATATATACTATGAAACGAAATTTCTTTGTTCAAAAGAAATACCTGGTAACGCATCCATGCAAAAAAATAAATAAAATCAACCGATCCAATATAGCTCTGCGTTATAGATTTGTGCATGATAACATGTTGTAGTAGAATAATAGAGAAAGGTAAAGAGGTAGAGAGTTTCTATTCATAACAATAATAGGGTTACATGGATACAATAACATATATATATACATGGAAAGGCAAACCCTAGTTGGGACGAACATCTATGGGCCATAGGCCCTAAAATAAATTATTCTTTTGAGATTCTAAAATAGCAATTCAAAACCCAACTAGGAATGTGGCATTCACCGACCATCTCTTTCTATAAATAGTAAAATTACATTGTTTTTCCATATATATCATTGATTCATCATCATAAATAGCTATTTTTTTTTACTTCTCATTTTCTACTCAAAGAACTAAACAATAGTTTTATATCTCTTATCCCTAAAACCAAATTTCCTGACGAAACTTTTCATTTCAGACCAATTAGTTTGTGTGATACGACATATAAGATAATTTCTAAATTGCTTGCTAATCGCATGAAACCTTTGTTGGATAAAATAATTTCTCCTTTCCAGTCGACTTATGTACCTAATAGACATATTTATGACAACATAGTGGTTGATCATGAAATTATTCATACTATGAAAAAGAAAAATAGGAAAAAAGGTTATATGGGCTTAAAGATCCATATGTCTAAAGCGTTTGATAGGGTTGAATGAAATTTTTTGTTAGTTGTTTTGAAAAAAGTGGGTTTTGGGCTTGACTGGAGCAATCTAATCAAACAATGCATAGAAACTACTAGTTATGTTGTTCTTCTTAATGGTTCACCGGGTAAATTTTTCTTCCTTACAAGAGGAATCATGCAAGGATGCTGTCTCCTTACCTTTTCATTTTATGCATGGAAGCGCTTTCTTGCTATCTCATTCTTTCTCGGAAGAAAGGGATAATCCATGTTATCAAAATTACCAAGAATGCTCTTCCAATCAATCATATTTTGTTTGTGGATGATTGCCTAATCTTTGGAAATGATGACTTGGATCACTCCTCCTATCAATCATCTGTTATTTGCGGATGATTGCCTAATCTTTGGAAATGCTGACTTGGCTAAGAGAAAAAACATACTAACCATTTTCACTAAATTTTGTGAAGGTCAAGGCAACTCATTAATTTTCAAAAATCTGGGATATTCTTCAGTAGTCAAGTTCCCAGCAAGTTTCAAAGGATTATGATAAAAAGTCTAAAAGTTCAAAAAATAAAAACGAATGTTAAAAATCTTGAGTCAGTCCTTGTTGTTTACCAATACTTCGAAAATTGTCTATTTTGAACCAATTATGGAAAATATATCTATTAGATTGAAAGGATGGAAATATATAAACTTATCTGTTGCAGGTAGAGGTATCTTTGACAAAACTATGATTGAAACGATTCCCAATTCTCAAATGAACTGTTTTAGAATTCCAAAATACATGTTTTTTTTTTAAGCTCTTCATCGTGATTTTTTCTAGAGTAAAAAACATGGAAAATCGAAAGCGTTGTACCTGAAAGGTTGCCGTTCAATTTGTAAAACTTAGTTAGAAGGGGGTTAGGTTTGACAAACATTAAAATAATGAATAAGGCCATGATAACAAGGATTGGGTGGACACTGGTGTCTTATCCTGGGTCTTTTTGGGAAATCATTTTTAAACTTAAATATCTTTCAAATGGTGACATTATGGACAATAATGTTAAAACCAAAGTGACAAATTCCTGGTTATGGAAAGGAATAGCAAAACGTTTTAAGCATCTTAGGAAATATAGTTATTGGAAAGTTAACAATGGAAAGGATATTGATATCCTAATTCATAAGTGGCTGCCAGCAGAAGAAAATATTGTCCAAACCTTAGATTCCTTTGGGGATCAAGGTTTAGTTAAAGTATGTGACCTCTTCAATGAAGATGCTACATAATGGGTGTAAATAATCTTAAAATGTGTTTGGATGATGAAATTATACTTTATACATCTAGATTAATGCGCTACTAAAAAGGGAAGACTCTGGTGGAGTCTGACTCATGATGGAGAAGTTTCTGTCAAGTCCCTGTGCAAACAACTTACGGTGGACTCTGATCAGAGGTAAAGAACCTCTGGTGTTAGGTCTAGCAATTGGAAGAGAATGTGGAACATGGTAGTGATGCCTAGAATTATAGTGTTTTTGTTGAAATTTTTACATATATGATATTCACTATGTGGGAGAGAGAATCAGTAAAATCTTTCCTAATATAAATACTATCTGTAGTTTTTGTAATGGGTCTGTTGAAAGCGAAGATCACGTATTCATGAACTGTGAGTTTTTTAATTTTTTTTGGAAACACTTGCTTTATAAAACTAATGGAATGAAAATGAATAGTAATAACCTACATAACTGGATTAGAATCTGGTTTAAACAAAAAAAACAAAAAGGGTTATCATGATAATGTTAGCTGGGAAAACATATGTGCTATCACTATGTGGCTCTTTTGGAAAACGAGGTGTGAAACTGTGTTTAATGGAAGTAAACCAAATTACAAATACACGGATTTTCAGATTATGACCCATATAATGGCAGCTAATAAATTGGAGGTCCCTAAGAAGAATGGGTTTGAGAAGGAAAACAATGGAATGCTCATTTTTACTGTGTTTCACAACAACATTGATACTAATGGTTACATAATTATGTTTTCCAAAGATCATACGGGAAAGTTTAGAGGAGAAAGGTGTAGTAGTGCACCCCAAGGTGTAGACGACAAAGACATGAAGAAGACCATAATTTTTGTGATGCAGTGGTCGTCTAATATAAAATGCAAAAGTGTCGCAGTATCTTGGCAGATGAAGGATTCCTCGGGTGACTCTACTCAGTTGGAAGGTAAAGTAAATATGGATAATTATATGTTAGATAACAATTTCAGTAGTTGTTTTAACTATTTTAAATATTTTGAAGTAAATATAAGTAATACCCCAGAAGTAAATGCAGTTCTGATGGGAATGTTTAGACTTAGGGTTCTTTTCGAGAAGGATTGGTCGTAGTCTGATAAGGAGGAGATAAACATGAAGAACTGTCTTGAAGTTATGGATAAAATGGATCCGCCTAAAGATAAAACAAGTTCTGCATCAGGTTTCTCACAAAAATATGAAGGATATATTAATAACTACAGACATAAATAATGATAATGGTTTCAGCAGCGGGATTTTGGAAGGGTCTGATTATGGAGTTTTTGCTAATGCTAGCACTTTCAGTGGAGGCACAAGAGACATGAATGCTCTAACTGGTGGAGGATGAAGGAAAGCGTGGCCAGAAGTACTGCAAAGGATGGCGCAAAAAAGGGACTTTTCAATGGAAAAGGGAGCTCAAGCAAACAAGTGGGAAACAAGAATTTATGTATGCGAATAATTTTTACACTAGGTATAATCCTCAAGATAATAGCCAATTTGGGCATGTAGCTATGATGTCAAACTCTTCGTTTAGTGATAACTAAGTTCTTTCTTTGCCAATAAATAAATAAATAAAAATAACACCAACAATATCAGATAGAGTTTCCGTCATAATAGTGATTTTATTTTTTCCATGTGTGAAGGGTTTGTGTGATTATTGGGGATATTTTAGACCAACTTAGAAAAATATATTGAGTTGATCCTAGTTAGTGACTCAATTACGATTTTTTCACTCCTCAGATCTAATTTTGCTCTCCCTTTAGCAAAAGTATAATACAAAAAAAATCCCCAAGAAATTAAAAAAAAAAAAAAAAGGTAAAAGTAAAAATAAATTTCCAGGTTCGAGCCCCTAGTGGCCTAATATTGCAGAAATTAACATGGAAAATAAAGTTAGTTTTCCCTCCTCTTGTGACACAATCTCAGCCCCCATCCGCTTCGGTTCCCTTGGCTAGATTACCCATGAGGCTCGCCGGTGGGCTAACACAACATCCTGTTCAATTAATTTAGCAGTATATTGCTGGAGCTTAGCTTGTTTGGCTTCCAACTAGTGAATATATAATACTCTTTATTTGTTATAGGCCTATAGCCCATGGATGTGTTGTCCATTAGATGACTAGGTTTTCCCTTACATGTATATAAAAAACATTATGTGTATGTAATATATCACCTAGTTAGTAATTCTCCGAATCATTCCCGAATCATTCCCGAATGATTCCCGAACGTATCCGAACTGAACGAATCCGAATGATACTTCCGAACTATTTGAACTTCGAACCTAGTTCCCGGATTATATGGACCTCACGAATGATTCGCGAACGTATCCGAACTAACCGAATCCGAATGATATTTCCGAACTAGAACTTCGAACCTAGTTCGCACCCAACCTCGCTCTCCCATAAGTAATTCTCTGATTAGAGTTTTGTTGCTTGGTTTTTGTTTGATTTTGAATATACTTTATATTTAAATACAATTATTCAGTTAAATTTTTTATTGATAGTTGTTTAACCAGTGTTTTATGTGTTAATTTTTGTTTAAAAATCTATAAACTCGTTTTATAATACATTTATGCGATTAAACTGTTTACTTCTCGTTAAATAATCACGCTAAAATGTTTTTTTCGTCTTATAAATCATATACAAATAAAATTAGTCTCGTAATAAGATCATAATACTTATCAATTTATCATTTATGTAATCCGAATTTGAAGTTCCGAACTCACATTTATAAAACGAATATACACGTACGTATGCCGTTCCGAACTATTGTCCGAACAACGAACCGTTGACCGGATTTTTGACCGAATCCGACATATCCGAATTCGTATAATTCTCGTATGTATGCCGTCCCGAACTACTACTCGTACCCCGAATTGCTTACTAGTATATATCATGCATCTTTATCAATAAGAAGTTCTTCCCCTTCTCTAATTGTTACTCCAACATTATTCAATAATTTTTTATTTTATTTTATTTTTAAGTGAAGAAAAAACTTTTAAAGGCAAAACCGATTAAGAGTTGTGATTGTGGTGGCCCTTTTTTGTGGGGAATTCAAATTAGGAAATGTACTTTTGCGATTAAATAAATAGCAATTCATAATCCAACTAGTAATGGGATCACGGCATTCACCAACCATATCTTTCTATCACTAAATTACATTGTATTGCTATATATAACTCAATTACATTGTATTGTATCATTGATTCATCCTCGTAAACAAATATCTTTTGAAGAAAAAGAGGAAGATATGTCTTTTGAAGATCAATTAAAAATCATAAAGAAGAAGATGGCAACTGCTTTAGATATGTGTTTTGAAGATCATCGACTCAAAGAAAAAGGTGAGAGAATAAAGATCGAAGAGTCTTTTAACGAAGAAGAAAACATGCGGTTGATCACCTTTAGTATGGTGTATGGTAATACATACAAGAGACGTTTTTTTAAGAAAAACAAGCTGTGTTTGGTTCTTGACTTGGATCACACCTTACTCCATTCCGTAAGTGTTCGTGACGTATCAAAGGATGATCAAGATTATCTCAACAAGAAAGCGATCGTTGTTTCATCCAGGAACGGTATGCCAGATATCGTCCGTCGCAGTGGAGATAATTTGTATAATTATATGGGAAGATACACAAAATTGAGGCCTCATACAAGGTATTTTTTTTAAACAACTCAGTGATAGGTTTGAATTATTTGTGTACACGATGGGCTCATGGGAACATGCACGAGATATGGCAAATTTAATTGATCCGAAGGGTGTATTCTTTAATTCAATTGTATCAAGGGATGACTCCACGATTATAAACAGAAAAAATCTGGATATTTTGGCCGGACCTGACAAGAAGAACACGATAATAATCGATGATAACAAGTATGTCTGGGAAGAGCACAAAAAAAATCTGATACAGATTCCTAAGTATAATTACTTCACTGAAGAAAACGGAGGTCACATATTGAATAAGCATGAAGATGAAGGTTTTGGTGATAAAGATAGAACCTTAAAATCACTCTCCAAATTTCTTGAAGGTGTTCACAAGAATTTTTTTAAGTTATTCCCCGTTCCACAGACAGATGTTGAGTTTCAAGAATATATCAAGTCTGTAGATGTAAGGCCATTGTTAAAGGCGTATCTAAAGAAGAGGTTAGACAGAAAACTGGGAGAGTCAAAGCAAGTGCGACCGCCACCGGATAACAGTGTGGAAGATTTAAGGGAAGATGAAAACAGAGTCCAGGATGCTGATGAGACATGTGATCAAGAACCTTCTAAAGTAGATATTTCTTATCAAGATCGACTCAAACAAGTAGAGACAATACCATACGAAGATCGACTCAAAGAAGTAGATACAATACTAAAGAGAATACAGATCAGAGAATTGAGTTGTAACGAACAAGTAAATAGACGTTTGATTGGCTTTAGTAGGGAGTTCGGTAATACATTCAAGAAGTGTTGTTTTCAGAAAAGCAAGCTCTGTTTGGTTCTTGACTTGGATCACACCTTACTCCATTCCGTAAGAGTTTGTGACGTATCAAAGGATGATGAAGGATATCTCCGCAAGAAAGCGATTGTTGCTTCGTCCATGAAGGATATGAAAGATGTCGTCGGTTGCAGTGGAGACAATTTGTATAAATATAAGGGAATGTACACAAAATTGAGGCCTCTCACAAGGGAATTTCTTATAAGACTTGGTGATAGTTTTGAATTATTCGTGTACACTATGGGCACATGGGACTATGCACGAAACATGGGAAGATTACTTGATCCGGAAGGTGTATTCTTTAAGTCAATTGTATCAAAGGATGACTCCACGATTAGAAACAGAAAAAATCTTGATATATTGGCCGGACCTGACGAGATGAACACAATTATAATCGATGATCACGAACATGTCTGGGAAGAGCACAGAAATAATGTGATAAGGATTGATAAGTATAAATACTTTACTGAACAAAACGGAGGTCATATATTAAAGAAGAACGAAGAAAAAGGTTATGGAGATGAAGATGAATCCCTAAAATCAATCTACAAAGATCTTCGACGTGTTCACAAGACGTTTTTCGAGTTGTTCCCCGTTCCACAGACTGATGTTGAGCTTCAAGAATACATCGAGTCTGCAGATGTAAGACCTATATTAAAGGCTTGTGTAAAGAAAAAGTCAGGTAGAAAAGGGGAAGAGTGGAAGGAAGTACCACCGGATAACAGTGTGGAAGACTTAAGAGAAGAAGAAAACAGAGTCCGTGTGATTAAGAGCCTTCGAAAGAATCTGAATATGAAACCCATGGTGAGGATAAGATCTCTTCAGATGTATCCTACTATTCCTAGTAGGATTCCAACGACTAGTTCTCAAAATATGGATAAACTTCTAACGGAGGTACGGAAGTTGAGCGTTTTCAGTGGCATACACGCATAATTGACAAATATAGAAATCTAAGAAAGAAAGGGAGCTTCAAAAATTAGGTTGGAAGGGTGAGCTTAGAAATGACCAACTGGACAAAGAGAGCAATGAAAAATAGGGAAGATCTCTGCATGCTTTGGTTATTTATTTTGTTTTTGTAGTTTGCACGGATATGTTTAGCCTTGTGCAGCATTATTGCTTTAGTTTTCTTTGTTGTTGGAGTTGTTTTAGGGTTTTCCCATAGCTCTTTGGTGCACTGTTTATGTACCTCTATGTCCTGTTTTCCCTTTTTTTCTTTCTTTTTTTCCTCTTCTTAATTAATGAAATTATAACCTGTTATTGTTAAAAGTGGTCTTGATGTGCTGAAGTTGGTGTACAACACAGTGTTGACAACATTGGTAACATAAAACACATCAGGCACAATATGGATTCTTCAATGAGGCGTTCTCGTTGGTATGAACAAGTAGAACAAGGCATTAAACAACAGACGAGCTTTTCCAGCTTGAAGTAATCTTAATTCTTAAGGGTATGTTAAGGGCATCAAAATTCAGAGCAAACAAGTGAATCAATTCCAAAGTATGAAGATAAAAATATATTCCTAACTATTACAGAGGGTGTCTTGATCATAAAACATAATCTAGATAGTTGAACTAATCTTCAGATATAGCACTTACATTTCGTGTTGAAAGACGGTTATTACTCAGCACCACTACCCACGTCAGGATTGACATCCTCCTGCTGGTACATCTTAGTTATGATAGGATTGCATACACTCTCCAACTCATTCACCTTTTTATTGATATCATCTACTTTAGCCACCTTATGGTTATCCAACCATTGTAGTGCATCATTGATTGCAAGCTCCATCCTCTCTATGTCATCCTCTGATAGTTTCTCTCCTATATCCATCATTGTGTTGCTCATGTTGAGTACATAATCCACAAAAGAATTCCTTGACACTACTTTCTTCCTATGTTCTTCATCCTCTGATTTGAATTTCTCAGCCTCTTGAATTAGCCTCTCAATCTCAGCTTTTGACAATCTCCCCTTGTCATTTGTAATCGTAATGCTACTTTCTTTCCCTGTACTCATCACCTTGGCAGACACATTCAATATACCGTTTGCATCTATATCAAAACATATTGTGATTTTAGGAACACCACGACGTGCTCGAGGAATTCTATCCAAGATGAAGCTACCCAACAAGTTATTGTCATTAGCTACAACTCTTTCACCCTCATACACAGTAATCGGTGCTGAAGTTTGTCCGTCCCAGACAGTAGTGTAGTTCTGTTTTTCCTTCTTGTTCGGAATGGTGCTGTTCCTCGGGATGAATATATCCATAAGACCTCCGGCTACCTCAAAACCAAGAGAAAGAGAGGTTACATCCAACAACACCAAGTCCTGCACCTTCTCATTATCCACACCACTCAAAATAGCGGCTTGCACTGCAGCACCATAAGCCACAGCCTCATCAGGGTTGATGCCATTGCACAGTTCTTTCCCATCAAAGAAATCCTGCAATAGGGACTGCACCTTTGGAATTCTAGTGGACCCGCCAACGAGGACAACTTCGTGAATGTCGCTCTTGTCTATCTTAGCGTCCTTCAAACACAACTCAACAGGTTCCATACATTTCATGAACAAATCCATGTTCAACTCTTCGAATTTAGCTCGTGTGACTGACATATGAAAATCAATTCCCTGATACAAAGCATCAATATCAATTGTTGTCTGGGAAGTAGATGAGAGGTTCCTCTTTACCCTCTCACATGATGTTCTCAGCTTCCTCAGAGCCTTTGGGTTTTCACTGATGTCCTTGGTATACTTCCTCTTAAATTCTTGAACAAAGTGATCAACCATTCTGTTATCGAAATCTTCTCCTCCAAGATGTGTATCTCCCGCTGTAGCCTTGACTTCAAACAAACCCTCTTCGATGTTTAGTAATGAAACATCAAATGTACCCCCACCAAGATCAAAGATAAGAATATTTTTAGCACCAACGCTAGTTGCTTTTTTACCAAGACCATAAGAAATTGCAGCTGCAGTAGGTTCGTTAATGATACGCATTACATTAAGCCCAGCAATGGCACCAGCATCCTTAGTAGCTTGACGCTGTGAATCATTAAAGTAAGCAGGGACTGTGATAACAGCATCCTTGTAGTGTAATGTTCCTTGATACCACTAAGAGAAGTGGAACAACCACTAAGAGAAGTGGAACAACCACTAAGAAGTGGAACTACCACTAAGAGAAGTGGAACAACCACTAAGAAGTGGATCTCCCATTATGTTGCTTGTGTGCTCTATGTAAACATATACACTACCTCATAGAACCTATATAAGGCCTTCTAGTTTCCATTGTATAAGCATCCCAAAATCAGTTCAAGTTCCTAAACAAAAGAGAGAAACATTAGTAGTGTATAGAGAGAGTAAGAGCAAGAACAAGGTCTTGTTCTTGAGAGGAGTTTACACTCTTGTAATCTTGTTCATATCATAGTACAACGTTATCGTCGTCTTCCAAAGTGGATGTAGATCATCTTGATCGAACCACTATAAATTTTTGTGTTGTGTGTGTGCCTATTTTACATTTGTTTTCATTTATATTTCAATTCTCTATTGATTGTGCTTAGAAGAGCCATTGGTCATAACAAATTGGTATCATAGCTCCGTTTAAAAACGATCTACGATGGCGGCAAAGTATGAGATTGAGAAATTTGATGGAAGAAATGATTTCAATTTATGGAGGCTAAAGATGAGGGCTGTTTTGGTGCAACAAGGTTTGGTGAAAACTTTGAAGGGGAAAACGGCTCTAGCAGAAACATTGAAGGAAGAATAAAAAGAAGAACTCATGGAGAAAGCACTTGGATTAATTCTATTGTGTTTGAGCAACGAGGTCTTGAGAGAAGTGGCAACGGAAACGACACCGGACGGGCTATGGAACAAGTTGGAGAAAAGAAATATGACTAAATCCGTAACTAATCGTTTATATCTTAAGAAGAAATTACATACTCTTAAAATGCATGAAGGAACGTCTATTATAAATCATATTGATGATTATAATAAAATTCTCTTGGATTTGGCAAATATTGATGTCAAAATTGAAGATGAAGACCAAGCTTTGGGTTTGCTTTGTTCCTTACCACCATCTTATGAAAATTTTGTTGATACCGTAATGTATGGAAAAAATACAATTTCCATGGAAGACGTTAAAGCGTCCTTGAACTCTAAGGAGTTAAAGAAGACGGGTATCGACGGTAAAGATAATTCGGGAGATGGGTTGTTTGTTAGAGGAAGAGGAAACCAAAAAGGCGGATTTGATAGGAGTAGATCAAAGTCAAGGTCTAAATCAAAATCCGGTAAATTTTATTGCTTTCATTGTAAGGAAAAGGGGCATTTCAAGAAGGATTGTCCAAAATTGAAGACTATCGAGAAGAATACCAACCAAGGCACCGCAGCAAATGTTGAAGAAGAAAGTGATGATGGAGCGGTTCTCACGGTTCATACCGAAAGCTCGGAGAACGGGTGGATTCTTGATTCGGGGTGTACCTTTCACATGTGTCCTCATAAAGAGTGGTTTACTACTTATCAAGCTAGAGAAGGTGGTAAAGTTCTTATGGTAAACAATGTAACTTGTAAAGTGGTTGGTGTAGGTACAATTCAAATTAAGATGTATGACGGTATGGTGAGGACTTTAACTAAAGTTAGGCATGTTCCGGACCTGAGAAGAAATCTTATTTCTTTGGGTACGCTTGATTCAATTGGATGCAAGTATCAAGGTGAAGGTGGAGTTATTCGTGTCTCAAGAGGAAGTCTTACAATTATGAAGGGCGAGAGAATTAATGGTCTTTATACGCTGAAAGGTACTACAGTGACGGGTGATGCAGTTGTATGTTCTTCAAGTTCTGATGATGATACTACCAAGTTGTGGCATATGCGTCTAGGGCATATGAGCGAGAGGGGGTTGGCTGTTTTGAGCAAGCAGGGATTGCTTTGTGGTCATAAAACAGGAAAGCTTGATTTCTGTGAACATTGTGTCTTTGGAAAGCAGTGTAGAGTCAAGTTTAGTACAGCTATTCATAACACCAAAGGTATTCTGGATTATATTCATTCTGATCTTTGGGGTCCTTCTCGGGTTGATTCACATGGTGGTGGTAGATATATGCTGACGTTCATTAATGATTTCTCAAGGAAAGTATGGGTATTCATACTTAAACACAAAGATGAAACTTTTGTCAAGTTCAAGCAATGGAAGACTATGGTTGAGAAGAAAACCGGAAGACAAATCAAGTGCTTGAGGACAGACAATGGTTTGGAATTTTGTGGGGGTGAGTTCAACGAGTTCTGCAAGGAGCAAGGGATTGTGAGACACCGCACAGTCAGAAAAACACCACAGCAAAATGGTGTTGCAGAAAGGATGAACAGAACCATAATGGAGAAGGCACGGTGCATGCTCTCCAATGCCAGGTTACCAAAGCAGTTTTGGGCAGAAGCAGCAAACACATCAGCTTATTTAGTGAACAGATCTCCATCGACTGCCATTGAGTGCAAGACTCCAAATGAAGTTTGGACATGTTCGCATGCTAACTATGAAGACTTGAAGATATTCGGATGTCCAGCCTATGCTCATGTGAATGAGGGGAAGCTAGAGCCTAGAGCAAAGAAGTGTATATTTCTTGGGTATGCAAAAGGCGTGAAAGGCTACAGGTTATGGTGTCCAGCAGAAAGATCAAACAAGTTTCTTATCAGCAGAGATGTGAAATTTGATGAGCAATCGATGTTGAAGCCAAAGAATGAAGAACTAGATGGAGAAGCTGAAGAGGGTGTCAGTGATAAGGTGGAGCTTGGTGACAAGGTGGAACTTGAGGTGCAAGTTCAAGGAAGCAATAAGACTGTTGTTTCTGATGATGATGATGATCAAGATATTGTGCAAGAACCTGCCCAGGAAGAAGAAGCACAAGGTCATCAGTACAATCTTGCAAGATACAGAGAGAGGAGGGAAGTTAGATCACCTCAAAGATACGGCCATGTTGATTTGGTTGCATATGCATTTGCAGTAGGTGAGAGCATAGATAGGGATGATCCAACAACCTATGAAGAAGCAATCGGTGGTGAAGAATCAGCAGAATGGGGAGCATCCGCAATTAAAGAAATTGAGTCTCTTGACAAGAATGGCACTTGGAAGATAGTAGCAAGACCAAAAGGGCAGAAGATTGTTGGAAGAAAATGGGTCTTCAAGAAGAAACAAGGCACTTCAGATGGTGAAGGAACAAGGTACAAGGCAAGGCTTGTGGCAAAGGGGTTTACGCAAAGATAAGGCATTGACTACAATGAGGTATTCTCTCATGTTGTTAAACATAGTTCTATTAGAACATTGCTTTCTATAGTTGCTTTGAAAGATCTAGAATTAGAACAACTAGATGTTAAGACAGCTTTCCTTCACAGTGATTTGGAAGAGTGTATTTATATGCAACAACCAAAGGGGTTTGAAGTTCCTGGCAAAGAATACCATGTATGTTTGTTGAAGAAATCTTTGTATGGTTTGAAGCAATCTCCAAGGAAGTGGTATAAACATTTTGACACGTTTATGGTGGCAAATGGCTATGACAGGAGTAAGTATGATAGTTGTGTATATCACAGGAAACTCCATGATGGTTCATTTGTGTATTTACTCTTGTATGTTGATGATATGTTGATTGCTTACAAAGACATGTCAGAGATACAGAAGCTGAAAGAGCAGTTGAGTAGTGAGTTTGATATGAAGAATTTGGGCGCATCAAATAAGATATTGGGCATGGAGATTCATAGAAACCGAGCTGAAGGCAAGTTGCATTTATCCCAGAAAGCTTACATCAAGAAGGTGTTTGAGCGGTTTGGTATGAAAGATGCAAAACTAGTAAGTACTCCTTTGGCAGCTCATTTTAAACTTTCTAGAAAGCAATCACCTCAAACTGCAGATGAGGCAGAGTATATGTCTCGAGTTCCATATGTAAGCGCAGTTGGTAGCATCATGTATGCTATGGTTTGTACAAGGCCGGATATCGCACAAGCTGTGAGTGTGGTAAGTAGATACATGGGAAGTCCCGGGAAGGCTCATTGGCAAGTTGTAAAGTGGATTATGATTTATCTAAGGGGAAGTACAGATGTTGGTTTAGTGTTTGATAAACACTATGGTGATTCGACAAATGTTGTGGGTTATGTTGATTCTGATTATGAAGGTGATCTTGATAGAAGAAGGTCATTGACAGGTTATACTTTTACATTGTGTGGAAGTACTATCAGTTGGAGGTCGGTTTTGCAAAGCACGGTTGCATTGTCTACAACTGAGGCAGAGTACATGGCAGTCGCGGAAGCAGTGAAGGAAGGTATATGGTTGATGGGTTTGGTTGGTGATTTAGGTTTCAAGCAAGAGAATGCAACTTTGTTCTGTGACAGTCAAAGTGCCATTCACTTGACCAAGAACCAGATGTATCATGAGAGAACGAAGCACATCGATGTCAGGTATCATTTTATCAAGGATGCAGTTGAAGAAGATAGGATAGCGATGCTAAAGGTTCCTACGGCGGATAACCCTGCGGACATGTTGACGAAGCCAGTTCCAAGTATCAAGTTCAAGCACTGCTTGGACTTGGTTGGTGTCAACAGGTGTTGAGAGCCCCTGAGGGGCTGAGCGAAGACGATGATGATAAGTGGTGATGGTATTCAAGTCAAGGTGGAGATTTGTAGTGTAATGTGCCTTGATACCACTAAGAGAAGTGGAACAACCACTAAGAGAAGTGGAACAACCATTATGTTGCTTGTGTGCTCTATGTCAACATATACACTACCTCATAGAACCTATATAAGGCCTTCTAGTTTCCATTGTATAAGCATCCCAAAATCAGTTCAAGTTCCTAAACAAAAAAGAGAAACATTAGTAGTGTATAGAGAGAGTAAGAGCAAGAACAAGGTCTTGTTCTTGAGAGGAGTTTACACTCTTGTAATCTTGTTCATATCATAGTACAACGTTATCTTCGTCTTCCAAAGTGGATGTAGATCATCTTGATCGAACCACTATAAATCCTTGTGTTGTGTGTGTGCCTATTTTACATTTGTTTTCATTTATATTTCAATTCTCTATTGATTGTGCTTAGAAGAGCCATTGGTCATAACAATCCTTAACAGTTGAACCAAGGTAAGTTTCAGCGATGGCTCGCATTTTAGTGAGAACCATGGATGAGATCTCCTCAGCCGAAAACGTTTTATCTTTGCCCTTATAAGTGACTTGAATCATGGGTTTGTCATCCACACCAGCACTGATTTTGAAAGGCCATAGCTTCATATCACTCTGAACAAAGATGTCACTTAATTTCCTACCAATCAACCTTTTCGCATCTACAAATTACCAAAACAAAAAATCAGAAAAAGATTTTGAGACACACAACCTTTTTTGCAATGTAGGTGACTTGCTGATTCTCATGAAACTATCTTATTTATAATAAAATCGTCTACTAATCAAGAAAAGGAAAAAGGAAAAAGGATTCTTCAAACTCATAAGAACCTGAAACTGGTTCCATTATAATGCAAAAAGTCTAAATCATTGCTATCAGAAAAACACACATAAATAAGAACCAAGAAAGGTAGTGCCAATGCAACCTCCCCAGTCTAAAGAGAGTAGTTAAGTTTAGCATTCTAGAAACAGAAAAGCAAAAAGCAAAAAGCAAAGAAGAACAAAACTAATCACAATTATTATCTGTGGTGCCTGGATACGAACCCCTCAAAGTGAAGCGAATCAAACTGTTACGTTCATGACTTTAACCATAGTTAACATACTTACAAGACTTATACAAACAGATCAACATGACCTGAATTAACAAATATTTATAAGACATATACAAACAGATCAACGTGACATGAACAAGTCATAAAGTTTACCGAAAACTGTGTTGGTAGGATTAAAAGCAGCTTGATTCTTAGCAGCATCACCAATCATACGTTCATTATTAGTAAAAGCAACATAAGAAGGTGTGGTACGATTTCCTTGATCGTTAGCAATAATCTCAACTCGGTCATGTTGCCACACACCAACACATGAATATGTTGTACCTAAATCTATACCAATTGCTGGTCCTTCCCCTCCTTCAATTCTTTCCACCATTGTAATGTTAACAATTCGCTTCTAGCGAACCACAAACACACAAGAAAAGAATTAAAGTTTTGCGAGTGCAAGGTTGAGCGTTGTGTGTGTATATATATATATATCGTACGGTTATTAAGGAAGTGCCTGTTACAATGGGTTGGTTCTTTGATGTTTACTTAAATACTGCTTTCTTAACTATTTTGCAGTTTCTTACCTTACATGGAATTCATAGGTTTTGAAATTACTGATCCCCCAAAAACTAGCATTGACCAGTCGCCAAAGAATAACGAGCCACTTCAGGGTTCGCAAATTAATACCTTGGTAATCCTTAACAAATTTCAATCTCTAATATTTTTAAGGAGGCCCTTAAAAGAACTGCTATCAACTTTATCGATGGGATTTTCTACGTATTAATTAGGGAAGCCACAATTGTTAGGGTCATGTTTAGTTTAGTTGAGCTCAAATATCATTGTGTGCATCTACTTGTTTGAATTTGTTGATTTTGATTTCACCGTGGCGCAACTTGTGAAATTGCGCGCTTTTTATCTGTACGTACATGTCTGGTGTCTTTTTGATGTGTTTGTTTAATTTAAAAGATGAACTGCCACAAAATTGCTGGAATCAAAATAAAAAATTTAGGATGTGAAATGATATGCTACGGACCAAAATTATGATCTATGTCATTCACATTGGAAAAAAGAACAAAATTATTACAAAATAAGAGCACAAAACCCTTGTATACTGAGTTCCATTGCTACTCCAAATATATAGATCCACTTGCTAGGAACGAGGCCGACCCTCGCACCCTATTATCCTACCCGTAAGTTAAGTTTGGTTCCTTAATTAGGCCCGATAACAAGAGCTCAAATTTGTTCGAATAAAAAAGAGAGTTGGCTGGCCCCAAAACAAACCCATGCTAAACCTAGAGAAGGCAGGGCTCACTATCTGAAAGGGCAGTTTCCTCGCAATATGTTTTGGGCACTCCGTCTAGAACTATTGTTATGATTTTTATTTTTTAGAATATGTAAGGAAAAAAGGCACCACCGCCACCGGTTCAACTAGGAGATGTTACCGCGGTGGCCCTTTATTAGGCAGGAATTCAAGAGGAGGTGTTAAGCGTATAGGCAGGAATTCATAATCCAACTAGGAATGATCATGGCATTCACCGACCCATCTCTTTCTATTAATTAGATTGCAGCACTTATATATATCATCATAAGCAAATAAATATCAGAAAGATATCCCAAGGTTTCTCCAGAAGAAAAGAGAGAAGAAGAAGTGCTTATATATCATGCTATACTACTTAGAAGACAGACAGAAGATGACTACTTTAGTTCTTTCTTATGAAGGTCGACTAAAAGAAGCACATAATATACTAGAGAGAATGAGGATCAGACAATTGATGAGTTATAACGCAGAAGAAAACAAACGGTTGATTCAACGTAGTAGGATGTTAGGTAATACGTACAAGAGATGTTTTTTTGAGAATAAGAAGCTTTCTTTGGTTCTTGACTTGAATCGCACCTTACTCCACTCCGTGAGAATTTGTGACGTATCAAAGGATGATCAAGATTATCTCGACAAGAAAGCAATCGTTGTTTCGTCCATGCAGGACGATAATTGTAGGAATGGAGATAATTTATACAAGTATATGGGGGCAATATACGCAAAACTGAGGCCTTACACCAGAGAATTTCTTAAACAGCTAAGTGATAGGTTTGAATTGTTCTTGTATACGACGGGCACAAGGTTTTATGCAGAAGTAATGGGAAAATTACTTGATCCAGATGGGGTCATCTTCAACTCGATTGTATCAAAGGATGACTCCACGATTAAAAACAGAAAAAATCTGGATATACTGGCTGGACCTGACCAGAAGAACACGATAATAATCGATGATAACAAGCATGTGTGGGAAGAGCACCAGAATAATTTGATGCAGATAGATAAGTATACGTACTTCACTGAAGAAAACGGAGGTCACAAATTGATGAAAGGTGACCAAGAAGGTTTTGGTGATGAAGATGAAGCCCTGAAATCAATCTTAGAAGTTCTTCAAGGTGTTCACAAGAGATTTTTTGAGTTGTTCCCGGTTCCACAGAATGATGTTGAGCTTCAAGAATATGTCCGATCCGTAGATGTAAGGCTCGTCTTGAAGACGTTTCGAAAGTAGTCTAGGAAAGGTGCAGCAATTTGTGAAAAGTAGTCTTGATGTACTGAAGTTGTGCCTGGATCAACTTCTATTACTTTGATTGTAGATTATGTTATCTTGTTTATTGAACATTCCAATTTTATATCATATAGAATCTAATCAATTTTACTGTATCTTGTTTAAAAATTTTCCCTTTAAAAATTCGAATGTGTACCGTGGTAGACTAAGCATGTTTAGTCGTTAAAGAAATTTAGCCTATATCATAATTGGCCGACTGTTAAACTGCAATTTGTCTGTCACGTTTTTTGTACAAAAATAAAATAAAATAAACAGCTTACAATTTCATGAAATTGATGTTTAAATCCACATAATTAAATGAATTGATCATGTAAATCATTCATATACAATCAAACCAACAGATTTCCAGTTCAAATTTGTTCCATATAAAAAGATCTAACAATTGGTGTTACGAGTTCTCGGTACTTGCTTGTGAGCACCCAAGTTGCTAATGCCAGAAGCCAAGACCCATAACCAACCAAATTGAAATATAAACATGATCTGAATAATTGGAAGGATTTATAAACAAATATTTCTCTGTTCTGAAAGTTTAAAGTTGAAAAAACATACTTGAAATTATAAAGTTGACAACTTATAATTACAGGATCTGGATAATGGAATTGTAAAGACTTCAAGATTAAAAGGATGGCGCAAACTTATTGAGCTAAAGAAGAAGAGAGATCCAACTTCAGTCGACATCCTCAATAGAGCTCCTAGCTCTGTTTGAAGGACCTGCACCATCCTGCAGGTCCAGCTTATTAATGATAGGATTGCATACAGTCTCCAACGCCCTCATTTCATTGTAAACATCCCTTATGGCGGCTAGTTTTTTGCTATCCAACAACTTAAGGGCTTTGTTGACTGCATTATTCATCTTCTTGTTATCGTTCGTTGACAACTCACCTTCAATGCTACTAAACTTGTCCCTCATCTCATATGCGTAATTCTCAAAGGAGTTCGTTGACTCCAGTTTCTTCCTGTGTTGTTCATCTTCTGCATTGTATTTCTCAGCCTCTCGACCCAACCTTTTAATATCATCATCTGACAACCTCCCTTTGTTATCTGTAATTTTGATCTTACTTTTGTTCCCTGTTATCTTGTCCATGGCAGATACATTCAATATACCATTTGCATCCATATCAAAACAAACCGTTAACTGAGGAACTCCACGAGGTGCTGGAGGAATTCCTCCTAACTTGAACTGACCCAGCAAGTTATTGTCACTAGTAATAGTTCTCTCACCCTCGTACACCTTAATCAACACACTACTCTGATTGTCCACACGGGTACTGTAAACATGTTCCACCTTGGTAGGAATGGTAGTGTTCCTTGAGATCAATACATCCATAACACCTCCATTTGTCTCAATACCAAGAGAAAGAGCGGTAACATCTAACAATACGAAGTGCTGCGCCATCTCATTACTCTCACCATTCAATTGAGCAGCTAGCAATGCAGCACCATGAGCCACAGCCTCGTCAGGGTTGATGCTCTTGCAGAGTTCCTTCCCGTTAAAGAAATCCTGCAATAGAGACTGAACCTTTGGGATTCTTGTGGACCCACCAACAAGCACAACTTCATGAATACTTCTTTTGTCCATCTTAGCATCCTTCAGACACTTCTCAACGGGTTCCATACATTTCAAAAACAAATCTATGTTCAACTGTTCAAATTTAGCACGAGTAATGGATGTATAAAAATCAACTCCTCCATAGAGAGCATCAATTTCAATGGTTGCCCGAACATTTGATGAGAGGTCCCTCTTTGCTCTCTCACAAGATGATTTCAACCTCCTAACAGCCCTTGGGTTTCCACTAACATCTTTCTTGTACTTCGTATTGAACTCATCAAGAAAGTGATACACCATCCTGTTATCAAAATCCTCTCCTCCGAGATGTGTATCCCCAGATGTAGCTTTGACTTTAAAAATGCCCTCATCAATGGTGAGTATTGAAACATCAAAAGTACCACCACCAAGATCAAAGATAAGAACATTCTCCGCACCAACACCGGGTGCTTTCTTATCAAGACCATAAGCAATACCAGCCGCCGTTGGTTCATTGATGACTCGTAGTACATTAAGCCCAGCAATTTTACCAGCATCCTTGGTAGCTTGACGTTGAGAATCATTAAAATAAGCAGGGACGGTAATAACAGCGTTCCTGACGATTGTGCTTAGATAACTTTCAGCAGTTTCTCGCATCCTAGTGAGAATCATGGCTGAGATTTCCTCAGCTGAGAACTGTATATCCTTCCCCTTGTAGGTGACATGAATCATGGGTTTCTTATCTAGGCCAGCAATGACTTTGAAGGGCCATAGTATGATATCACTCTGAATGAAGCTATCACCGATTGTTCTACCAATTAAGCGTTTCACATCTACAAAACAGATTTTTTTTTTAAAGAAAGGATCTTGAGATGCTAACTCTAAGAGCCCTGAGCTCATAATATTAAAAACAAATATGATCTAGCCATTGAGAGAACAAAAAACATTAAAATTCATGAGATTTTACTACATGATATCATGAATACACATTAGCAATATAGAAAACTAGATCATGTAGACTCGATAAGGACTAAAAGAACACATCAATGACCACGAAGGGGGTGGTACTTATAGCTGAATTCCTGACAAAATGGAGATTCCCATTCTCAGCCAACCACAATAAGAGAGCCATATAACCAGACTTGGATGAATAACATCACACATTCATAAGAATTAGTCAAGGGTACTCAAGACCTGGACTCCTCCATACTTGACACCTTTCGCAACAAAAATCAAGAAACATGAATTTTATTTTATTTTATTTTTGAAATATAAATGTTATTGCAAGGTACTTAGAAAGGACAAAAACAAAACAGAAATAGAAAAGAAAGATGCACAAAAAAGTGCAACACGGGTGCAGGGAAAGTAACAAAGCCCATCTAACCACACTATACAAACTGGATTAAGCATTACCCTAGAAAACTATACCTAGACAACAATGCCACCAAATATATTAATCCATCCATTTTGTTTTCGATTTTTTATAACCCCCAATAAGGTGTTAAATTTCGTAAGGGATTCAAACTTTTGTTCACTTGACATAACTTTTCTGCAAACTATCTCAAGTCAAGTCATTTGTGTTCTATAGTCAAGGTGTGTTTCCAAGATAATCCGGGAAATCCACCCTACCAACCCCTGATGGTCAACAGATTCAAGTCTTTATGATCACAAATCTAACCCTAAAAACATAATGGAAAATCAAAGAACAGGAGTACAAAACTTTAGCATAACCAACATGTTCATGAATATCCGATATCAAAAAGACGCAAAATGCTTACCGTAAATGGAGTTGGTAGGATTCATAGCAGCTTGATTTTTAGCAGCATCACCAATCATACGTTCAGTCTCATTGAAAGCAACACAAGAAGGAGTAGTGCTATTTCCTTGATCATCAGGAATGATCACAACACGATTTTCTTGTGGTAACCATACTCCTACACATGTATACGTTGTTCCCAAATCTATTCCTATTGCTTTTCCTGACATTGTTAAAATATTAGTTCAATCAAAATACAAACTCACATAAAAAGAAAACACAGCAATAGATAGGAGAAGTGTTGAGCTAATTTAGTTTTTCGGTGATCAAAGCATCTAATTAATGCCAACCCTTGAATTTTACAAAAATGGATAATTGAATACTCCAAGTTGTAGTAGATTATTCAGTTAACAAATCATTCATTGCCTGCATGACTATTTCACACAAATATTTTCATTGCTTGGTCATTAGATTTCAATCAAATGGAATTCTACTGGTACCCTAATTTTCTTGATTACATGTAAGTTATTATGCATATTCTTTTTTGTTGAAAAGCTTAAACTTATTTTTCTGACTATATCCAATATCTCTCAAACAGAACAGAAGCATCATACTAACACATTATCACCGTCACTATTATCATTTCTTCTATAACTTTTTCATTTCACTGCCCTGAAACATAGAACAGTCAGATTTGTTCAAATTAAGATTGTGTCATGGTCATGCCCAACCTATGAAGATATGAGGGTGTTCTAAGAGACCAAAACACCTTAGACCGTTCTCAAAAGGCTAAGAAAACAGGGTACGTTAGTTAAAACTAAAATTACCTAAATACAATTCTTTTCCATAAAAAGCTAGATTTTCGACTCATTGACCTTTCAAAGAGGCAGAATTGAATAGTTCAAGCAGTGAGCTATATTTTAGTTTACAATATTTTAGTCATCCATCCAAATTGCAAGAATTCAATGTGGAAACCTGAAAGCTGCTGGGCATGATCTCAGCAATGAAGTTGACAATTTCTGTTGATGTTTCTGAGTTCTGACTAATATGGCAACTTCAACTTGTATCTTAGTTAAACTATTATTTTACTAATTTCTCAACTACTCCCTCCGTTTTCAAAAATAGAGAGATACTATCACTTTTCAATTTGGCCTATTCTTAGGCTAGAATGAAAAAAAAATTATTATTTCTTTTCAAAACACGGAGGTATATATTTTCAATGCCCAACTTTTTCCATCTCTTTTAATATTTCTCTTCTCTATGCGGATAGCAGATTCTGAACTTCGAATTAGTTTGCATAGATCAGCGTTAGATTGAATTTACAGAATCAAGAGGCATGCAAATAGGTTTCAAATATTTTCTAAAACTTCAATTATCATTGCCCTTTTGCCTTGTTATCGTTGTAAGACATTTATTGCATTCCTCATTTACAATATGAATATCCTAAGATTAAGTAAACGTTATTGTACTCTCTTAGCGTGCTTTGCTGTGCCGTTCAACTCTGTAAAGTGAATGCCTAAGTCCTAGAAGTCAAGTAACTCAAGTCGAATGTTGTTTACACCCTAACTTCTAACAAAAAGAATATGATCTTTTTAAAATTCGGCCATTTGAGCTAATGTTTCAGAAATAAGCTACAGAGCAGAAACTGGAAATTACAGTGGTTTTCAGAACATACCAGACTAGGAATTGAGATGCACCTTTCTCTATTAAAGGAGGGGACCTTTAGAGACTGTTGTATGATGACTCAATCGAGTTAGAGATTTAGATTTCATCTTGATGAACCCAGTGACATGTATATCATCAAGTGGATTGGCATCTTTAGGCAGAATGGCAAGAACCTGTTCCATCAAACAACCCATCTCTCTAAGTACTATTGCAGCACTAAGAAACTTCCCGACACATCTAGGCAAATGGAATTATCGTATACCTGAAGAATATAAATATGAAATAAGCACCTCTTTCAGTTTTATTAACAAACATGTTATGTTCACTTTCACCTTCAATAAACTTGTCCAAATCGTCTATTTCTTTTCCAATTAACCTTTATAACCCCCATAAATGATATCTAAGAACTATCAAATCCAACGCCCTATTTCTTTTCCAATTAACCTGTCAATTCCAGCCTTGCTACAACCTGTCAATTATAGTACACATGTTTATCTCATTGGCTCTCTTTGTGAGTTTCTATTGGTGAGTGTATTGACCTGTAATAAATAAGTCTTCTTCTGTGTAAGAAGATCAACTTTATTCCTTCTGTTGATTAACAAAAACTGTAAATTAAAATTATCTTGAATGTATTACAGATTCTTTGATTCTATTATGGTATCAGACTGGGAGATCTTCACATCTCTCAGGTTTTTCGATCATTTCTTTGCTTCCGCTACTTTCAATCTTTACTTTGTGCTTTTCAATTTCTTCATGATCCAAGAATTTCGTGTTTCTACTTCTGCTTCCATGGAGAATCCTACTGCAATTTCAATTTCGCAAATTCCAATTCATCAGCTTACACGGTTTGTCAATCTAAAACTTACTGATAATAATTTCATTACATGGAAGAATCTTATGTTACCTGTAATTAGAAAGTTCAAGATCCAAAAATATCTTGATGGTTCTCATCCCTGTCCTCCTCAATACACAAATATCCGCAATCAAGCAAATGGAATTGAGAATCCACTATATCTAGACTGGATTGATGATGATACTTCAATTATTCTTTGGATTCTTTCGACAATATCCGAATCGGTTCTTGCATATTTCTCAAGATCTGAAACCTCTCATGATCTCTGGCTTAGTATTGAATAAAGATTCTCTAGAGCTTCGTCAACACATTCGATTCAATTGCATACCAAACTTCTATCTCTCAAACAAGGTGATAAATATATTCCTACTTTGATCAATGAAATCAAGACAATTTCTGATCAACTTGCAGCTGCTGGAGAAGTTGATTCTGATCAAGAACTAGTGGTTGTCACTCTATCTGCTCTAAATTCGGATTACATTCCATTTGCTACTGCTATGCGTCACAGAAATCCTCCGATCTCATGTATTGAGTTGCATAATCACTTACTCAGTGAAGAAATTGTTATTACGGATCGTCATCAAGCATTACTCACAGATTCTGCTAATAAAGCCTTTGCTACTCAAATGAATGGTTTTCGATCCAATGGTAGAGGTTATGGTAGTCGTGCAGGTATTTTTCATGGTGGTTATAACTCAAATTATGGTAGATTCAACCCTGGTACTTCTACTACTACTTATGGTACTTCTTATTCCAATGGAAGATCCAGTACTCCTTCTTCTGCATCTACCTCAGCTGTTAGACCACCTCAAGGTCTGCATTCTCCCTATTCTTCTCAAAATCAATCTCCTATTGAATGTCAAATTTGTCGCAAAGTTTTTCATGGTGCCTTAGAGTGCAGGAATATACTTAATTTTTCTTATCACAACAATCATACTCCACATCATTTAAGTGATATGCTTTCTTGTCCTAATATAATGGGATAAAATCCATGATATGATGACACTGGTGCTAATAATCATATTACTTATGATGAGTCTGAGTTGCAAGCCGTCACTACTGATGAAGGTGTTGAACAAATTCAGGTAGCCAATGGAGAAGGTATGTCCATAACTAATTCTGTTTTTTCAATCAAATCTACTCCAAATCACACATTCAAATTGAACAACATACTTCTAGTACCTGAAGCATTACATAACTTACTTTCAGTCCATAAGTTTACTTCAGACAACAATTGTTCCATAACTTTTGATGCTTCTGGATTTTGTGTGAAGGATTTATCAACTGGGAAGACTCTTTTACAAGGCCCACACAGTAATGGCCTTTATCCTCTGCATTTTATCCATCAATCCAGTAATAAGGCTTTCTCTACTGTCACAACAACCATTCCTGCGGAAGTATGGCATAAAATACTAGCACATCCATTATTTCAAACTATGAAGCATGTCTACAATTCTCTGAATTTGTCACATGTAATAAAGTCTCCTCTATTTTGTAATGATAGTCAATTAGGTAGGAGTCACAAACTTCCCTTTACAATTTCAAGTCATTGTAGTTCTAAGCCTTTAGAATTTCTACATCTTGACTTATGGGGTAATAGTCCTGTTCAATCCATTTATGGATACAGATATTATGTCAATATAATTGATGATTACTCAAAATTTTGTTAGGTATATCCTTTGAATGATAAATTTGAGTTCAGGACAATATTTTTTAAGTTCAAAGCTCAACTTGAGAATTTTTTTGCAATGTACTATTGTGACAGTAAGAACTGATGGAGGTGGTGAATTTGTTAATAATGAACTAGCTTTATTTTTATCTATAAGTGGTATTATTCATGAAGTTTCTTGTCCACATACCCCTGAACAAAATGGTGTAGATGAATCCAAGCACATATACCTAGTTGACATTGGTAGGACTTTTCTTATACAATCAGGTATTTCTGAGTCTTTTTGGGTTGAATCTTTTACAACTTCAAATTACACAATCAATAGACTTCCAACAAGATCTTTAGAGAACAAATCCCCTTTTGAAGTTTTGTTTCACAAATCTCCAGATTATACTTATCTTAGATCTTTTGGTTGTCTTTGTTTCCCTTGGATAAGACCTTATGCACCTCACAAGCTGGCTCCAAGAAGTACTTCTTGCATATTCATTGGTTATAGTCAACATCAAAAAGGTTATAGATGTCTAGAACTTGCTACTGGTAAAGTTTTCATCTCCATACATGTGATATTTAATGAGACTGTATTTCCTCTTAAAATCACACATATTGAAGCTTCTTTATCAGATACTTGCAACTCTACTGAGGTCACTTCACAGTCACTAGCAGTTCAGTCATCCATTACTTCCACAACACAGCCTGCTCCTCTGCTTACTTCAGATGACTGCATTTCCACTAGTGCTTCATCTCAGTTACCTACAATGGAGTCTAGGACTGAAGTTGACTCAGATACAAGTGCATCACCTGAAGTTTCTTTACTAAGTTTGTCATATCCTCATATTGATAATGCTCATTCCATGACTACCAGAGGCAAAGCTGGCATCTTCAAGCCCAAAGTGTACTCTACAATGCATTCTCTTTCTACAACATTACAAGAAAAGCAATCTCCATGTCTACCAACTTGTTACAGTCAAGCAATTAAACATCCAAACTGGAAGATTACACTGCATGAAGAGCATGAAGCACTAAAAGATGCAGGTACTTCCTCTATTGTTCCTCCCAATCCTTCTCAGAATGTAGTGGGTTGTAAGTGGGTGTTTAGGATCAAACATAAACCAGATGGGACTATTGATAGGTTCAAAGCTAGACTAGTTGCTAAGACTTATCATCAGAAATAAGGTCTAGATTATACAAAAACATTTAGTCTTGTAGCTAAACCTGCCACTATTAGAGTGATTCTCTCTTTAGATGTTAACTTCAACTGGTCAGTCACTCAACTTGATGTCAGTAATGCTTTTCTACATGAGGATCTTACTGAAGATGTCTATATGACTCATACCCCAGGCTTTATTGACCCTATTTATCCTGATTATGTATGTAAACTTCACAAACCTCTCTATGGTCTTAAACAGGCTCCTAGAGCTTGGTATGAAAAATTACTCAATGTGCTGTTATATTTGGGATTTATTGCCTCCACTGCTGACTCTTCTCTCTTTATTCAAAAGTGCAATTCAAGACTCACCTTATCTTTGATTTATGTGGATGATATTCTTATTACTGGGAGTTCACAAGTATATTGTTATGAGCTTATTTCTCAACTTCAACATCATTTTCCAATCAAGAACTTAGGTGAAATTCATTATTTATTTGGCCTGGAAATTAAGAGGAATGACAACTGTATGTTTATGTCTCAAACAAAATATGCATTGGATTTATTGGATAAGTTTGATATGGGTGGAGCTAAGCCATGTAGTTCTCATGTACCTTCTCATGGAAAACTTATTGCTTCTTCTGGTTTTTTGCTACCTGATCCTACACCTTACATGTCCTTAGTAGGTGATCTTCAATTCTTAACATGGACCATACCTGAAATTAGTTATGTTGTAAATCAGGTTTTTCAACATATGCAGAATCCCACCTCTGATCACTTCATTGCTACTAAGAGAATTCTCAGGTATATTAAAGGCACATTGGATTATGGTATTTTATTCATTAAAGGGATTTCTGCAGTACATGGTTTTAGTGATGCTGATTGGGATGGAGACCCTGATACTATAAGGAGTACTGGTGTCTATTGCATATTTTTTGGGTCTAATCCTATTTCATGGTCTAGCAAGAAGAAAACATCAGTCGTTAGATCTTCCACTGAAGCTGAATTCAGGAGTCTTGCTTACTCAGCTGCTGTGGTACTATGGCTTTGCAAATTACTTCAGGAATTACATATTATGCTGCCTACTTCACCAACTTTATTATGTGACAACCAAAGCACTATTTATTACTCCACCAATCTAGTTTTTCACTCAAGGATGAAACACTTGGCTATTGATTATAACTTTGTGTGTGAGCTTGTTCAGAACAATGAATTGCAAGTATCATACATTTCCACTGTTGCTCAGGTTTCTGACATTTTTACAAAGGGTTTAGATGGTTCTAGATTTGGTCTTCTGTGCAACAAGCTGAAAGTGCTTCCCTTGTATGCTCATATCATCTTAAGGGGAGCTAATAACATATCCACCTCAGCAGATGAATCAAATAATGACTCAACAGTACAACTTGTTAATTTCAGCCTTGCTACAGCCTGTCAATTATAGTACACATGTCTCTATCTCATTGTCTCTCTTTGTGAGTTTTTATTGGTCAGTGTATTGACCTGTAATAAATACTCTAAGTCTTCTTCTGTGTAAGAAGATGAACTTTATTCTTTCTGTGTGATTAACAAAAACTGAAAATCAAAATTATCTTGAATGTATTACAAATTCTTTGATTCTACTAGACAAGACTGATGTAGAAAAAGATGCAGCTGAAATGATCGAGCAAATCAAGAAGAAGAAGTTTCACATAACTCATTTTCTCTTTCAAAGACATTAAAACCCTAAGTTCTACATCTACTCATGAAACATTGAAACTACCTTACTGTGCTAAACTAAAAGGGTCCGTTGGGCACCTTAAGGACTTGTTTGGTAAAATTTATGAATAATCATAAATAGATAAATCATTTTAGTATAATCATTTTTATAATAAATTTTCATAAACACCTTTCCCAAATAATTGATTAACTTTGAAAAATGAGAGGAAAAAACAATGATCTAGGATACTTTCTAAGTCCCCTATTATTTTTTTAACTCTCTCTTGATAGTTTAGAGAAAATAAGAATAAAAAACCAACCCTATTATTCTTTCAACTCTCTCTTGATAGTTTAGGAAAAAAAAATCAAACTCAATTTAATTTAAAAAAATAATTTATTATAATAATTTTTTAAAACAACTTTTTTCTGTTTCTGAAAATAATGGTTTTTTTTCAATTATAATTAAAATAATCAGTTATTATAGTGGTTACCAAACACATATATAATCCATTATAATCTACATAATAGTTATGGGATGATAATCCATTAAAATAATGGTTACCAAACAACCAATAAGGCTTAGTCCTATATCGCAGTCCATGATAGGTGTCTAAAACACCTTGATATTTATCTATTGTTTATGCTTTCTTTGCTATGTTTTCTTGTAAATTATGTATTTTATGTTTAATTTTGAGTTTTAGGTACTTTGGAGCAAAAGAAGAAGAAACGTCACTTAAAAGGGCTAAAGTGTCATTTCATGTGCAACTGATGTTGGAGGCGAATTATCTTTCATTATTTACTTTTATTTCTTCATATCTATCTGAAAGGCATGTCGGCTTTAGTGATGAGATTTATGTCTGAAAAGAATGACAGCGTTAGTGATGTATAAATATTTAAGAAAAGAAGTGAATATGAGAGGTAAGAGATGGCTACTCGAGAAACTACTAAAAGCACCCAGAAAAGTGTTAAAGGCACCCTCAGAAATGTCCCAGAAGAGTTGATAAAGTCACCCAGGAGTTTTTCACTATATACAGCCCAAAAGTTATCTTTGTACAACCCCAAGAATTGCTAAAGTAGCCCAAATTGCTAAGGGGACACCACTGTTGGATAAGGGGAAGTCATCTTCTTCATTTGAAATTCAAATTTTGGCGGGAAAAAGAGCAACAAAACTAGGGTTTGGAAATTAGTGGTGTTCTACTGAGATTAAATGGCTGAAACTAAATGGGTATCTTCCTTAAGCCTAAACAAACTTGGTATGGTCGTTCAAATGGAACAAAATTGGCTAGAACGATAATGTGAAGCAAACAGAGAATTCACGGTTTGATAGTATTTTGGCGGGAAGTTGTTCTTCATAAAACAGAATTAGGGTTCGAGTTTTGAGGAAGTTCTGAGGAGATTCAATGGCTGGATTGTGTTGGCATGTACCTTTTAGAGTATAACAGGACTGGTATATATGTGTCTTCTAATCAATCGAGTTGGGCTAGAAAATCAAGTTAGAGCAAAACATGGGAGATAGTTGTTCTCGGGTTTATTTGGATTTTTCGAGATGCTCTGTGGAGATTCAATCACTGAAATATGTTAGGATGGACTTGATTTATCTAAACAGGACTGGTAAGTCCTTTAGAATCGAGAATATATGAAGGAAGTACGTGGATAAGGATAAAACGGGGAAGTAAAGCTATTATCGGGACGTTTTGAAGCTTAATATGGGAGTTACGTGGAATCATTGGAAAGATTTATCCTCTACAGGATTCAGTTACGTCATGAAGATAGTTTTGAAAGAAAGAAACATCCAGAAGACGCGTAAGAAGACTTGGGAAGAAATTTTCGAATCTTGGCAGGGAAGAAAAGAATTTAGGGAAACTAAATATTTCCTAGGATTAGAGGTACCTGCCGTGTATAAAAAGGATTGGTTCGAGTTCAGGGAGGCAGATGGATACTTTGGGGAAGAAAGGAGAGGCTTAGAATCATAGAATAAGAGTTTTCAGAAAGCTACCTGCTGCTATAAAACTCAAGAACACCAAGAACATTAAACCGTCAAAGTCAGTCGCAGAAGAATATCGTTTATAAACAGCAGGAAGCTTGTATCATTAATCAACGACAGAAGGCTTATATCGTTTACTACAGAATCATTGCAAGCCTATTTATTTATCTTTTTGAATACAATGATTAATGATTCTATAAGTAGCTAAATTTCTTTTCTAGGGTTTTGGAAGAAGCTATTTTCGATGAGTGAATTTCAGTAATTGTTTTCCTTGACAAAAATTCTCCAAAATTGTGTTTTAATTTGTCTAAAAATTCTCTCTTTTTTACATGCTTCGTAATAATTGTTTTGGGTAGTTTCTACCGTTCTTTTATAAGTGAAGGAGTATTAGGCTTTAGTATAGCGACGAAAGTCATAAAAACAAAGAGCTTGTAATGTTATATTTTCCAAAGCATGAGATTGAGTTCGAAAATTGTTTTGAGTAAAGTAGGAGTATTTTTTCAAAAGAAACTATTATTGGGTTTACAAATATTGGAAGTAGTGGAATCTAAAACCCTAGAATTTTCTCTCCTTGGTAAACAAAAATCAAATTTTATTAGTTTGTCTTAGTATTTTTCTTTATTAATCTGAAATAAAATCTTTAAAAGAGTCCGAGAATCAAATCCGTACTTACCACAATCAAAACTACATCAGTTTTTGGCGCCGTTGACGAGGACTTGCCTTTAGGTTAGGTTTTAGATTTTCTTTTTGTAAATATTTTGCTAGTTTATTTATTATTTTATTAGATTTTCCTCTTGGGTATTTTCTATTTTTGGTGTGCAGGATAATTGGAAATAAGCAGCCAAACAGGTAAGTATCCAAGATTTTATTTTTGTTCCCTTTTGTAAATATTTATTTTTGAAAATATTCTGATTTTTTTTAATATTTTTATTATTTGTACATATTATTTTTGGATTATTTTTGTAATTTTTTTTTTGTAATTCTTTTTATATATAAAAAAAAAACACGTTGCACACACCAATTGCATCGTCAGACAACCGAGTATAGGAAAACCCGTGGAAAAGTATGTTGAACCCGTGCCTTGGGCCTTATGGGAGTTACCAGCTGAAATTCCACAAACCATAGCCCAGTACCTTTGACCAGTCTTTGACTGTAGGTATATTCAGCTTAAGGTAACCTGAGCCTAACAATTTTAGTCTACCCTGCATTTGCACATGCACAAAAAAATAATGTCGAGCTGGTATTATAAAGACCAATATTATGATTATTCGACTGAGTATAAAAATCGAAAATATCCGTACTATGACCGAAGTGTGGATAGTACTTGGGACCACTACTGACCTTCTGAAGGTTATGGTTTTTACTATGGTGATCCCAATTACTATCCGCACGTCCACCAATCATACGAACGGGCGAATGAGCAATATTATAATACAAAAAATAAGAGTTCTCCATCTTTAGAGGATTTAATCAAACAATTGGGACCGGTTCCTGATGAATATAGATCTCTTTCCATAGAAGATGCACTCAAACATTATGAATTATCAAGTATTTCTTTACTTGAATCACTTAAGAAGTTGAACATAACTGTATGTGAATCTGAAATAAGAATGAATAAACTGTGTAAGACTCTTAATAAGCAGGAGGACCAAAATGCACCTAAGGTTGTTGCTCAAAATGAACTTGAATTCCAAAATAGTGTTTCCAATCTTACCCTTGATAATACATATAATTATTCACCTAATTTAGAGGATGAGGTTAGATCAGAAAGCACTGAATGTTTATAAAAGGTTCAATCATCCTCGTATTGTTATGATGATGAGGATAGTGTCGATGAAGAATTTGAAATATATAGTCATAGTGACGAAGAAATTGTTACACCAATTGAGCCTTATGATGATAATGTTGTTTCTAGTTCAAATCCTAATAATATTGATAATTATGCACCTATTCAAAAGGATGAGGATTTAATTAGGGATACCATTATTTTATACGGTATATTATATTATTGTGATTACGAAGCCGAGGATGGCTTGTAGGAAAGAGTTTATCCTGAGATTAGTGTTTTAGAGTCTAGTGATTCGGAAATAATAGTCTCTTCTGAGGATCATACAAATGTGGAACCACCTAATTTCAACCTATAAGAAATAAAAGACCATTTTCCTAAATCTAATTTAGAAATTAAGGAAATTGTGACTAGTTCGTCCAAGGACATTGAGAACTCTAAGTTTGGGGGTGAATATCATTCTCCCCGTGGTTTACCTTTGACTCTTACAAATGTTCCTAATTTGGGGCTTAACATATGTGCCTCTACCATCTTAAGAGACTATCTTCATGCACATTTTCCTGAACCTAGTTATGTCCAAGAAGAAACTCGGTTGATAGAAATCCATCCTCTGGTTGATGTGGTTAATCTGTTCCATGATCCATAATTGATTTTGTTGTCCCGCCAAAATTTTATTTACCAAATGTGGGAGTATCTCAATTTCAAATGTGTCATTATATAGTTTTTAGAACTAAACCTAATTATTTTAGGAAATTTAAAATGTAGACACATCTTCTTAAGAATGACCACCACTTTCATTGTGGTCAACATTTTGAGTCAAATCTGATTGACTTTGAGGATCCACAATTATTCAGGTTATTATTATGTGCTTCTAAGTTTTTATTTGAGTTTTTCCAGTCTCTACAACCTGATCCTCCGGATCCTACCAATGAGGAAACCTGGTCCATGAAAATATTTTATCCATACCCTTTTATAGAACCTGAGCCATAACCACAGCTAGATGTAGTTGTCTTAAAAAGGAAACTAGATAAGGGTGTGCGTTATTTGATCATTTTCTTGGCATTCCTTTTTTTTTGTGGTAGCTTTGTTCGATTTTGATGACCCACATAGGTTTTGACTATTGCTATATGATTTTATGTGGTGACTAATTCTACCGACGTCTAGCTGAAGACACTAAACTTAGCGCTTTATGGGAGGCAACCCATCCTCTTGTTGTACATTAGTGGAATTTTTATATTTATTTTTTATTTCTCCCATGGAAGGATTGCTACGCTTTATCCAGGTACTATCTTTCTGACTTACTTCTTTATTCCTCTTGTTTCCTATATTTTTGGTATTGCACTTTAATTTGAAACATTGAGGACAATGTTATATTTAAGTGTGGGGGTGAGGGAAAAACTTTTAGTTTTCAATAAAAATAAAAAAATAAAATAAATTAAACTTAAGAGCCTAGAAATTTGTGCCAATTTAGGATGACACTAACCAGTCTAAGTTGATGGAAACATCTTGGTTGTAGGAGTTAAGGAACCCAATAACAGAGTCTATTCACAAAAAGACAGAGTTCAGGTGTTAGAATGGAATCATCACACTACGTTCTGTTCTTATTTTATTTGAAAAATTATATGTTTCTTAAAGTGATTTGGTGGGGCCCAACACATCGAATTGTTACCAATGCCGGATGGAATAGAGTGATTGAGTTACTAAATAATAAATAGACCAGACTAATCAGACCAAATGGAATAATAAGTTTTAAAAAAAAAAAAAAAATAAAAAAATATGACACTTGGGAATAGCAATATGTGTGTGTTTTCCCTGTCTCCGTCGCCTAAACAAGCGTGGAATGTAGGATCCATGGGAACTATCATGTAATATACTGACAAGAAGCATGCGCTTGGATCCAAAAGATCAAATCATGTAGTCCAAAAGAAAAAAGAAAAAAACAAATTATGGAAAATTGAATGAAAAAGTTGTGCAATAAAATCAATCGTTGGTTCCCTTGTATATGCCAATAGGTTTATCTAGATTTAGGATTATCGACCGCTGGTTCCCTTGTATATGCCAAGATGTGTTGATATTAGTCCAGACCAGTATCTCAATCTATTAGGATTCATAGGTTCATCTTGGCGGAGGCCTTCAGACAGATATGGGAAACACCGTTGACCTTAGACAACATTGTTTTATCTATCTCTATAATCCATCTTCTTAATCTATTCATTTGTGTGATTCCAATTATTGATGTCCATAGTGCGATTATTGATAGAACTCTGTCACTTATATATATGAATATGACTCGCATCCGTGTACTTTCTCTTGTGATCAATGAAGGCCAACCAAGGAGATTATTTAGTGTCATTCCTGAGTTATTCACAGATAGCTAGAGTTTGGAATAAAAGTTTTTATAGGTACACCAATGGTAAACCTTCCCGAGACTATAACTAGCCCACTATGGCCACCTAGGGGTTTAAAGGCTTGTTATATGTGCTAAGTGTGACCGTATCCTCGACGAGATGGAGTTGTATGTTTTAAAATTATTTTAGTTTGATTTTCTCGAGGACTAGCAAAGTCTAAGTGTGGGGGAATTTGATAGGTGTCTAAAACACCTTGATATTTATCTATTGTTTATGCTTTCTCTGCTATGTTTTCTTGTAAATTATGTATTTTATGTTTGATTTTGAGTTTTAGGTACTTTGGAGCAAAAGAAGAAGAAACGTCGCTTAAAAGGTCTAAAGTGTCATTTCATGTGCAACTGCTGTTGGAGGCGAATTATCTTTCATTATTTACTTTTAATTCTTCATCTCTATTTGAAAGGCATGTCGGCTTTAGAGATGCGATTTATGTCTGAAAAGAATGACAGCCTTAGTGATGTATAAATATTTAAGAAAAGAAGTGAAAATGAGAGGTAAGATATGGCTGCTCGAGAAACTACTAAAAGAACCAAGAAAAGTGTTAAAGGCACCCTCAAAAATGTCCCAGAATAGTTGATAAAGTCACCCAGGAGTTTTTCACTATATACAGCCCAAAAGTTATCTTTGTACATCCCCAAGAATTGCTAAATATAGCCCAAATTTCTAAGGGGACACCACTGTTGGATAAGGGGAAAGTCATCTTCTTCATTTGAAATTCAAATTTTGGCAGGAAAAAGAGCAACAGAACTAGGGTTTGGAAATTAGTGGTGTTCTACTGAGATTCAATGGCTGAAACTAAATGGGTATCTTCCTTAAGCCTAAAAAAACTTGGTATGGTCGTTGAAATGGAACAAAATTGGCTAGAACGATGATGTGAAGCAAACATAGAATTCACGGTTTGATAGTATTTTGGCGGGAAGTTGTTCTTCATAAACCAGAATTAGGGTTCGAGTTTTGAGGGACTTCTGAAGAGATTCAATGGCTGGATTGTGTTGGCATGGACATTTTAGAGCATAACAGGCCTGGTATATGTCCTCTAATCAATCGAGCTGGGCAAGAAAATCAAGTTAGAGCAAAACAGGGGAGATAGTTGTTCTCGGGTTTATTTGGATTTTTCGAGATTCCCTGTGGAGATTCAATCACCGAAATATGTTGGGCTGGACTTGATTTAGCTAAACAGGACTGGTAAGCCCTTTAGAATCGAGAATATATGAAGGAAGTACGTGGATTAGGAGAAAACAGGGAAGTAAAGCTATTATCGGGACATTTTGAAGCTTAATATGGGAGTTACGTGGAATCATTGGAAAGATTTATCCTCTACAGGATTCAATTACGTCATGAAGATAGTTTTGAAAGAAAGAAACTGCCAGAAGACGCGTAAGAAGACTTGGGAAGAAATTCTCGGAGCTTGGAAGGGAAGAAAACAATTTATGGAAACTAAATATTTCCGAGGATTAGAGGTACCTTCCGTGTATAAAAAGGAGTGGTTCGAGGTTAGGGATGCAGACGGATACTTTGGGGAAGAAAGGAGAGGCTTAGAATCATAGAATAAGAGTTTTTCGAAAGCTACCTGCTGCTGCAAAACTCAAGAACACCAAGAACATTAAACTTTCAGAGTCAGTCGCAGAAGAATATCATTTATCAACAACAGGAAGCTTTATCGTTAATCAACACAGAAGGCTTATATCGTTTACTACAGAATCATTGTAAGCTTATTTATTTATCTTTTTGAATACAATGATTAATCATTCTATGAGTAGCTAAATTTCTTTTCTAGGGTTTTGGAAGAAGCTATTTTCGATGAGTGAATTTCAGTAATTGTTTTCCTTGACAAAAATACTCCAAAATTGTGTTTTAATTTGTCTAAAAATTCTCTCTTCTTTACATGCTTTGTAATAATTGTTTTGGGTAGTTTCTACCGTTCTTTTATAAGCGAAGGAGGATTAGGCTTTAGTATAGCGACGAAAGTCATAAAAAAAAGATCTTGTAACGTTATATTTTCCAAAGCATGAGATTGAGTTCGAAAAAAATTTTGAGTAAAGTAGGAGTATTTTGTCAAAAAAACTATTATTGAGTTTACAAATATTGGAAGTAGTGGAATCCAAAACCCTTGAATTTTCTCTCCTTGGTAAACAAAAATCAAATTTTAATAGTTTGTCTTAGTATTTTTCTTTATTAATCTGAAATAAAATCTTTAAAAGAGTCCGGGAATCAAATTCGTACTTACCAAAATCAAAACTACATCAGTCCACGTCAGCTAGGACAACCTCCCAAGTCTTGTGGTAGTTATAATCTAGGATGCTAGTCGCAGAACAGAACAGCGTTGGGCGTTGAACAAGGGAAAAACTTTGATGGGGGAAAAAATTAAAGGGGGCATGGGGGACCAATCAAAATATTACATTTATACTTCTATATTTGGACGGTTTTTAACTAATTTATGTTGTGCTTTTATAATCCAAAATTACCCTAGCATTTTCAGGGGCGACCCCAAAAGAATTAGGGGTGACACAAAAAGATAAAATAGGTCACAATTTGGAGGTTAATCCACAATCAGTAGATAACTTTACAATCCTTTTTTTAATGGCCAAAATACCCTTTACGATCGGTAGATAACTTTACAATCGGGAAGTTAATCCACAATCGGGAGTCAATTTAGTTTATATAACTTCCGAATATAAAGTATCCACAAAATAAAATCCTCTATCTTTTGAATTTTGATTATCCTATAATCGGTAGTAAATAAAGTTATCTTGACTCCCGATTAAAGTAGACCTTTGGCTAAAATGCTACCATAATCGGTAGTCAATTTAGGTTATTTAACTCCTGAATATAGAGTAGCCCCACAATGAGATTTTGCAAAAATCCTATTTATTCTGAATTTTGGTTGAGCCTATAATCGCTAGTAAATGAAGTTATCCCGACTTCCGATTATCCTGGCTCTCTTTGCAAATATCCAACCATATTCGGTAGTCAAAATAGTTCATATAACTACCGAATATAGAGTAGCCCCAAAATGAGATTTTGCCAAACTTTTTTTTTTTTTTTTTAATTTTGGTTGAGCCTATAATCGGTAGTAAATGAAGTTATCCTGAATTCCGATTATCTGGCTCTCTTTGCAAATATCCAACAATATTCGGTAGTCAAAATAGTTTGTATAACTACCGAATATAGAGTAGCCCCAAAATGAGATTTTGCCAAAAAAAATGTTTTTTTTTTTAATTTTGGTTGAGCCTATAATCGGCAGTAAATGAAGTTATCCTGACTTACGATTATCCTGACTCTCTTTGCAAATATCCAACCATATTCGGTAGTCAAGATAGTTCATATAACTACCGAATATATAGTAGCCACAAAATGAGATTTTGCAAAGATACTCTTTTTTTAAAATTTTGGTTGAGCCTATAATCGGTAGTAAATGAAGTTATCCTAACTTCCGACTATCCTGGCTCTCTTTGCAAATATCCAACCATATTTGGTAGTAAAAATAGTTCATATAACTACCGAATATAGAGTAGCCCCAAAATGAGATTTCGCAAAAATCCTCTTTTTTCCGAATTTTGGTTGATCCTATAATCGGTAGTAAATGAAGTTATCATGACTTCCGATTATCCTAGCTCTCTTTGCAAATATCCAACCATATTCGGTAGTCAAAATAGTTCATATAACTACCGAATATAGAGTAGCCCCAAAAATAAGATTTTGCAATCGGTAGATAAAAAAAACACAAAATTGGTTAAAAAGACCAAAATAAAAAATTCCTAGGTGAAAGGACATTTGGATTTTGATATTGTTTAAATGGACAGAAATGTAAAAATAGCCAGGATGTAAACAGTTTCATCCTACCCATTTTCAAATATTTTTTCTTATTTTTAATTTACATCAGGATGCATCCAGTTTCATCCTTGCTATTTTTTAAGTTTAAGTCAGGATGAATCCAGTTTCATCCTTGCTATTTTTTTGGTGTCCATTTCACCCATACTATTTTTTACCCGTACATTTGAACCATGTTTTAAAAATATTTCCGAAAAAAAAAAAACTAAACTACCGATTATGAAGGGACATATAAGTATTTTCAACCTATTTTGTCTTTTTGTGTCGCCCCTAATTCTTTTGGAGTCGCCCCTAAAAATGCTAGAAAAATTACCATTCCATTAAATGAAAACCAATCTTAATAAATATCTAAAAATAATAACTAACCTAAATTAAGTCATACAAACCGATCGTATAATGAAGAGAATAACACGACCTCACGTGATAAAAAATCAGAATACATGAAATATGATCCTATTATGTTTTTTTTTAATTTACAGTTCCAGAGGTAAGTTCGTGATGTAAAACTCTAAAATCGATTAAACTTTGATTAATAATCTTTACCCGATTTTGTAATATTTAATCAAAACGAAAGATTTCACCTTCAAAATCATGATATCTCGAAAATATTCAATTCCACTTATGGAGACATCCATAATATGATTCCTAAATTTATATATCGTACAATTATATATTTATATCCATCAGAGGAGTAAGAAGAAGCATCGACGTAACCAAAAACAAAATTAATTAAGGAAGGTGTTTTGGTTTCCTTTCTTACGAAAAATAACCAGGCTCTACGGACCCTTGAAACACTCCATCGGTCTTTAAGGTACGCGGTACCATTCACTCAAACATAAAGATATTTCCGTATTCCAAAAGCAATATTTCCGTCAAGTGAAAGGAATGGGACGGAAGAGTGGTGATGGGTTACGTGCACGGAAACCATTCATTCAATTGTGTCATCCATTATATCTCAAATGCATTGAGTTTCACCTTTGCACCAACAAGAGTACTCTTTGATGAAGAATCGGATAAAACAAGAAGAGTGGTGATGGGTTACGTGCACGGAAACCATTTAGTCGTCCTCCAAATGAGTGAAGGATGCCCACTACCTCCATTATTCGATTGTAACGATATGTCAAAGTCTTGGTGTAATAGATTCGAGGAAAGTTTGGAATTTTGGAAGGCACTACAATTGTCGAGGAGTAATGTCTCATTTGCATTAATGAACGATGATGAGGATGACTAAACGTTCACGAATAAAATATTTTGTCTAGAAGTGATAATAGGGTCATATGTATCTTGTTGAATTGATTTGACAATATTATATGTAATTTGAATGACTTACAAGGAATATGAATGGAGTATTTTGTTGAATTGATTTTCGATTTTTTCTTCATAAAAAATCAACAAAACTCAACCTAAATCCTATAATCTTAGTTACGTCTAGGTTGTAGAGAACACCAACCCAACCGAAATCCTATAATCTTAGGAATTAATGGTATTTTCCTAGTTATGGCTAGGATTAAGAGTGAATAAAACAAGCCGTACCTCTGGAAAACTGAATGAGACAGAATTACGGTTGGAACCAACCTAGACGTAACTCTGCCAGAATCCCAAAATCACTTGTTTGTCAGGGTTACGTCTAGGTTTTTCCTACCCAAAACCCGGCCGTAATTCTTCCTGAGTACCAAACCATGATTTTGTGTTTCACTTTAAAAATAGCAACACAAATCCAATTTTTAGACTTATTCATTCATTCTAGCTAATACTAAGCCAAATTCGTGCATTCACTCAAACATAAAGATATGTATGCATTAGGTATTGGCAAAAAGAGTACACAGAAAGATTTACGGTTTGGTAAATACTTCCAAAATCCCAGCCGTAAATGGAATTGGTTTGATATATTTGTTTTACGGTTTTTTTTTTGGATCAGGCGAACCCAACCGTAAGTGAACATTCTCATGCAAACCAAAGAAACAACCAAATGAAACTAAATAGTCTTCTACACCAAAGGAAACTATATTGATAGATTTTAAGGAGAATGTCTACTCATTGGTTACGAGTATGACCACGACCTCTTTTGTTGCTTTTGTTACCACCTCGAATAAGAGGACCGTCATGACCACCACGACCACGACCTTGACCCCGACCACGAGCATGCATATCCTCTTCATTGGTTTCAGAACTACTAGGTGATGGCTGACGTTGACTAGTACCCACATCTCTACTCCTCTTCGTTCCCCTCTCTAAGCTCTCATAATCCTTGTTCGGATCAGGCAAATCTTTGATTTATTGTTGTAAAACCTTTACTTGTGCACTTGTGAGGGCCTCACATTTTTTGACGCATGGAGTCAATGTTTGTGCCAATTGAAGTCATTTCTTTTTCTATTTTACATATCAAAATGAAACAAACATATTAGTACAAAACAAATATAGCGTCATGAAATATATTAGTAGAAATATAAAAAAGGATCATACAAAAAATAACAAATTTACTTACCGTCTTGAAATATACCGCCTTCCAATCCATATCAAATACACTTTTCTTCTCGGCTTCACGCGTCTTCTTTTCTTGAGCCTTTTGGATATATACCGCCGCTTCCGGATCATTATTGATCACATGAGGATGACCAAAATGGTAATACCATTCCAAATAACCTTCTTCGGCTTCCTTTGTGCCTAGAACAGGAATGAGCTCCTTCATATGGACTTGGTATTTTTCATTATTATGGTCTTTCCAAATATCAATACTTGGCTCTGGGCTGTAGTTGAGCACGACATTAGCACCTTTTACTGAAGAAGCATTAGGCAACAATTTGAACGATTCTTGAGCGACTTTTTCTTGCACATAACCATATTGGAGGAGAACTCGACGTGGATAGGCCATTGCATACCCATGAGGATGAAACAAAGGCCCGTTGTAGGATTCCAAACTTGGAAAAACACGATGATCAATCTCTTCTCCAAACTTATCTTTCTTTAGATCTATGTAAGGATCAAATATCACATCTTCAACAGTGAGAGCATCCATTTTCAACCTTAAAGCAGCTATCTTCTCTTCTTTTTGCTTTACTTGGGTACCAGTGAATATGAACTTTCTTTCCGTAGGACCAGTATCTCGGTCTTCCCAAGATGTAGGAGGTCTCATGCTCGGGAAGTGGTCATATACCCATGCCTAACAAATTATATATAAACATAAATAATGAATATATATATATGTATATATATAACAAAACAAAAAAAGAAAAGATATATATAATAAAAAAAAGAAAAGACAAATTACCTGAAAAAGACCAACATTCCCAGCAAGTTCAGTGGCTCCAACCCTCGAAGCTCTTCGAAAAATATCAAGTAAATAAGCAAGGGTGGCGGTGCCCCAAGCATATTTTTTGGTCTCCTTGATATCTTTATCTTTTAACCATTGTATATAATGAGCATTAACTCGATTCCCCGAGTTATCAAGAAAGAATATAGTACCAAGGGAATGCAATAGGTACGCGTTGGCTGTACGACGAGCTCTTGTTTCATCTATCACCTCCTTACGTACTACTACAACTTCATGTGTTCCTCCAAACATATCTTTCAGATTCTTCAACAATATCTTTTTGACAGGTATATATGGACCTTCTCTTGGTTGGTTTGGTTTATCTCCACCATCCCACTTAAATTGTTTCTCCGTCTCAGCTGGCTCCCATCCAAGTGTGTCTTTGACAAGAGAATAAAGATCTGTCCAACTCATGTTGTTGTCAAAACCTTCGGAAACAGATATTCCTTCAATGTTTAAGTCCAAGATTTGTTTCACATTATCTGGCGTCATTGTCATCTCGCCGAATGGGAGATGAAATGTATCTGTTTCTGGCCAATATCGCTCTCTAAAGGCACTTGCAATAATAGAATCAAACTCATGCTGATGGTATATAATTCCATGACCTAACCCCGAATCCAATACAATATCACGAACAGCTTCACATTCTTCACCTAACGGCCAATGAGCATCCTTCTGATGTTTCAATTTCTTCACCGCAATCTCATGATCCTACAAAGAATGTATAAACAACAAATTTGTTAAATTTCTAAATTATACCAAATAAACAATATATAAAGTTGAACAAAATCATGCAAAATAAGAGAAAGTTTGAGATTATTACCCTTCTTTCGCAAACCTTAGCAGCCCATGAATATGGATAACTAAATAAGATCGCAGATTTATCGGGTGCTTCACCCCAAAGTCTACCATTCTTCTTCTTAGGCAACAACATGTCTTTTCCACTAGGAATATGCTTGCCTTTAGGTGAAGGTTTCTTCTTCGGCTTCTTTTCCTGCGCTTGAGGTTTAGGTGTAGCTTCAGGTGAATCAACAACAACTTGTTTCCCTTTGCCTTCAACTTCTTTCCTTTTTCCTTCAACAACTTGATTTGGTGTATCCCTAATCACAAGTGTACCTTCCGATATCACTGGTAGTTCAAATTGATCCCCTTCAATTTCTAGGTCTTGGAAAACATTATCTTCCTCTTGAGGTGGTTCAAGACATATTGATCTACTTCCTTGAATCATATCATTCTTCTTCTTAGCATCCTTGTGGATACCTCTATAATTTACCCCACAATGAACTTCATGGCGAGGAGGAGGAGTATCTTTTGGCGTTAAATCATTTCCTCTCTTCTTTTTAACAACTCTCCTACAAATTACAAGAAATAGAACTTATAGAATTTGTTGAAAAACTTTAAGGTTTCAGGATAATTTACGTCTGGGTTATCTAAAATCGAACCTAGCCGTAAGACAAATTACGTCTGGATATGAAACTAAACCAAGCCATAAGAAATATTACGGTTGGAAAAAAAGTAACTTTTCCTAGACGTAACTAAACATCTTAAAACATCCAAAAATATTTACGGCTAGATTTATCATATATAGAAACAAACCGTAACCAATTACAGTTGGGAAATTAGTATACCTAGCCGTAATCCAACATGCAAAACTAGATTTACGGTTTGCATTCAACTAAATCTAACCCTAAGTTCATAAAAACTATAGTTACGGTTGGTAAGTAAGTCCTTAACCTAGCCGTAACACTAGCAGAAACAGAATAGAAACCCTAATTTTATTTCAATTTCATTCAATCTAACCTATTTTAAGCACAAAAACTAATAAGAAAAGATGGGTTTGTCGATTAATACCTTCCATACACCATGGGTTGTTCTTTAGGAGTTCCAAATTCTGAAAAATCAGTTGCTTCAATCGATGGTTGTTGAGGATGAAGTTGTTGGTCAGGGGGTTGATTGAGATGTTGATTACCATCACTGCAATCAGTTTGCTTCTTCCTCATCTTTCATAGAGATTTCAATCCTAAGCGGTTAAATTTTTCGGATAGCCGATTAATCGAAAACGATGAAATGAATTGAAATGAAAATCAAAATTTACTGTGATGAAGAAGGAAGAGAAAGAGAAGAAGAAGAGCAGGAGTCAAAATGGTTGAAAGTGTGTGAAATTAGGTTTTTATTCTTTTAGTTTTAATTGAAGGGTAATTTGGACAATTGCTATTGAATCAAAAGTACCCCATAACCAGATTTTTGGTCAGTAAATATCCAAGTGAAGCTCCTCTAATAGAAGGTGACGCCCCAATAATAGCCTTCTTAATTTAGGAGATACCGCAGTTAACAAAATTTCTCGCTGAGCATTACCACACAAGCCGTTTGCGCCGGATGAAACAACGCAAAAAAAATCAGTGAGTAAATCGTACGACAATAAAAGATCACGTCCGTTTTTTTTTTCTGCCGGTTGATTGTTCAAAGGCCACGTCCTTATTAATCTGTTCAAACTTCAAAGGTGGAGAGAGGTTTTTTTTTGTTTTGCTTTTCTATGATTGTCAAAAGCCAAGGAGTCGACATATCACATTGTCTCTGCAGTTTAATAAAATAATCCAACGGTCTCAAATTAAGGAAGAAAACACAAAAATCTACACCCCAAGGACGACTCTTCCGGATTCAAAAATATCTCTCTTTTTTAAAGTTAACCCAGAATTGGAAAAATATTTATAGTATATCAACTCTCAGCGTTGATGCTTGGAATATTCTCTTTTGCGCTGAATCATTCTGTGAAAAGTTAATTTTTCCAGCGCTGAACCATTCAGCACAACTATTTCGTTACTACTTCACATGTGAGCAATTGCTAGTAGAGAGTTTTTTTTTCTTTTTAGGTAAAAAAAAAAGAAAAAACACTTTTTTTTATGACAAGAACAAAATGATAACTCCCGACAAGTTTCGACTATCACTAGAATACATGATATACATCTGATTCGTGGGTAATTATTAGAGTCTGTGATAACAGCAGAAGCAGTGCCCCAGTGGTGCCGTGGTGGTAGTGGAACATTGCAGGTAAACTATTTGTATCCCGAATCTCATTGCACATACTTGAAGTTTTAAACTGAACATGAGGTTTTTGTACTGAGAATAATATCATTTTCTCATTGTACATAACTCACAAATCACAACGTCCCAAACTCACATTTCAAGTAGGAAATAAAGCGGTTAATCGTAAGTTTACATGAAACCAAAAGAGCTAAGGAGTTGGTCATTTCGAATTTCTCTTAGGAATTTTGCCGAACAACTGATGATGATATCAAAATTTCAGCTATTACTACTGAAATTGAGTAGTTTGTAAACTAAAATGATGAAATCCAAATTTCAGCTATATTACTAATGAAATTGAGTAGTAACTGTAAGTTTGTAACCTAAATGAGTATCAAATATCAGCTTATTAGTACATAATTAACCGAAATAAAGCTGGGTATTATAGTTATCAATGAATCAAAATGAATTTCGTACCAATTTCGAACATCTGTTTCACTAAGGTCTTCATCATATCTCTTCTCTAGGCTCGAATCAGCTTCAGAATCACATAGGCGGAAAAGGAAAAACACATAGGGGTAATATGGTAAGTTCTTGTCGTACGGTTGAACAGGGGGTCTTTTCTTTATATTAGTTAGATACTAGTATGTTTGTTTTATGTACCTCTTTACATTTATCTCCAATGCATATACAAACCTCAGTGGCCAAACCATTGTATGTACATATATCCTTTTTTCCAAATCAGATTATAAGTAGCCTTCCTAATTACAACTTGCGGATAGGGGGCTTGTGTCACAAGGGGGGAAACCTAACTCTACCTTCCATGTTAATTTATGCAATATCGTACTCTACCTTCCATGTTAATTTATGCAATATTACGCCATTAGGGTATCGAACCTGGGACCTCCTAGAACGCATGGAACTTTCGGGAACGGGGATGACCAGCTGAGCTAGGTACCCATTTTCAGGAAAAAAAAATCGAATATATAAAAAGGCCCTAAAATCAATTTCACGCAAGGCCCTTTTTGGTACAGGATGGGCTCTGATAAAAAATATCATATTTTAACGCCCAATTAAATAACAAACACTTAACAACAATGATGATATTCCTAGTGCTTCTAGAAACATTTTTGTTATTTTTTTGAAGCATCAATTTTATTAGAGAAAAATTAAGTTACAAATTGTCGTGCGTATGTGGTACCCACAGAGTCCTGAAATAAAATGTGACCGATAAAAGATGGGATTGCCTGGTCCAAAATTTTGGTTGAATAGTTTCCTACTTTGCTTACATCTGCTGCATGGTTTGCTAATTCGTCCGCTGCTTGATTGCATTCCCTGTATTTGTGTTGTATGGCGACTTGCGGGATTTGCCTAAGCCTACTTTTTATTTCTTCAATCATTCCTGCTATGTTCCAAGGTGGCATGGTGGTTGATGTGATAAAACACATGACGTTCTCTGATTCCGTTTCAAAGAGAATTATAGGCCATTGTCTCTCTGTTGTTGTTCTTGAGGCCAGCAGTAATGCCCAGGTATCTGCAGTTAGGGCAGTGGAAATTCCCAGTGGTTGAGCCATTGCTACTAAAGTTAGTGCATCAGAGTCTCTACAGACGAATCCCGCCCCTTCAAATCTCGGGTGGCCTCTGGCTTCTCCATCTGTGTTTATTTTTATCTAGTTGATGTTCGGAGTGGTCCAACCTACCGATATTGTTGAGGTCCTTCTATCCGTTATTGGGTGGTTGAATGTTGGTGTATATCCTAGTATGGTTGGTGGTGAAGCGTGCAGTGCCCCGAAATATTCTTGTTGTAAATGTTTTTCCTTGGCTAGGATTTCTACTGAAGTTGTTTTTTTTTTGTTGGTAAACTAGATCATTTCTGGATAGCCATAGGGTCCACAATATAAAACAGAAGGAGGAGATTATAGTTGTTGATGTTGGTTGTTGCTGGATTTGGGATATGGTTGTTTATGGAGTTAAGGTGAAGGTAGGGTTGGGGTTGGAGTTTGGTGCATTTATAAGTTGATTGAATAAGTTGTTCCAGGAAGTAGTTGTCGTTGGGAAATGAATTAAAAGGTGGCTTGCTAACTCCGAATCAGTATTGCATCTTGGACATATGTCTGAGTTGGTCAAATGGATTCGATGTAAGAGAGAGAAGGTTGGTAATCCTTCATTGATGGCTTTCCACAAGAAAAGCCGAATTTTTGGTGGACATGGTAAGGTCCACAATAATTTGGTAGGTGGTAGTGGTGTGTGGGTTGGTTTACCATGGGTTAGACATTTGTATCCCAAAGATGTAGTGTACTTCCCAGTTTTTTAGTGTGGCCAGATAATTTTATCTGGGGTATTATTTTGGGGTAGGTGGATGTTGATGATTTTTTGAATAATTGGATTGGGTAATGTGTTCAATTTTCATGATTCCAAGAGTGGGAGATTGGGTCGATGATATCTGCTACCATTTGGATTGGGTAGCATTGTGTCGGGTCTAGATTGGGAGAGTGCGAAATCCAATTAGCTTCTATCAGAGTTGTTAACCCAATTCCAATACAGTGGAAAATTATGTTTTGCATGGTAGAGATAATTGATGCGAGTTGTCTCCATTGAGGACTGGAAGCAGAGGGTATGGAAACGCTTCCTTGAAAAAAAGTTTTTTTCTTTAAGGTATTTTGCGCCAAATAGACTTCCGCATATAAAGTTAGGTTGTTCATCCAAATTCCAGATTCTCTTCATTAGAAGAGCCTTATTGTGATCACTACTTTTCCTTATTCCTAATCCTCCTTCGGCTAATGATTTTGTTGCTTTATCCCATCTTATAGGGTGTAGTTTTTTGATTGTTCAGTCATGTACCCAGAAAAAATTCTTGGTGATACGATCTACTTGTTTGTGTATATTTTTGGGTAGGTTTTGTGTTTGCATTATGTGATTGGAGGTTGGGGTTAGGGAGGTTTTTATGTGAACTAGTCTTACGGGTGGAGTTAGGAATTTTTTCATCCATCCTTTTGCCTTTCTGGCTAATCTTTGTAGGAGGGGAGTGAAATTTCGATTTGATGCTCTTCCTTATTTAAACTGGATTCCTAGATAGGTTGGAGGTTTTGATGTGGTCGGTATATTAAAAAATTGCTGAAGATCATTTATTTTGATTTGGTCTAAATTACGGTGATGGATGATTACCGATTTGGTAATATTAATTAATTTCCCTGCAGAGGAGCTATAGGCGTGGAGTAGGGTTTTAAGATGTTGGTTACTTTAATCTGAAGCTTTATTGGTAATTAGAAGAGCATCTGCATACATTAGATGAATTATGGGAGGTGCTTTTTGTGATATGTTTAGTCCTGAAACTAATTTTTGGTTTTGAAGGTTTCCCAGGTTTGTAGATACGATTTCAACACATATGATAAAAATATAGGAAGATAGTGGGTCTCCTTGTCTGGTACCTCTGCTTGGGTTGATGTATCCATGAGGTGTACCATTTATTTTGATTGAATAAGTAATTGTTGTGACGCATAGCATAATGTATTCTATAAAGGCTGATGGGAATCCAAGTTTTGTAAAATAAGTTTTGATGAATCCCCAGTCTAGGCTGTCATAGGCTTTTTGGATGTCTAGTTTAAGAGCTATTTTGGATCTTTGGTGGATTTTGAGGTTCTAATATGATGTAAGAGTTCTACAACAATTGCTATATTGTCATGTATTGATGTTTGTGGTACAAAAGCACTTTGGAAAGGGCTTATTAAAAAGGGGAGAATAGGTCTAATTCGGCTGACTAAATTTTTTGAGATGATTTTATATGTAACGTTACAAAGTCCTATTGGTCTGAATTGTGAAGGTTTTGAAGGGTGGTCGACTTTAGGTATTAGTGTTATGTTTGTGTGATTCATGAGAGGGTGCATATTAATATTATTAAAGAAAGCTTTAACCATTGCTATCAATTGAGGGTGGGTTGTTTCCCAGAAAACTTTAAAAAACTTACTTGTATAGCCATATGGACCCAGAGCACTTTCGGAATTTATGGAGAACAGTTCTTGTTTGATTTCTGCTGTAGTTACTTCCTTTGTAAGTAGGTCTGATTGTCTAGGAGTCAACCGAGATCTGATATTTGTAAAAAGATCTTCATTTATTTCTGTAGGCGGGGCCGTATACTGTTGAGAATAGTGATCCAAAATGAGCTGAACTATGTCTTCTTTTTTGCTAATCCAGTTGTTTTGTGTATCCTGTAGTTGTTGTATATTGTTACAAGCTCTGTGAATGATAGCTTTAGTATGGAAAAATGTTGTGTTGAGATCACCTGATTGGAGCCATTGAATTCTAGATCTTTGTTGCCAGTACGTCCATTGACATTGTAATAATTTTTCATGCTCTATTCTCAGTTGTTTTTCTTGAATCAGCCAGAGTTCCAGATCTGATCCTGTTTGGGATAAACATTGTTATATATACTGCCTGTCGTTCCTTTCTTACTCCACCAATGGCTGAACGGTAGTAATATTATTACATTAACTCATTAAGTATATAATTTTACCTTCTTATAATCTAAAATAAAATTCTAGCTCTGGTCCTGATTTCATAACCCGTAAAAAAAACAAAAAATTACACCCAGAGGACCCTAATCATGTAAGACGTCCTTGATTACAAAATTAGATATACTCCATTAGTAGAACATGTATTCTTCTTCCATGATATATCTTAAACAGGGAGCATCTATGGACACTCTTAGATGGACATTGTCATACATGATTTGTGCCATTTTTTTTTGCAAAACCCAAACGACAATAAATTTGAATCTAATATTTAGATGATATGTTCGTCTTACAAGTTTCTACGTTCCTACCAAAGATAAGCACAATTAGAGTTACCAAACCTCACCATCTACCGATCTTAATTTCAACCGTTAACTTTTAACATCTAACATTCATATGAGTATATGGTGGTGTTATACGTCTCAAATTGTACTCATTTTTGGTAGGAATATAGAGTCTTATGAGAGGAATGTATCATCTAAATATTAGATTCAAGTTCATTGTCGTTTTGGTTTTGCGGAGAAAATGACACAAATTATGTATGATAGTGTCCATCTAAAAGTGTCCACGGATCCCCACACATAAATGTGAAAAATGGAGTTCATTGAAAAAAAAATTAAATATTTGTACACTGCAAATTGAAAGCTCAAAAGAAAATGCACACCAAAAGAAACATTTGTATTAGTCGACCCCGTGTCGGATTTCCTGCAGTGCCAGGTTCTGTCAAAGAACCAGCACCACCCTGATGATAATAAACATTCTCTAATAACTGCATCTTGCTGTCAGCATTGTCTACGCCAACTTGTTCTTCACTATATATCTATTATTAACTGAATGGCATCGTGGACTGCATCCTCAATCTTCTTCTTATCATCCTATGCAAGCTTCACTCTGTCTTTATTCATCGTCTTCTTCTTCACGCTGTATGCGTAATGCTTCATCGTCTGACCTGTATTTCTCAGCGTCTCTGACCATCTTCTCAATTTCAGTACTCGACAACCTTCCTTTGTTATTTACAACGGTGATCCTATTTTCGATCCCAGTTGTCTTATCCTGGGCAGACACATTCAGTATACCATTTGCATCCAAATCAAAGCATACTGTGATTTTAGCAACACCACGAGGTGCTGGAGGAATTCCTTTTAACTCAAACTGACCCAGCATGTTATTGTTACGGGTTTTAGTTCTCTCACCCTCATACACCGGAAACACCACAACAGTTTGATTGTCCATGATCGTAGTGTAGATCTTTTCCTTCTTAACGGGGATGACTGTGTTCCTGGGGATCAATGTACTCATATTACCATTACTAACCTCAACACCTAGAGAAAGAGGGGTGACATCCAACAAAACCAAATCCTGCACCTCCGCGTCACCCTCACCACTCAAAATAGCAGCTTGCACTGCAGCACCATATGCAACAGCCTCATCAGGGTTGATGCTCTTGTTGAGTGTCTTCCCACTGAAGAAATCCTGCAATAGAGACTGCACTTTTGGTATTCTAGTGGATCCACCAATGAGGACAATTTCGTGAATGTCGTTTTTATCCATCTTCGCATCCCGCAAACAGTTCTTAACAGGTTCCATGCATTTCCTGAACAAATCCATGTTCAACTCTTCGAATTTAGCACGAGTAATAGGCACATGAAAATCTATTCCTTTATGTAGAGCTTCAAGTTCGATGGTTGACCGTATATTTGATGAGAGGGCTCTCTTTGCTCTCTCACAAGCTGTTTTCAACCTCCTAACAGCCCTTGCATCTCCGCTGATGTCGTTTTTGTGCTTCTTCTTGAAATCCTTGATAAAGTATTCCACCATCCTGTTTTCAAAATCCTCTCCTCCAAGATGGGTGTCTCCGGTTGTAGCCTTGACTTCAAATTTGCCCCCCTCAATGGTGAGTATAGAAACATCGAAAGTACCACCACCAAGATCAAAAATAAGAACATTGTTTGCGCCAGCACTGGACACCTTTTTATCAAGACCATAGGCAAATCCAGCCGCGGTAGGTTCATTAAGAATTTTCAATACATTTAGACCAGCAATCATAGCAGCATCCTTTGTGGCTTGACGCTGAGAATCATTAAAGTAAGCTGGGACTGTAACAACAGCATCCTTAACAACCGAACCAAGATAAGCTTCTGCAATTTCTCTCAGTTTAGTGAGAACCATAGATGATATTTCCTCAGCCGAAAACTGTAAATCCTTCCGTCCCTTGTAATTGACTTGAATCATGGGTTTATCATTTAGGCCGGAAATGACTTTGAAGGGCCATAGCTTCATATCACTCTGAACAAAGCTATCGCTAAATTTCCTACCAATTAAACGTTTTGCATCTATAAACAGAAACAGATTCAGAATGATCATGACATTATCATATAGTCAAATTAGTTGTTAATATATAACGCAAAACTAAGATACAATCAAAAACAGGCATCCTACACTAAAATATAATCCTTAATCGAGAAAACAGCTTACTACGCTATAAACCATACTCTAAGATACAAAAAATTGTTCAATAACCAACAAATGTTCATGAAACTCGGGAAGACGTCAAAATTAAAGCTTACCGAAAACGCTGTTGGTAGGGTTCATGGCGACTTGATTCTTAGCACCTTCACCAATCATGCGTTCAACATCATTAAAAGCAACATAAGAAGGAGTAGTTCGATTTCCTTGATCGTTAGTAATAATCTCAACACGGTTATTTTGCCATACAGCAACACATGAATATGTTGTTCCCAAATCTATCCCTATTGCTATTCCAACCATTATGTGAATAGCACAGCTCAATCAAGTACTCAAAACACACTCAGAAAAAATCGAACTCTTTTTTTTTTTTTTTGATCGAGAGAAGAGAAATTTGAGAAAGATGGGCGAAGAAAAAGGATTGAGCTGATAAAGTTTTTCCCTTCTCAACTGACGTAATAATATGGATGGTCAACTAATCATATGGTTGATCCAGCGCCAAAAATAACTCTGGAATCTTACAGAAATGGATAATAGAATAATAATCCATGTTGATTTAGATTATGAAGCCATTGATTCATTCATCCCAGCACGATTACATTGTCAAATTGGTTCATTAATTGCCTGGTCTTTGGATTTTAAATCAAACAGATTCCTACTGGTACATATTTTATTTTATGTGAATGCAACATATCTTGGCACTCGACAATCCTACCATACAAATCATGAGTATCTGAGTGGCAGAGCCACAATTCTAGTTAAGATGGAAGGCTGACTCCGTCTGCAATTATTCGTCTCCGGTCGACCCAAAGTCACCGTCCCGGAGTGGTCTTAGTCAAACTCCTTGCAGGTTGTAAGTTTCCCATATGATTTTATTCTGAACAGTTCTTCCGGATGCCAATAGTACTCTAGTGTCATTAAATTTCTTGAAATATGATCACGAATGCAGCTAAATATTATTAATTGCTTGGTATTTTACCAGCCAGGAAGGAGTGTTGTTGATAGGAAAAGTCTGCAAATTGATAGTATGCGTGATTTTATCAAAGTTTCTTCAAGTGGAGACTATGTCTCAAGGAAAAGTCAAGAGATATCAGACTTGTAAAAATACAAACACCAATTAACATAACAAATTTTCTTTCCAAAAATACACTCTTTTATATTTTTGGAAACATAATTTATGAGAATCAATTAATATCAAAGATATGTGTCAACGTATCATTGGTCCCCCATGCCCTTTCCAAAAAACGTCTCCATCAAAAAACTATCCATTGTCCTCCACTTTTATACTGAATCCAAACATATATCCTTTATTTTGAACAATTAATTGGGGGATATGGATTTTAATTGGGGGATATGAATTACTTCCCCCAACCATTTGTGGCTGTTAAGGGGTGTCTTTTGGGTGCGAAAATACCAGAATATCCTTTCATTAATTAAAAAATATTATGAAATTACTGTAATGCCCTTTCCCTAAAACAATAAAATCTAAATACCAAATTCATATATCCCCCAATTCAATTTGTACCGGCATAGGGTTAGGTTTAGAATATTTTTTTTTTCTTCATCGTCTTCCTCATCGTTCATTCTTCATCGACGATTAATCGTTGAATCAAAAATTTCTTCGTTGACTAACCTACCATAACCATGCCTCCACGAAAGAAATCAAAAGCAAAACGGAACACTAAATCGATTGCTCAACAAACACATGAGCAACGAATCGAGAACATTGCTCAAGAACTAGAAGAGGAAGAAGCATCCAACTCGGATGATCAACCAATCATGGCTTCTCTGAGAAGGTAAGTGTTTTTTTTAGCTCATTTATGATTGTTTTAATCGATTTTTAGCCATGGGTTTAGGTTAGAATCGCCAAAATTGGTGAAACTGTGGAGTTGCAGAGAAAACCGGCATTCAATCTTAGTTTGAACACCAAGCGGTTTAGAAACGGCATAGACTTTTGGTCGAATACGATGCGGTTTAACTTCTGAACCTGAAATATCAATACCGGCATACGATAGTAGTTGAACACCAAACCGGTTTGAGTTCCTGAAAATTAGATTTTAGGACCGGCATTCGAATTGGGTTGAAAGCTATTCCGGTAGTCAACTAAAAACACACAGGAATATTTTTTTTTTACCGGCATTATATCTAGGTTTCGTTATTGCCGGTTTTGAAATACCGGCATCAGGTAGTTCAATTCGTGTATGCCGGTTTGACACTTGAAACATTCAGTAAGAAAAACTCAAAAACCGGCAGGCTCGATATTTGAACATATATGCCGGTACATGTTACCGGCATTAGTTGTTTTAAGAATTTCAATGCCGGTTTACAAACTGTGATGAATTTTCTTATGTTTGTTTCGTTTGTTTATGTTATAGGTCAAAAGCCAAAGTATCGAGGAAAAATAAAGGTCCTATTCTCACTAAAAAAAGGAGAAAGGACGGTCTTGATACTCCCCAGTCCCTGCCTCCCCGGGGGATAGATGCAGGTCGCAAGAAGCGTTTGGGGTTTCAAACAAGAGGGTTAGATTGGGAGAGTGGTGGTGAACGTAATGCACTTAGAATCCGTGAAGGTACATTTGTGAACGATGAGAATGATGAAGGGGACAGTGAGGATAAAGATGATGAGGTTCCCCCAAGTCAATTAGCAATCCAAACCGAAGTTGGTGAGACTAGTCAACAACCAACACAAGGCAAGGGCAAGGGCAAACACAAAGTTAAAGGTTGTCACCTTCCTCACATTGATGACATGATACCCGACCGCGATGATGGTAAAATTTGGGGTCAAGATCCGGAACCGAAAGTACTCTTTGGATACAAGAACTCTTGGGCTCGTACAATCTTTCAAACTTATGTAAGTATTTTTTATTTTGTGCATGTGCATTGTTTTATTTTTTACATTATCTCTTAATCGTATTATGTCTTATTTGTAGGATCATACTAAGGCTGTGCGTGTTTGCCGAAACCAAGCCGCGGCTGAGTGGAAATTGTCGTTGGAACATGAAGATGTCCAAACATTAGTAAGGAACTCGGGTTTGTATTCTTTGGTTAAAAATTACTTGAATCCAGATACTGTCACCGTCAATTGCTTTGTCGAAAGGTATCATGGTGAAACCGATACAATGCACTTCCCGTTCGGGGAGATGACCTTGATTCTGAAGATGCTTATGCCATTCTAGGCTTGAATGTTATCGGAAAATCAATTTCGAGAAGGAGTTGAGTCTCGGGACCTAGATTGGCTGAAGTTGCACGATTTGGTGAAAAGTTGTTTGGTTGGGACTTCAAAACTTCTTCGGATAGCTTTTATGTAGCATCGAACGGAAGTAAGACGAAGACATTCAAGCTGACGATGCTTAAGAAGATGTTTGAAAATACAAAGGCTAGAAGCTTGGAGGATGGATGGGACCCTGCAGAGATTCGCTATACCGCCGCCGCGTACCTGTTATACCTCTTGGGCACTAGGGCATTCCCTGACAGTAATGGCAACCGGGTAAGTGCAAACTTTCTCCAGTACCTTGACCCGTTGGAAGGTGTGTGTGGCTATTCTTGGGGCACCGCGGTCATGGCACATTTGATGGCGGAGATGAGAAGGGCTTCATTGGATAAAACAAACCAATTTGTCGGGAATTTCACTATACTCCAGGTACAATTTTTTTTAATCTATGTTCACATGTATTTATTTAACTTTTGTTCACTTGTATATTGTTCACATTGGATTAGGTGTGGTGTTATGAACACTTCCCAACCTTGTTCAAGGACTGCCCATTCTTGAAGATCAAAGACCTTCCTGAACCCGATATCCCTAGAGCTCAGAGGTTCGAGTTTCACAGTAATCCGAAGCTCGGTAACAAAGGTCGAGTCATCGATATGAGATTGGCTCTGGATGCTATGAGGAAGGAAGACGTTGTGTTCGACACTTATAAGGAGATTAGAGGATACCGTCAAATCCCAAGAGATGTTGCATTGTACCATGGGCCTTTGTACCACCCAATAGGATAAATCATGGCCGACCTATGCCGTGTGATGCGCCAACATGGATTTAAACAATTATCCCGTTTTTGGTCGACCTCTGATGATAATTATCTTCTTTACTTTTCTCGGTGCAATTCAACTCCCAACAAGTTGCATGTAGTGTATGATCCAGAACCGGAAACAACACATTGGAGGGAAAGAGACCCACGTCGTTTGGTAGATATTAGTAAGTGGGAGCTTGCGGAAAATGGTTATGAAGTTGATGACAGCTATATGAGGGATTACCTGGAATGGTCACATCCTTATGTCGTGCGCCCTCCCTCCATGGAAGCTCCACACCAAGAAAACCCTCCTGTTGAAATTCCTCCACCTCCACCACCTACGATGTCCCAACTTCTCAAGACTTTCGGAATGATGGTAAGTTTTCTTAATTGGTTATAGTTATTAAATGTAAACATAATCATATATTAATATATATCCTGATTATGTATTTGATGTATTAAACTAGCGACGTCGACTTGGCAAGGTTACGAAGATGTTAGGTTGCAAGCATAAGGATGGAGTTGTGCTATCTCTTCAAGAAATCAAGGAACTCGAGGAAAAGCTTCATAGAATTGAAGAAACCGACCTTGCTGTCAAAGCTATGTATGGGGAAACAAGGAAGGCGCCAACCCAAAAGAAACAAAAGACTAATTAGTGATGGTTAACTCTTTAGTTTTATGGTTACGTCAAAAACAATTTCAAACTTGTTTTGGTTTGTACTGTGGGTTAACTCTTTATTTACTTTGGTTTATGTTGAACATGATTAGAGTTTTGGTTTGAAAGTTAAAATGTTCCGGCATAGGACATCTCATTGTTTGAAATACCGTTACACATACCGGCATTTCTGAATTCATCAGGTTTCACAAACCGGCATAGTAAAATTCAAAATCAGACATGTACCGGCATTGTTGTGTTTGCTAAGGTCTATGCCGGTACTCAAAATCTCCAAAAACTATTAAATAAGTGACAGAAAACCGGCATATGAATAAGTGACAGAAAACCGGCATCATCGTTGTATTACGTTGAGTGCCGGAACATATTACCGGCGTAGTTTTACTTCATCCATTGTCTGCCGGTTTCAGGCATTGAATAACTAACGGCTAGTTTTTTAAACCATACTCTAGAAAACATTAGTTCCGGCGTGGGATCTGAGTTTCTTATTGTGCCGTTACTAAAGTGGAAAAGAGCCGTTATGACTAAATCTATTTAAAGGAATGGATACACCCATTGCACTTGATACCTCACAGATATATCTCCAATGGATTATTACTCACTGGCTGCCAAGTTCATCAATTCCCTCGAAAAAGAAAAACGTTTGAGGAGCATATTTTCCACTCCGACAGGAATTCAATCATCAACCACGACCAACTCCATTGCCACAATACTAGAAAAACTAAGAAGGAAGGAAGAAACCACCAACTCAATTGTCGCAATGGAGGAAGAGATAAGTAAAAGGAAGAGAGAAGAAAAAGAGGAAGCAAATATTGAACGTTATCGTCAAAAAATAGATAACATCAGAGCGGAAGCTCTGGAAGAGGTTAAACATCAAAAAGAAGCTAAGATAGAAGCAGATGTTTAGGAGGAAACAGAATGGATTAGGAATTACTACTTAGTATTGGATTTGGCGGAGGATGAACGCCCGTCAGAAGTGTTTTGGGGCCTTGTAATGAATGGTTCTTACAAGCATTACGCGGTTAACGGTAAGAAACGCAAAACTGAATACGCTGATCAAATAGTACGCATTCGAACAACTGCAGTCATCAAATCATGTCTCAAATACAACGAATTCCTATCAAGATACGGTGGTGATAGGTATAAAGCTCAGGATGCATATACGAAGTGGAGACAAGAGCCTTTTAGGCGTTTCGAAGCTGCTTTGCTTGTTCAATCTAATTCCAATAAATTATTTTAAATTGTATTACTATTGATATCTTTAATTCTATGTGTAACGTTATTCCCTTAAATGATGTTAGTTGGAAAATGCTTGAGATCTTATGTTTGTGGTTAATGATGTTTATTTCGTGAAATTTCGTTCAAATACCAGCAACAACTATGAGTTAAAAAAATAAGAAGTTATGAAATCTTAAAACCGGCATCATGTATATGTTTACGAAAGATTCCGGTTTACCACACTAAGAAGTTAAAAAAATAATGAACTTGTAATGCCGGCATCACCGGTATGTAATTGTCAATGCCGGTATTCTGGCGTTTAAAATTTCATTCAACTTGGTTGACGGTTAGAATTTCATTCAACTTTTTTTACGGTTACAATTTCATTCAATTTGTTTGATGGTTTCCAAATATGACGGTTTCCAAATATTTAATGAGTCATTGGAAGGTTACAAAATCGTGGGTTTCTTTAATGACGGTTTCAAACTTCCAAAGCTATATAAGTGACGGTTTTGGAAAGAAAACTATTCGTTCTATTCAATCTTTCCCTATTTTTTTCATCTATTATACCAAAACAATGGTTCGTCGCAAATCTCGTGATAACCCCAATGCGAAATACTGTTGATGCGCAACAAACTCCTGAAGAGTCTCCTGGTGAGGCGGAAGTAACAGATTTGATTCGGTAAGTCATGTATAACACAAAGTCTCCCGTTGAATTGAAGTAGTTTTAGGGTTTATCCAATAATATACAACACAAAGTGAAACTTGATAGGAGTTCATGATGGATTAAAATTTCTTTTTAGGGTTTTGAAATTGCATTCTAGTCAATTGAGTTCAATTTGAAAAACAAAAAAAAAATGTTAAGTTTTGGGTAAAAAATTACAGAAAACCGGCATTCCAAAAATTACTGCTGGTATGCCGGTAATTGTTCCGGCGTTTACGGTATGGTAACATACAATGCCGGTTTTTGTTCCCTAAATTTTTTAAATTCCTGGATACAATTCAACAAAAACCGGCATCTTCATATTAATTGATATAATGCCGGAATAAAACCGGCATAAAATAGTATTAAGCCGTGAATGCCGTGTACGCAATAAACTCGCGAATAACCTCAGGAAGTTGGCCTATGTAAGATTCTATCTTCGTATGATAACTTCTAATGGTCCTACCTGTTATGGGATCCTTATACATCTTCATATTACCATCTTTTAGCTTAATTATATCCAAACCATCATCTGCAATCCCTACACTCCAAATGTCTATGGTATTAGACGGGAGAATATTCTTCCTTGGCCTTCCTCTACCCCTTTTCCTTTGAACCTCGGCTACATCGACTATTGGTGTAGGTTCGGATTGCTCAAAGACATGCCCTTGGTTGCTTAATGTTGGTACCTTCGGCGGCCTTCCCCTCTTCCTTTGAACCTCGGACACATCGACTATTAGTGTAGGTTCGGAATTTTGACCTTGTTGTCCTTCGTATCTTAATGTTGGTACCTTCTACGGCCTTCCTCGTTTCCTTTGAACCTCGGATACATCGACTATTGGTGTAGGTTCGGAATTTTGACCTTGTTGTCCTTCGTAGCTTAATGTTGGTACCTTCGGCGGCCTTCCCCTCTTCCTTTGAACCTCGGATACATCGACTATTAGTGTAGGTTCGGAATGTTGACCTTGTTGTCCTTCGTAGCTTAATGTTGGTACCTTCGGCGGCCTTCCCCTCTTCCTTTGAACCTCGGATACATCGACTATTGGTGTAGGTTCGGAATGTTGACCTTGTTGTCCTTCGTAGCTTAATGTTGGTACCTTCGGCGGCCTTCCCCGTTTCCTTTGAACCTCGGATACATCGACTATTGGTGTAGGTTCGGAATGTTGACCTTGTTGTCCTTCGTAGCTTAATGTGGGAACCTTCGGCGGCCTTCCCCTCTTCCTTTGAACCTCGGATACATAGACTATTGGTGTAGCCTCAGAACTCGTCGATTGTTGTTGACTTGATATCGGTTCCTTCCTCGGCCTATCCCTTTTATTTGGACCGGGAGTTTCCGCGAATCTTGCTTCTGAAATCTCACTTGCACATAGATCTCGTTTTTTTGTTGCCGCGAGTTCCTCTTCACGGCGAGTCATTTCTTTGAATTCTTTTGTTTGTTTTTTCCTTGGAATTTTAGTTTGTGGTCTACCCGGAAGATCTCCCTTTGTTGGCTCTTCACTCTGTGCTATCCATGGCCGTGTAATTAGTCTTAGTTGACTCAACAATACTTGTCGGCTAGCCGAGTTTCCACGTGAGTAAGCTTCAAAAAATTCTTGGGCCTCCTTTGTATCCCATGGTGATTGTCCGGGAACTTCGGTAGGGGGAAGGTCGAAAGATAATTGCTTCCAAAAAGGATCAATAACACCAATAGGTATCACTTCTTCATACTTCACAAGCATATGTCGACACGGAAGGCCCAAAGAAGACATGTCGGGACAAATACACACATCACCCGGTTTTCCATAATTTTTTTCATATTGCATTTGTCTCATCATATGTTTTATTGCCCACCGAGAGACGTTAAACTCTATTCCTTGGAGCAACTTAGTATGTTTAAGAAATGGAGTCATCCTATCCATGGAGCTTTTCTCAAAACCCTTCTTGATCCTATCAATATCGGCCTTAAAGTTTTGTTCCATTGCCTCGGCGACCATAACCATGTTTCCCAGGCCGGACTGGATGAGATCTTTAAATCTCCCATGTGAGGACTCCGCTATACTAGTTTCTTCATTCCCGTAATGTCTATAACGATTTGTCCACGCACGCACAAATTTTTCCTTGAACTTATCCAACAATTTATCCCGACAATATGAAACGGCACTTGGATACACTTCGTTGTAGATGGCAATAAACATTTTCAATCTCTTTTCATACATGTCCTCGGTAAGAGACCAATAAACTTTCTCCCAATCCTTTAGAAATTCCAACCACCTTTTATGGTTTTCATCGTGTTCTTTTTCGACTCGCTCTTTAATCTTTCCTCTTTCATTTTCTTCTTCTTCGGGTGATAGTTTCTCATTACGAACATCTTCATCAAGTTGACCAACCATTCTTTTTTTAATATCATCCTTAGAGGGTTCAAACAAAGCATGACAATGTTTTTTCACATTTTCACCTATATGAAATGTACATAGGAAATTTTGTGCATCCGGAAATACGTCGGATATGGCATTCATTAGTGCGTCAAATTGATCGGTTATGATGACCTTCGGACCACGATTTTCCGGGAACAATAATTTCAATTGTCGCAATGCCCAATGATAATTGTAATCCCTCTTGTTTTCCATTAAACACCAAGCCAATGTGAATGTTACCTTGTCCGATGTGTGCCCTACGATGTTGAACAACGGCATGTTGTATTTGTTTGTCTTGTACGTGCAGTCCATCATAAGAACATCACAACACGTATGAGCCAATTGTGAAAGCAAAGGATGCGAAATGAATATTTGAAGCGGCTTCTCGTCCGTACCTCTTTTAATGATACGCGTGTAGTTGTGATCCCAAACTATCTTCTCAAATTCTTGCATAACATTCCTCCCTTCCCATTCCAACCTTTTAATAGTTGCTTGTGCGCTATAAATTGTACTTAGTGAAGAAACGTTCATCTTATCCTTTGCCTTGAAGGTTCGGAGAATCACTCTTGGTTTAATACATGCTTTTGTCATCATCTTGACATCCTCGAATTGATCAGGTTTTAGCTTCGCAACTAGGGAGTGACCTTCAAAATCTTTCGGATCGGGGTGGTTGTGACGGCCAAACCACACCTTACATTCCCATTCTTTTTCTTCTTTAATTTCTCCTCTTAGATAGAATACAAGCTTAAAGGGGCACTCATCCTTTCTCGTAACTGTTTTGTATACCCTCTTAGTCTTCTTTTGATATACATAACCCTTTCTCTTATGGCTATTCTCCTTGTATTTTCCGCTTCTCTCACAAACCATCTCAAAACGAACATTTGAATGTTGACTATTCCTCACTAAGACACACATGTTCTTAAGAGCCGTCTCTTTTGCCCAAGCAATTACTTCCTTTTCATCTTTTATTCCCTACATAATAATGAGAGATTACAAGCAAATCCCAACATTAAATTTTAAAAACTAGGTGGAAGACTTGTTTGGTAACATACCCGAGGTATTTTATAGTGTTCCGACGTATCCCGATGGAGCGGTTTGGAGTTTGGTTGATCGTTGTACAGAATTATCTAAATGAAAATAAAATTGGATTAGTTAAAACCGGCAGTGTCGATAAGTAAATTAAAGTGCCGGTTTTCAAAATCGGCATACAAGGTAATTGTCATTCTATGCCAGTATTAAAACCGGCATTTTTACAAATTAAGTTACTATGCCGGGATATAGTACCGGCATACATAGATCAAAAAAAGGAATGCCGGTTTTTAAGTTCAAAATATAATTTGTTTATGTATGTTTTTCTTATTAAACCGGCACCATCGACATGCAAGGATCTATGCCGGTATCACAAACCGGCATGGTGTGTCATGTACGGTTAGTGCCGGTTTGAGTATTCCATACAATATTCGGTGGTTGGTAAAAAGTAAAAATTCAAACCGGCATACAATCTTGGTTTGAATGGTACGCCGGTATGTTCTTGAGCTTGTGGATATTTTAAACCGGCATTCAAATTTGTATGAATACAATGCCGGTTATAGAGGTTCCGGCATGGTATTCATATAACGCGCATGCAGGTTTTATGCTTTTTCGGACGAAAATTGGCGGTTTCGAAAAAAAAAAAACAAATTTTCGACCTCTTTGAAGCATTACCTGTGTGTTGGGGATGCTTGTATGTTGAACATGTTTATTTTCTTGAGTTGGTTCTTCACATAACTCCTCATGGTCACGAAAATCGTGATCCAAGGGTGTTGGTTCATCATATAACTCCAATTGGGAGGTGTTATCATTAACTGAAGATTGAAGATATGATTGTTGTTGTAGTTGAGCCAAGGATTCAGCAGCTGCAAGTCTCTCTTCAAATTCATCTTCCATTTTCAAAATAAAATAAATTCTACTCTAAAAATTTTCCCCTCCTTCTACCCACAAAAATTTCAAATAAACTCAAAAACACTAAATATATCCCCCAAATCATTAAGATTTTACTAATCTTAATTAGTAACTAATCCTAATTAGGGAGGGTTAGATTAGGAAATAATAAATTAATTACATAAGGGGTAACCCAGCTAGGATATTCGGATCCCTATTTTGTCCTCTAGTGATATCCCCCGATTAAAATCCATATCCCCCAATTAATTGTTCTTTATTTTCATGATCATAACATTCATAGTCTTCTTTATTCTGCCGATTGATTTTTTTTTCCATCGTTTAAATCTTGATTGAAACGAAATATCATCGGTCAAACGTTATGATTAGTTGTTTAAAATAAAAACCCAAAATTCATTAATCTTAAAATTGAAACTTAGAACATAAAAAAGAAAACAAAAATATAGTTAAACAAAACGGATAAATGGTTGTAGTTTTGATCCAAAATTAGTGTTTGATTGCTTGAAATCAAAAAATTCATTGAAATTTTTTCTAAGATTTACAGTTGTATAAACATAATCGGTAGGTATAAAGTTGATTTTATTTACCGATTACGATTGGTGTTCTTCATTTCTTAATTAAGAACATCAACCATAATCGGTAGGTAAAAAAGATTATTATCTTCCGATTATTTTTGCGTCAAAAGATTTAATTTTTTGTGCTAAAATTTAAGCACAATCGGTAGAGAATGAACATCATGAAACTACCGATTTTGTTTGTGTAGAGGAATATGAAAATATAAGGATTTTGGCAAAATCCACATTTGGGGCTACTTTGTAATCATGAGTTTAAATGAACTTCATTTACTACCGATTATGTTAGTTCATTTACTACCAATTGTGATCAAAAGTTAAATAAACCTCATTTACTACCGATTATGTTTGTGTAGATAACCCGAAGATTAAGGATTTTGGAAAAATTCAATTTTGGAGCTACTTTTTAATCGGGAAATTAAATGAACTTCATTTACTACCGATCACATTAGTTCGTTTATTACCAATTATAACAGGAAGTTAAATAAACTTTATTTACTACCGATATAGAGAATTAAAAAAATTAAGGAGTTTGACAAGATTCAATTTTGGGGCTACTTTGTAATCGGGAAATTAAATGAACTTCATCTCACTAGTGGAAAATGGCCTATCTGAGACATAACGAAACAACACAAATTAAATATCGTGATATAAGGGCATTCGGAAAGTGTCCTTGACTAAAATCAAATTGTCCTTGTGCAAAGACTTTTGTTGACTTAGACAACGATGCTTGTTACTTTGTTGCTGACTCAAGTCAAGAGGTCGTTGTGTGAGGAATTTAGTTGACTTATGCAATGACACTATCAGTAGTATAGTTTCTATAATAGGTGTAATTGAGCATATGGCAAGGATTTTCTCTTTTATTTATGGACGAGTAGATATGAAGACCCAGTCTTCTCATCTATTAGATAAAACAACAAAAAGCCTTATCACTTTCCTTTTTTTTTTCCCCTTTTCCTTTCTCTTCCTCTCTCTCTCCTGTTTTATTTTTTCTTTCTCCCTTTCTTCTTCTACTAAACCTAGTTCTATTGAAATCAAACGAAATCTACCATAAAATTCAGAAGCTATCTTCTCTTAAGGTTTGTTTCATAGATCAAAACCCATCATTCATAGATCAAAACCAATCATTTAGAAATCAAACCCAATATTCACTAACCTAAAATTCGTTTGCAACTAGATATGTGATTTTCTCCTTCGTAAACTCTAGCAAACTAAATTATTCTATCTATTCTCTACAATTGAATTCTATCCAATCCAAGGCGATGACTTTGTCAAGAACACATGCAGCCAGTAAAATTCATTTTTTTGCAATGGATTTTGTGAGTCTATCTTTTTTTTATAGAGTAAAATTTCTTGAGAATAAACAATTTTTATGTTTCTTCAATGGATATCACAGAGTTTTGACGCATGGGTGTGCTTTTAATTTCAGTTTCGTTGATTGAGTTTTATTACTGTATAAACACATCTAGTTGTATTGTTTTCTAGGTTCTACTTCAGTGGTTCTGATTTTGATTTTGAGTTTTACATTTTACACCTTCCCATGTCATTTATGATCAAGAAGAACCTCGCTGTAAAGATTAGACTAAGAAGACCCATAACTAATTGGATCCATATGAAACTGATTAACACCATCAGGTTTGTGCTTTTCTTTCTCTTTCAATATGATATGTTCATGTTTATACTTTTTTTTACTTGGAAATACTGACAACAACATACTTTGTCTAGATTATAACCTATATTAATTTTGGGTTTTTCTTTGTGTTTCTGCAGCTTATGTATGTCAATGCATAAGAATCTCTAGAGATGGTAAGTAATCATTCTGTTATCTAAATGGGTTTCATGTAGTTTTTTTTCTGTTAACTTGTTTACTGATAGATGTTAGTGAGTTATGTCTAATGGTCTCCATGGTTTTGCCGCATACACAGAAAACGAAGATGGAAAGAATTTGTTAGTTTATTCTAACATAGTATATTGGTTTAGTGATTTATATTTTTAAGTTGGTATGTGCATTTGAACTATGACCTAGCCTTTATCCCAATAAAGGGGAACATAAATCCTCTATCTTTATTACAAGCAAATAGGTATTTTGATGCTACTCTGTTGCAATTTCTTTGGATGTTTGTGTGTTCAGTTCTCCTATAGGCCGAAAATAAAAGCTTGAGTTCCTTTCAATATATCCAAATTTTGAATCAGTAATTGGTTAAGCCATAAGGGGGTCTGCTTTACTTTTCTTATAATGTTCTAGTCTTTTAAAGTGGGTGGGATTCTACTCCATTTATGTGTTGGGGATTATGTTTACTATCATTACGCTATCTTGTCTCGAAAGTTTTCCAGTAAAGTCACGTGTTTTAACTTCAATGATCTTGTTCAAGGTTTCTGGTCATTTTCCAGACCTAGAAGTATCTGATGTGAGACTAGCCTTGGTAGAATCGATGGCTATTCTAGTAGGGTGTATTGAATGAGCATATTAGTTGTGATTTATTTTTTGTTCTATTAATTGGAATAGATGTATCTATTTTTGGTGATGTATGTACACCAATGGGTTTCCTGGTAACGTATAGTCATTGTCATCCTCGAATCTACAACTATTGAGTTTAAGATTAAGTACTTTTCTATTATCTGTAATAGAATTTTGAATTTCGAAGAAGCTGGAAACTCCATGAAATCTGTCTGAGATCATCTTGTGATTAATTTGCAGGTACTCTAAAAAGGATGGACATGATCTAGCACTTAAGGAAAAGATCTTCTTTGGTAGTGTTGTTGGTGCAAATTCAGGCCGTGCTCCTTCTTGACAAGCACCATTAGGTGCATGGTTACCTAATAATACTGTAATATTCACTACCACACCAAAGTTTGGTCATCATGAATGAAGGGTGAGATAAAAACACTTTTACTAGTATTTTCTCATGAAAATATCTGCTCTAGGTTTATATCACCTTATTTTACTTTTTAATTTATTTTCTGGTCATCAGTAGCCTAGAAGTATGGCTTATATGCTGCAAGTTGTACTTTCTATGATAAAGATCCCTTGCTATTCCTTGAAGGTTCACAGGGCTAACTGGAGATGTGCAATTCCAATTGAAAGTTGCAGGTAATGTTACATCGGTTCAAATGGAAGTGGTATCATAATACAGGATATTTCCATCACACCGATGTTCTACTTAGGATATGAAGGGATTCTCTTTGAGGAATCTTTAGCATTTAATAAAATTGGAGTTGGATTATTGATGGTTGTTAGCTTATGGGTTATCAGAAGCATTGGGGTAAGACTCAATTTAACTTCTTGAAATTTCAGCTTAACGGGTTGGATTATTGATGGTTGTTAACTGGTTGTATTTCATCTTAATGGGGACAGAGGATGTAGATGACACAAATACATTGGCAATTATGGTAAGCATTTATAAGAGAATCAATTGTCTTTTAGTTTACGTAATTGGTATATCTGCATAGGTATTACGACCAAGCTTTGTTACAGTTGTGTATCCAAGAGTTGTTAAGTATGTTATCAATGTATATTTGAAGTTTCAAACTGCTTGTTTTGCAGGGTGTGGATAACAAGGTTTAGACTTTGAAGGTCAGTTGCAACCACAAGTTAAAACTTGAAAGTTACTTGCAGGGGAAGAAACCAAGGTTTCAACTTATACCATTCTTCTGAAGCTCTTGATACGGTAACATCTACGATAGCAGCTATGACAAGCATATTCGTGGATGCAGCAGTTACAGATTTATGTTCCTCAGAATCATGGATTGATTTGTTTGACTTATTTTTGGTAACCAACAAGTCAAAGTACTAGTGGAGAAAGGTCGGTATGGACTGCTTTTCGGATCATCTTTGTAGGCTCGGCCACGGCTTCCGGTGGAGGCTATCTATTTTGCAAAAATAAATTTTAAGCAAGTTGATTTTGCTTTATATCATTTTCTACTGATTTAGAAGTTTTTTGCATGCTTCAGTTTTCCATGGCTCTTCCCTTAGGACAAAATAGTATTGAATGTTCTTTTGTCAGTTAAGACCAAGAGTGAAGCTATTCACTGTTTAGATGTGCGAGACTGCGAGTCTTAATCCTATAAAGTAACTCGTGACACAAAAAGCTTCACCTTCCGCCATTATAATGATTCTTTTAATGATGATTTTTTTTGTAGTGTTCTGCATAATAAAAAAGTAACTAAAGCTATTCAGAAAGGTGTTGCTGCCTATGACTGCAAGATCGTTGAAGGGTTGCTAAATTATCAGTCACTGTGATTGTGAATTATTTATTATGGTTGCTGTGGCATTGGTGTTACTGTATACCAGACGATTGGAAGTTGCTTCATTTAGACAGGTACCATGGCTACTGCTTATACCTTCAATAGAGATTTGTAGAGTTGTATACCTAGTTCTTGACCATGATATTTTAAAGTTCTATGTTTTGTGACCATGGAAGCTCTGGTTCCCTGATCATAAACACTGAGAATCCTTATGATTGATTTAGTTTTTTATTTAGTTGTAGCACTTATCTTTAGGACATGAATCCTTTTTTCTATGAGTTTGTACTAAATTTATAACTTTAAAATAATGGAATTTTCATTTTAGATGAAAAGAATTATTGTTTGTATTTCATCTGAATTTGAATTTCAGTGTAATTTGATTTGTAATTTGAGTCTGAATCAAATTTATTTCAGCCGAGACAACATTGCTGAAACCAGCTAGCCAAATGTGAATTGTTTTTTTTTTATTAAAATAAATTAAATCAACGACGTAAACCAGGTATCGTACCTAACGACAATTAGAAAGTATTGTAATTATTAGTCAACTTGAAAGTGTCTTTCTAGAAAAAGACACTGAATCAACGACACTTTCAGCGGAAACTCAAAAGTGTCTTATTTCTCGCAAATACATTAGTGTCTACTACCGATTACATTAGTTCATTTGTTACCAATTATAATCGAAAGATGAATAAACTTCATTTACTATTGATTATGTTTGTGTAGAGAATTCGAAAATTTAAGGATTTTGGGACAATCCAATTTTGGGGTTACATTTTAATCGGAAGAAAATTCATTGTCATTTTTTTACCGATTATAGATATATTTTGGCTCAGTAGTTTACAATCGGTAGATATGGTACTCCATTACCTACCATTGTGGCTTCTTCATGGCATACTCATTTTTTTTTTCTTCTTCTTTTGCTACTCTAAAATCAAAAACTAAAATTGTTTTCCTCTATATATGATTTTCTTCCGATACAAAATATTAACGTCCGATTATTATGTTGACTACCAATTATTAGAGATAATTTGGCCATTATGGAAAATATGAGTAAGGGGTGGGTTCATTTTAGGTTTGGGTGACCCTATTTTATTTTATTTTATTTGTCTCTCATAATTCCTTTGGGGTGGCCCCTAAAAGTGTCAGGAGTTTATTAACCCAAGGAAATATAAACAAAAATTAGGGATTTAAAACCCACCACTGTAAAACAACAGAAGACCTCTTGGGACGGCTAAAAAGAGTCCCAAGAGGCCTAAATCCGTCCCAAGAAGATATTAGGGACGAGTTTCTTGTTGTCCCATATCCCATCGTCACTAATACTATTTGGTCGTATTTTATTTTAGAGACGGTCATATATATTATTGCCTTTGTTTAATTATTTCGATGACTAATAGGGATGTGCAATTTGTGTGCGTCCCCAATAACCCTTTTTAGGGACGGTTTTAAAACAACAGATGTCCTTAAAAGCTACTTGTTTTGTAGTGCACCCAGAAACATGTTTCAGATATTATTTGAATCTATAACCAGCAAGATATGAATGATCACGAACCATAGTAGAATCATGAATTGAGGTTATTGATCCCTCCTCCATTGGAGCCCTCCCACTTAGCAAGTACATATGCTAGCAATTGCGCTACCTTCTCTATCTAAAAATCTCAAGCAATCCTTCCCGTGAACATGTTGGGCCGGTCACAACATATGGTCCAAAATAGGTGTAGCCCCTTAACCATTTAAGGGAGACAAATAGCAGATGCCTTGTTTTTGGTTTTAAAGACCAAAAGGCATCAGGAGAAGAAACATTCGAGCTCTTCTTGTTTTGAAGAAGAAAGAGAAAGAGAGGAAGAAGAAAAGAGAGTGAGTGAGGTAGAGAGATTGAAGCATCTTGAAGAGAAGGAGAAAGGGTTCTTATCTAAGGATATTTTGGTTGTTGTGGTGGAGAATTGATTGATCAATTTCCACATCTCTTTCAAAGGGGAAAAAATCTAGGGTTTGTCAAACCCTAGTAGTAAGTATCTCAAATCACTTCTTGTTCTTAAATTGATAGTGAATCTCATATTATATATGAATGAATTGTTGATCCATCCTTAGGGGTGAGTGTAATTAGGCAAATTGATATCCAAGTGCTATAGGCACCTTGAGGTTGTTGTTATCCCCAAATTTGGGAGAATTGTGTGTAACCCATTATTGTTATAGTGGAAGATTTGCCCGTGGTTTTTTACCCTTCACCTTGGAGGGGTTTTTCCACGTAATTGCCGGTGTTGTGTGATTGTGTCTATATCGCATAGTTGTGTATTTCCGCATTGTGTTTCATTGCTCGTGTAGGTTTCGTATTGCGCATAGTGGCTCGGATTTCGTAAGCCTCCCCCAACAAGTGGTATCAGAGCTTTTGGGTTGAGCTAATCATGTGCAATGGCGGAAGCTAGCACTAGTAATATAATGGTCAATTTGACCGGTGAGAACTTTGTCATATGGAAGGAGAAGATGGAAGACTGGTTATATTGTAGAGATTTATATGGTCCAATAGAGAGTAAGGGAGTAAAGCCTGACACGACAAGTGCAGGCGATTGGAAGGTTACTAATCGAAAAGCAGTTGGTTATATTCGTCAGTGGATTGATGATAGCATTTTTCATCATGTGGCTAGTGAGACACTAGCATATCCTTTGTGGACCAAGTTAGAGGAGATATATGATCAGCAGTCTCCTTGTGAAAAAGCTCTTCTATTCAAAAAGCTTGGAAAGTTGTGTTACAAGGAAGGGAGTTCAATGGCGCAATATTTAAATGAAATGAAGGGTATCATGAATCATCTTACATCTATGGATCTCAAAATTCCTGAAGAGGTTCAAGCTTATTTGTGGCTAAATACTTTACCAGATAGTTGGGAGCCACTGAGAAATTGTCTCAGTTATTCTGCTCCAGAAAAGAAGTTGAACATGACTGTTGCAACTAGCAGTTTGCTGAGTGAAGAAGTTAGAAGAAGGTCATTAGACTCATCTCATTCAGAAGCTCTTGTGACAGAAAATCGGGGTAGAAGAAAAAGATAGAAGAAAAGTTGTATGTAGCAAGTCAAGGGGTAAATCAAAGTCCAGGAAGGAAGTTGAATGTTGGAACTGTCATACGAGAGGTCATTATTCAAATGAATGCAGGAAGCCGAAGCAAGAACACAAGAAGGGGAAAGGAAATGATAACCAAGATAATGGTGTTGCAGATACTGTGACAAATGATGATATCATTGTATTCTCAGATTGTAATGATGTTTGTGTTAGTTTTGAAGGTTCTGATTCAGAATGGATAGTTGATTTAGGTTCATCTTATCATGCTACTCCTCATGAAGATGTATTTACCTCCTACAAGGATGGTAACTTTGGGTCAGTCAGAATGGGCAACAGTGGTGTTGCGAAAATTGTAGGAATGGGTGATGTGAAGGTTGAGACCAGTGTTGGTTGTACGTTGGTTCTCAGAAATGTGCGACATGTACCAGATTTTCGTTTGAATCTAATGTCACCAGGAGTGTTAGATGATGAAGGGTACAACAATCACTTGGGTGATGGCAAATGGAATCTAAGAAAGGGCTCCATGGTTATTGCAAGAGGCAAGAAGTGTGGCACATTGTACAAGACAAAAGTGAAGGTGTTGAAAGGTGAGTTGAATGCTGTTGACAAAGATTCAATCTCCGAGCTGTGGCATAGAAGACTTGGTCATCTTAGTGAGAAGGGAATTCAAATCCTCACCAAAATACAAGTTTTGCAAAATGCCAAAGGTATGCAATTGGGTAAGTGTACTCATTGTTTAGTTGGTAAACAAACTAGAGTCTCTTTTCATAAAGCTTTACCCAAGCGCAATTCTGGTATTATTGATCTTGTTCATTCTGATGTATGTGGACCTTTAAGGGTCAAAACACTTGGTGGTGCTGTTTATTTTGTTACTTTCATAGATGATGCTTCAAGGAAGTTTTGGTCATATGCAATCAAGACCAAAGATGATGTTGTTCCTGTGTTCAAGATGTTTCACAGCATGGTGGAAAGAGAAACAGGTAGAACCTTGAAGTTCCTTCGTTCTGACAACAGGGGAGAGTACATTGGGCCACTTGAATTGTATTGCAAGAGCATGGGTATACGTCATGAACAATCAGTACCGAAGACTCCACAACATAATGGTGTTGCAGAGAGGATGAACCGCACTATTCTTGAGAGAATAAGGTGCATGTTATCTCATTCCAAGTTGCATAAGCATTTATGGGGTGAAGCAATGAATACTGCTGTGTATTTGATCAATCGATCTCCTTCAAGACCGCTAGATGGAGAAGTAGCAGAAAAGGTATGGAGAGACAAAGAGCCTACTTATGATCACTTGAAAGTGTTTGGTTGCAGGTCATTTGTTCATATCCCAAAAGATCAGAGATCAAAGCTTGATGACAAAGCAAAGCAGTGTGTGTTCCTAGGCTATGGAACAGAGAAGTTTGGTTACAGATTTTGCTATCCAGTTGAGAAGAAGGTTATCAGAAGTAGGGATGCAGTATTCTTTGAAGACCAGACAATTAAAGACTTTGAGAAGATTGAGATGCCAAAGCTTCAAGATGATATTACCTTGGATCCAAATCCAGTTGTTCCTACTCTTGAACAACATGATGATGATGTTGATGGTAATGGCAATGAATATGAAGCTCATGAAGATGTTCCAGTGGGTGATGTTGATCAAGAAGTGCAGCAACAACAACAACCAGAAGCTGAGTTTAGAAGATCCAGCAGGACCAGATTACCTTCAACAAAGTATCCACCACATGAGTATGTGATGCTCACAGATGCAGTGCACCAGAGTCTTATGAAGAAGCTCTCAGTGTTCCTGAAAGTCAGAAGTGGTTGAAATCCATGAAAGAAGAGGTTGGCTCTTTAGATGAGAATGACACTTTTGATTTGGTTGACAAGCCTGAGAACCAGAAAATTCTGAAGAACAAGTGGGTGTATAGAATCAAGACTGAAGATGGTAACTCACAACCAAGGTACAAAGCATGCTTAGTTGTGAAGGGTTATGAGCAGAGAAAGGGTGTTGCCTTTGACGAGATTTTCTCACCGGTGGTGAGATTTTCTTCTATTCGGGTTGTCTTGGCAATAGCCGCTAGTTTGGATCTTGAGATAGAACAACTAGATGTCAAGACATCATTTCTTCACGGTGAGTTGGAGGAAGATATGTATATGGCACAACCCGATGGTTTTGAAGTCAAAGGTAAAGATCACATGGTGTGCAAGCTGAAGAAGAGTCTATATGGTTTGAATCAAGCTCCAAGAATATGGTACAATAAGTTTGAATCGTTCATGAAGGAACATGGGTACAAGAGGACAGCTTCAGATCATTGTGTATTCATTCAAAAATTTGCTGATGGTGATTTTCTTACTCTTTTGATATATGTTGATGACATGCTTATTGTTGGCAAAGATAAGAAAAAGATTGACAGGTTGAAGTCAGATCTGAGCAAGTCTTTTGCTATGAAAGACTTGGGTGCAGCAAAGCGTATTCTTGGCATGGAGATCACTCGTGATAGGAAAGCGAGGAAGTTGTGGCTATCACAAGAAAGCTACATTGAGAAGGTGTTGAAAAGATTCAACATGGACAAGGCTGAGCCGGTAAGTTGTCCACTTGCAAACCATTTTAAGTTAACTCGTGATCAATGTCCTGTGAATGATGTTGAGAAACGGAAGATGGAGAAAATTCCTTATGCGTCCGCAGTTGGTAGTTTGATGTATGAAATTGTGTGTACAAGGCCGGATATAGCTCATGCAGTTGGAGTGGTAAGCAGATTTCTATCAAATCCTGTTATGGAGCATTGGGAAGCAGTGAAATGGATACTAAGGTATTTGATGGGTACTTATAATATGTGTTTGTGCTATGGAGGTGACAAGCCAGAGTTAGTTGGTTACACAGATTCAGATTTGGCAGGTTCTCAAGATAGTCTCAAGTCTACATCGGGTTACTTATTTACCTATGCAGGGGGAGCCGTGTCTTGGCAATCCAAGTTACAAAAATGTGTGGCGTTGTCTACTACAGAGGCAGAGTACATTTCAGCTACAGAGAGTTGCAAGGATATGATATGGATGAAGAGGTTTGTTAGAAAACTCGGTGTGAAGCAACAGAAGTTCATCGTTTACTGTGACAGCCAGAGTGCTATCCATCTCAGCAAGAATTCGAGTTTTCACTCGAGGTCCAAGCACATCAATATTAGGTATCAGTGGATACAAGAAGTTCTCGAGGAGAAGGTCTTGTATATTGAGAAAATCCATACATATGAAAACGGTTCTGATATGATGACAAAGTCGCTACCAAAATACAAGCATGTGTATTTATGCAGCAGGGCAGGTTTGGCGGTGACGGGTACCTTACCATAAGTCGTGAGGGGGAGATTGTTGGGCCGGTCACAACATATGGTCCAAAATAGGTGTAGCCCCTTAACCATTTAAGGGAGACAAATAGCAGCTGCCTTGTTTTTGGTTTTAAAGACCAAAAGGCATCAGGAGAAGAAACATTCGAGCTCTTCTTGTTTTGAAGAAGAAAGAGAAAGAGAGGAAGAAGAAAAGAGAGTGAGTGAGGTAGAGAGATTAAACCACCAATTTTTGGTGAGATTGAAGCATCTTGAAGAGAAGGAGAAAGGGTTCTTAGCTAAGGATCTTTTGGTTGTTGTGGTGGAGAATTGATTGATCAATTTCCACATCTCTTTCAAAGGGGGAAAAAATCTAGGGTTTGTCAAACCCTAGTAGTAAGTATCTCAAATCACTTCTTGTTCTTAAATTGATAGTGAATCTCATATTATATATGAATGAATTGTTGATCCATCCTTAGGGGTGAGTGTAATTAGGCAAATTGATATCCAAGTGCTATAGGCACCTTGAGGTTGTTGTTATCCCAAAATTTGGGAGAATTGTGTGTAACCCATTATTGTTATAGTGGAAGATTTGCCCGTGGTTTTTTACCCTTCACCTTGGAGGGGTTTTTCCACGTAATTGCCGGTGTTGTGTGATTGTGTCTATATCGCATAGTTTTGTATTTCCGCATTGTGTTTCATTGCTCGTGTAGGTTTCGTATTGCGCATAGCGGCTCGGATTTCGTAAGCCTCCCCCAACAGAACAAAGATCTTCCTTTTCTATCTAAAAATCTCAAGCAATCCTTCCCGTGAACAAAGATCTTCCAAGTAACTAATTTTCTTCGAAAGAACCATTTTGTTTTTCTCGCAGCTTGTGTGTCGAGTCGTGTTAGAATACGGGCATCACGGGCAACATTTAAATGAAATGAAGGGTATCTATAAATCAGCTTAACAAAATAATTAAGGATGGCATCACTTATGTTGTTAAGCAGGTGCTTCCATTTTGTTTTTCTCGCAGCTTGTGTGTCGAGTCGTGTTAGAATACGGGCATCCAACTCAAAACCAATTGGCAATGAGTGGAGAGGCCCTAATAGATTATAAACCGCATGATTTTAAATAACCCAATCATGTGGGACTAATAATCTCAACACGTCCCCTCACGTGTAGCCTCGGCGGGTCTTACAAACACGTGGACAATTAAATCGGGTGACGCGAGCCCTCACGTGTAGCCTCAGCGGGTCTTACAAACACGTGGACAATTAACTCGACACAAATAGAATGCTCTGATACCATGTTAGAATACGGACATCCAACTCAAAACCAATTGGCAATGAGTGGAGAGGCTCTAATAGATTATAAACCGCGGGATCTTAAATAACCCAACCATTTGGGACTAATAATTTCAACATGTCGGCTTTTTCCTTCTCTTGTTTGAGCTTAGGCACCTCTCTTGTTGTACTTCTTTTTAAGGGTAATTTGCATTACCTCTCCTGGCGAAGATCATAATTTGAGTTATCTCCCCTATAAAGATAAAATTGGTGAAACCTCGTTTCGTTACATTTTCCGTCCAATACTGGCTATCAGAGTCATACGTGCACCATTTTTTTTACACGTGGATGTTGACTTTTCTCAATAGATCTCTTAACTAAGAGAGAGAGGGAAAAAAAAAAAAACACATCCCATCCTCGACATTAATGGTCTCAGCTCCAGCACCGACTTTCCTCCCACTTTCCACCTTCTTCTTCTTCTTCCGTCCTCATCCTGAATCCCCATTTGGATGTCAATCCTCCTAATTTATCCAATCCAACAGATTAATTAGCCATTCAAACAACAACAGATCAATTATAGCCATTCAACTTCCACCGGAACAAATCTGGTTTAAAGATGAACCTCTAATTTGATTTAGGCCTTTTTTTTCTATTGATGATTATTTCAATTGAAAATTGGGTTTGTATATGTTTGATTGAAATCAACAATAGATTTGATAGTTTCAGTTATCGTTCAATTTTGGGTTTTTGATTTGGGTTTTTGATTTGGGATTTCTGATTTGAAAATTTGGTTGAGTTTTGTCATTGATATCCCTGGTTATAATCCCCATCAATGAGAATATAAATTATTCTGTTGATTTGTTCCATTAGCTATGAGAATCAAGTAACAATTTCATTCCCAGAAAATTAATTCAAATCTCTGAATCAAACTATTTGATTCTTCTTCATCCAATCAAATAGCTTTCTGCAGTATACAACCTTTTTTGATTTATAACAAATCTGGTTATGATGGTGACCTTTGAGAATTAACACTAGACGAGACTAGTAACAGAACCTAGGTCGAGCACAAAATTCATAACTATGGTTCCTTGCCGCTGCTCTATAGTTGCACCATAGTTCAGGTTGGTGTTAATCCAAGTTCAAGATGTCTGGGTCTGTGTTGTGATTGAAAATTAATGCAGAGATGGATGGAGGAGGTTTGGACAGAATTCTAAAGCTAGAAGTCATGAAAGAAGAGCTTGCTGACGTTGTTTAAATGGCCATGAATATTGATGAAGTATGGAGTTCTTGTTTATGTACGATTGATGGGGTTGTCTTAGAAATTACATTTGCAGGTTAAAGAGAACTCAGCAAAACAGCAAAATGGGCGTCTCTGCTTTACCAGCTTCAGGCGCATCTGATGTTCGACAAAAGGCCTGAACCACTCGTCTACAACATCACTCATTGCCAGAATTCATGTACACGTTCGTCGGGTCCGGCAGTGGACAATCCACCGAGACATTTTGGGAAAGTCAAACATCCACATGTAAAAAATGGTACACATGTACAAAGCTGCTGACTAGATAACTAGCTTTGGACGGAAAATATAACAGCCTTGGACGGAATATGTAATATGTAACGAGTAAATGTTTCACTAATTTTATCTATCTAGGAGTAACTCAAATTATGATCGTCGCTAGGAGAGGTAACGCAAACTACCCTTCTTTTAACATTTGAATAAATTTTTTACCCTTCAAGAGTAAAAAAAGAAAACAATAAATAAGGGCATCACATACAAAACATATCATACCCCTGAGAACCAAGATTTTTGTTTAAACATCAGGAATACTCAAAAATCTCTACGGAGAATTCATACTGGTAATTTAGTGAATCAAAGGTACGTGCCAGTGTATATATTATGGCAGTAATCTAGTAATTTTAAAGAAATCTAGTTAGTTTTAAGTAAATTATGTAATGTATGAGTAATAATGTTAAACAAAAGCCGGTGCCACTGTAGTACAGTGGTAAAGTCACTGGGTGATGATACCAGTGACCTGAGTTCGAAACTCGCTAGCATCAAATTCTTTACCGATCAAAAAAATAAAATAATGTTAAACAAAAAGATAAAATTATTGATCTTTTCTCTCTCGGTAATTCCCACCTTCTAAGACCATTTAAAAACCATCAAAAGAAGTAAATTAAATTTTTATGAGTAGAGGATTTTGACGCTTAACAACCCCAGCAAACAAAATGCACAAAACCAAAATATAAAACCTTTCGGTTTCTGATTTCTTAAATTTTTATTATATTTGTTCAAGACTTCAAGTATTAGGGTTGACAAGCTACGTTGTGGGAGTGGCCAGGCGAAGTGAGGCACCAAGCCCTTCGGCTCGCCTGGTCTAGCGCCTACGTATTATGAGACCATAGTTCAAAGGAGTGGCTATTGCTTTATTCTCCTTGGGCGCCTTATTGGTGAGGCGCCCGCCCACTTGACGCCTCGTGCGCCCTAACTCGAATTTACCAACATAATCGGCAAGGTGTATAGAATAGCTTCTATATGTTATAAACGGAAATTTACATGTAGATGTCCATTTTAGTGGGACACTGTTATTTGGGCACCAAGTATCTAAACTCTATAAACAGAGTCCTCAACTTTTGTGTTCGATATACATGAATAAGAATTTCCTATGATGCGCACGGACACACCTAGAAAGATGACGTAACCGTATCGGACACATAAACGGACACGATGCGGTTACAACACTTCCCGATGCGCGATGGACACGCCCCATCATATGTACATTAAAAATCGGCATTGGACATTTTCCCGACACTAATTGGACACTTTCAGACACATCATACATGATTTACTTTGGTTTGGAAGATCAAAATAAACTAAATGGGAGGGTAATTTATTTATTTTTTAGTCAAATTCAAGCATAAATTTATGAAAAACTTGATCATTATCTGTTGAGATTATTAGTCCCACATTGTTTGGGCAGCTAAGATCCTACGGTTTATAATCCCTTAGGGCCTCTTATGACCGGCCATGCAAGTGAGCTTATTGATTATGCCACACGGAGTTGCAGGCCAAGTCAGTACTCCGCCGTAATGGCGCATTACGAAGCCATAATAGCGGTATATTATATGGACCGTCAAGCACTAAGACAGTGGCACCCTGCAGAGCTAGTGAAGTGCAACGGTGGCACTACATTATAAAGACATTTGGCCAAGGAATGAAGCTTATTGGCCGACACAATGAGGCTTCATTGAGGGAAAGGCAAGACGAGGCCAAAGTGACAGATGCAACATGCGATGTTGGCATTAAGGAATATCTGTGGAATTGAGTTGGCCCAAACTCAAGGATGATGCAAGAAGGTAGCATGGACCAAGAGTTGGTCTATAGCTTTAGTTTCAAGGCTGGCCAAAGCTTGGATAATGCAAACAAGTTATTAATGCAAAAGTTGCATTGTTGTTGTCAAGCTAATTGGCGAAGTGAAGCATATATGACGCTTGAGTAACTAGAGTGAGCTTAAGGAGTTTCCTCGAAAAATTGAAGCATAAGGATTTTCCATGCATTAGCTTAGAGTAATAAGCATGTAGGGCCAAGAGGGCTGAACATTAGAGCGTGGAAGAATCCAGGAAAGCCCAACAAGTGGTGCAACATAGCTCAAGTGACGGTTACGAGTTGGTTACGAGCTTCACAAGCATTCCAGTGACGCATGATGAAGTAGAACGGTTATAAAGGAATTTATAAGCGTGGGAGAAGAGTTCTAACTGCAAGAAAATAGGTGTTGGAGGATTGGCGCGAGTTAGATGAGAACTGGCCAGTTAGCACAGTTATTGGCGGTTACAAAACTTCTTTATGGGACATATGGCTGTCCCATGCATGTACAATGGTTGTGAAAAGATTTGGCCAAGTAAAGCTGCTGTATAAATAGTCATAAGGCATGGAAAATTCGTCAAGCTTACATAGGAGAGTGTGAGACTTAAAACATGAGAGTTTTTGTAAGACCAAGGCTTGGTTCAAGGTGAACAAGTCTGTGTAAGTCCCTAAGTGGGAAATTTTTATTTCTAAGTGTTCTTGATTGGCTGATTGTTGTTGACAAAGTATGGAAATGTTTGAATGCATTATGGGGTGCATTTGAGAAGTTTAAGTGAAGAGAAAGAAAGTTAAAGACTTCCGCCGAAAAACCGTTGAGTTGGTTGTTTGCATTAGTGCAAACTTATAAGGCTGAAGTGCAGGTGGGTGAAGATTTATCTACAGAAAAACTGTGCTGCCGGGTTACACTTTCGCAGAAAATTTCTTAGAGAGTTTGAAGGTGTGAAAGTTCGGGTATCAGAGTTGTGTTTGGTACATAGTTCAAGTGTATTTGTTGGATAATACGCTGGTATTTTCTTTCTATCTTAAGCTATTTTCCAGTAACCAAGTAAGTGGCGCATTATTTTCACAGTTTTGCATAAGAAATGAGTTCTAATGGCATGATGATGGACGTAGAACTACCGAGTACATTTGATCATCTTGAGGAATATGGTGATCTGACCATAGATATGGGCTGTGATGTCCTTGAAAATCATCTTGTTTCTGAAGATAAGGGCAGGCTAGATTTACTTGAAGGAAGGACGAAAGATTGGTTCAAAGAATTCGATGAAAGGGTAGTTGTAGTGGAAGACAAGGTGTCTGATGCAACCCTTTTGAATTACGAAACCAATGCTAAAGTGACTGAATTGAAGGTGCAATTCAGTGACATAAAGACCATACAAACAAGCCACGCGAAGCAAATGTATTAGGAAATTACAAGAATTCGTGGATTATTAGGTAACGGCATGTTTGTAGAGGAAAACGTGCATGGAGAAATCTCTAATCGAGTCTCCGAGCCAAGAGTTTACGTTGGTTCCATAAATGCTAGAGAAATTGAGAATTTCTTATATGATGTTGAGTCATACTTTGAGGCGAATGGAACTGGGGAAACCATTTCCATTTTCTTTTAAGGTTACAATGGTTTTTCCTATTTCTTCTCTTTTACTGTAACCATAATGCCAAGAAAAAGGTACAATGATATCTCCCAAGCCCCTAAGCGCCTCTGGATTCTCATGGTGAAACCATTCACTTTCCATTTAAGGGGTTTGATGGGTGTCGGGATGGTGCAGGTGGTCGGGGTTTTGCGAAGGGTTCCTTCTCAAAATATCTAAATGATTGCCACCTTGCTTCTGCGGATGGTAAAAAAACTTGCAGAGATAGGATTACAAGGAGTGTCGCTTTTTCAGTGCTTGGGAGGAGGTGTTGTCTCATTTGTAGATGCAGATTTGTACTGAATACATGCATCTTCATGCATGGAAAAGATCTTGCGAGCATGATCGAGACGTAATCTCTGGCCCCTTCAATGGCTTGGGTGCAGATTTCCTTATTCATGTGTTGGAAAAACCTTACTCTGTAAATCCCATCAATACTTGAGGTGTTGTCCTGGATGACACAGATAAGATCCCAACCCTCTCTTTGGATTTACTTAACTCAGTTTTTCTTTAACAGTTTACCACCGTCTCTTGTATTTTCAAGGACCTTAAAAAGTGCACTCGACAAGGTATCGCTTAAACCTTCTGAGTTATCTTCTTGGATCCATCTATTAATGCTTCCCATTTGTACTTTGCAATTTTATATTCCAAAATGTTCCATGGAAGAGAAATATGGAAAGTGAAAGAAGTTGCAAATCGCAACTATTAGTTAAGATTTGAAATGGTGGAGGAAACCTAATGGGTGTTGTGAGATTATTCAGAAAATGTTAACACAGCCTATACGAGAGTTTACAACCAAAAAGTCGTATAAGAAGGCTAAGAAGAGCAACTCCAGTTTTACTGCATGTTGATGTAGGATTAGTTATTACCACTTTAAAGATTCAATCAGGGTGCTCAATTAAGGTGGTTTAGCCCCTCCCAACTCCGACACTTTGTTGGAATTACAACACAAACATCCTCTGATTCAGCTCCAGCTCTTAGCATCCCTGCATCAGTTGTTGACCCTCCCATTACAGTCACCAATGCTGCTATTCTAATTGGTTTGAAGAGATTCCCTAAAGTTACTTCATGCGGGAGAGACGGATTACGCGCACAACACCTTCTTGACGCACTTAGTAGACTGGATGCAGCTGTAGCAGATGAGCTATTATCCTCAATTACTAAGGTTATTAACCTATGGCTTGCTGGTTCATTCCCCAGAGTGTTGGGTGAATACGTTGCTAGTGCTCCTCTCACTTCACTATTCGTCCCATCGTTGTTCGCATCATTTGGAGGAGACTGGTGTCCAAGCTTGCGGTGACAGGTTTTTACAAAGATGCGGCTACATATTTTGGTGATTTCCAGTTTGGTACAGGGGTTCCTTGTGGCAGGTAGAGTATTTTACATGCTGCTAACATGATGCTTGAACTTAAAGGATCTTATAAAAATATTTTTATGGTGTTGGTCGACTTCAGTAATGCTTTCAAAATAGTTGATAGGTCTGCCTTAATACTTGAAGCAAGGTTGCATTATTCTGACATTTCGAAATGGATTGAGTTTTACTACGCAAATCCATCCTGTTTGTACTACAAAGATAACATCGTGTCGCCTGCCCAAGGGGTTCATCAAGGTTATCCCCTTGGCCCTTTGATATTTGCATTAACTCTTAATATTCTTGTGAAAAAAAATTGACATGTCGTGCAACCTAGACCTCCAAGCTTGGTATTTGGATGATGGAACCCTCATTGGAGACACTATTGAACTCTCCAAATCCCTCGAGATTATCCATAGAGATGGACATAGCATGGGATTACAATTTGAAAACGTCTAAAACATACTTGTTTTGGCCTACTTGTGATCCACGTTGCTTGGAAGATCATGTTATTTAGACATTAATTGGCAGACCCACTGGTGGCGTCAAATTGTTGGGTTGTCCTGTTATCTTAGATTCCCAATTCTACAGTCAGTTGGTGGAGCAACACATATTCAAAATCATACAACTTATGGATTCTATTCGCAAACTCTGCGATCCACAGAGTGAGTTACTACTTATTCTTAGTTGCACTGGTGTTTCGCGCTTTTATTTCTCTATTCGTACAACCAATCCAGTGTATGATCAACGGGTGCAATATACCTTAATTTGATGATTATCTTTTTAAATACCTTTAGCAAGTAATTATCGGCGATGGTCCTGGTTTTAGACCCTTACAAAAACTCTTGCACCCCCACCCCCCCCAAGAGACCGTGGCCTTGGCATTTACAGTATGGTTGATACTAGTTATTAATGTTTTCTCGCATCGTGGGGTCAAACCAAGTCATTACAAGATAACAACATCCTGCGTAAAGGCCAATGTTTCAGGTACCATCTCCGCATTTCAGTTAGATCTTAATCAATACATTCAGGTATGTGGTTCTTTACCCCATTCCTTCAGTATCGATGACACTTCCCCACATATTATGAGTATCCTAGTAGTTTCATACTTCGAAGATGTAAAGAAGGATATGCCCACTAAATACCAAATTCCTAGTAGAGATTTTGTATTGTGGCAATGCAACAAAACTAAACATGGAGAAGATTATCTTATGGATGTTCCAAACTACGAGGCCTCTTCATTTTAGCTTCATACTTTGTTATCGCCTAGGCATTCCTCTTTTTGAGGCTGGCAGCCTATGCTCAAGTTCAAACTGTAAGATGGATATCTTTGGTGATCAAGCTTTACACAGTGCTAGTGATGTTGGTTTAAAATTCTGCATGATCTGGTTCATGACACCTTAGCTGATGCTTGTTTTAGAGCTTGCGTTCCACTACACCATTTTAAGGGATTTGCAACTCAGATTAGCAACAATAGTAGGGACGTTGCTAATTTTCCGTTGCAAATATTTCGCAACGGACCATTGATGTTGCTAATTTCGCAACGGCGATTAAGTGGTTGCGAATATCAACTGCGGAGTATTGACGCGTGCGGTTAGACCGTGTGGCTGGTAACACCTAGTTGACACTTTGGCTTGACTTAACGTGTGCGAGACATGTGTGTGAGATCCTTTTAACCCTAATTCAACCTTCTCTTTCTTTCTCGTCTTCTACCTTTATAAGCCCCTGCCGCTGCTGTTTCTGCTTCTACCACTACTGCTTCTCTTCTTCATAAAAAAAAAAACGAAGATTCGTTAACGAAATCCATCAATACCAACTGATAACGAAGATTCACCAACAAAATCCATCAACAACATAATTTCTTGAAGATTTGTGCTATTCTATAAAGAATAATCGATGAGGAACATCAGCAACAATCAGATTACATCTCTTATTTGGTATGCTGTTGGTAATTTTTTTTTTGTTTTTTTGTTTTAATTGATGTTGTTGGTGATGTGAATTTAGGGATTTATCAAATGAGAAACTTTTTTAGTTTATATCTATTAATTCAGGTAATATAGGTGTGGTTATGGTTTTGATTGAATTTGGTTATACATAGAAGACGGGTTGGAGTTCAATTCAATGTTAAGATTTTGATGTCATGGTTATGATCTGATTCTGAATAAAGGGTTTTCTTCGATTTGCGGATATTTAGGAAAGATTGCATTTTTATGATTCTTTAGGTTTTGAGTAATTTGGGCATTTTCTTGAGAAAGTAATGTTTTTTCAGGTTACACTAAGGGGTTTGTTTTGATTATGTTGTTTTTGAAGGAGGCTTGGGTAGCTTCAGTTGATGTAAAGAAGCTTAAAGATGTTGGTTTATGCACAGTTGAAGATGTTGCATACTCTCCTTAGAAAAAATTACTTTTAATCAAAGGAATTAGTGATGATGAAGTTGATAAGATCATCTTAACCAGTGACAGAACTGGTTCCATTGGGTTTTTGTAAGAACTATTTTTCTAGTTAAGTAACTCTTGTTCAATTAAGTTACTTTTCAATGCATCATATATGTCATAAATATGATTAAGGTACTTCTAGGCTCCGATATTGGGTTGATCTTCACACACCACTTTGGAAATTATACTCCATGCTGCTCTCATTTTTATCAGGAAATTATTGATAGACCTTCATTCATCTCCCTGTTGGTTGGTGATGGTTGGCTATTGGGGTATTGATCAGGTTCGCCATGTGTAAAGAAGGTATAAGAGCTGATATCATTGCACTGCAGTAAGTATAGAAAGGAACCTTGTTATAACATGCTTAGTTATTTGATCATCATATAAATAATATTTACTTATTTACTTATCAGGATCTGCACGTTTTCTTGGTAATTAGAATCTTCTCTTTAGCTCTTTAGTTTTATGTTAAGTTTTTTGTGTCCGAAATCTTAAATCTGAGCATCCTTGTATGACACAGTTTCGAATTTTCTTTCTTCCTCGATATGTATTGATCCTCATTTATTTATGTTTTATGTCATATATATGTTCTTTTGTATGTAGTGGGGTTCCTGAAGGTGAGTGGATGTATATATAATGGGTGAAGACGAAAAAACTGCTGGTTCATTTATGTTGCCTTAAAGCAGATCCATCTTGTTCCCTGATTTTGATAGCAACTTTATTTATGGTTTGTTAGTTTGAATATTTCTTTTCCAGTTTTGTCTCTATTGTCCGAGGCATTAAATTTCGTTAAAAAATATGCTAAATCTAAGAATAATTTAAGTCATTCGGAGACTCAAGATAGTAGTAGGTACACATCCCTGATTTGAGCAGATATTTGATTGCCAGTTCGTATGAAGAATGGTTCCGTAGTGTCTTAAACGGTTCCGTAAAGACAATGGCACAAACCTGAGGCTCAAGTTCCGGCCTTTCAACAAGGTAAAGTTAGGCTGCTGCGTACCCCATGTGACTCTAGAAGTTCTCTACTTTCTTGTTTAATGGTTGAAGAGTAAGAGTTTTTTGTGTTTTACATGTTTTTCTGGGGTGTCAATACAGGTGACGATATGGTTGGTTAGGAGCAATTAGATAAGGATACAGATGTTAGATGAGCATTTCTGAAAATATGCCGGCCTACAAGATCTATGAGTGCACCGGAAGTGCCGACGGCATGACTTGCATGGAATACAGGTAATAAGGATCTCTCTTTCCCTTTAGTAAATCTTTCATTTGTACTATGTATATGTTTTTCTGGCTATTTCCTAACACACTCCTTTATTGTTTCTTTTTGAAGCATCACTCCTTTATTGTTGTGCTCTTGTAATCAAATAGCATTACATACCTTTAGATTGATATTTTCTCAAACATAATCTTTTTCTTTCTTGTCAGAAAAAAGGGAGAACATATGGTGATTTAACAAATTGTTCCTTTTTTTTTTTGTCCTGTTGTCACCTTACAACGGTAACTATGGTGATTCTATGATACTTGTAACTTTGAAAGAATTTCACCGCAGACAGGTTATATGACATTCATAAATAATCAGCACTACTTGGGTTATTGGTTAACCCCATACCCTTCTAATGGTCTGTTTTTTTATCAACAACTAACGTAACATTATCGTTGGGTGCAGACACAAAATAATCGAAGCAGGCCCTGGTAGAGCTCATACAATGGTGGTGACCAACGATGTAAAGCCCTTTACCTTTGGCTATAATAAGCATGGACAATGAGGAATGGGATCAGCAAGCACTGGTAAGTGCAAGTTTAAGTAGTGGCTGAGTTTTACATCTAAAATATTAAGTTCATTGTAAGTATTATGAAAAATGGTTTACTTCGCAACTACTATTGTTGATTGCCGCAAGCTGTTTCATAGTTTGCACAGTTATTTTCGACTAGCTGGGGATCTTTGCAGTAAGTCGATCATACTAGACGGGTTACACAATCAGTTTTATTACTTTTCTTTATGAAGTTGTACTCGTCAATTTGACAGGAACATATGTTGATGTTGAATGCGTATTTCTTTAGATTTTATTACTATGAGAATTTACCATTAGATTACTAATTTTACCATGAAATAATTCTTATTACTGACACATTTTATTTTATTTATGATTCGTTATGGCAGGTCATGGATGGTCATGTTTTACTTAAGGTAATTGTTCTTTCTCAGTGACTGATCTGGCTACATGTCCCTTTATGGTGTGCTTTTCATACTGGTTGCCATGATTTACAGTGTGAAGTTTATAACTTTGGTGATTTCATTTATTTTTTAAGTTACTAACATGTACTTGCGTCTTCTTCAATACAATTGTTGTGTGGTTGTTTGATGATGTGGATGAACGTGAGAGTTAATAGATCTGTTGGCTTCTTTTGTTAATATTTTTATTCATCTTTTGTCATCTCAGTATTCTTTCTTTTTTTCACGATGCAGATCCCCGGAAAAATGGTGAGTTCAACAATTTGATCATGACCTTGGAAGGAAGCCCTTGTCTCGCTCTGTGAAAAGGATGAAATTCAGGATGTGAAAAGGTTCAAAAAATTTCAGGTCTTGGGAGAAGGAAGAAAGTGTAGTGAAAAGATTGAAATTCAGGATATCAGACCTTTATTGCGAAATCTTCTCAAAGTGAGATTTGCTTTCAAGTTGTGTGTGGCTATATTTTTTCCATATTGTGTAACTTTTTAATAACATGGAGCCTCAGTTTATTTGATTGTGTTCAAATTTTTAATGAATTTTCAGTTTATCTGATATCAGAAATGGTTTGTATGTCATGTTGATTTCCATATGGAGAGGGAAACTAAACGTGGATGGGAGTCGAGTCGTGGCTTATATTCTAAGCTATGGCTTGGTTCTCAGCCCTTTTTATTCTGTTGCTAACAATTTCGCAACGGCAAAACGTTGTTGCGAATGAAATACGTAACAACGGCATCTTCTGTTGCGAATCCCCGTTGCTGACCAAGAGTCGCAACGGAGCCTATGCCGTTGCGAAAAAATGCAACACTGTGTTTTGCAACAGCGATCTGCCGTTGCTACCCCAGTCAGCCGTTGCTGATCTCTAAAAATGGTGTAGTGTTCCTACATGGAAAGAAGTGGTTCTAGGTTTCTTGTTTGATAATGGTACATAATTGTGACCCGCTGATATTTTGGTCTACAACTGGGAGAATGGCAAGGATGTATGTATGGACGTCACTGATGTTTCTCCCTTCACTGGTGGTGGTATTGGGTTTTTCAAGCCTAGCATCGTTATTTCCAATGTTGTCTCTCACAAACACAATAAGTATTTAGACAAATGTGTCTCGCATGGTTATAGGTTGGGTGTTCTGGCTTTCAACACCGTTGGAGAGTTAAGGGAAGACATGATATCCTTCGTGAAAATACAGAAGAACTGCATTGCTCGACATGATCTTAATGTTAAAGTTGGTAATTTTTCATTTCATAGGTTAGGGATTGTCATTTTGAAAGTTGTAGGCGTCCAACTTATTGCTAGGCTCCCTACCAAACCCCTTGTAATAGAAGAATCTCCATTATAATAAAATATTTTCAAAAAAAAAGAATATATATATATATATATTATTATTATTATGGACGACGGATTGGAAAAATTTTGGTTTTCAATCACCACAAAACCCCATTCCCGATCGCCGGAGCTTCTCTCTCCTATTATTATTTTTTATTTTTTTATTTATATATTTATTTTCTAATTAATTTTTCAAAAAAAATAAAAATTTAAAAATTTATACAAAGCTTTTGGTTGGTAGCCTAGCGACAAGATGGGTGCCAACTCCTCTCTGTATAGCAACACCTAATCTATGAAAAATGAAACTACCTACACCACTACTAGCGTCATTGCTAGAAAGACAATTCTTTAGACGCTTGAAAAAGGCCAGAGTATCCTCACCGAGTTCCCCTAAGGTAGAAAAATCCAGAATACCCAGACCATATCCATGTGCATCACACTTGTCCAAGTACTTGGTACGTTTACGAGAAACTGCACCAAGAATAGCCTTACATGGGACAAAAGCGCGGACGCCATCCCCAGTATTATTATATTTCATTTTTGATTCAATTTCTGAAATATACAACTTCTGATTTTCTTGATTTTCAAAGGAAAGCAGTAACACATTTAAAGTCCGTAAGTAAACCTAAAATATCTTGCATCAAAAGTTTCCAGCTTCATCCACAACCGAGGGTTTAGAGGCAAAAAATTCTCTATATAAAAACAGAGTTTTTTCAAGCGATGTGGTTAACAGGAGCTTCTAGTTGATTCTTGCCCCCACCATAATATGTTTTTTTAGTAATTTTATAATATTTTTAGTTCATGATATATTTTCGGCCAATCACAACAAACAAACAAATTACCTATAATAACTAAATATAATAAAATCTATACATTGCCAAAAATGTTCAAAAAATCTAATACATATTTTATCCTAACAACTAAATTCACAAACAAAATAAACAAAAAAAGATTGTACAAACAAAATTAAAATAAATTAACATCTAAAAAAATATTGTTGATCCCGATTTCATCACAAAATTAAATCAATCACAGAATTATAAGAAAAATTTCCAATTACAATTACAATTTTTGATAATTAAACTAATCTTAATTATAATTCAAATCTATTAATTAATATTAACACTAACCCTAACTGCGATTACATTTACAATTCGAAATAAATAAGAACTTTGATCAAATTTTATAAATCAATATACATAGAGTTGTGAATGTTTACTGGATCAAAACATGCTCCCCGTTCCGCAAAAAGCGATCGTTAATCATGTTCAATAGTTCGAAATAAAACCGTCAATAAAAAACATGGAAATAGCATAACATGATTTAAACAAAACTAAAAATGAGAAACCAAAAAACCTTGATAAAAAAGTATAATCGACCAAAATGAATATTGGTTTTAACATTATTTTTCTTAATATTATTCATTTCACAAAAAAAAAAAAAAAAAAAATAGAAACAGTTTTCTTTATTTGACGTGTAGAAAATACTCAATAATTGGTTAGGAAAAATATCTCAAAAAATAAATATAGTTGTCCGAAAATAATATTTATTTATCTTATAGGTAAATATGCTAAATATATTGTTCATTCCATTAGATAAAATATTATATTATGTGTGAAAAAATTATATTTTTTGCCCAAATTTTGTTATAACCATTTAATTTAGGGAAAAATATCGTTTGGTCCCTTTTTAGGTGGGCCCATGTCTGTTTAGTCCTTTGGTCAAACGCATTTTACTGTTTGGTCCATAATTATTTAAAAATATAAAACAGGCAAAAATACCCTTCCGTGTTTTTTTTTTGTAGCAGTTCTTCCGTTCAAAAAGAACAGACTTCATTCCCAAGAATGAAGTCCATACAAAAAGCTAAAAAAAAAACAGACTTCATTCCCAGGAATGAACTCCATACAAAAAGCTAAAAAAACAGACTTCATTCCAGGATTGAAGTCCATATTAAAACCTAAAAAAACAGACTTCATTCCAGACATCATTCTAGGAATGAAGTCCATATAAAAACCTAAAAAGAACAGACTTCATTCCAGGAATGAAGACCATATAAAAACCTTAAAAAAACAGACTTCATTCCAGGAATGATGTCCATATAAAACCTGAAAAAAACAGGCTTCATTTCAGGAATGAAGTCCATTCAAAAACAGACTTCATTCCAGGAATGAAGTCCATATAACAACAACATCAACAGATTTTATCTTCTTCATCGTCAACAACAACAGCAGTAGCATATTTTGATCATTTTCTTGATTAACTCCATCGTCTTCATCGTCAACAGCAGCAGCAGCAGAAACAAATCTTTATCTTCTTCATCTTCTTCTTCATCATCATCATCAATAGAGACAAAAACATTCAAAAATCAAGATCAACACCATCGTCTTCATCATCAACAACAACAGCAGTAGCAGATTTGGTTCATTTTTTGATGAACTTCATCATCTTCATCGTCAACAGCAGCAGCAACAACAGATCTTTGTCTTCTTCTTCGTCGTCATCAGTAGAGACAAAAATATTCAAAAATCAACAAATCGTATACAACAAAAACAGAAATCACTTCTCAAAACAAGATCGTAATCAAGAACACCAACAACATCAGTTCATTTCTTCTTCTCGTCTTCATCATTTAATTGCAGGAGCAGAAGAAAAAAAACCTAGAAAAATCGCCGCAACAGAGAGAAAGGGGAGAAAAATCAAGAGGAGAGAGAAAGTAGATCTGAGAAATGATTTTTCTCTCTTACCTTTTGACTATATATATGATCCTTATCCAAAAGGGTATTTCTGCCACTAAAGGGTGACATTTACATCATCCATGACATCAGAGTAGGACCAAACAATAATTTTTAGGACCAAACTATAATTTATATTACCAAACTATAATTTATATTACCAAATAGGACCAAACAGACATTTGACTGGGTCAAATGGACTAGACTGATACTTATATTTTATTATTAGGACTATATGGTATTTCCTACTTTAATATATAGATCAAGAAATATATAACTATGGAAATATTTATATTATTTTTAAAGCAAGTATCTGCATATAATAATTATATGAATAATTAAACAAATATTTATATATTTATATATATATATATATATATATATTATTTCCAAAGCAAAGTTGATTTCTTATGGCATTTTTATGGGCTTAGTAACTCTATATAAAGCATTCGTGCAAAACCAAAATTGTATGGTTTCCACGTTGCTTCTCTTTTTTATGATTATTTTGTTCCCTTTCTTGCTATTTAGATTGTTTTTAATCTGATCCACTTTTGTTTTCTGTTTTGAATGTATCCTAGATCGTGCACCTGTTATAAATGTACGTTGATGCAGCACATAAGTCAAAGAATTTAAAGGTATAAATTATTCTGCGAATATTTTTCTAAATTAAAAATAATAATTATCTTTTGATTAGCATGTCTAAAGGATGCATAAAGTAGATTTTTTTTAATCTGATCCACTTTTATTTTTTGGTTTGAATGTATCCTCGATCGTGCACCTATTCTAAATGTACGTTGGGGCGGCGCATAAGTCAAAGAATTTAAAGGTATAAATCATTCTGCGAATATTTTTATAAATTAAAAGAAATAATTATTTTTTGATTAGTATGTATAAAGGATGCATAAAATCTTATTAATGTATATTCATATTGTCGCTGCTTCATGCGTATTTCTAGATCTAAAAGTTAATATTTGTTTAATCTCAACACAGATCATGTTCGATATTTTTTTTTTTAATTTTTAGTTTGTTTTTTCGTTGCTGGTCGACTAATCAACAATTTTATGATTATTAAGGTTTGTTTAATCTCAACACAAAACATGTTCAATAATTATTCTTATTTTTTTCTTTTTCGTTATAAGTATGTTTTTTTGTTGTTGATCGACTAACCAAAATTTTTATGATTATTAAGGTAACAAAAGAGATCTTTGCATGGATTGATGGTACTGATACAGTCAATAATTTTGTTTGCCTACGTCAGGATCAATAGAATTGTTGTGCTATTACATGGTCTTAATGGTGGAATGAGCCGCCATATCCAAACAGTATTGGGTGGCGACAGATCGAGTCTGTCTTTTTATCGATTCAAATAATTTTTAGCATGTTTTTTTCCCCTTCACGTGAGGTTTGGCCTGTCCCCCTAATTTTGTTTGCTTTTCCTTTTATTAATGAAATATCCATGCGAGTCATTCCAAGAAAATAAAGATCAATAAATTGGCACACTCTCTTAGTTGTATGGAGATCATGGATAACGAAAAATGTGTCTCTTGGTTGTAAGATCAACATTAATGAAAAAAATTGTTGAAATAGCACTAGCTGCAAAGAGGCGCTGAACTTAATAGTGTATCCAACCCAACTGTGAAGGCCTTAGCCAAAATATCTACTGAAACGGTACAATTCTTTTTGGTTAAGTTTTGAAGCTTTCAAATACTGAAACGGTGATACTTTCTTTTACCGTACATAGGGGGATTAACGATTTTTTTTGTAGAGTAATAATATTGTGATACCCAATGATTAGAATTTTTTCCTTTGGTGCTCAACGACAAGCTCTTTTCTAAAACCCCACATACATTCCTGCAAGCAATGTTAACCGCACTTTGTATTCCGAATAATGAGATTCCACAAAATATAAGACCAATAGCCAAAAAATTTAGAAAATCTTTAATATTCCTTATGAGTATATTTTTTCTTTAAGGTCAACATATTGGAAGAAAAAAAATGAAATCAGTAAGCACTATCCTATATTTTATTCTATGCATGAACCTAATCTGCATCATATCAAACACCATATAGTTGTACGCATGGTAGTTCAATCTAAAACAAATATTATAATAATTTAAGGTGTACGAGTGTTTTAGGCTCTCATACATATGAAGGAGCAATATTAGACTATACTGCGGTTGCTGCAAGATATGGCACATATATTGTGTAGCTAGACGTTTTGGAGAATATACAAAGATAACTGTGGTATTAGAATGCAAGCTTCTTATCCTCTAAACAATTTTTGATATAATCACTAGGCCTATTCCTATGCATGTAAAACCATTATATTTATCATATATATGCACTCATTATGGGTATGCCAAATTTCGAAACATACATGCTTATATGTCAAATATAACATATATATACAAACATATGCTATGGAGTCGGGCGATAGAGACTCCATCGCTGGATGGTCTTTCCATCTCCGAGTAATTTTATATATATGATATATAATTTCTCTTTCTCTCCTACTTTTCAATTATTCTAATATACTTTTATATTTAAAAGGTCCCACTAAATATATTATAATACTAAAACTTTTATAAATACCCCACCACACAAATATAAATATATTTTTTATTCATTAGGGTCCCACCCAACATAATTAAATTTATATTTTTAATCAAAATTTGCCATATTTACCATATGGGGAAATTTATTTTCCATGCCACATGGCATTTAAAACAAATTTTTTGGACGTGGTGCATAGGAATAGGCCTCATAAACCAGCGACCACACGCATGTACCAAGCTTCACTATCACACTAAAAAAGTGGCTCATAAACTTAACCAAAATTGATGAATTTTTGACGGGTTCATAGTCGTGACTCAAAAGGTACACTTTATTTATTCAAATGGACGAGAACTGGGAACACCACAAGGTTTACACAATGCCTGATTCTACTAGAGAGTAGAAGCTTTGATGAAAATGAAAATCTAACATACATTGGCATTTCAAATACATCGGATGGACCAACAAATTTGAAAATTATCTTCATCAAGAAGAAGAATTCATGGGATGTGCGTCAATACATATCTGATAATACCAGATTATATACTGTATTGTTCACCGACCAGTGGCCTACAAGAATGTGATCAGTGAATAAAAATCTATTATGATTTGGTTTTAAATTTGTTTCCTTTAGACTAATTATTAAGAGTTTCTCTATTATTCTTTTACTGAACTTTAGGTTGTTTTTTCTTAAGAATAACTTTGTTTGATATTTTAGGAACTACAAGTATGCATATATTGTTTTGGTAGTTGTTTTGATAGATTTTTTCCAAGTCACGAATTCATTGGTTCCAACTTCCACCATTATGGAATGGTTTTTCCAGTCATATTATGGAGCGATTTTGCTAATCATATAATGTTTTATGGAGTTAGCTAGCAATGACACCGTTTGAAAAATCCTTGGAGGAAAATCACCTTTCACATCAATTGTTGCCTAACAAGTTATTTAACAAATTAAGACCATTTTCTTAACCTTAAGTTGATGAATACTCACGATTCTCATGGTGCAATTCACCTTTACCCTGGCACTCTATAAATGCATTGATCTCGCTGGGACCTATCACTCTTACCAAATGTGCATAAACGTACATGTTCCAAATAATCGAGGCCAAATATCTTTAAAATCTAAATAAAATATGGAAACAATTCTCAGTAGTCAACAAAATATATATGCCCAACCCTAATTATCTCCTATATATAAACCACAAATCAGAGGTTTTAAAAATATGATGGTGCGCGTTTCGAAAGAAAACACATAATTGAGCTGAAAGAATTATGTTTTTATCATCTTAAACTACTCGAGGAAAATGGTATGTCTTTTTCCTTCTTAAACTGCTTAGGAAAATTAAATCACGTAGAAAACAGTTCATTTAATGTAGCATCGAAAATCTCTATCAGAAGGTATTGAGAGTTAGTTATCCTAATAACTACTACCTTCATACCGATATTTTACAAAAAATACAATGATACATTTGCATAATATTGTGAAGGAGAACAATCTAGAATATTTTTTGGCAATATTCAATGATTTGAGGATTATAAAAAAATATATATATATATATATATTTGTTGTTCTTTTGGTTTCAACATGGAAACCAAGACAAAGAGAAAATGAAGAATATTTATGTCCAAGATAGCGATCGTTCCGTACAGGGACAGAGAAGACGTGGAAAAATTAAGGCATGTTTATGGTCTTAATCATGCATTAAGGACTAGCTTAAGGTTAATGCTAGATAAGGTTGAGTCAAGGCATGACATGTCCTTTAGCTTGACATGTCATATGTGCTATCCAATGTAGTCATGAAGTGTCATCCTACTCATGATGGAAAGGTTGGAGTTGACATGTGGCAATCATGACTAGGACTCACTTCTAGCCTCATTTGTTTTATAAAGAAAAATCAGTTTTCATCCATCATGAAGTAATGTGAGGCAATAGAAGTTGATAATAAGTCAAGAAAGTTAAGGTGTTTTGTGTGTTCTATTTCCTTTTACAATAACTTGTTTTATTATGAACTATATGTAGTATTCTTGCTACATATGGTATTATTTTCAGTGAGTTGTTGAGTATGCTAATACTAGGTTCAAGTCTATTTTCCGCATGTAGTTAGCTTCTATGAAGTTTAGTGGTAAAGCATAAAGGTTAAGGAGATGAAATTCCAACATTCAACTTCTAAATGGTGTGTAGGTCTTTATAGTCAAACGTTAGCATGCTTTTAACTTGAGCTTGTTGTTTTTAGTAAATAATTTGTTGCTAACCAAAGTGGGAGATGTTAGACTTTATGTTGGTTTAATAAAAAAATCAGGCTTAGCTTAAGTTAATCTATGATTAGTTCTAATCTAAGATGGATCAAGTATATTCCAGATTAAGGAAAGATTAGAGTTAAATCAAGGAATTAAGATTAGCTTAAGGACATCTTAGGTGTCATGTTGATTAAGCATGAGTCACCTGATGAGATGTCATCCAACTAATGATGGACAGGTTGGATGACACACAGCTACTTAAGGAATGACTAAGCCCTCTTCTAGCCTCTTTCATATATAACCAGAAATTCTGATTTACCATTGATTGAGAAAGAGGAAATAGAAGTAGAAGCTAAGTCAATGAACCCTTAATTACTTGATGTTTTGTTTCTTAAGAATACTAAAAGAATTTCATTTTCAATGCATTGTCTCCCACAAAATTCATATCTGTTGTAGCCTTTTTTGTTTTATTTTTTTGCGCACCAACTTAAAAATTATCTTATTGTTGTTTACCATTTTTCTTTTTATACCTTTTAGGTTTTGGTAGAAATTAGTTTTAAACATGAGTTCAATATTCCACAAGCAAGAAATGCACGGGTGATAAACTAGTATAACTTAACAGGACAGAATAAGACTGCAAAGACAACGATCTTAATGAACCACAAACAAGAAGACATATATCCCACTTTAATCATCCACTTCCTCCATTCTGGGTTGACGCCTGCTAGATCCATATAAAGCAACCACACCACCCTGCCGGTTCGGCTTATTGATGATAGGAACGCACACAGTCTCCAACTCCCTCATCTGGTCGTAAACATCCTTTACATCAGCTAGTTGATTGCTGTCCAACCACACAATGGCTTTGTCGACCGCATCATTCATCTTCTTCATATCATCCGATGATAGGTTCCTTTTGATAGTCTCGATGGTCTCCCTCATGCTGTATGCATAATTCTCGAAGGAGTTCCTTGACTCCACTTTCTTCATGTGTTGTTCATCTTCTTCCTTGTATTTCTCAGCCTCTTCAACCAACCTGCTAATATCAGCCTCTGACAATCTCCCTTTGTTATTTGTAATTTTGAGCATCTTTTTGTTCCCTGTCGTGTTGTCCTCGGCAAAAACATTTAATATACCATTTTCATCCATATCAAAACATACAGTGAGCTTAGGGACACGGCGAGGTGCTTGAGCAATTCCTTCTAACTCGAACTGACCCAATAAGTTGTTGTCACTTGTTCTCCTTCTCTCACCCTCATACACCTTAATCAACACGCTATCTTGATTGTCTACATAGGTACTGTAGACATGTTCCGTCTTGGTAGGAATGGTTGTGTTCCTTGGGATCAATATATCCATAACACCTCCAGTTGTCTCGATCCCAAGAGAAAGAGGGGTGACATCCAAAAGCACCAAGTCTTGCACCTTCTCATTACCATCACCACTCAACTGAGCAGCTAGCACTGCAGCACCATAAGCTACAGCCTCGTCAGGGTTGATGCTCTTGCAAAGTTCCTTCCCGCCAAAGAAATCCTGCAATAGAGACTGAACCTTTGGAATTCTAGAAGACCCACCAACGAGGACGACTTCATCAATGGCACTACTATCCATCTGTGCATCCATCAAACAGTTCTCAACAATTCCCATACATTTCGTAAATAAATCGATGTTCATGTTTTCGAATTTAGCACGAGTAATGGATGTGTTAAAATCAACTCCTTCATACAGAGCATCAATTTCAACGGTTGTCCGAACAACTGATGAGAGGGTCCTCTTTGCTCTCTCACATGATGTTCTCAGCCTCCTTAGAGCCTTTGGGTTTCCACTAACATCCAGCTTGTTCTTTGTATTGAACTCTTGAATAAAGTGATGCAACAACCTAGCATCAAAATCCTCTCCTCCAAGATGTGTATCTCCAGATGTAGCCTTGGTTTCAAGAATACCCCCTTCCATAGTAAGTATTGAAACATCAAAAGTACCACCACCAAGATCGAAGATGAGAACATTCTTTGCACCAACGCCTGCCTCTTGCTTATTAAGACCATAAGCAATTCCAGCAGCTGTTGGTTCATTGACAACTCGCATTACATCAAGGCCAGCAATTTTACCAGCATCCTTTGTAGCTTGTCGCTGAGAATCATTAAAGTAAGCAGGGACGGTAATAACAGCATTATTAACGATTGAACCAACATAAGCTTCAGCAGTTTCTCGCATCTTACTGAGAACCATGGCTGAGATTTCCTCAGCTGAAAACCGAATATCCTTGCCCTTGTAACGGACCTGTATCATGGGTTTCTTGTCTAGGTTGGAAACGACTTTGAAGGGCCATAGTAACATATCAGTCTGAACATAGCTATCATCGATTTTTCTACCAATCAGACGTTTCGCATCTACAAAACATAAAACAAACTAATAAAATGATAAGAGCGACTAACTCGTGATATGATTATTCTCATGAAGAAACTAATATTATCTAGCAATTGAGAGAGCAGATAACAATTTAGATTCAAGAGATATCATTACTCAATATCATAAATACCTACAATTAGATCGTGTAAACTTGAAATAACTAAAAGAAAATTTCAGATTTATGGCTGAACATTCTAGACTTAATGGGATTATAATGGTACACCCCGACTCTACAAGAACTGGAATCCTTCATACGTCAATTGTGTTGTATAACCATATCGTGAGGCCAGAATAATCCGATTAACCCAGTAACCCAATCTTCTTACCCCTCAAGATCAAAAGAATCAATCTACAAGCATAATGAAAAAGCAAAGAACTTATTGAAAATGAAAATTGGTGAAGAGAGGTAAAAATGGTTACCGAAAATGGAGTTGCTAGGATTGGCAGCAACTTGAAGTTTAGCAGCATCACCAATCATACGTTCTGTCTCATTAAAAGCAACGTAAGAAGGAGTAGTGCGATTTCCTTGGTCATTAGTGATGATCTCAACACGATTTTCTTGAGGTACCCATACAGCAACACATGAATATGTTGTTCCTAAATCTATTCCTATTGCTTTTCCAGCCATTATTGTAATCTTAATTCAATCAAAAGAAAGAAGAAGAAGAATATTGAACAATCAACATTAGATAATCGAAAGGTTAAGTTTTTACCTTAACAGACTTTCATGGATGGTTCACCATCTAATTAAGTCTAAACCGTGAGTTTTACAACAATGGATTATTGAATAATTCAAGTTGGTGTACATTATTCATTCATCCCCTCCATGATTACTTCACACCGCTGTTTTTTTATTGCCTGGTCTTTAATTTCAACCCAAATAATGTTCTACTGGTACATTATTTATTTATGTGAAAGCGACACCGGACCAATCCATAGTTTTTTAGAAGGATTAATCGGGGATACTAAAACTAATTGGGGACCAATTCATACCGGCAGAGAATTTTTTTTTTCCCATCGTTGAAAAACCATGCCGATATAAAGTAACATTACTATTTCATATCCCCAATTAGTTTTAATATCCCCAATTGTATGTTCTTTTTGTTCTTACTTGTTGCATACTTTAAGTTATCACGCATTTAATTTAATTTTTTGCTTAAAAGTCTTTAACTTTTTTTTTTTTTTTTTTTGACTCCTCCCCTACATATCTCAATCAGAACCGAAACACCAAACTAACACACTTTCCTTTCACAGTCTGATTTTGTCAAATTACGATTGTGTGAATTTAACTCCCAAGCCATTAAAAAATTGATCAACTGTTATGTTGCATCTTTGAAAGAGTAGATTTGTTGCTATTTTTCAAAATTGCAACATTCAATAGTTCACGTAGAGATCTATATATTTGATTTTTCAATTTGTTAGTCAACCATCCTAATTCCATCTAAAATACTATTCAGCTTCGTTTCATTTATTGTCAAGAAGTATGACATGTCTTACGCGATCTACCTGCTACAATTCAATGTTTGAAACCTGAAAAGCTGCTGTGCATTATCTCTCTATTAAGTTGACAATTTCTATTGATGTTTCTGAGTTTTGAGTAACATGGCACCTTCAACTTGTTTCTTAATTAAACTTTTTTTTTTTGCTAATTCTCAACTTTGTAGTAATTTCCAGTTTGTAAAGACGCATGTGAATATCCTAAGAAATGCTGTGTTGTGCCGTTATTGATTCGGTAAAGCAAAATGCCCAATTACACTGCCTATACCCTACAGTGAAGTCACTCATCAAATCGAATGCCATATACAACCTAATAACTTCTAATAAAAGAAAATACTTTTTCTCAAGTTTCCTGTTCTGTTAATATTTCTCAAGTTTGAAGACATATTTAAAGAAAAGTCAGTTTAAAGACATGTTGCTGAAATAAGCTACGTAGGAGGAAAAAAAAAAAAAAGGGAAATAATGTACAGAGGAGAATTTTTTTTTTGGGAAATTTGGTTTCAGGAACTCAGCGGATTAGGAACTAACAAAATTTGCATCTTCTCAGTTTGATCAATTTCTTCTGTTACACTTGGGTTGCTTGGTATCTAACGAATTCTTGGGACCAACAGATTTATGGCTGCTTTTATCAATTAAAGTATATCTTATCTTATGGATCCACCAATTTTATATCCGAAAGTATATCTTAGATTGACCGACAACCAAAACCCGAGGCTAAATGGCTAATCCGGCAACTGCAAGACACATGTGTGAGGGGACCCATTTTTACCTTTTCTAATCCAAAATGTTGAGAGCTTTTTTTTTCATCCATCCGATTTCCTTTCGGGATGAAAAGCGGTGGGTATAGCATCTCCCATTTATATCTAGCCAAATTTGTAGGGTTACCAAATTTACGTTGACTGGCAAGTTTCATATTCCGGGTTTCATGCAAAATATATAGGGCCGGCCATATATTCCGAATTTGTAGTGCTAGTTTGCTGAGTGAAGGAATAAATTTACACCGTTAGATTTCCCATGAACAATAAACCCTAGATCTAACGGTGGAAAACAGCCCATTAGATCTCATTTCAGTCTATATTTTTCTCCATCAGCCGCCACTCCCTTCACACCCACCACCACCACCTTCATATCTCTGTTACTGTACATCTCTTGGGAATTTGGTCTTAATTAGATGTCTGATAGGCTACTGGATGATGATGATCCCTTGAGGAGTATATATCCTCCTGAGTTTAAAGAACTATGTATATATGATAGTTCTAGTTCTGAAGATTCTGTTGATTCTACTGATTCGTATGTGCAAGAAGGGATTGCAGGGCTTGGCGAACAACTGTGTGACCTACGGAAGATCATTTTAGGCATGTGCGTAATTTTCCAGTGGAGGATATGGAAGAAGAAGATTAAAAACCAAGCACATCGACAGTGGATAAATTCCTGGACTAAGGGTATGGGAGTTGAAGTGCCCAATGGGTATCACTGTTTACAGACGGATGGGTATTTTCGAAAGGGAAGAAGAGGAGGATATGGGGTTATAATTCGCAACAAACTTGGTAAACCAATTGTTGCTTCAGCTGTGTCGGTGGCTTCTACGGAATTAGTATCTTTCCGTTATCACCAGTTGCAAGGTATGGCTAGAGGCATTGAACTTGCAATAGAGTATTCTCTTCTTGACATTGAATTGTTTTGCAATGCAAAACATGTTGTTCGGCTTGTTGACAGTGTTCTTCAGACAATATATGGATGTAAATTTCATTTGTTCAACAAAGAGAATTCTTTTGATGTTATCTGTAAGAAATGTGTAATGCTTTATGCAAAAGAGGATTATCACTTCGTCTTGCCTCTCCTAGAGAAGCTGTCAGCCATTTATTATCCATAATTGTCGAAGACACTATAACAAAGCAGCAGATTATTTGGCGAAGAATGGTGCACCAGCCGGGATGGAGGTGTTGTGGCCATCTAAGTTTCCAGATGGATTTAGGAAGATTCTCTGCAAAGATCACTTTGGCGATAAACAGCATAAGCGGGTGCCATTTTATTATGAAATTTAGTTGGCTTGAAGATGTCTTGGTAGCGTTTCTGAAGGTGATTACCTCATGGTACTGGTGTTAGCGGTGCGGAAGGTGATTACCTCATGGTTCTGGTGATGAATCAAGGTCTGAATTTGTTCTCTCCTTCGTGTGTCTTTGTTTCGGGTTGCTGGAAGGTAGTATTACCAAGGCCCAAGGGTGGTGGCTGGTATATTTTGTGAGCCTTAATTGTTTGATGGAGGTGTTTTTTTTAGGATTTGGATAGTGGTCACTAGATAGAGGTGTTTTTTGTTATGTTTTTGCAAAAAACTAAAGGAAAAAAAAAAAAAAAAGTTTAAAATAAATATTTGTTCAGAGCAAATTGAAAACGTACAAGCAAATGCATAATAAAAATGAACTCAAAACCATTATGGGCACTCCTTGATGAATTATCAATATTCATCATCTTCTTCTCGCTGTTGTTTACGTAGTTCTTCATCTTCTAATTTATATTTCTCAGCTTCTCCGACCATTCTCTCAATCTCAGCCTTTGTCAACCTACCCTTGTTGTTTGTAACTGTGATTGTATTTTTGTTCCCAGATGACATGTCTTGGGCAAACACATTCAATATACCGTTTGCATCCATATCAAAGCATACGATGAACCTAGCAACACCGCGAGGTGCTGGGCGAATCCCTTTTAGCTCGAACTCGCCCAACAAGTTATTGTCACGGGTTCTAGTTCTCTCACCTTCATACACCGGAAACACAACAGTAGTTTGGTTATCAGTGGAGGTGGTGTAGAGCTTCTCTGTCTTGACGGGGATGATTGTGTTCCTGGGAATCAATGTACTCATAAGACCGTCACCAACCTCAATACCAAGAGAAAGAGGGGTGACATCCAGCAACACCAAGTCCTGCACCTTCTCTGTACCCTCACCACTCAAAATAGCAGCTTGCACTGCAGCTCCGTAAGCAACAGCCTCATCTGGGTTGATGCTCTTGCAGAGTTCCTTCCCATCAAAAAATTCCTGCAATACAACCTGAACCTTTGGAATTCTAGTCGACCCACCAACAAGGACAACTTCATCAATGGCGGTCTTATTCATCCCTGCATCAGTCAAACACTTCTCCACAGGATGCATACATTTCTTGAACAAATCCATGTTCAACTCTTCAAGTTTTGCACGAGTAATGGGCGTATGAAAATCTATTCCTTCATACAAAGCATCAACTTCAATGGACGTCCTAGCAGTAGAAGAGAGGGTCCTCTTTGCCCTCTCGCATGATGTTCTCAACCTTCTAAGAGCCCTTGGATTTCCACTAATGTCCTTTTTGTGCTTCTTCTTGAACTCTTTTATAAAATGATCGACCATCCTGTTATCGAAATCCTCTCCTCCAAGATGTGTATCTCCATCTGTAGCCTTGACTTCAAAGATACCCCCATCAATGGTGAGTATGGAAACATCAACTGTACCTCCGCCAAGATCAAATATAAGAACGTTCTTTGGCCCATGACTGGTCTCCTTCTTATCAAGACCATAAGCGATTCCAGCCGCCGTTGGTTCATTAAGAATTTGCAGTACATTAAGTCCAGCAATTGTACCAGCATCCTTGGTAGCTTGGCGCTGAGAATCACTAAAGTAAGCAGGGACTGTAATAACAGCATCCTTCACACTAGGACCAAGATAAGCTTCGGCAATTTCTCTCATCTTAGAGAGAACCATGGATGATATTTCCTCAGCTGAAAACTGTATAACCTTTTCTTTGTAGTTGACTTCAATCATGGGTTTGTCGTCCTTTCCAGCAATAACTTTGAAGGGCCATAGTCTCATATCACTCTGAACAACGCTGTCGTTGAATTTCCTACCAATTAAACGTTTTGCATCTGCAAAAAGGAAAACAATTTGGAGATGCTAATATAAAAACGATGCCCGTATGACTGTATCATTCTCATGAAATATTTTACCAACAAAATTATCTAACAATTGGATAAGAAAAAGATTTTACCATTTACGATCATGTTATTGAATCCGCAGCGTGAAATTAGAAAACTTAGTACATGAAAATACTTTTATACTACGAGATACAAAAATCTGTCGATTAACCAAAATGTTCATCCAACCCAGATAACCAAACTTAATGAGAAGACATCAAAAAACTTACCGAAAACTGAGTTGGTAGGATTCATAGCAACTTGGTTCTTAGCGGCATCGCCAATCATACGTTCAGAATCAGTAAATGCAACATAAGACGGAGTAGTACGATTTCCTTGATCATTAGCAATAATTTCAACACGGTCATTTTGCCATATTCCTACGCATGAATATGTTGTTCCTAAATCTATCCCTATTGCTTTTCCAACCATTATTATGACAACAAAATTATAATCAAGTAAAGAAAGAAACAAACAAACAAAAATCAAAACACAAACACAGAAAACAAAAATCAACACTTGAAATTAGATAGGAGAAGGGTACTCGAGCTTATATGTATAGTCTTTTCCCTTAACAGACGTTATCAGGATGGCCAAACAGTTCATTCATCCCCAACAAAAAAAGTCTTACCCTTGAATGTTACAAAAATGGACAATTGAATAATCCAAGTTGTTGTTTATAAAAAATTTAGTGGGCCATCCAGTTGCAAATAAAAATTTAGTCATTGCCTGGTCTTAAGAAAAATTCCTTATCCCTCATCTCTCTTAAGTTGACAATTCAATGGAATTCCCTGGATGGCACGTCTGACATTTCTTATTTGCTAGATTGGAAGTTGCAGTTGCATTCTAATGGTTAGAAAGAATTATTAGCATTAATTGGCACATTATGGACAAGATGGGAAACTCAGACTGATCGACTAATTCTATAAAATTACATATTATTAGAACTTTTATATTTCACCCTTCAATGATACGTTTAAGCATTGTCACAATAAATGTAAAGAAGGATTCATTGAGAAAGTTAACATTTGGGTAGAGCGAACTGAAAGTGTAAAACAAAATGCAATTAAAGCTAACAGCCTCAATTTGTGGGCCAGTGCTGCTAGCTCCTGTAAAGAATCGGCGCCACCTTGGCCTTAATATTTTTAGTGATGATAGACATTCTCTAGCTTCATAATCTTGTGGTTTACATCGTCTATGTCAACTTGTTCTCTCTAATTTTATTGATCGTCTTCCTCCGCCCGTTGTTTGCGTAATGCTTCATCTTCCAGTTTGTATTTTTGAGCCTCTCCAACCAATCTCTCAATCTCCGTATTGGATAACTGACCTTTGTTGTTCGTAACAGTGATCATATTTTTGTTCCCAGTGGTCTTGTCCTCCGCAAACACATTCAATATACCATTTGCATCCATGTCAAAGCATACTATGAACTCAGGAACACCCTGAGGTGCTGGGATAATTCCTTTTAACGCGAAGTTAGCCAGCAAAATATTGTCACGGGTTCTAGAACTCTCACCTTGGTACACCGGAAACACTGCAGTAGTTTGATTGTCCGCATGGGTAGTGTAGACCTTTTCCTTCTTGATGGGGATGATTGTGTTCCTTGGAATGACTACATCCATAACACCTCCAATTTTCTCAATACCAAGAGATAGAGGGGTGACATCCAACAGCACCAAGTCCTGCACCTTATCAGTACCCTCGCCACTCAAAATAGCAGCTTGCACTGCAGCACCACAAGCCACAGCCTCCTCAGGGTTGATGCTATTGCAGAGTTTCTTTCCATCAAAGAATTCCTGCAAAACAGACTGAACCTTGGGAATTCTGGTGGATCCACCAACCATGAGAACTTCGTGGATGGCACTCTTATCCATCTTTGTATCCGCCAAACACCTCTGAACAGATTCCATACATTTTCTGAATAAATCCATGTTTAATTCTTCGAATTTAGCACGAGAAATAGAAGTATGAAAATCTATTCCTTCGTACAAAGCATCAACTTCAATGGATGTCCTAGCAGTAGAAGAGAGGGTCCTCTTTGCCCTCTCACATAATGTTCTCAACCTTCTAAGAGCCCTTGGGTTTCCACTAATGTCCTTTTTGTACTTCTTGTTGAACTCTTGCACGAAATGATTTAACAACCTGTTATCGAAATCTTCTCCTCCAAGATGGGTATCTCCAGCTGTAGCCTTGACTTCAAAGATTCCCCCATTGATGGTGAGTATTGAAAAATCAACAGTACCACCACCAAGATCGAAGATAAGAACATTGTTTACGCCAGCGCTGGTCTCCTTCTTATCAAGACCATAAGCGATTCCAGCCAATGTGTGGTTCATTGAGGATTTGAAGTACATTAAGACCAGCAATGGTGCCAGCATCCTTTGTAGCTTGACGCTGAGAATCATTAAAGTAAGCAGGGACTGTAATAACAGCATCTTTAACAGTTGAACCAAGATAAAGTTCGGCAATTTCTCTCATCTTTGAGAGAACCATGGATGATATTTCCTCAGCTGAAAACTGTATAACCTTGCCCCTGTAATTGACTTGGATCATGGGTTTGTCGTCTAAGCCAGCAATGACTTTGAAGGGCCATAGCATCATATCACTCTGAACAAAGCTGTCGTTGATTTTCCTACCAATTAAACGTTTTGCATCTACAAAGAAAAGAAAACAGATTCAGAAAATCATCTCGAGATGCAAAATAATAAAAATGCGCTTGTGAAGTCATTATTATTCTCATGAAACATTTATCTAGCAGTTGAGAAAATATAAAACAGTTATAATGTAAAATTGAACAACTTAGTACTTTAACATATTTTAGGATAAAAAAAACAGTAAATCTATCCCCTCTAAAACATCCACTTTCCGTCCCTCAAGTTCTTTCCCCTGTACGATTCAGATTTCCTATTAACAGTAAATATATCCCCTCAAAACAGTTAATACAGAAAACTGTTCAGTAACCTGAATGTTCGTGAAACTCAGATGAGAATTGAGATACCAATTAGAACTTACCGAAAACCGAGTTGGTAGGATTCATAGCGACTTGATTCTTAGCAGCATCGCCAATCATTCGTTCCTCATTGTTGGAAATAATAATTTGTGATCTAGAGTTGTCTAGATTAGTTTAAAAGAGTGTAGAGAATTCTACATAGTCAACGGTCAATATTGTACGGTTGTATGTGTGAAAAGAGATTGTCTAGAAGTTTCTAGGAAGGTCTTAGTCAAAATTGTAAGGCTTGACAAATGAGTATTCTAGAGTTTTATTTGGTCAAAGGTGGTAGGTGGAGGTAGGTGGAGATATTTGTGTAGAAATGTCTAGAGTATTCTATGGAATCTAGTAGTTGGTTTTGTAAGCCTATAAATAGGCATGTGTAGTATCATTTGTAAGTTGTAAGAAGCAAGAAGTTAATAATAAGATTAAGAATTTAAGAGTTAGTCTTGCTTCCTAGGAGCTCTATACGAGCAATACAACTATGCTCGTTTATCTCCGAAGTTTCATTTCAAATTTCCAACATGGTATCAGAGCGGAGGTTCGATCCATATGGGACGTCAAAGTCGTCTGCGTAAATTGAAATTGTTTATAGAGAGTCCGAAAGGAGATGAAAGGTACGACTCTCAACTATGAGCAGCTTGAGTGTTTGAGTTTTGGTTGTTTGTTTTAGATCCCCATATGTATCACCCATGTCTACGTAAAAAGAGAATTAACAAGAAAGTTGGTAAAAAGAGAATTAACAAGAAAGTTGATGAAAAAAGAAAGAAAATACTGCTCGTGAGAAGACCTAAGTTAAGTTCTAGTAGATTGGAGTTCTGAAAATGCAAAACGTCTCCATGCAAGGAAAGCTACAAAGAGAAAAGAGAAATTGTAGGGAGTGCATGTGGAAAAGAGTGCACTTTCGTACATGGCATGAAAAAAGCCATGTTGTCACGTGATTCTACTCCTCTACTCGTGACGAAAGGTAGCCGAGTGAAGGCTACAGGAAAGCCGAGAAAAGGCTTGGAAGGCCGCGTAAAGGCCGGGGCCGAGTGAAGGCCAAGACAGTGGGAACGCACCCACTTAGAGGCTAGCAGAAAAGGTAGGCTAGCTGGAAGAAAAGAGGATGAAAGACGAGAGCTAAGGAGACACTACAAGAGGACGATGCGATGTTGATGCGATGAAATATTGGACGTAAGAAAAAGAGAAACTACACCACGAGCATGAGAAGTGAAGGATGAACGAGAGATTGGGTGAAGATCGAACTACGAAATGGAGATTACAAATTAGGAGGGGATGTTGGAAATAATAATTTGTGATCTAGAGTTGTCTAGATTAGTTTAAAAGAGTGTAGAGAATTCTACATAGTCAACGGTCAATATTGTACGGTTGTATGTGTGAAAAGAGATTGTCTAGAAGTTTCTAGGAAGGTCTTAGTCAAAATTGTAAGGCTTGACAAATGAGTATTCTAGAGTTGTATTTGGTCAAAGGTGGTAGGTGGAGGTAGGTGGAGATATTTGTGTAGAAATGTCTAGAGTATTCTATGGAATCTAGTAGTTGGTTTTGTAAGCCTATAAATAGGCATGTGTAGTATCATTTGTAAGTTGTAAGAAGCAAGAAGTTAATAATAAGATTAAGAATTTAAGAGTTAGTCTTGCTTCCTAGGAGCTCTATACGAGCAATACAACTATGCTCGTTTATCTCCGAAGTTTCATTTCAAATTTCCAACACTCATCAGTAAAAGCAACATAAGAAGGAGTAGTACGATTCCCTTGATCATTAGCAATAATCTCAACACGGTCATTTTGCCATACACCAACACATGAATATGTCGTTCCTAAATCGATCCCTATTGCTCTCTTAACCATTATAACAACAGACAGCTCAACCCAGTACTGAAAGTGCACACTCAAAAAACACAAATCTAGAACTCATATACACGGTTCATATGGATGCTAAAAAAAGTCAGATATCGGTCCAGCACCGAAAGTTCAACCTTCGAATAGTACAAAAGCGGATAATCGTATAACCAACTTGTTTTGAATAAGTCAAGCATCCATTAATTGATCCAGTGCACAATTACTTCATAAATGGTTCATCATTTGCTTGGTCCAGCACTTAAACTTCAACCTATGAATCGTCCAAAAATCGATAGTAGAATAATCCAAGTTGTTTCGAATAATGCAGGCTTCAGTCATCAATTCATTCATCCCCAGCATGATTACTTCACAATATTCTTTTCATTGCCTGGTCTTCGGATTACTACTCGTACATATTTTATTTTACGCGAAAGCAACACATTAGTTGACACTGAAAAGTCGTAAGGGTCATTTTCTCACTGTCTGCTCCAGGGCCGTCTTACAGAATCGGGGTACCCTAGGCGACAAAAAAAAAAATGGGGCCTTTTTTGAATTACCGAATTACCAATACAGTTTACCTGACAACAACTGATGATTCAAATGTACTATTAACAAGTGTTTTAGCTTCTTCCAATGCTTCTTCATCCTTCTGTAATCCTTAAAGAAAGAAACAAGATCTTTTAATTTAGTAACAACATCATCAAATTTCATATCTTTGGTTTGAAGTTTAATGCTCACTGAGTTAACTGCAAGAAGTGCTTTATGCCAAACAACCATAGCCAATATAAGCTCAAAATTATCAATCACTCGTGTGAATATAGAATAAGCAGTACCCCTTATCTTCGCATCAAAATCAGCCGAAGTCGACAGCTCTGATGAGGCATGAATCTCGTATTTCAGGAGCTTTGGTAGCTTCAATATGACTTTCTCATCGAGTATCTGATAATGGTTTAACCGTAAGATCTTTTACGTGTTTCTTAAACACCGTCCAACGTTTTGTAGATGCTGAGAAAAAGTTTTATATATGTTGCGCAACTTGGAAAAAGGAGACTTCTCTAGGACAAGAACTAGCCATGTCACAAAGTGAAAGGTTAAGACTATGACAAGCACATGGCATATAAAAATCTCTTTTAGTAGTCTCTTTTGCAGACCTTTATTTTTTTTCCAGTCATATTAGTGTTGGGGTCACTGCCTTATGGCCCAACAAATGAGGTATCCCCTTAACTTTTTAAGGGATGAGCTTAACACATGCCTTGTGAATGTGTTTTGTTAACAAAAGGCATCAGGAGAATGTTTTTCATTCTCACGGGTTGTTCTTCTTGTTTTGAAGAAGAAAGAGAAAGAGAGGAAGAAGAAAAGAGAGTGAGTGAGGTAGAGAGATTAAACCACCAATTTTTGGTGAGATTGAAGCATCTTGAAGAGGAGAAGAAATGGTTCTTGTTGAAGGATCTTTTGGTTGTTGTGGTGGAGAATTGATTGATCAATTTCCACATCTCTTCAAAGGGGGAAAATTCTAGGGTTTGTCAAACCCTAGTAGTAAGTATCTCAAATCACTTCTAATTCTCAAATTGATAGTGAATCTCATATTATATATAAATGAATTGTTGATCCATCCTTAGGGGTGAGTGTAATTAGGCAAATTGATATCCAAGTGCTATAGGCACCTTGAGGTTGTTGTTATCCCCAAATTTGGGAGAATTGTGTGTAACCCATTATTGTTATAGTGGAAGATTTGCCCGTGGTTTTTTACCCTTCACCTTAAGGGGTTTTTCCACGTAATTGCCGGTGTTGTGTGATTGCTTCTATATCGTCATAGTTTGTGTATTTCCGCATTGTGTTTCATTGCTCGTGTAGGTTTCGTATTGCGCATAGCGGATCGGATTTCGTAAGCCTCCCCCAACAAGTGGTATCAGAGCTTTTGGGTTGAGCTAATCCTGTGCAATGGCGGAAGCTAGCACTAGTAATAGAATGGTCAATTTGACCGGTGAGAACTTTGTCATATGGAAGGCGAAGATGGAAGACTGGTTATATTGTAAAGATCTCTATGGTCCAATAGAGAGCAAGGGAGTAAGGCCCGAGGCGACAAGTGCAGAAGATTGGAAGGTTACTAATCGAAAAGCAGTTGGTTATATTCGTCAGTGGATTGATGATAGCATTTTTCATCATGTGGCTAGTGAGACACTAGCATATCCTTTGTGGACCAAGTTAGAGGAGATATATGATCAGCAGTCTCCTTGTGAAAAATCTCTTCTATTCAAAAATCTTGGAAAGCTGTGTTACAAGGAAGGGAGTTCAATGGCGCAACATTTAAATGAAATGAAGGGTATCATGAATCAGCTTACATCTATGGACCTCAAAATTCCTGAAGAGGTTCAAGCTTATTTGTTGCTAAATACTTTGCCAGACAGTTGGGAGCCATTGAGGAATTGTCTCAGTTATTCTGCTCCAGACAAGAAGTTGAACATGATCTGTTGCAACTAGCAGTTTCTTTGAGTGAAGAAGTTAGAAGAAGGTCACTAGACTCATCTCATTCAGAAGCTCTTGTGATAGAAAATAGGGGTAGAAGAAAAGACAGAAGACAAGTTGGCCGTAGCAAGTCAAGGGGTAAATCAAAGTCCAGAAAGGAAGTTGAATGTTGGAACTGTCATACGAGAGGTCATTATTCAAATGAATGCAGGAAGCCGAAGAAAGAACACAAGAAGGGGAAAGGAAATGATAACCAAGACAATGGTGTTGCATCTACTGTGACAAATGATGATATCATTGTATTCTCAGATTGTAATGATGTTTGTGTTAGTTTTGCAGGTTCTGATTCAGAATGGATAGTTGATTCAGGTGCATCTTATCATGCTACTCCTCATGAAGATGTATTTACCTCCTACAAGGCTGGTGACTTTGGGTCAGTCAGAATGGGCAACAGTGGTGTTGCGAAAATTGTAGGAATGGGTGATGTGAAGGTTGAGACCAGTGTTGGATGTACGTTGGTTCTCAGAAATGTGCGACATGTACCAGATCTTCGTTTGAATCTAATGTCACCAGGAGTGTTAGATGATGAAGGGTACAACAATCACTTGGGTGATGGCAAATGGAAGCTAAGCAAGGGCTCCATGGTTATTGCAAGAGGCAAGAAGTGTGGCACATTGTACAAGACACAAGTGAAGGTGTTGAAAGGTGAGTTGAATGCTGTTGACAAAGATTCAATCTCCGAGCTGTGGCATAGAAGACTTGGTCGCTTAGTGAGAAGGGAATTCAAATCCTCACCAAACGACAAGTTTTGCCAAATGCCAAAGGTATGCAATTGGGTAAGTGCACTCATTGTTTAGTTGGTAAACAAACTAGAGTTTCCTTTCATAAATCTTTACCCAAGCGCAATTCTGGTATTATTGATCTTGTTCATTCTGATGTATGTGGACCTTTAAGGGTCAAAACACTTGGTGGTGTTGTTTATTTTGTTACTTTCATAGATGATGCTTCAAGGAAGGTTTGGTCATATGCAATCAAGACCAAAGATGATGTTGTTCCTGTGTTCAAGATGTTTCATAGCATGGTGGAAAGAGAAACAGGTAGAACCTTGAAGTGCCTTCGTTCGACAACGGGGAGAGTACATTGGGCCACTTGAAGTGTATTGCAAGAGCATGGGTATACGTCATGAACAATCAGTACCGAAGACTCCACAACATAATGGTGTTGCAGAGAGGATGAACCGCACTATTCTTGAGAGAATAAGGTGCATGTTATCTCATTCCAAGTTGCATAAGAATTTCTGGGGTGAAGCAATGAATATTGCTGTGTATTTGATCAATCGATCTCCTTCAAGACCGCTAGATGGAGAAGTAGCAGAAAAGGTATGGAGAGACAAAGAGCCTACTTATGATCACTTGAAAGTGTTTGGTTGCAGGTCATTTGTTCATATCCCAAAAGATCAGAGATCAAAGCTTGACGACAAAGCAAAGAAGTGTGTGTTCCTAGGCTATGGAACATAGAAGTTTGGTTACATATTTTGGGATCCAGTTGAGAAGAAGGTTATCAGAAGTAGGGATGTAGTATTCCTTGAAGACCAGACAATTGAAGACTTTGAGAAGATTGAGATGCCAAAGCTTCAAGATGATATGACCTTGGATCCAAATCCAGTTGTTCCTACTCTTGAACAACATGATGATGATGTTGATGGTAATGGCAATGAAGATGAAGCTCATGAAGATGTTCCAGTGGGTGATGTTGAGCAAGAAGTGCAGCAACAACAACAACCAGAAGCTGAGTTGAGAAGATCCAGCAGGACCAGATTACCTTCAACAAAGTATCCACCACATGAGTATGTGATGCTCACAGATGCAGGTGAACTAGAGTCTTATGAAGAAGCTCTTAGTGTTCCTGAAAGTCATAAGTGGTTTAAATCCATGAAAGAAGAGGTTGGATCTTTAAATGAGAATGACACTTTTGATTTGGTTGACAAGCCTGAGAACCAGAAAATTCTGAAGAACAAGTGGGTGTACAGAATCAAGACTGAAGATGGTAACTCACAACCAAGGTAAAAAGCACGCTTAGTTGTGAAGGGTTATGAGCAGAGAAAGGGTGTTGAATTTGACGAGATTTTCTCACCGGTGGTGAGATTTTCTTCTATTCGGGTTGTCTTGGCAATAGCCGCTAGTTTGGATCTTGAGATAGAACAACTAGATGTCAAGACAACATTTCTTCACGGTGAGTTGGAGGAAGATGTGTATATGGCACAACCCGAGGGTTTGGAAGTCAAAGGCAAAGAGCACATGGTGTGCAAGCTAAAGAAGAGTCTTTATGGTTTGAAGCAAGCTCCAAGAAGATGGTACAAGAAGTTTGAATCGTTCATGAAGGAACATGGGTACAAGAGGACGGCTTCAGATCATTGTGTATTCATTCAAAAATTTGCTGATGGTGATTTTCTTACTCTTTTGCTATATGTTGATGACATGCTTATTGTTGTCAAAGATAAGAAAAAGATTTACAGGTTGAAGTCAGATCTGAGCAAGTCTTTTGCTATGAAAGACTTGGGTGCAGCAAAGCGTATTCTTGGCATGGAGATCACTCGTGATAGGAAAGCGAGGAAGCTGTGGTTATCACAAGAAAGCTACATTGAGAAGGTGTTGCAAAGATTCAACATGGACAAGGCTGAGCCGGTAAGTTGTCCACTTGCAAACCATTTTAAGTTATCTCGTGATCAATGTCCTGTGAATGATGTTGAGAAACGGAAGATGGAGAAAATTCCTTATGCGTCCGCAGTTGGTAGTTTGATGTATGCAATGGTGTGTACAAGGCCGGATATAGCTCATGTTCTTGAAGAGAAGGTCTTGGTTGGAGTGGTAGCAGCGATTTCTATCAAATCCTTAACTTTTTAAGGGATGAGCTATGGAGCATTGGGAAGCAGTGAAATGGATACTACGGTATTTGAGGGGTACTTCTAATATGTGTTTGTGCTATGGAGGTGACAAGTTGTTATCCCCAAAGTTAGTTGGTTACACAGATTCAGTTTGATTTTCATTGCTCGTGTAGGTGCTCAAGATAGTCTCAAGTCTACATAGATGGGTTACTTATTTACCTATGTTGTGGGGAGCCGTGTCTTGGCAATCCAAGTTACAAAAATGTGTGGCATTGTCTACTAAAAAAATGATGATTTCAGTCGAAAACACAATTTGTCTCTCTTGATTTTACATTGCAGCTAATTGGTTGTCTTGCTAAGGGGTGACTCATTATTCTCGGCCACAAATAGTAGCTTGGTGTACTGGTTTTGGAGATAGCTAGGAAGCACTTTCGGTCTTTGATTGTTGTTTTTACTCATTTTAAGTTAATGTTATTATTCAACTGAAGATCACTTCTTTTTGAACTTAATAAACGTAAAATGGAGGAAACAAACCAATACAAATTTAAATAACACCAAACGCAAACCAATATACAACAAACACCTACCAATTAAAACGAACTAAAAATGACTGCTTAGATAGTGGGAGGACCAGCACCACCCCTAGTGATCACGGACATCCTCGAATCTATTCATCTTGCCCCTAGCATCTTCTGCTTCAACTATTGTTCTCTACGATTTCATTGATCACCTTCGGCACGCCTTCTGCGTAGTTCTTCATCTTCCAATTTGTATTTTTCAGCCTCTTGAACTAACCTCTCAATTTCAGCCTTCGAAAACCTCCCTTTGTTATTTGTAACAATGATCTTATTTTTGTTTCCTGTTGTCTTCTCCTCGGCGTACACATTCAATATACCATCTTCATCCATATGAAAACATACCGTAAATTTAGGAACACCACGAGGTGCTGGACGAATTCCTTGCAAGACGAACTCACCCAACAAGTTATTGTCACGGGCTCTAGCTCTCTCACCTTGGTACACCGGAAACAATACATTTCTTTGATTGTCTGAGGTGGTAGTGTAGATCTTTTCCTTCTTGACGGGAATTCTTGTGTTCCTTGGGATAATTACACTCATAAGACCTCCGAATGTCTCAACACCAAGCGAAAGAGGGGTAACATCCAACAACACCAAGTCCTGCACCTTTTCTTTACCTCGACCACTCAAAATAGCAGCTTGTACTGCAGCACCACAAGCCACAGCCTCATCAGGGTTGATGCTGTTGCAGAGTTTCTTTCCATTAAAGAAATCCTGCAAAATAGCCTGAACCTTCGGAATTCTAGTAGACCCACCAACAAGGACAACTTCATGAATGGCTTTCTTATCCATTTTTGCGTCCACCAAACATTTCTCAACAGGTTCCATGCTTTTCCTGAACAAATCTATAGTCAGCTCTTCGAATTTAGCCCGAGTAATATGAGTATGAAAATCTATTCCTTCGTACAAAGCATCAACCTCAATGGTCGTCCTAGGAGTAGATGACAGGGTCCTCTTTGCTCTCTCGCATGATGTTCTCAGCCTCCTGAGGGCCCTTGGGTTTCCACTAATGTCCTTTTCGTACTTCTTGTTGAATTCTTGCACAAAGTTATTTAGCAACCGGTTATCCAAATCCTCCCCTCCAAGATGTGTATCTCCAGATGTAGCCTTCACTTTGAAGATACCCCCTTTAATGGTGAGTATCGAAACATCAACAGTACCACCACCAAAATCGAAGATAAGAACATTGTTTGCACCATTACTTGTCGCCTTATGAAGACCATAAGCAATTCCAGCTGCTGTTGGTTCATTTAGAATTTGCAGTACATTAAGTCCAGCAATTGTCCCAGCGTCCTTCGTAGCTTGACGCTGAGAATCATTAAAGTAAGCAGGGACTGTAACAACAGCATCTCTAACAGTTGAACCAAGATAAAGTTCGGCAGTTTCTTTCATCTTTGTGAGAACCATAGATGATATTTCTTCAGCTGAAAACTTTACATCCTCGCCCTTGTAATTGACTTGTATCATGGGCTTGTCGTCAACGCCAGGAATGACTTTGAAGGGCCATAGGATCATATCACTCTGAACAAAGCTATCGCTGAATTTCCTACCGATTAAACGTTTTGCATCTACAAAACAGAAAACATATTCAGACAATTATCTCGAGATGCAATTTTTTTTTGGAAAAGCAAAGTAATTTACAGACCAAAGGGCGCTTCAAAGAGAAGTGCACCACAGAAAATAAAACAAAAAAATCACTTGAACCTGGTAGCTCAATATCTCGAGATGCTAATAATTATGAAGCAATATTGAGTTCACGCTATTATCACTGAACAATAAAGAGTTCATCATATCCTTGTTTGGGTAACTAAACATAAATATATATAGATAGAGTAGTGCAAAATCGAAAAGCTTTTTACACTAAAATACTATCATACTAAAAGATACAATAACTGTTCAATAACCAAGAAGGCAACATGGTGTAAATTAAGGACCCAAAAGGCTTACCGAAAAATGTGTTGGTAGGATTCGTAGCGACTTGATTTCTAGCCGCATCGCCAATCATACGTTCATTATCAGCAAAAGCAACATAAGAAGGAGTAATACGATTTCCTTGATCATTAGCAATAATCTCAACACGGTCATTCTCCCATACTCCTACACATGAATATGTTGTTCCTAAATCTATTCCTATTGCTTTCCCAACCATTCTAACAATAACAGTTGCTCAATCAAGTACTCAAAACACAAGCAAACCCAAAAAAGAAAATACTGAAAACACAATTCAGAAAAGAAATATCAACACTTGAACTAGAAAGGAGATAGGTTGAGCTTAATTATGTATCTCTTTCCCTTAACACACTGAATATGGATGGTCAAACAGGTCAACGGTTGGTCCAGCACCTAAAGTCTAACCCTTGAACAATAGAAAAATGGGATAATTGAATAATAATCCAAGTTGCTTTAGATTATTCAGCCATCACATTCATGCCCAGCACGATTACTTCACAAATTGGTTCATTCATTGCCTGGTCTTTGGGTTTTAAATCAATATAAATTTTAATTATCCTCCAACTTCTAATGTTCCTATCACCAAATACTGCTTTAAAAAAGAAAAAAACATAAATGCAATTAAATAATATTCATTCCAAATTCCTTAAGAGCCATTTCTTTAAAGATATTATAATTACCTATTTACCTACTATTGGATGGCACGATTTGGAGTTAATCATCAACTTTCTTTTAGAGCTGTTTACGTACAGGGACTTTTATTTTTATTTTTTTTGAAACTTGGCATAGGCCCGTCTTGCCCCTGGAAGCGTAGCCACCGAGCCTACTCCCCTGAGGAGACCCGGCCCATTCCCACAACAAAGATATAAGTATTTACACAAGAGGAGTATTTCATGAGATCTCCAAACTCGTGAGCGGAGACTCGATCCGCTGACCTCCTACTTGAGAGTCAGGCCCCTAGCCAACTGGGCTAACCCCTGATGGTTGACGTACAGGGACATAAAAAGAGTCAAATTCTGACATTTTTTATTGCTTAAACAAAAATTAAAAAAACAACATGTTGGACTGTTTGCACTGTTCTTATTAGAGGTGCAAAATGTGCCGGCCCGGCACAGGCCGTCACACGAAATCGCGTGTTTTACGTGCCATGTGCCGTGTTGTGTCAAATATTTAAAGGTGTTGTGCTTTACTAGTCAAAAGCTAGGCACAACACAATCCACGGGCACAACACACGAATAAACGTGATGTGTCGTGCTGTGCCGTACTTGCACACATGTTACAAACAATTTGAAATCACATAATGGTATATATTAAGTCGGAGTCAGACATTATTACGAGAATCTAAATAGACAACATATCATTTGAAATTATTTCAAGTAAAATTATCAAGTTTATTCAATAAAAAGAAATAGCTCATCAAATATAAAATCGGATCTTTATCATGTAAAGTAAATGTTCTAGTCAAATATAGGTAACGAGATTATAACAACGGCATTGAAATATACTTTTCAAATATTTAGGTATTATATGTGTTGTTATAAAAATAAGCCAGCATAACAATCATAAAATGTCAAAAACTAGTTAGAATAAAGACTTTTTTGTGAAATATATACAAAATGTGATGTATTGTGCCTTGTTAGATGGTGTATTTGTGCGTGTTGTGATGGGCTTGGCCACGTACTTATCCGTGCCGCATGTTGTGCTACTGTGACGATTAGGCTAACCCAGCACAGCCCACGAAACTAACGTGCTGGGCTAAATCATGTGCTGGGTTGGGCTCTGCTCGTGCTGGCACAACCCAGTTTACACCTCTATTCTTATACTTTATTATCCCACAATAGTCATTCACAACGTTCTGTTAAATATGACCTCTTAGAGTCCAATTGGCGGATCAACGACGGGAAGAAAATCATCCTTGACTATTCAAATAAGTATAGTTGACCAGTCAAGGATAGGAGTGCACTCCTAATGGACTCATACTGCACGCATTAGTGTACTTTTTGGAGAGCGCTATTAGTGCACTCAAAAATTGTTCTTACTGTAATGCAATGGTAAAGTCATTGGGTGATGATACATGTGACCTGAGTTCTAAACTCATCCGCATCAAATTCTTTACCGATAAAAAAGAAGAAGTGGGAGCTCAGCTTGGAGAATTTCTTTTTCATAGGTTAGGTGTAGTCATTCAGAAAGGAGTCGCTTGTTGCTAGGCTTCCGGATAATTTCTTACCAGATGATAGTCTTTCTGAGTTGTAATTCATCATTTCTGTACGTTTTAAAAGAATTTTTTTTTTTCCATAGGTTAGGTATAGTCATTCAGAAAGGAGTAGGAGCTCATCTTGTTACTAGGCTTCCGACTAATTTCTTATCGGATGATAGTCTTTCGGAGTTGTAATTCATCATTTCGGAGTTGTATACTACAGTTGCGGTAGATATCTTTGATAGAGGCTTGAGAGAGGTGGTAGAGGGTATTGTGGTGAGTGGGGGTCCTTTTTTTGGGGAGCTCCAATGGAGGTTATCTACCATGCCTATTAGATATGGAGGCCTTGGTTTATACACTGCTAAGGAGGTGTCACAATATGCTTTCATAGCATCCCGTGTACAATCTTGGGGCCTACAAGATCACATTTTAAGGGACAGCGGGGTTGAAGGCATGGATGACAATTTCTATAAGGCATTGCAGGCACTAAAAGTAACTCTTCCTGACTATGACTTTAGAAGCTTTACCAGTAAGGACACCCCCCCCCCCCCCCAAAAGCACAGAGCAACCTGGAGAGTGCTCTTTTTGGTAAAGTAGTTATGGACATTGATAGTGTTTATGACCTTTCGGATAGACAGAAAGCGGTCTTTGGTTGCCTCCAAGCAACGCATGTTCAGGATTGTCTTCTTGCTATTCCGATTGAGGGCCTTGGTCAGAAGATGTCACCTGTGGAGTATCGGTCCATCCTTAAATACAGGTTAATGATTCCTCTGTACCCCTCTGATACACAGTGTCCTTCTTGTATTACTGGATGTTTGGATTCGTTCGGGGAACATGCAATCCACTGCAAGGTAGATCCTGGGTTTAAATATAGACATGATCATGTGAGGGATACGTTGTATGACATATTGTGGAGAGCTAGTATTTCAACAAAGAAAGAGGCGCACGTCAACTTCTAGACTAGCCCACTTGAAGGGAGATCTACACTTAGGCCAGCTGATGTTCTTATTTTTGGATGGGCTAATGGTAAACATGCATGTGTTGACCTTACGGGTGTTTCTCCATTAGTTGGTATTGGGCATGGGGCTTTTACAGTTGGCCAGGCAGCTCTGAGAGCTGCCTTAGGTAAGATAGCAAAGCATGAGAGAGCGTGTATTGATAATGGACATGCTTTTATTCCATTTGCTTTTGACACTTTTGGTTATTTAGCTCCAGAAGCGGTTGGACTTCTCAAGAGAGTTCAGAAAGTCATGCACAGTAATGTCATGACTCCCTGTTCGATGAAGTTTGTTTTTAAAAGGATAGGTTTTGCTATCCAAAAAGGGCTTGCGGCGCAGCTTGTTGCTCGCTTGCCTTCTATGTAAAAGACTATTTTCTCTTTAGTTTTTAAAAATATTTATAGAAAAATTTGTATGAAAAAAGAAAAAAAATTGTTCTTACCGCATGCAGTCATATACGTCATCATTTTAGGGACATGGACAATAATTTTTTTGGTCATATTTTGCCTTTTTAATCATACAGATGTTCATGTTTTAAAATTGACTAGAACTCTGAGGGATACGAAATTTCATTTTTCCCAATTTTTAAGTCCCTTTCCGGTAAAATTTTTCTTTGATTTATTGATTTTTGTTAAAGGGAGATGAAAATGTGATCTGAGAAGACTAAAAATCGTTGGCAACTCACTGACTAGAACTAACTCGTTATAGTTTTCGAACTCGGACAAAAATGCCCATACAACTCATATTCTTCGGCAACGCTCAACCAGAAACAAAAAGAAATGAATTTCAGGAGGATGAGAAAATGAATCAGACAAGCGAAATTGTTAAGCTGACTTGATTTGATTAGATGTAAAGACGTAAAGACAAAACAGAAAGGATAAAACAAAAGAGAAATTAGATATTTAATCTAAATTGTTAAGCGTAATTCGTCTCCATCATTGTTTTCAATTACTGCGTATTGTATAATATTCTGATTGATGTTTTGCACTGAAGAAAATTCTTGAAAGGGGAAATAGTAAAATATCCTTTGGATGCTGACATCAAAGAGCATTGACAATTGCATCTTAGTTAAGTGGAGAACCGTCATTTTTTTTTTTTAGTTTGATTCCATCGATTGAACCGGGGACTGGTTAGCTATACAATTATTATTATTAAAAGAATAACAAAAATAAAGTTATGAAACTTGATTCTTCCCTTCTGTTTTACGGAAAAAGTAGTCTTTCTAAGGTTTGCTGCGAGAGAGGAAGATGATAGAATCTTTGAACATGCAGAGGGAATACGTGTGATGTTTATGGGCATTTTTGTCCGAGTCTGAAAACTATAACGAGTTAGTTCTAGTTAGTGAGTTGATTCCGATTTTTGCACTCTTCGGATCACATTTTGCTCTCTCTTTAACAAAAATCGATTTATTAGCGTCGTTTAATTGGAACCTCAAAAATTAAATTGGGGCCCAAACTCCCATCCCCACCCATATGAGAGGAGGATAAGGGCTATCTAGATAAAATGAAAAGACTAATTATCCTAACACATAAGATTGTGATATGTGTCACCCTATTATTTTTTATTTTTTAATGATGTCAGTAGTGGTGTAGGTAAATTTCTTTTTTTATAGATTAGGGATTGCTATTCAAAAAGGTGTTGGTGCTCCGCTTGTTGCTAGATTACCAACCAAAGTTTCGTAAGATTCTATAAACATTTAGTCGGTTTTGTTTTCTAAAGACTTTTTAATTTGGTTACTTTTTCATTTTTACTTTTATTTTTTTTAATATTTTTCTTAAATAACGACTCTTTAAAGTAAATAACGACACTCCACTGACAATAACGATTCTAAATGGTCGTCATGGTCGTATTCAATACTATTACGACCCTTTAATTCAATTGTTCCATCAGTGACTCTTTGAAGAATATAATGACTCTCTGATAATGACACTTCAAAGACAATAACGACTCTCATTAGTGACTCTTTGATGAAGATAACGACTATTTAGACAATAACAACACTACAAAAACAATAACTACTCTTTAGAGTCGCCATTGAAACAATAACGAAAAACAATTATATGATAACGACACTTGAATGACGTTATCATGACGACTCTCTAATACCATGACGACTTTTCATTCAAATCTGGGTCGAACAAAAAAAAAATTTGCAAACAAAAAGATTGAGAAAAGGAAAATGGTTGAACTCTAATTAAGTAAAATAAACACCAATTAAGTAAGATCATCACTAATTAAATAAGGGTAGATTAGCCATTACCTAAAATATTTGGATAAGGGGTTCTTAAGGCCCCAATTAAACGTCGTTTATTAAGGATGGAAAATAGCTAGCTCGGCCATTGCTGGGGCAGACGGCCACAGGAATATCTATGAAATATTAGAATGATGAAGCTTTTGTGTCTCCCCTAATTAATTTTTAGCTAATTGGTACTCCCTCCGTCCTAGTTTAGATGCTAAAATTGGGGATTTTGTTTGTCCTAGAATACTTGCTATACTTCATATTTTTCCACTTTTTATCCTGATTTTCCCCTGACATGGAATCATACCATAACATGGAGAATTGTGTATTTCAATTTTCAAGACACACTCTTAAATATATTTCTCTATATAGTTCCTCTAATTTGAATTTTTCCAACTAAACAACAAAACCTAGACATCTAAAAACTAGGAACATTAAATTCTAACCTAGGGTAATTGTGGAAAGAAAACTTTCTCTTTGTGTTTCTTAAACTTTGTGCAAAATCCTATTTTGACATCTAAACTAGAACGGAGGGAGTATAAGTTAGTAATCTTTCACTTTTTGTAAAATTTCCCTAAGAGAAAAACTGATGATATTTTTCTCACATTACATTATATTGACAAGAGAAAAGGTTTGAGTTTGTCTTGACCAGGACAAGTTAGGAGGTGTGAGATATACAATATAACCCCTATAAAATAATAGCGTCGGGACCGACAAAATTTATCAGTTTATCGCGGTATTAAATAATCGCATAAATTATAAATTAATTAGTTTATCAAAAAATTGTTTAATTCTAAAAAAGAAAAAATCAACAAAATGAACAAATACGTCTTATTCCATTGCAAATTATTTTCCTCATTGTAAGATTCGTTCAATGGATGGCACTGTATCAAAGAATCCAAGTAAAGCGTAAGTTGATAAAGGAACTAGAGAATTCTAAAATTAATCAATGGATTGAATTATCACAGTGGAATGGATTTTGAATTTCATTTAAACTGCCCTCAAAAGGATATTATTTCTCATTTGTTGACTGACGAAGAAACAATTGGGAGTGTCATGGGAAAAGACGAAAGTGATGATGTAGAAATCGAAGATGAAAGTGTAGTTAAAAATCCACCTTCCCGTAAAGAATCTATCAAAGCTGCAAAGATATAACTTTTTATTGCATCAGGAAATGACAACACCAAAAACTCGTCTAATGTTAAGAAAAATCCAAGATAAAATCCAATGTGACATCAATTTTAAGAAAAACCAAGTCACAAATGAATCATTCTTGACCAAATTATTAATTTATATATTCGAAGGGACCTATAGAAAGCTATAAAAAGTCATTATTTTATACATTTAGCAAATTATTAATTTAACACGTTGGTCCTGACTCGAAACCGGCAAAATGTATTAATTTATCGCGGATTAAATTACAGGGGTTCTACTGTAAAGAGAAAATATGTTTACATTTTGCACTGAATAATGATCATTTGGTTGGTAACTGGGTCCGCAACATGTTTACAAAGCAAACCCAAGGAATTTTTCCAGCTTCACAAAACAACGGAATGGGGGTGATCAAAACATAAAGACAAGCATTTCATTGAACCAAACTCTGCTAACAAAATGGATATTGAGTGTGGTTTAGTCCAGGGCGCTACAAGACTTGGAATCCTCCATACTTGACTATGGCTTTTGAAACCAAAAACTAGAAAAATGACTCACAACTGAAGTCATTTGTGTTTTATTTATAACCATGGCATATAGCCAGAGTAATCTGACTAATCCACACTACCAACCTCGGCTCAAGGTTGAAAAAAAGATACAACTTTTCATGATCATAAAACTAACTATAAAAGCATAATGGAAGTCCACATATCAAATTAAAACACGGCGAAAAGATGTCAAAAAGCTTACCGAAAATGGAGTTGCTAGGATTCACAGCAACTTGATTTTTAGCCGCATCACCAACCATACGTTCAGACTCATTAAAAGCAACATACGAAGGAGTAGTGCGATTTCCCTGATCATTAGCAATGATCTCCACACGATTCTCTTGCAATAACCATACTCCAACACATGAATATGTTGTTCCTAAATCTATCCCAATTGCTTTTCCAGCCATTTTTAAAAATAATAGTTCGATCAAACAAAAGACTCAAAGAAGAATAAAACTCGCAATTGAAATTAGATAAGAGAAGGATTAAGCTAATTCAGTTTTTCGTTAACAGACTTCTATGGATGGATGGTCCAGCATCTAGATAAGTTAATCCTTTAGACTTTAGTTATATAAAAAAATGAATAATTGAATAATCCAAGTTGCTGTAGATTATCCAGCCAACAATGATTCATCACACACACAACTATGTAGAAGTGATGCCCCTTACCTATTGCAATTCATTTGTTTAATGTCGAAGAAGTTGTCCTTATCTCTAAGCTGACAATTTCTCTTCTCATATCATTTTTCTTTTCTTCTTGGAGGATCATTACTGACCTTTGTAATTTAGTTATATTGGTTGCTTAGTAAATTTCAGCAACTGCGGGGATAATAGTTGTGAGGATTAAATTGTAACATTGGAAGAAGATAAACAACCATCTAGTATTGTTTCTGTTTTTACCCGCCATCCATAACTGATTTATTATCTTACCCGCACGAAACAATGGGATGTATACTGCCTCCCCTCCATTCAAAAATTCGGCCACCGAATCACGTGGTGCCAACTTTTGTTCTGGGCGTAACTTTGAAACGCTTATATTTGTCACAAAATTGGTTAAAAAGACTAAAATCAACAATTTCTGGGTAAAAAAGACATTTATATTTTGATATTGTTTAAATTGACAAAAATATAAAAATAGCTAGGATTAACCAGTTTCATCCTACCCATTTTCAAATACTTTTTCTTATTTTTATTTTACATCAAGATATATCTTGTTTCATCCTAGCTATTTTTTAAGTTTCATCCATGCTATTCTTAGTGTGTCCATTTCACCCATAATTCTGAATTAGGGTTCTACAACAATTTTGAAGTTGAGAAGACAAAATGAATCACACCTCTCGATTTCTTCTTTCTGATTTAATCTCATTCCCTTTCAATTCTTCTCATTCAACATATATATCTATTGGTCCATCCCCCGAACATCAATCAACAAGTAAAATTCATTATCCATTTGTTGCTGCTGCTACAAATCAAGATGGATGGTGAATTACAGCTTAGGTTTGAACAAGAAATTGGAGATGAATATTTTTGAAATGTAGGTGGAATTGATTACGTAAAAGAAGGAATTGAAATATTGAGAGAGAATAAATAAAAGGGTTATGTATGTGATTCGAAACTTAGATTATTGGAAGAAGAATTATTAGGTTGTGAAATCAAGAGTATGGTTGTCTGTGTTGGTAGTGTGTGGTCCCCAAAGCTTGAGATTGGTAATGAATGAAGTAATATGGGAGAGTATGGTAGAGTTTTCTGGTGATTGTAGTGGATGAACCCGCTGCAATTGCAATAAAAAAGGTGGTAATGGAGGACATGGAATTACTTCCTGATTTAGTTTTGTTAATTTATGTGTTATCAGTTTTTGCAAGGAGATATTGAATTTTATTAATGAAGAAAGAATGAGTTTTTATTATCTTAAGAAGAAACAGATGAACGAAAGAAAGCACTATCTGATTGTAAAAAAGCATTGAATCTTGAGATGTTTGGGAAATGGGCCGTACGTAGTTGAACTTCAAGAAATTCAGCAAGAATTGATCTCCAATAATGTTTTTGTTAATACTCAAGAATTCAAGTTTGTTATTTATTTGTGTATGCATTTTCTCTAGGTGTTGGGTTCAGAAACTTGGGAAGCGAATCAATCTAATTGTGGAAAGCAATGCACATGCCATTTGGGTGGAATGGGTGGGTCTCCATTTCTTTCTCAATCAAGATCTTCTTGACTGACTTACATGTAACAACCTAAGAACTTAAATATTTGATGGTGTCCGCAGAAAAGAATGGAAGACACACTTGTTCGCATATTAATGGAAGACACATTTGTTCGCACATTAACTCCCAAACCCTCTAAAAAGGGGGTGTACATGCCTTCCAAGGAGCAAGAAAAGCCATATGTAATCACTGGATCCTTTGAGGGTGGTTTTGTTAGTTTATATCTTGAACTTGCATGGTGCTCAACAATTCATGATGTCGTTAAAAGCACTTATGTCCTAAGAACTTTGAAAAATATAAAGGCAGAGATAAGTTATGCTTCCTTTTTTAGTTAGTTGTTAAAGTATTTTGATAAATGTTTGTGTTTAAATTTAATGATGAAAAGATGATGCCGCCTCCATGAAATGTAAATCTCTTCGCTCAAAAGCAACTACATCAAGGTAACTGACTCCTAGTGAACTAATCAACAGTTTTGTCTTTTTGTTTGCAATATTGATGAACTCAAGACATGGATGGTAATTTGTCCTAATATGATTTTGTTCTTTTCCAAAGATATTGCCAACCTTTCGGTAATAAGAACTTACTCAGCCTCGTTTTTAATGTTATTAATGGAGGATCAACACTGAAAAAAACTTGCAATGCAACTCATGATCCTTCCCGTTGGAGCCATTCAACTTAAATCATGTGGCGGCTTATATGTTTATTTCCATTTGCTGGCCTAATCACTAAGGTCAAGATGCCATCCATCTACCGAAAAAAGTTGATACTTAAATATTACAACACTTGAGGGTATTGTAAAATAAAAATCATAACATAAGTAGAGTTGTTTAGAAAAGTTCAACAACTCTAGAAGGTGTAGTGACAGAATTATTCACAATATAATAAATGTTTTGTCTTCCACGCTTCAACAACACAAACGAGATATTGTGAAATAGTGTCTTTACTATGTGTTTCACACACAAGTGACGTGCAAATCTTTAATACCAAGATTTGTTGTTACATATGTTTCCACGATACACTACTTGTGTTGTCCAAAATATTCTTAGCACAACACAAGCAAGGGTTGTGTTAGCTAAAAAAATAGAAAGAGAATCACAACTTTGTGAAAATATTGTCAAACCATGAATCACATCACTCTTTCCATATTGTAGAAAATCTTGACTTTCTACAATACCCACCTTAAAAAAGTGTGTCCATTTCACCCATAATTTTTTTTTACTCGTCCATTAGAACCATGTTTTAAAAATATTTGGACAAATGACCCATTTTCCGTATATTTGTTCTTTAGAGAAAGAATGCTTTAGGCACGTAAATGCCGTTGGTAAATCAGGAACTGAAATGTGTCCCAAATTTTTGCCCCTCCCAATCGTTTGAGGTGCCTACGTGCGTTATTATAAGCTAGAGTCCATATTATAAGCTGATTTATCTTACCCACGGGAAACAACAATGGGTTGAACAGTTCCTCCCCTCCATTTGAAAATTCGGCGGTCGGATCATGTTGGTGAACCAGGTATGCCATATATACGTTCGTCAATCTGTTGCAAAAGAAAGCGTTCATGAATGCTTTAGGCATGAAAATGGCGTTGCTAAATCAGGAACTGAAATTTGTCCCAAATTTTTTGCCCCCTACCTTTCATGTGTTTGAGGTGCCGACGCAAGTTATGATAAGCTTTAGTTTATCTATTAACTAGGGCTTAACCCGTGCTGTAACGGCACGGGCCTTGATGTTGGTTAAGCTTTGTAAAATTGACTTACCTAGCTAGCTTTGTAAGATCTGTGAAAACACTTTCAGGTAACTTCAACACCGACCATTAAAATCCACAATATGAATATTTAGCTTACACCAGTTGATTAAGAAAAACTTAATTTTAGAAGATCAGTTTCAAACAGATCTTTATTTGGATTTATAATTGTGACAATTGAAATTCGAACGATATATCTAACAAGACAACAACAAATATTTGATACACATGGTGCACATATAAACAATAAAAAATAAGTGATACACGAAGTACGACTTTCCCTTGAGTTCACTCCGCAACGGAACTGGGGCACTCTCTGGTTGACATAGGCATCTCAATTTCTCTCGATGTTCCTCATTAGTATCGGCAAGGGAGGAGAGCATCTTCGTAAAATGTAAAAAACACTGAAAACGGGTTAGAAGTGTTCTTAAAGATTACTTTCATTGGATTAACCAAAACTACATTACACCATGTTGTATTGTGCCAGTAATGGCATGGCCATGGTCGAATAAATTGTTGGAAAAAATTGAAGAAAGTATAAGGATTACTGGACCTAATAAGATTTTTTCAACAACTATCTATGTACTCATTATTTTCCCCAAAATATTTAAATAAATTCATTAGATAATATCTCAAGCCATGCTACCGATTTAAATAACCTTTCCGCAAAATGTTTAAATAAGCTTTTAGAAAATAACCACGTGATTAGCATTTTTTTTTTTTGAGAACTCGGTATTGAAGTCTAATGATATGTAGACAATTTAAACATGATTATTAAAATTTATGGTATTATATTTAGATTCGAAATTTCAAGAATTGGGGGTTGTAAGCATAAATCATGGCTATTGATCTTTGGAGGGGGACATATGACGATAAAGTAAACTTGTGGTTTGGGCAGTTAATTGAGCTAGGGGATGGAAACCAAATGGGCCTAAACACTAAGAGGCATGGAATGCGCTGGGTTTTGGTTTTGACCAAGTACCATATGTTAGCAGGTAGAATTATAAATATTTTTTACTACATCTAGGGGTGCACATAAAATCCAGAACCGCGGATTTCATCCGCAACCGTCCGCAAAATTGCGGATGAAAACCAATCCGCAAGAGTCTATGGGATGGACACGGGTGATTTTTAAAATCCGCAAGGTTTAGCGGTTCGGTTGCGGTTGGTTTTGTAAATCCGCGGATTCACCCGCACCGTAGGTTATAACAAAAAAAAGATAAAGCCCAGTTAAATAAAGCCCGACAAAACAAAACTTATGAGCCTCCAGCCGGTGCCATGTATTCTGCTATTTAACCTAACAGAGATTGATTTGAAATGAAACGAACTGAAGTTCCCCTTCGCTCAATTTCATGTTAGTTTCGGTCCAAATATATTTTGATTTTTTTGAATGGTTTATCTACATTACGGAATTCTACTTTCGGCTTATTAGTACCCGAATACTGATTCTACTCCAAATCAGTTACTTGGTTTTTCATTATTATGCACGCAAGTTGTTTTATGAAATGCCTAGCATAGCATGTCCAAAAATTTCCTCACCGGTTTTGTTTGTTTACCTTTTTTTCTTTTCTTTTCTTCTGACTAAATTCGCGGTTAATCCGCATCCGGTCCGTATTACCCGCTGATCCGCGAATGTAAAATCCGTAGGTGATTGGGCTGGTCACGGTTCAATTTTCCAAATCCGCAACTTTGACGGTTTAGTTTTGGGTGACCCCTAACCACAACCGTTCATCCGTTGCACACCCCTAACTGCATCTACAATATAAGAAGTTGAAAGGGTGCTGCTAGGGGTGTGCAAAAAAACCGGAACCGCGGTTTTCACCCGCAACCGTCCGCAAAATTGCGGGTGAAAACCAATCCGCAAGAGGCTACGGACCGGACACGGTTGAGTTTTCAAATCCACAAGGTTTAGCGGTTTGGTTGCGGTTGGACTCGTAGAACCGCGGTTTTAACCGCAACCGTAGGGTAGTAAGGATAAACCCAGTTAAATAAAGCCCAGGTGCAATATCATTAAGGTTGTGTTAAATAAAGCCCATGTGCAAGTGTTAAGGTACTAAGTTATGGGCTTACCAACCCTGCTAAAATGAAAAATTGTTTTATCTTATACTGATTATTTCATGATTTGGGTATTAGGAGCCTTGGATGTTGTCGCATTCACAAACAGATGACCAGATAATGGGCCATCTTATCATGCACTAAACACCGTGTATACTTATTTGAGGGGGCGGGAATCAGGAAGAGCAACACCACAATGAAGCTTTGCTGCAAAGCCTTCATAGATCCACATAAGTTGTTTGATGAAATGCCGCATAGGGATTTTTTTTTTCCTTCTGACCAAAACCGCGGTTGATCCGCAACCGTCCGCAAAAATCCGCTGATCCGCGGATGAAAAAACCGCGGGTGATTGGACCGGACACGGTTTGATTTTCCAAAACCGCAACTTTTACCGTTTGGTTGCGGGTGACCCCAAATCCGCAACCGTCCAACCGTTTCACACCCCTAGGTGCTGCATATGTACGCAGTAATATTTGAAGCCAAACAAATAATCTGATTGTATTATTTAAATGTAGTGAGTAATTTCGAGTTTTAATATTCACACTAAAGGAGAAAATTGACAACGGGACTTACTTCTTAGAATTGAGCATGATGAGACATTTATCCAACTGAAAGGAGAGGAGAAGAAAATGGATATTCTGAAAGAGAAAAATTTGGTTTCTGCTGCTTACCCTGCATCAAAAAGTCTAGTTGATGGAATTAGAAAATAGGCTGAAGATGAACGATCAAGGGTGGGACATTGTCAGAGCAATATAATGTAATCCATAAGTTCCTGAAAATACAAACTTTAGAAGTTCGGTTATACGGGGAATAAAAGCATAACTTTTTAGCTTTGCATGTCTAGGAATTAACACCATAATAAGGACATAGAAGGGAAAGAGATAAACTTACTCTATGACTTGGCTAGTCTTTTTGTTTTTGTTCTTTCTGCTGATTTAACTGCATTGAGTTCTGCTGATAATATGAAAACATACAAACTGCTAAGAACGCCATTTAGAACCTGGGTATGAAGTAAGGGCGCAAGTCAATATGTATATTTTTTAGAGCCTCCCATAATAGAGTAGCGGTATGTGGCATCACTTATACTGTATTAGGTGCGACAGTAGGCTACCAGATGATAAGAAAATCATTGTGGACTATGACATACTACATGACTATATGTTAATGAACTGTAACCAAATCATTAACAACTCCCAGAAAAATTAACATTATATGAAATAATTCAATTTCATAATTTGGGTAGAACCTATAACGAAGTACCAACAATACTTTATTATATGAAATTTAATCACATAAAATGTATTCTGAAGTGTAATGTACCTGAATGCCTCTCATATTGTTTTCCTGATGTCATCCTTAACGGTAAAAAAGATAATGCACATGTTAGTTATGTTTTTGTAATTTTCCTCAAGAAAAAAAATGGTTTCATAGTTTTATCAAGAAAAACAATAAGCACCCAGATAACTGAAAACCTAGAAATTAATAGAAAACATAGTTATTTACAACTAAATTAGGGAAGAATTTGATTCGTGGAATATCGGTTAATTGTGAAAACATGTGTCCGATTGAAGTTAATTCAGAAAAGAACCAAATAGGACCCATTGAATATTTCTTATGTGAGAACAACATTTAGCAATTACTGCAGAAGGTTCTTAACCTAAATTAATCCAATATTTTTTGGGTATATCAATTCCCTTATTGATACCCAGAATGATGCAGAAGACCTCAAATTGTAACTGGTGAAGATATTGAAGTTCATGATTAAGCAATGGTGCATAACAAAAAAAATCGTCTTTTTGCAGGGAGATAGACAATTGGGTACATGGTACACAGGGTAAAAGCATTTGTTACTCGCAAATGGGCACATGTGCAGAAGAAGGATATATGCCATAATTTGTTTCGTGGCATGATGGCTCTCCATCCAAGCATTACTCTTGTCCATCTAATCAGGCCATTCTTTGCAATCCTAACACTACTGCACCCATCAAATATAGGCCAGTCTCTAATCAAAGTTATCCCAACCAACAAATCCATTCCATCTACAGCACCAGCGATCAAAGCAGCAACACCAACAGACCATTCTACCAAATTCTATTGCACAACCTTCTTCTCAGTTTTTATCGTTCACATGCACCATCTGTAGGTACATACACCACTCATTCCAAAACCATAGATCACCTTCAATATATTAGACTACCACCAGTGTGTCATAACCAAATCATTAACACCTTTAGTACCTAGCTCTCAAAACCAACAATTCATCTGCCGGCCCGCAACACCACCTACCATTTGTATGCATATCACATCTGAGCCATCAACCAACCATTCCACCTATACATAGTAACATCTACCTGATTTCAATTTCTCTTCTTTCATGTTTTCTCACAAAACAAACTCAAGCTGACCCTTCATCAATAGCAACAACATTTCTTCCATCTTTGGCTACACCTCAAACACCACCAAATTCATTCCATCTTTCCCTGTAATCTTCACCATATCACTATATCAAAACCTTCTAGTTCAATAGATCCCACTACCTATCCCAACATTCCTCTACACTTCTCGACCTAATTTAAAGTAATTTCAAGACACACCCACAACTGACATCTTCAACAACAATTGAGAGCAACCCATGTCTGTAATGCCTTCTAGGACTCTAGAATCACCATCTCCATCTGATTTCTTCGCAATTTCTAGATCTGATTCAAACCTTAATTTCATTTCTCTCTTAACTTCAAATTCGTAGTCAAACCCTTCAATACTTCAACAGCTTCAATCATACCTCTCAATCAACCGAACCCATCTAAGCACCACATATTCTTTAACCTAATCCATGAATTTTACATTTACAGTTCAAGCATAACCATCTTTCATTCCGTTTCAGTTGCAACAACATATAAGAAAGAAAGAAATCTATTATAAACCTCCCATCTTCACCGGCTCATGAATTCACAGCTCAATCAGTGACGCTGCCATTCTTCTTATCTCTTAAATATAGGTGGGATGTTAAATTAATTTAATAGGGAAAGCTTTAATTCGGTTGGAATCAAATCGAAGACCTAAAATTATCAATACAATAAAAATTAACTTAAATTTAATTAAATTGTTTTAAAAAACCTTAATCTGAAAGTAGAAAAGAAATCCCTAAGAAAAATTCAACTCTCTCCTGCAAATGAAGAAATTGAAGTTCAGAGATTAAGCAGCGGTGGAAAATGAAGAATTTGAGATTTGAGTTTTTTTTGCGGCTAGGGAGGGGAGAGAGAACGATTCGTTGGTTAATCATTCATTAGTCATTACTCACAAAACTCTTAACGCTACGTGCAAAAGTAGGATTTGGTCTGGACAATAATGCCACACGTGGGAGATGTTAGGGTGGTCCAAGGAACCACAGCCCTTGATTTATGTTTGTCTGGAAAAATCCTAACTACCACTAACAAAGGCCATCTTGTCCAAACCCTGTTTTATACTAATGATGAAGCTAGGGTCCATTTCATAAGATTCATATATAACCTGATTATCTTACATGCAGGAAAAGGTTGGATGAATAGTGCCTCCCCTTTATTTGAAAATTTGGCCGCCGTGTTTGAAATGCTTATACACGTTCGTTATTATGATGCAAAAAAATGTGTTCCTTAATGTTTTAGGCACAAAATGTTACTTATGTGGAAATGGGAAAGATACTATGGAGCTGTACTCTCAGTGAAGGCTTATGGCGCTGGCATGGAGGTATTTTCAATTTCTCAAACCCTTACTTTGATGATGTATTAGGATTTGCTAAAAACACAAGTCATGTTGTCAAAGAATTTTGGTATATATGCTCATTTACTTTAATGGTGGAGTTGTGGTTAACAAGAAATAGAAAAATGCTCGAGGGAGAGACTCTTAATTTAGAAAATGTAAAACACATAATGTTAAGCTATACAAAGGAGTATAGTGTAAGAATTATGGGATACAAGAAAAACTGCGTTTATGATCTTAACATAACGATGACTTTTGGTATAAGAGGAATAAGAAGTAAAAGTTATGAAGTTAAGAAAATCTTCTTCAAACTACCTAGGAATTACCAGATTCTGATATGTTGTGTTGGGGCTGCAATAGGTAATTCAGGTATGGATGGTTTTGGGTTCATTGGAAGAATGAACAGTGGTCCTTGTGTAGGAGCAATGTCAGGTGGGTTGGGCATAGCAAAAAACTACATAGCTGAAAGAATGGCCTTAATTGTTGCTGGTGAATGGGTTGTTCAGAATAATTTTCTAGATGTGTGTTTCAGTCTAGATTCTCAGGCTGTTCTACAATGTTTTGCCGGAAACAAAATCCCCTGGATTGTTATAAACATATGGAAGAAGGTTCTGAATCCGTTGAGAAGGGTTTTTTTCTTCAGGCATTCATATAGAGAAATCAATTCTTCAACAAATAAAATTGCCAAAAAAAGGAGCTAATCTTAGCAGAAGAGAGGTGATAGTATACACAAGGAAACCTGATTTTATTGGTACTACGGAGTGTGAGGATACTTCTTATTTTAGATTCCCTTAAGAAACTTCTTTAAGTGTACAGTATTTTGCTTTTTCTTTTTTTTGGTGAGTATCATAGATTCATACTATAGCTAGTTTTGTAATCTTTTGCTTTATCCTTTGGTAATATAATCATATGATTTAGCAAAAAAAAGAAGAGTTTTCTTATCTTGTATACCCGTATGATAAGCCCCCATTATTTTCTCGGTTATACAACATTTGACATCGGAATTGTAAGCTTTGTGTAAACTTTGATATCTAAAAACTCGCTCCAGTAATTAGTGTATTTTTTCCATCAAGTACCCTTTTTGTTTAACAATTATTTCTATCATATTTTTCCCAAAGACCCCACACGAGAGACCATACGGTCTAGATTTAGGCATTTATTTTAACCCATCTCTCTTCTCTGTTCACGTCTGTTATCGGTTTGACTCCATTAAAATCAAATTAATTTTTATTTTATTTTTTGAAAAATCAATAGTTTAGGATCCAAATCTACTTTAGCCTTGACCATCAAAAACAAACCGAGAACATGATGTTTAACTAATTTCCATTCAAATCAATTTTGTTCACAAACCAAGATCTATCTTTAATTCTTAATAAAACCCTAAGAAAAATTAAAAAAATAATGACTGCAATTCTTCTTCATCTTCTATCAGCGTCATTTCGTTCAACCTTTGGGGAAAAAATTAAAATGAAAAAATAATTTGTGTGTTGATTTGTTATTGGGTTTTTGAATTTTTCATAAGATTCATTAACAGAAGAAGGCATGAGTCATAATTTGAAACAGAAAGATTAAGGTGGTGGGGATGGACATGGAGTTGGTGGTGAAGGGGAAGGAGGTGGTGATGGGGATGGAGGTACAGGGCTAGGAAGTAGTGGACTAGAAAATTTTATATAGCAAGCTTCGCATTTGCTTGAACCTGCAACTCCAGTAGACATTTTCCATTTTTAAGGTGCTAAAATAGGAAGATAAAAATGGAAAAGAAGAGGACGAAAAGGAAAGAGGAGTGAGATAAGGAGGAGAAAATTTTCGAGATCCGTCTTGATACCTTCGTTTTTTGGAAGAAAATTTTCATTAAAAAATTATAAGGGTAGTATTGGAACATCAATCTTAATCTCAGAGAATAATAAATTAATTCTTGTAAATAAATAAGGAGACATAAAATAGGGAGAAAAAGTAGAGAGATTTTTATTAATCTGTGTATAAGATACAATGTTTAAGCCTCTATTTATATAGATAGAAGACTTGGTGTCCAAGATATGTAAACCCTAAAATCAAACACGAATGGCATCTTAGTAAATAAAATTAGATTGTAACACTCCCCATGATGACCACTGTGGCTATGTCAGTAGAAATATATCAGGAAAACTCAAAAGAGAAAAACCTGAAATTGCATAAGCATGTAAAAACTCAGACAGCGTCGGACACGCATATGTTGCCTCATGAAAACCTTGACAAGGAAAACCCAGTGGGACAAAACCTTGATGAAGGAAAAAGAGTACAACGCGATAAAGTCCAGTGAATGCACCTTAATTTGATGGTGGCGCTCACCCTGATAAATACTTCAGTCAAATCTTGGCATGCAAATCTTTGAGTCAAGACTTTCCAATTTTGAAGAACGAATTTCTTGAATGCAAAAGAGGACTGTTCTTTCATGAAGATGTCGGATAGTTGATGAAGTTTTCATTTGTGTTGCACAAGCAGTAAGTCCTTCGATAATATAGTTTTGCGGAGTCTACATTCTTCTTCAACACATTGAGAACTTGTGTCATGGATTGCTAGCTTCCCGAGATGATTTGCAGAAGTTGTTGATGTAGTTTCTTCAACATATAGCCAAGATGTGGATAAATTACTGTAAGAGAACAAAACTTTATTTGTGGTCATACCTTATGTGGATCTGAATGACGTCCAAATTTCCAAGGGATTGTTATGTTGATTTGGTCTAACAAAATGTTAATGGTGGGAATCCACTAAACAAACAAAATATTAATAAAACTCCCTCTTGGATGACCACCATGTTGAATTAAATTTCCTCACTAGAACCTTGCCAGTAAAACCCAATGGGAAAAAATTTGGACAAAGGAAAAAGAGCAAAAATATCAACATTTTGAAAGAAAATTAAACGTCAACAAGATGTTGCCTCGTTAAAACCTTGTCAGGAAAACCACATCGGACAAAACCTTAAACGAAGGAAAAAGAGTACAATTTTTGACAATTTATGGATGCTAACTCAACTATATGAGTATTACAGAAAACAAGCATCAACATCATAATTCTAGTTTATCTCAAAGACAAGTTTAAGCTAGCATAAATCTAACTGCAGATTTAAGAAAGAAAAATAATAGAATTTATGCTGCTAAAGCGTGGATTTTTGTGTTTTTAAGGACTCCTCAAGAGACCTGTAAAGTTGACATCATAAACTAATTAATCCGGATTTATGGTTTGGTACAAAATTTTTAAAAATACATAAAGGATTTCTAACCCTAACATAATCAAGCCAGGTGGCTGCCTGAATATAATTTGAATACTCCAAGGATCAAAAATTTGAATATGTTCCCCGACCACATACGAGTCCTTCAAGGACTACCACGCCAAATGTGTCATATAATAAGAACATTTATTGAACCAATCCCAGGGTCTGAGAAAAAAGAAAAACCCTCAAATCGTTTATACAACGAACTTATTTCTCCTATAACGCATAATGACTACACCAACTTGTACGTAATAGGCTTGGCAATTTTAAGGTGTTAAGTCTTGGATCCAAAATTGCGTTAATCGAGAAATTATATGAATCCAATCTAATTTGGATTGTATGCCAACCAATCACATATGTCGATATTCCTCTGCAGAGGGGTTCAAGACCACCATTTTTTTTTCTAGTAGCTACTTTAAATGAATATTCGACACTTATTAGTTTATATGATCTCACACAATTTCCAGTGTATGCATACTTTGAAAAATTCAAAATTACTGGTACCAGCGCCCGCGGGCATTATAATCTCCCCATCTTCCATTGAGGAAATATGAACTATAGGAATGTGGATCATGTTTTTATAGACTCAATTGGAGTACTATATGTAGCCTCTTCTAAAACGATACTTGGTGTTATATGTGATTGGATTTGCCTTTCAACAGGCAAACGCTTACATAAAAGCAAAATGAGATATTTCACACCAACCATATAATGACAGCCTTTACCAATTTGATCTTGATGGGAGAAAAACTGATATAACATTTAAGTTAATTAACACAATATTTTGATAGTGTATAAGTCTCCCTCTGATTATGGCGTGAAATATTTTAATCTCATATACGAAAACAGATTTCGTAAAGTCCGATTAATTCGAGGACATATACTTATAATAATTTCTGGATGTTAACAATGCCAGTTGGACTATAGATAATAATGACTTCAGTAGCCATAAGAAATTGTCCTAAAAATAAAATAATAATTGTAGTCTTGTTGACATACAAATTTGACATCAATCATGAAAATTTATTCTATACAACCAAAAAGCATATAATATATGCAAACAAATCTCCAATATTTTCGTCACCTACAGGGCGGATGATAGACACTTTCTTTATCCAACAAAAATATCAAATTAAGATGAATATAGTCACTACAAGGACTAATAATATTGTCTAACAAGCGAGGGGTGCACCATTTGATCTTTAACGTCCAATTCCAAACACAAGTGGAATTATTTTAATATTTTAGAGATTTACCATGAGAAAAAAAAATGCTCAATATACCTTAAGGATACAACAATTCCTCTAGGTGTTTCCAATTGTGAATATCATAATAACGATGCTTTATATATCCCTTTAGGACCGATAGGGAAAAACTAAATCAATTGGCTTATATTATTTTGTGAATCCATGGTTTTCTCGTAAGAGATGGAAATCAATGGTTTATTAGTAGAAAAATAAAACCATAATCGGTAATGGTTTGTCTAAGCGATTGTCGTCAAACTACGAGAAGAAAAAAATAGTGTCTTAAATTTCTTAGAATGCCAAGTTTAACATATCCTTCCTCAGAATTGATGGAGAAAACAAATACCGTTTGGTATATACGATACACCAAAATTGCATCGAAGAAAAGAAAAAAAATCGATTTAGTCATCGCATAGGGAAAATCCACTTCGTGGCTGATAGATGGTTTCTTTTAAAAATAAAATATAAATATAAACCAATCATAAAAATCACATGATCTTCATCAAATAGATAAAGATACCAAACTTAATTGGACGGAGGTTTTTCAACCATGCATGTGAATTATTACCGTGAAGGTAATCAAATTGCGATAATACCAAAAATAATTGGTGATTATAGTTTCATTAAAGGAATAGAAACTATAAACCATCTTTCGATGGATTCTATTTATTTTTTTAGAGGGGAAGAAACAATAACAACAATTTTTTTTTTTTTTTTGTGATTACAGTTTCATTAGAGAGATAGAAACTGTGAACAATTTTTTCTTTCTTTGTGAAAAAATTAGAGAAGAAAGGAAAATAAAACTATGTGGAAAAATTAATTACCCACAATATGTGTATTAATATGAAAGAAAATATATATAAAAATCAATCACATATATAATACGAAATAAAAATAAATAAAGTAACCTCTTTGAGTTTGCTGCACAAGGAGCCAGAGAGGAACTTGTGCCTTCACCGTCCAAACGGATTGTACTGACCACGAATTGTTCACATCGCAGACCAAGATGTCAGCTGCAACGATTTGTTGCTGGGGTTAAATCAATTCCATGCATACGAAGAACCATGGTTTGGATTTGAGTATTCCATGACATGCAAAAGACAAAACAATATTAGAATCCAACACTTATTATCATATATAGTTATGAATAAATAAAAAAATGAATAAAAAATATTAAAGACGTTCAAAGTTTTTTATTGTTGAGAAAGTGTTTTTTTTTTTCTTCAATGTTTCTCCTTCTCTTTAAATCGGTGATGGCCGTGTCGGTAGAGAAATGTGTGTGATAACGTCTTGTAAATAAATAAGGAGACATAAAATAGGGAGAAGAAGTAGAGAGATTTCTATTAATCTGTGTATAAGATACAATGTTTAAGCCTCTATTTATATAGATAGAAGACTTGGTGTCCAAGATATGTAAACCCTAAACTTAGACACGAAGGATATCATAGTAAATAAACTTATTTTATAACATTAATATTATTTTAATAACTGATTTATATTTCCCATACAACTAAAGGCCGGGTATACAAGTTAACAGGACCCAAAAAAGAATGCTTTAGGTAGGAAAATGGGGTTGCTAAATCAAGAACTTAAATGTGTCCCATATTTCCACCCCCTCCCAATCAAGGGTTTGAGGTGCCGACGCCCAACGCGCATGTCCACCCCTTGTGTAGGTGATGTATAGGTTATTCAAGATAATCTCATAATATTCCTTAACGTGTTTATAAGTATCATATATGGCTTAATTATGATCTTGATTAGGGTTTTCGTAATTGAAATAATATTTCATCAAAATTTTTTTCTTGAAATAATAAACATATATAAGTGCAACTCGTAGATGAGCTTTTGGCCGGGAAAAGACTTAAAAAAGGTGATATTCTAGGCACTTACTGTTCCTTATCGGAATTCAAAAAATAACACTTTCGACTTTCGGCCACGGTTTTAAGACGATTCTGCTCCCACAATGAACTTGTCGCAATAGTTTTGTTAAGTAGGTCCTTGTAGAGTTCAGTTGATTGAGTTTTCATCCCGATAATCGTCTTATATGACCAGTTGACTGAGTCCATTTGACCAATCTAGGACGGGGTGCACTCCTATTGGACACTAGAAAATAGTGTTGTTGACCGTTGACTGTGTATTATTGGCCAGTCAACATGAGTCTAGTTGACTGGTCAATATTTTGAACGCACACTCCAAATATTGTTCTTACAGCATTCATCACACAGTCGTGTACGTCATTATTTCAGGGTCATAGGCGGTATTTTTTTGGTCATATTTTGTCATTTTGGCCTTACTTTCCTGTTTTGGAATATTTGAGGACTTTAGTGGGACATGGATTTTCACCGTTTTTAAGTCGGAGAAAGCTCTTTGTATATGAATTTATTTACTGAAATCAAATTATCTATATTGGTTAAATTAAAAGTTTTTTTCTTAGAGGAACTGAATTGAGTAATTCTTTATTAGTGTATAATGTATTATGAATTGACAAGGAATAATATTATCTAGATAAGCAGAAGGTCTAGGAGGACTAGTAGTTCTACCCAATTTTAGAAAATGAGATTTAAGAGTACTAGCAATATCAATTCTACTTGTTACCAAAATTCCTAGATCATTTTGTATGGTTTCAATTTGAGTTTTTTTTTTCCTGAAATTAGCTTTATTATGGAAATATCTAGTATTCCTATCACCCATTTTAAAGAAATCATCCTTACCTCTTTGTTTCCAATAATCTTCTTCTGCATCATACCAAAAAGTTAGTCTTTTGTTAAGATCAATAACAACATCAGAAGACATATGATGACGAGAAGCAAGGAGATTAGCAATTTGAGCTTCAGTTTTAGTGATTTGTATAGAAATATTACCAAAATGCTCGTAATTCCATTTCCTCAGATCCTGTTTAGTACTATAAAGAAATCTACAATGTCCGAAAGCAGCAGAACCATTGTAAACATTTTGCCAAGTAGTTTTAATGATTTCTTTACAATTAGGATCTCTAAACCAAGTCCTATTGAACCTAAAGGGTTTACTAGAATTCCTATCATTTTGAACAGGGGTCTCCTCTTTTTGTATTTGATGTGTCTGGGCGGTTTTGGTGTTGTTCATCCACACGGTTTGTTAACAATTTTTAGAATATAATTGAAGTGCCTCTGTGCTTTATCACTCCTAGGCAATATCATGCAAGTTGCCTCCGAACGGCAGTCCGGACACATTCAGCGAACATGCACCTATTCCGAGGCATTATTGCTGTGAATTTTATTTCACAAACTAATGATGCACCATTCGATTTGCATTGATCACACGACTTTTATGATTTCGAAATGCACAAGAAAATATGATCGAGCAGCAGATGTGCTTCTTAATGTATATCCTTATATGAAGACCAGTTAACTTTGAGACGATAAAATCAAGCAAAAAAAGAACAAACAAAAGATCGTTAATTTAATTTTGAAGTTTGCTACCATAGTCATCGAAAACATTTACAGTGAGATACTGGAGGAAACTGAGGTTGTGTTCATCATACTTGTTTAATTAGTAACAACCAAGTTCTTATCCTTTTGAAAAGTGTTTACATGCAAACTATGAATGAATTGAAGCTCAATAAAGCACATGGCATTAAATTACGAGGTGAATGCAGACCAGACAATTTTGGGAAGGGACAGTGGAGACATCTCAAACAAGTTTTTCGGTTATGTGTAGAAACATCTCAAACAAGCTCTTTAGATCGTCTTTCTATTACCTTGTATATGAGATTATCTCTGTTAACATTGGGATCATAAGACAATTTTTTTTTAAGATGTGTTGAGCTGTAAAGACAAATAAAAATAAAAATTCGTAGTACCTAAAGGTATAAGTAATAAGTAATTGAGGTATTATTCGAACTTGTTAATCTATAAGGATGTTCAATTTTTAATGTAGAATTTATCAACGGAATAAGTAGCTTCTAGCTCAGTTCAGTAAGTTCCATGTAAACCTACAGCTTCTACCAGATCACATTCATACTCCATATAGGGTATCACGACTTGGTGGGCACGGCACTGGCAATGTTTGAATACGAAAAAATCATACTCCTGTTTTAACTTTCTCGGTAATGCATTTCTTTTTTATAGCGATTAGCCACAAGAAAACAATGATGAATGTTTTTCGTTCTTTTTGTTGTTTCATTTTTATTTAGTTGTTATAATCGTCTCTATCATATGGATTTGCAAATATTAAATATTTGAAGAGATAAAAGTTGAAAATGATAGAGCATGCTACACAACGTGTTGTCAACTGCTAATCATGTTCAAATTCGGTAATGGAAATGGTCAAATGATTCCAAGAAGACGACCTAATCATGTTCATACCATATAAGGTACTGTATGAGGATTCAATCCGGTGTATACGAGTGGTGAGAATCGTGAGATGAGATCAAACTGTTTAATCCACAATTACGATACTTCAACATTGCTAGATTGCTGGTGAACTCGCCATCAGCGAGATGATTTTCTTTGTTTAAAGGTGATTAAGTTGTCCATATAGGAATGTGTTCTAACTAAGGCGTGCGCCTTATATCGACTATTAAATCTTAAGTATGATGCAGGCAACCCATTCGCATTCTTTTTGAGCTATTCAAGAGTTAAGCAAGGAGAAATTTTATCAAGCCATCATGAGTTGATTTTTTTGTGTTTTTTCAAGCAATAATGAGTTGATGCATTAACATCAACCAGTTAGGTGGTGGCTGCTAAAATATCTGTAGGACATGCCATTTGACTCAAAACATTGTGATATTTTTTCAGATATTTTGGCAACTTTTTGGCAACTTGTAAAATGGTAGTCATGTAAGTTAGAGACAAAAGCCAAAAGATGCACAGTACACTACCGGTGATTGATATAGCGTAACTACAGATAATTGAAAGGTGCAATGCTGTGGGTAAAATAAGACAAGACTACCCAACCTATGCTCAATAGGTCAGGATTATTATGCACATAATATTATTGTTGTGAACTTCATTTCATAAACTAATAATGATGCATCATTCGATCTGCATTGATCACGCCATTTATGAAAATATGATGCAGCAGGAGGTGTATTCTTGCTTAATATATAGCCTTCTATGAAGAGATCGGTTAGCTTTAAGATGATAACTATCGAGCGAAAAAATAATATATTGTGAAATTTACCTATGATGTTGGTTTTGGCTACGTTGTAGTCATCGAAAATAAGTATGGATAGATTATTGCATTGTGATATTGGAGGAAACTGTGGCTGTGTTCTTCTTTGATGCTTAACTAGTATCTGCCAAGTTCTTATCCTTTGGAAAGTGTGTACATGGGCTCAGAGGATTTATTGAAACTAGGCATACGGCATTTAAAATTAGGCATCTAATACAAGTTGACTCAAAAAAATAGACAGAAAGTGGCAGAATGCAGACTGCATACGTCCATTTGATGAAAAAAAAAAAAGTATAATATTGAATTTCTTTCAATTAGGTTGGAAAACTGTTAGATACTCTTTTGTACTATAATCTGGGAAGGGTAAAATTCGTTGAAATTATCCCTGCTAATATCCGGTTCCTTGGGAATTCACATAGGGACTAATTAGAATGAAGAATTGTTAGTGTTTGATGGTAAAAGTAAGTATTTGAGGTATAGGTTGATTTCATATGGTTATTCATAAATATGAATGAATACATGATAATTTTATAAAGATGTTCTATCAATCTGTTTAGAGTTTTTACGTGAGGATGTGTTTTCAGAAGCGCGTGCATCTTATGTCGACTCTAAAGGTTAATCCAAGCAACTCGTTCACATGCCTTTTGAACTAATGATTCTAGAGAAAAAGGATGAAGAAATTCCATTGAAGGCATCTTCTAATTTCAAGCGATCATGAGTAGATGCATTAACAACAACTGGTTAGGTGATGGCTGCTAAAATATCTTGAGGACATGCCTTTTGACTAATATTTTTAGGCATCTTGACAACGTGTATAATGGTAGTCGTGTAAATTGCAGAAAAAATAGCTAAAAGGTGCACAGTATATTATGAACGCGCAATTGGGGATATCCATATTAATTGGGGGATATGAATTACTTCCCCTAACCTTGGGTGTCTGATAAGGGGTGTTTTTTGGGGTATGAAAATACCAAAACACCCTTAGATTAATTTAAAAAACTTATGAAAAGACTGTTTTACCCTCCCACAAAATTAAAAACTTAAAATCAAAACCAAACACAAAATCAGTTATCCCCCATTTCTATACCGGCATAGTCGTGTGAGGGTTCCGAATTTTTTTTCATCTTCTTCATCGTTCTTCATCTTAACTAAAAAATGAAAGTTAGTGGTATTAATTTCGTTCTTCTTTTGAAATAGATCTAAAGCCAAGGAGGCCAAACCAAAGGTGGCAAACAAAGGAAAATCTAAAAGATTGCATTTAATTTAGTATGAATGCGACTAAGAAAAAAGGAAGGATGGTCTTGATACTCAATCTCTGTCATTGTTTAGTGAGTTTGCCTCCTCGAGGGAATAACAAAAAGCGTTTATTTTGGGTTTTGAGACAAGAGGGGATATTTGGGAGAGTGGTCATGGTTTGATCGTAGTATTCTTGTAATACGTGAACCCTGCTCGAGGGAATAACAAAAAGCATTTGTTTTGAGGAGGAAGATGAGGAATATGAGCAACATGTGCAAGATGAAGAGGAAAGTGAGGACGAAGACAATGATATTGATCCAACTCAATTAGCAAACCAAATCCAAGAAGTAGTTGAACAAGATGGTCCAAGTCAACAACCAACACAAGGCAAGGGGAAAGGAAAACGCAAAGCAAAAGTTAAAGGTGAACACCTTCCTCATGTTGATGACATGATACCCGACCTTGAACGTGGTCAAATTTGGGGCACGGCTTCAGTTGTTCGGGGCCATCTATTTGGATACAAGCACTCATGGGATCGTACTATATATCAGACCTATGAAAGAATTTCTCTTTCGTGCATATGTACTGTATTAATGCAAAATCTCTTAAAATATCTTAATCATTATCTCCTAATTGTAGGATCATGAGAAGGATGTGCGTGTTTGCGGAAACCAAGACGCGGCTGATTAGGATTTGTCTCTAGAGCATGATGATGTCCAAGCAATAGTAAAGGAATCTGGTCTATATCCTTTAGTTGAAAATTATGTGAAGCCCGATATTGTAACCGTCAATTCCTTCGTCAAAAGGTATCATGGTGAAACTGATACAATGCACTTCCCATTTGGAGAAATGACCTTGATCCCTGATGATGCTCAAAACATTCTAGGCTTGAACGTTATCGGAAAATCAATTGCATAACGAGGTGACTTTGAGCTAGAATGGACGAAGTTTCACGATCTTACTAACAAGTTGTTTGGTTGGGACTACAAAGAGTCTGTGGAAATCTTCTATGTATCAAAGGTTAGTAGGACAAAGACATTCAAACTGACCCTGCTTAAGAAGAAGTTTGCAAACACAAAGAAAAGAAGTGTTGGGGATGGATGGGACCCCGCACAGATTCGTTATACGGCCGCCGCGTACCTGTTATACATCTTGGGCACTCGTGTATTCCCTGACACTAGTAGCAACAGGGTTAGTGCAAATTTCCTTCAGTACTTGGATCCGTTGGATGAGGTCTTTACCTATTCATGGGGCACCGTTGCAATGTCACATTTGATGACGGAGATGAGAAGGGCCTCTAAGGCGGTTACAAAACAATTCTTCGGGAATTTCACTCTACTCCAGGTACTTTTGTTTTTAAACTTATGTTTTTATTTATATTTTTCACGTGTATCCTTGTTATGTATTTAGAAACAAAATTTACTGACTTTTATATGTATAATTTAAAATTTGTATAGGTGTGGGATTTTGAACATTTCCCAACATTGTTCAAGGACCACCCCTTTTTGAAGTTTAATCCCGATGTTAACCCCCAGAAGCCTAGAGCAAAGAAATACGAGTTCAACGCCCATCCGAAGCCCGATAACAATGGTCGACTGATAAAAATGAGATTGGCTCTTGACGCGATGACTACCAAGGATGTTGTGTTCGACCCCTACAAGGAGGCTAGAGATAACCGTCAATACACTTGGTTTTATAACGTTACATTATACCAAGGTCCTTTGTTCCATCCAAAGGGATTCGTTATGGCTGATCCTCGACGTGTGATGCGTCACATTGGATTCAAGAAATTACCTTGTTATATGACAGTTTCTAATGATAGGTACCATCTTGATTTAACTCGTTGCATGTCAAGTTCCACAAAGTTGAGGGTAGAGTATGATCCAACTCCTGAAACAACACACTAGAGGGATAGGGAACCACGTCGTTTGGTGGATACTACTAATTGGGAGGTTGCGAACAATGGTGATGAAGCTGACCCATCCTATATTGATGATTACTTGAAATGGTCCCATCCACTTGTTGTGCGTCTTGAAGATGTCCAAGTTCCACCCTAAAAAAACCATCCCGTTCCAACTCCTATAGCGGCACCACCTACGATGAGCCAACTTGATAAGACTGTTGGATTGCTAGTAAGTATTGTTAACTACTTACTCGTTTAATGTTTCGGAGAATTCTATATTAGCATATATATACTAATTATGTGTTGTATGTATGAATCTAGCGGTGTCGTCTTGGCAAGTTGAAGAAGATGTTAGGTTGCAAGTACTCGGGAGGAGAGGTGCTATCCCTTGAAGAGATGAAGGAAGTCGTGGAAAAGCTTGATAAAATTGAAGAAACCGACCATAGTTCAAGAGTTTTGTTCGAGGAAACGAGGAATAGATTTGGCCAAAAGAAGCAAAGGACCGAGTGATTAGCTCTTTAGTTTTTACGTCTTGGTTTTGATTTTGGTTTATGATTCGTGGGTTAAGAAAATTTAAGCACGATCCAGTTTGTTTTTGTTTGGTTGAACATGTTTAAATTTAAATTTACAGACTAGTACCGGCATACAAATAGTTCTACCAAACTATACCGGAATTGGAAAATTAAAAATTCCATGTTCCTGTATAGATATGCTCTGTATCGGCGTAAATGCGTTTTCTAATTGCATTCCGGAATTGTATTTTTTTTAAGTTTCATTTTGGTTACAAAACCGGCACTCTAATCTTGATTGATTGAATGCCGGAATTCTGCTGTTATAGTTTTTCACAAACGCTTTCTTAATTCATCCCAAAGTAATCTATTACATTGCACTACAATAAAAATGATGTATTACAACACATCGTTTATGTGGCAAGAACCCATATTTCATGTGGCTAAATCCTATTGCCACATAATTATTTTTCTCCACACCCTGTGGAAACAACCTATGTGACAAGAAGTTTTTGCCACACCTTTAATGTACTGCTTGACAAAAAGTTTGGTTTTTTGCCACACCAAACGGTGAGGCAATAGCATGAGGCAAAAATGTATTTTTCTAATTTAGTTTTAGTTTTTTTTTATTTTTTTTAAAAAAAACTTTAAATAAAAAAAAGAAACGAAACAATTAAACAAAGCTTTTGGTTGGTAACCTAGCAACAAGCTGGGCTCCAACTCCTCTTTGAATAACAATGCCTAAGCTTTTTTAAATAATTTTAAATTTTATTTTATTTTTAAAATTTGTTTTCAACCGTGTAAGGAGTACTATTTTTTCTTTTGGACGAGTACTATTTTATTTTCAAGAAATTAACGGGGGAAAAAAAAATACAAGGATTCATCTAAAAAATTTAATTTGTTTGCATGATAAAAACTGATGATTACAGTGATTACACTCATAATACATTTAGATCTCTGATTACAAACTTTGTAAACAAATAACAAACAACAAAAATTGATCTTCAAACAAAGTCCTTCACGGGGTGAAATTGGCTCCTGCAAAAGAAACAATTGGACAAATTAATTATCTAACATTGAATGGAAATCCATTAATAAGTTTAGATTCAAAGATCAAAGTTTAGACTTTAAGATTTTACCATTTTATAAAAGAGGGGATTAGTATATGCACAAGAAACTATCTACCTCGTAAGATATCAATACCATAATAAAATGGACCCCATTAATGACCACAAAAGTGGATGCCGAAGTTCTTTAGATATAGCATAAGAGATGCATTGTTTAATTATCAAAACACTTGGTAATCACAATCTCCACGAACTTGTTGCAGGAAGAAGTCTTCAATACAAGTAATTAATACCATAGAAAACAATCAAGTAAAAACTAATACATGTGGATGATGATATGTTTCTGAAAAACAAAATAATTCTCTTGGAGAAAGTGCAAGAGAGATGGAGGGCAGTTGTTTTGATGGATTTAAATCAGAAAGGAAGAATTGCTAAGAGTTAGGGATCCTACAATTATTTTTGAGAGATAATGGGGATGATTAAATATATTTTATTACCTAATTTCGTAGATAGTGGGGATATTTAAATACATTCTATTCAACTAATATGGAAGGAAATTAAGTTTAGTCAAAATTTTCCGTTTTGGACGATTTTCACTATATATTAAGCATTATTAAAAAAATTAAAAGAGTAAATATATATCTTCTTACAACACTATATCAAGCATCCGTGGCAAGAGACCACTCTATTGCCGCACCTCATTCAACCTGCGGCAATAAAAATATTCCTTGCTACACCTAAGCTTAGATGTGGCACTAAGGCTTATATTGCCCCACCTACTATAAACTACGTGAGGCAATAGAGTCACTTTCTTGTAGTGTTGGATTAGAAAATTAAATTAAAACATACTAAAAGGCATGGAATGGATTAAACCTGGTTGGATATCACAATCTATTTCCATCCCTTTTCAATAATTGCGGAGCCTTTGAATCTTTCGCGAATATCTTCGAAGACATCGTATGGAATTTCGGTGTCAAGAACCATCTTAACTGGTTCATCTTCTCTTTCAAAATATTCCTTTACCTTCATATAGCACCTATCAATAGGCTTTCATTGTCCTTTGTGGTTTTCTCTTGACTCTTCTAGTTCAACAGCTTTGTCAAACCATTGAAACTCACCGCACTTTGGGTGATTCAAACACCTTAGAAACATTCTTCCATTTTCAGCGTCATTAGTTTTTGCAATCCAAAACCGGCGTGTGCCATCACAACTTCTACATTTTGAATAAATAAAAGGACAATCCATGGCTAGATGAAAAGGTGACTTGCAAATTTGACACTTGCAATGATGACTCTGTAATAGAAAATTATATTAGTTATGCGTCATAGTATTGAACATTAGATTGTTAGTAAATCAACTTACTTTGCAAATAGAGGTAGATGATGAATCCCCCATCTAAAGATTTAACCGTCCTTGGTATCTTGAGAGAATGATTTTTGTTATTTGGTGCGTGGTTTGTGTGGATTTTTCCAAAGGAATGTGGGGTATTATATAGAAATGAATCCCCAACGGTCTTATTTTTAAAAAAAATAGCCGTTTTATTTTGAATTTAACAAATGCCGGTGTCCTCGTTAATTTAGATTGAGTGCCGGACATGGAAACCGGCATTTAACTGTTTTTTCAATATCATGCCGGTATAGGTTTTGTTAAATCTCTGTAAAGAAATTATTCTATATCGGCATTCTCGTCTTATAACATACTAAACCGGTAATCTTTCCCGGCATTTATTTTTATGATATACTAAACCAGAAGAGTTTGCCGGTGTGGTATATAGATTACAGTTAATGCCGGAATAAAAAAGTGGAATAGAGCCGTTATGTGCTCATCTATTTAAACGAATGGCTACACCTATTGCACTTGATACCTCGAAAAATACAAAAAAACAACGTTAGTTCCAAGACATCTCTTTAATGGATTATCAATCACCAACTACCAAGTTCAAGTTCATCAATTCCCTCGAAAAATAAAAACGTATGAGGAACATATTGTGCATTGCGATAGGAAATCAATCACCAACCACCACCAACTCAGTCGACACAATACTAGAAAAACTAAGAAGGAAGGAAGAAACCACCAAGTCAATTGCCGCAATGGAATAAGAGATAGTTAAGAGGAAAAGAGAAGAAAAAGAGGAATCAATGCTTGAACATTATCGTGAAAAACTAACTAAGATTGAAGCGGATGTTGAGGAAGCGGGTAAACGTCAAAAACAAGCTAAGATAGAAGCGGACGTTGAAGAAGAAACCCAGTGGATTAAAAACTACTACATAGTATCGGATTTGCTGGAAGTTCACCGACCTTCATTTTTTTTTCGGATCTAGAATGCAGAGATCTTGTTGTATGCAATCGAATAACTGCACTAATCAAATTATGTCGCAAATACAATGAGTTTATTGCAAGATATAGAGGTAATAGGTATGAAGATCAGGAGGCCTATTTGAAGTTGTTCAAAAGGCCTTTTAGGAATTTTGAAGCTGCTTTGTTTCTTGAATCTCGTTCCGAGAACTGATGTTAGTTGCAATTGGTCATTTGTTGATGTTTCATTTTATGTGTTGTTTATGTGTTCAATGTTGTTTAGGTCAGTTTGTTTGCTTAAAATTGAGTGTCAAGATAGTGTTTCGACTTTTAGTGTAGCAAGTCAATGTTCCGGCGTACAATGTAACATGTGGGTGGTGCCGTAATTCTGAGATTTTTTACCTTTATAACTGTCGCACCAATTATTTTTTACCTCGATCTAAAACATTCGATCCTAGGATCGAGTCTCACAAATTGGTGTTTTTTTTTTTGGTGAAGTCATATCTGTGGAAGATTATATTCTTGTCCAAGGGAGGCAAGATTACTTTGATCCTAAAAAGATGTACGCATACTATAATCATTTGTAGTTCACATTAAAATGGTGGCTTAGGCATTCGTAGCTTAAGAGAGTGGGTTAAGTTTTTTGCAAATAAAACTAAAGTTTTTTTTTATTCCTAAAAGTGGTACGCATACTATAATTGGGTTGCTACCAGGTTGGTAGCAACCTAAATGTTTTTAAAATACACATCTATTGATTACACATTTATGATTGGGTTACTATCATCTTGGTAGCTACCTAAATAATTGTATTAGATTATAACGCCATACATCGGCCAAAATCACCGTCCGTGAAAAAAAATTCCAGTGAAATATTCAGAAAACAATTTTTTTTTTTATTCCTAAAAGTGGTACGCATACTATAATTGGGTTGCTACCAGGTTGGTAGCAACCTAAATGTTTTTAAAATACACATCTATTGATTACACCGTATGAGGTTAGCACAAAATACACATCTATGATTTGGTAATTTAGATTGCTATCATCTTGGTAGCAACCTATATACACATCTATGATTGGGTTGCTATCATCTTGGTAGCAACCTATATACACATCAATGTTCCGGCGTACAATGTAACATGTGGGTGGTGCCGGAATTCTGAGAATTTTTACCTTTGTAACTGTCACACCAATTATCCCCCATTGTAACCGCCACAAACTTCCTCAACTGACCACTTTGTCAACAACATTAATAACCCAATTCGTCAACTTCATGATTTCAAACACAAACAACCACTAAAAATCAAATAACATAAAAAACATAAATTTTTGTCTTCCACAAAGATAATGAGACACCCCATTTTAGTTTCCAAACAAAAAACTGCAAAATAACGGTCAATCCCCAACACCCCATTTCAGTTTTCAAAATCTAACCTTGGAAACGGTTCCATCTTCCAAGCAACATTAATAACCCAATCACGGTTACAAACTCCATTACTAATTAAATTGGAATGGTTCCCTCTTCCAATTTTTTTCTTATCACTTAGGAATTCCAAGAGAACTTGTAGAAACTCCATTATTTGGTTTCATCTTCCAAACCAAACTCATTCGAAATCAAAACCCCAAGAAGAATGGGTCCTCGAAAACATCCTGATAAATCGAAATCAAAAGAATCTATTGAACAAGATATAAGTGATGATGAGGAAATAACAAAGATGATGAGGTAAGTGATGTCTATTTTTATTGAACCATTCTTAGGGTTTATTTGATAGCTTAATGAACACAATTCCGGCATAAAACGCATTTAGTATATAACTCCGGGAAACATATCCGGCGTACTCGTTTTGTTCAACTACCATGTCGGTATTTGTTTTAATTCTCTGTAGCCATTTCTCTTAATACCGGCATAATATCACATTTACATAACACCCCGGAAGTGTAAATATGGCATAGAACTGATTTAGTATATGATGTCGGGAACAATTTCCGGCATGTTCTTTATTATATCTACTATGTCGGTAATGGTTTCCTTATTTCTACCGGCATGATATTTAATTTATATAACACACCGAAAGTAATAACCGGCATTTAACTCATTTAGTATACAACGCCGGGACAAGTTCCGGCATGCAATTTATTATACTTACCATGTCGTTATTTGTTTCCTAATTTTAAAATTCTCTGTAGCCCATTCTCGTAATACCGGTTTCATATTTCATTTACAGTTAATGCCGAAATTGTTACACCGGCATGGAAGTCGTTTAGTATACAACTCCGGAGTTTTTTTTTTTTTTTTTTTAAACTCATTTTCTTACTAGGTCAACAACTCCTAAAAATAAGAAAGGAAAGGAAAAAGATGTTGATGAAGAAAAACATAAGTCTTCTCGATGTCGACGTGGTAGATATGATCTGTAACGTCGTAAGCTCACGATCCGGGACAATCCCCGGGATGAGGGAGACACAAGCAGTGATGATGCTACTCAATGGGAGAATTATGTACCTCCTGATGCAGCAGGTGGCTCATCCACACAGGGCTTAGGAAAACCTGGAGTTGAAGTCAATGACAAAGCACCAAAGCACTTCCCAAAAAAAAATGACATAATTCCATAACGCAGTGATGGCAAACACTGGGGTCATCCAAGAGATCCCAAACTTTTATTTGACTACAAGGACTCTTGGGCTCGTTGGATCTATTCAACTTATGTAAGAGTTATGCATCTTGTTATTATATTGTTTATATATGATTAGGTGAATTGAAATTTGTTTGGTGTGTTTTTATAGGACCACAAGAATGCCTTCCGTGTTTGCCGTCATCAACAAATGGATACATGGGATTTGTACATGGAGTGCCCGGAGGTTCAAGCGGCAGTAAGAGCATCTGGGTTGTATCCCGCGGTAGAATACTACGTTGCCACTGATCAAGTGACGGCAAATTGCTTCTTGGAGAGGTTTTATGCTTCGACTGATACCATGCATTTTCCTTTTGGAGAGATGAACATTATCCCTGAAGATTTCCAAAGAATATTGGGTCTAGAGATTCGAGGAAAAGCCGTTAACAAAGATGACGACGGTAAGAGCCTAGAATGGTCCAAGATATATTATCTGACTAAAAAGTTATTTGGTTGGGATGAGGAAATGACAAAAGAAAATATGTACGTGAAAAAGAAAACCAAGACAAAGACTATTAAAGTCATTAAGCTCAAAGAGTTGTTTGGAGATACGATGGGCAAGTAATTGAATGCCAAACAAATTCAGCAAACTAGCGCATCTTATCTGTTGTTCCTATTGGGCATTGCAATATTCCCTGACTCTAATGGTAACTTGGTGCATATGAACAACTTACAATACTTAGATCCTTTGTAGGATGTTCATGAATACTCATGGGACACTGCCTTCTTGGCACATTTTTTGGCGGAGATGCGTAGATCTTCTAAGGAGACTTGCCGTCAATTTAACGGGAATTTCACTGTATTACAGGTATTGTGAACTAGTTATTTTGTTTTCCAATTTTTTTTTTATACTTAGATTTTATTGGAACGATCTTTCATTTTCGTAGGTGTGGGCTTATGAACACTTCCCAACATTGTTCAATGAGTACAAATATTTGGAGTCGTCAACATATGGTTTGGATCCCCGGACTCCTATAGCCAAGAAATACGTTTTCGACAATAAACCAAAGCCCAATAACAGAACTCGGTTACTCATCATGAGGGAGGCTTTGGACACTATTCATGTCGAAGATGTTGTGTTTGACCCATATAAGAACGATAGAGGAGTTCACTTTCCAAGGCATGACAATGTAGCGTTTTACAATGGACCATTGTTTCATCCTAAATGATTTGTTATGCATAACCCTCTCCGTGTGATGCGCCAACTTGGGTACAAACAGAAAAGACTAAAGGGTGAATCTGATTCCAAATTCTCTCATGTCTTACCTCAATGCGTATCAGGTGAACACCATACGCAGGTGGTTTACAAACCAACACCTTTAGTGGCACATTGGAATGAAAGGGAAGAACAACAACTAGACAGGGTTGGTTGGGAATTTGCGGAAAACGGTTATGAGTCTGAACCAGGGTTCCTCAGAATTCATTTGAGGTACTCACATCCATATGTTGTACGCCCGTCCAGCGATGGAGTGCCTCCACAAGGGGAAAATCTTGAAGAACCTACTTAACCCGTACTTCGCAAGAATCTCCTTTTGGTGGTACGTAATTCTGGTTCACTTCCTATCTTTTGAATGTTTACCTATAAACCTATAAAAAATAACGTACTAATGGAAATATATAACAACAGTGTTCGTGCCTAGAAAAATTAGGAAACTTGCTTAAATGCAAGATCAAGAAAGGAGAGGTGCTGACCTCGGAAGAAATGAAGACAATTTATGAGAAGATAGACAAAATTTAAGATCCAGATGCAAAGGACTTGTGGACTCCAAAGAAAAAGAGGGCGCACAAGAAGCCAAGGACCGAGTGATCTAAGATGTTGGTTAATGTTTATTTTATAGTGTAAGATATGTTAGAACAATCTACTATCGTTTTATGTTTATGTGTGTGTCTTGCTAAACTTTTAAATCTTTGTTTTCAGTTGGGTACATCTTAACTTTACATATTGATTGTTAAAAAATCTAGTCTTTCCTTATGTTTTTATGTTTAAGTGGATTTCATTCGTTTTTGAGATGTGAATTTAATTTATTTTTTAAAACCGGCATGGTATAAATTGTACAAACCATGCCATAAATTTGTTATCTTTCAAGAATATATATATTTTTAATTCCGGCGTTGATAGGATTTTTAATTTGGTGCCGGTACTCTATCATTCCCTTACGAAAAATTGATCTTTTACGGTTCCGGCATTCGCGTAAAGTTATTATTAATGCCGGAAGTTAAACTAATATCTCTGTGTAGTAATGGTTATTTTCCGGCATAAAAGAGAAAAGTATTTCTAAACCGGTATAAATTCCGGCATTGCAAAGTTTGAATTAAATCATGCCGGTATAAACATAGCATATGGTTTAATGATTACAATTCAAACTTCCAAAAAAAAACAAAAGGTTGCGTATGTCGGAAGCACATATATCCAAATTACTCATCATTGCTTCCACACGTATGGAGTTTCCTCTCCTACTCTTCAAGAGGTTTCTTTGATAAGGCCAACGCATCCCATAATTGGTGATTCTCCTCATACAATGTCATCCATCCTTTCCACATATTTGGATCTAGGTCCTTGATTTTAACCATCCCACAAACAGGTGGCAATGGAAAATTGTCCTTGAGTTTTGGAATAACAAAATGATTGTCGTTCACGAACGCCAAAACAACTCTTCTCTTCTTAAGGGATCCTTCACATTTTTGCCACTTTGGTGTAAATGTTGTGACTACGGTGGGGATAAAATAATGAACAATACATCTAAATGTATCCGCCACTAGATGCCCACAAAGCGGCATTCTCATCCAATATTCAGAAGGAAGAAACTTCATCTCGTGGTCGATCCCTAATACTCGAGAATACATATCATCAAACCTCTCGCCTTCACCAACCAATTGCTCATAAAAGCTCTTCTTGTTCACTAGTTGTTCGGCCATCCTCGTTCTAGCATATTTGCATGGTGTCATACCTCTACTAACCGCCGTGTCAAAGATTCCTAATTGTTCTGTCACAACATGATAGCCACAATTTCCATCTCCATGAACATCATCCGTATACACAATAAACTCACGAATAGCCTCAGGAAGTTGGTCTATATAAGACTCTATCTTCGTATGGTAGTGCCTAAAAGTCCTACCCATTTGCGAATCCTTATACATAGTCATATTACCAACTTTTAGCTTAATTATATCCAAACCATCTTCTCCAATCCCTACACTCCAAATGTCTTTGGTATTAGATGGGAGAATATTCTTCCTTGGCCTACCCCTACCCCTTTTATTTGGAACTTCCAATACATCGACTACTGGTGTGGCTTCAGAATGCTGACCTTGTTGTTCTTGAAAGCTCAATGTTGGTACATTTGGCGACCTACCCCTTTTATTTGGAACTTCCAATACATCGACTAATGGTGTGGCTTCGTAATGCTCAACTTGTTGTTCTTGCAAGCTCAATGTTGGTACCTTCGGTGGCCTACCCCTTTTATTTGGACCCTCCGATCCATAAGTTTTTGGTGTGGATACAGAAACCGAAGGTTGTTGTTCTTGCAAGCTCAATGTTGGTACATTTGGCGGCCTACCCCTTTTCTTTCGAACATCCGATACATCGACTACTGGTGTGGCTTCGGAATGCTCAACTTGTTGTTCTTGCAAGCTCAATGTTGGTACCTTCGGTGGCCTACCCCTTTTCTTTGGACCCTACGATCCATCAGTTTTTGGTGTGGATACAGAAACCGAAGCTTGTTGTTGACTTGTTAACTGTTCCTTCCTCGGTATACCCCTTTTAATTGTAACCGTCTCTTCCGTGAAATAGAGTTCCGAAATCTCACTTGCGGATAGATCTCGTAACTTGGTTGACGCGAGTTCTTCTTCACGTCTAGTCATTTCTTTAAATTCTTTCATTTGTTTTCTCCTTGAAGCTTTAGTTTGTGGTTTACCTATCGGATCTCCCTTTCCTGGATCTTCACTTGGTTTGATCCATGGGCGAGATAGAAGCCTTAGTTGGCTCAACAATACTTCTCGGCTAGCCAAGTTTCCACGTGAGTAAGCTTCGTAGAATTCCTTTCCTTCACTTGTATCCCATGGGGATTGTCCGGGATCTTCCGTGGGGGAGGGTCAAAAGATAGTTGCCTCCAAAACGGATCAATAACCTCAATAGGTATAACTTCTTTATACTTCACAAGAATATGACGACACGGAAGCCCCAATGAAGACATGTCCGGACAAATACACACATCACCTGGTTTTCCATAATTTTCTCATATGCCATTTTCTCATCATATGTTTTATTTCCCATTGAGAGACGTTGAACTATATTCCTTGGAGAAACATACTATATTGAAGAAATTGAGTCATCCTTTCCATTAAGCTTTTCTGAAAAGCCTTCTTGATCCGATCGATATCAGCCTTGAAGTTTTTCTCCATGGCCTCGGTGATCGTAACCACGTTGCCTTGCCCGGACTGGATGAGATCTTTAAATCTACCATGAGCGGATTCCGCTGCACCAGTTGCTTCAGTTTTGAAGTGCCTATACCGGTTTGTCCATGCGCGCACAAATTTTTCCTTGTACTTATCCAACAATTTATCCCGACAATATGAGACGGCGCTTGGATACACTTCCTTATATTTAGCACTAAACATATTCAATCTATTTTCATATATATCCTCGGTAAGTGACCAATAAACTTTTTCCCAATCCTTTAGAAATTCCAACCATTTTTTATGATTTTCATCGTGTTCTTTGTCCACTCGCTCTTTAATCTTTGCTCTTTCATCTTCTTCTATTTCGGGTGATAGTTTCTTCTTGCGAACATCTTCCTCTAGTTGAGCAATCATTCTCTTCTTAATATCCGCCTTAGAGGGTTCAAACAAAGCATGACAATGTTTTGTCACATTTTGACCTATATGATACGTACATAGGAAATTTTGTGTATCCAGAAATACATCAGATATAGCACCCATTAGTGCCTCATCTTGATCGGTTACGATGACCCTCAGAAATTGATTTTCCGGGAACAATAATTTCAATTGTCGTAATGCCCAATGATAATTGTAATCCCTCTCGTTTTCCATTAAACACCAAGCCAATGTGAATGTTACCTTGTCCGATGTTTTCCCCACGATGTTGAACAACGACATGTTGTATTTGTTTGTCTTGTAGGTGCAATCCATCAAAAGAACACCACAACATGTATGAGCCAATTGTGAAAGCAAAGGATGCGCAATGAATATTTGAAGGGGCTTTTCGTCCGTTCCTCTTTTAATGATGCGTGTGTAGTTGTGATCCCAAACTAGATTCTCAAATTCTTGCATAACGGTCCTCCATTCCCATTCCACCCTTCTAATGGTTGCTTGTGCGCTATAAATTGTACTTAGAGAAGAAACGTTTTGATCATCATTTTCCTTGAAGGTTCTGAGAATCACTCTTGGTTTGATACATGCCTTGGTCATTATCTTTACATCCTCGAATTCATGAGGTTTTAGCTTTGCAACTATGGAGTGACCATTATAATCTTTCGGATCCAGGTGGTTATGTTAGCCAAACCACACCGTACAATCCCAATCCTTTTCTTTGTCTCTTAAATAGAATACTAACTTAAAGGGGCATCCATACTTCCTCATAGGAGTCTTGTATACCCTATTAGTCTTCTTTTCATATACATAACCCTTTCTCTTATGGCTATTCTTCGCCGTGTATTTCCCACTTCTCTCGCAAACCATCTCAAACCGCGTATTTGAACATTAGGTATTCCTAACCAACACACACTTGTTCTTAAGAGCCGTCTCTTTTTCCCAAGCAATTGCTTCCTCTGGAGATTTAATTCCCTACATTAGGACAACAATGGAAGATTATAAGGTTCATTACAAGAAATCCTCATAGAACGTTCTAAAAACTAGGTGAAAAGTATTGTTTGGTAACATACCGGGGGCATCTTATAGTATTTGGCCGTATCCGGACCAAGCGGTTTGGAATTTGTAGGATCAATGTATGTCACAATCTAAGGAATAAATGAAAAAAAATTGAATTAGTTCATAGAAAATAAAAAAATTACCATGCCGGGTACCATTTCCGGCGTGCTCGACCACAATTCCGGCATTGAATGTTCTAGAATACAAAGGCCGGAAGAGTCAATACCGGCATTTTATCTAAACAGGGTACATGCCGGTAACAATAACCGGCATTCTCGACATGTGAGTTTTCCATCCGGAACCGAGTGCCGGCATTGAGGTAATCTTAATAGAAATCCGGGAATAAATACCGGCGTTCCAGATATTTTATATACTACGCCGGTATTGGAGTTCAAGAATCTTAAACTCCTGGATGCTTTTATGTAAGTACCGACATCGTCAGTTAGGAGTAAGCTATGCCGGTTGGAATATTCTATGGAATATTCGGTGTTAGGTAAAAAGCATAACTAAATACCGGCATACATAGATTGTTTCAATAACACGCCGGGAAACTTTTGAAATGGGGGATATGCTATACCGGCATGGACAAAAATATGAAAAGCATGCCGGGAAATATTTTGAAATGGGGTATATATTGTACCGCCATTAAATGTAGTTGGAACACAAAGCCGGGAACGTGTTTAAAATGGGGAATATATTGTACCGGCATGCGTATTGTATGAATACCAATCCGGTAGCGCCAGTTCCGACGTAGAATTCATACTACAAGTGTGCCGGTACTAAGCTTTTTCAGAGAAATAATGGCGGTTTGAAAAAGAAAAATCAAATTTTCGACCTCTTTGAAGCATTACCTGTGTGTTGGGGTTGCTTGTATGCTGAACATGTTTACTTTCCTGGGTTGGTTCTTCACAAAACACTTCATGCTCACGAAAATCATGATTCAAGGGTGTTGGTTCATCATATAACTCTAATTGTGAGTTATTATCATACACCTAAGATTGAACATGTGATTGTTGTTGTAGTAGAGCTAAAGATTCAAATCACATACAATCACATCACAATCATCTTCCATTTCAAAAAAAAAATTCACACAATTTTTTTTCCCTCCTACTCTCAACTAACCCACACAATTAAAAATAAAACTAAAAACAAACTAATTTATCTCCCAAATACTTAACATTTTACTAATTAAACTTAACCACTAATTAGGATTAGTGAGGGCTAGATTAGGAATTAAAAAAATAATTACATAGGGGGTCACCCAAAATTGCTATTGGGACACCGTTTTTACCCTGTAGCTATATCCCCCAATTAATATGGATATCCCCCAATTGCGCGTTCTATATTATCCGTGATTGATAGGTGATTGAAAGATGCAATGCTGTGGGTAAAATGGGACAAGTTGTCAAGTTGGACCAATAGGTCAAGTCAGGATAATGTACCTTAATATGTTTCTTGGTGCATGAATTATTTCTCGTCGACAAATAGTCGGGCCAATCTAATGGACATATGAACCACAAGCAACCCTATTTTTCAACAGGGAGATAACGACAGTTGTGACTCAGATGGATCAAATATTATTGATGGACACCTCTCTAAATGGTGCATAAATTGCAAGAAATGCAAAAATGTCGCATGCATAAGTTGCTGTAGTATGTTGTTAATTTGTAGAGAAAATATCTCAATAAGAATCACAAAAGAAAAGAGAAAAGGGAGATATATAGAATTCGTCTTGAACTGGCATCTCTGTTTATGACAGAAACAATAGATTTTTTAGCCAGCCATTTTTGTCAAATTCCAATCCTTTTTCTTGGTTTCGTCTGTTTGTTGTTGAGCGATTAACTGATATTTAGGAGTATGTGATTTCGGTAGTATATGATTTCAGTCGTTTCAAACCCGAATATTGGTGGGATACTTGAAAGAAGTGTAAGAAGACACACGACCCCCGGCTGTTTGATGAGTTGCTAAAGCGAGAATGCATGATAGTTCTGTTTTGAGGCCTAATCAAATCTAATCAGAACATATATAATCGGGTATATTTTCGTAATAATAATTTTATGGTGTTTGGATTGTTCTATTCTGACTTATTAACTGTTAATATTAACTTTCGAGTTCGCCTGAGTTCGTTTGGAGTAATTGCGTCATATCTTTGTATTCATAGGAACGCTTAATTTGCTTCTTTTTTTGTAGGAACGCTTACTTCTTTTCTTTGTATTCATCGGTGCAACGATCGGTGGCGCCTGATATGTAACATGTGCACCAGTTCTAAGTGTCCATTTGATTGATGAAACCCAAGCAAAATCAGATCAAGTAAGTACAATATTTCCGCTTATCTTTCTTTATAGGGAATATTAAAAAAATGCCCATGTGGGGAAAGGCGTTTAAGAAAATGCCCACGTTTCTTTCGTAATATATTTAATGCCCATACCGTTAACAAATCCGTTAGGGCCCACCAATTCGGTCAAACACCTTTTACTTTGTCAATTTATGATTATGGAATAACTTATTTGTCCTTGCACGCCCTAATACGGTAATACCTAGTTATCACTTGTCTCCTCAGCACAAGTGAATCGTTAAACTATAGCTGTGGCTGCAACAAAACTCCCTTTTTTTTTTTTTTAATCTTCTTCTTCTTCGATTGAATCAATACCTACATCTGCTTCTTATTTTCTCGCATCACCACCACCATATCAATAACTACGACTACCAGTTGTTTCATAGAAAACCCCTCTTTTTTCTCTCCCAAATTTGACCAATTTCTGGTCATTTTCGTTATCTATGTTGCGGTCTTGAGGTTGATAGAAGTTTTAATGATGTTGGGTAATCTAGTAGCTACTGCTTCATCTACTCGTGCATGACCACCACCACCACCTCCACATATTGCAATTCTTCTGTTAATCGGGTGATTATTATGGTTTTATAATTTCTGAAATTAGAGAAATTTTCTTAGGGTTTGTCAAAATTGTGTTTGATTTGCACAATTCATTGGGTTTTAAGAATAAAGTTTAATTGGTTTTTCATCTTTTTTATTATTCATATGTTAATTAGAATTTTCGATTTCTTTTATCAACACTTATTACACTAGTACAAAAATTCACCTAGGCCACATTTGAACACCGTGTCCATAGGCCTATAGTCACGGATTTTTCTCTCTCTAAAACCGTTATGGTAGGAGGCATAACAATAGGGTTCCTTTATGGCTACATAAACTTTTAGTGACTATTTAACATGATTTTCCATAGCTATACTCTTATAACCGTGTCTATATAGTACCCCTTCATTTTTTTGAAGTACAGTCTTTTTCCTATAACCCTGGCCATAAAATCTTTATAGACATACAGTTTAATTGTAACGTGGCTAGTGCTTCCTTTAAAGCCACAAATATTTATGTTAACCATGGCCTTCATTATCGTTGAGACACACCAAATATGGTTTTAGCATGGCTATTGTATGCTCTAAATCCATGTGGAATTGGTTTACCATGGCCATCTCTATCATTCGAACACACCAAAAATAGTTTGACGTGGCCAATTCATGATTTATAGTTACTTAAAATCTGTAGTACCGTGGCCATTACTATTATTGGACACCCAAAAAAACATTTCGATGTGGGCGATGTGGCCCATTTACAAGTTATAGCTACTACGAATCCGTTAAAAAACATTTGGACGTGGCCAATTTACAAGTTATAACTACTACGAATCTGTACCACCATGACAAAACTTTCATAAAGGACACTACTAATGGTTTTTGGCCACTCAAAAATTGTAGCTTTTGTAGCTCTGGTTATCCTTTGGCCAAGGGTTTTATATCTAAATAGTGGCTTCATTTCATATTATCAGGCAGACTCAACTAACAGAGTAAATACACAATAGGGAAAATCAGAGTTCATGCTCAAACATTTGAATACCAGAATCATACTTGCATTCCTGAAAAATAATTCACATGGGCAATGGCTCAATTGAATTCAAATGAAGTTTTTTTCAACGACCTGTATCAGGGACACTGATGATCTCCTCTTGTTCTCTCTTCAGCTCCCTTCGAACCGTTGTCTATAATAAACTATCTTTCCAGGCACATACAAGCACAACAAATCTAAGTATCCCAAATAAAATATGTCTTCACTTCAGGGTCACATTTATGTACATGTACAAAATTTATATAAAGAGGTGTATAATGGATAAACTAAAGACACATCAAAATGTGCTAGGGAAGGGGATCCAAAACCAGGATGGTGCCTTGAGCTCCAGATGTAAAAGCCTCAGTTACTGCCTTGGCTGAATCACAAATAACAATTTTCCTTTCGACCAAGTCTTTGTACAAGCAACCACTCTCGCAACTCCTGAAATTTGTTCAACCCATAAGTGTTTTATACTGTTTTGGAACTCGAGTTCTTTAGATGTGAAGTATGAAAGTCACTTACATTGCTGATATTGTTTCACATGTAGTTAAAACATTATTCCCATACAGAAGCGGGAATTTAGTTCCCTTCAACTTGAAACCGTTCACTCCAAGACCCTGTTTCATCCGATCAAATACTTTACGTAACCATCAAAAGCAAAATCAATAAGAAAGATATACACAATGTCACTTGCAGATCTTCAAAAACCACGAAAGCCACACGTAGGTTGCAATAAACTTACCTGAAGGGTATTTCCATTTCCTAAGACAATTTTATCGACAACCTGTCGATCAGTACTACTTGCTACCACTGTTAATAACCAATGTGCGTTACTGGTCACTGTCTGTGGCTCAGGTCAGCTGTTACCGGCTGAATGTGAAGTGAGTAGGCCTTTCTTTATAGCACGAAATGACCCTATGGAAACAGGGTCAGTGTCAAAGCTAGCTGGATCAGTACCACCCAGTGACACTGAGAGAATGTCAACGCCATCAGCATACCTAGATAAATGGGCACATGAACATCCATAGCTAACACATGGAGTCACACATAGAACAGAAACAAAGGACTTGTAATACATCACACAAGGATACGGAGTTTTAAGTGCTGACAAGCCTGCCTGCAGAAAAATGTTAAGCAAGGGTTCAAGTGTCATTCCATATAACCGACAAAACTCCTGCATGAAAAGCTCCACTAGATTGTCACATTGCTTTAGATCAAATAAAACCTGCTAAACACAATATTTCATTTTCCGAGAAAATTTAAAGTTAGACGGGTAGCACGAAAGAAGATAATTTGAATATTAGACACCACTGAGTACCAAATCTAAGAAATCACCACTAAAAAGACAATAATGAGATAAGACGAACGGTGGAAGAAGTATACCTTGTACTTTGGAACCTTCTGACAATAACTCAGCACACCATATGGAACATTTAGCTCAACCATATACTATGCAGAATCACAAATACGACAACATGGACCCAGAATTCTAGCACCTCCTTGAGCAGATCGATGTCTCATGTTTCAAGATGTTGACGCAGATGCGGCAGACATACATTTATGTGATCACCAAGTTTGAAGAGAAATTCATATAGGTTAATGGAACTACCAACTAAAACACTTCCTATCCTCTGCAGGATGTGAAGTGATAGGACCCACATGCCCATGCTTCTGTCATTTGATTGACTGGTACAGTTAAGGTCCCACGAACAACAATAAAAAAAGTCATTTATCCATCATGGTCATCGTTATAGCTTCTTCCCTGTCCATATTCAAAAGGTGGCCCTGCAACATAAGATAAGATCACATACACCGTCAGCAAGAATTTCTTACTCCATGGAAAATAAATAAGTTTATAAGAAAATCAGAATCATTAAGGTGTCACTCAATTCTCATCTCCTCAATAACACCCTTGTTACAAGTTGCAACCATCACTTAATACAACAAAGTTCAGAAACGACAGCCTCCCGAGTGTACTAATACAAAAAATATGTTTCTGGTGACGCTGGTGGTCCATCACAACTCCCTCCTACATTCCATTGCCCTCCTCTGCAGATCCAGACAAAGACAAAGTTGATCAATATTCATCAATTAAGTTACAAGGTTGAACAGGTGCATGTTTGCAGTTTCAAAGTTCTGATGCATACTTGAAATGAGAAGCAGAGTACCCTCGGAAAAAAAACTCGAGTACGAAGTGCATCGATATTCGAGTCTACCCATTGAGCCCATGTTCTTAAAGCTTTTATATATGCTTCTGCCATGTCTAGCTTGTGGTATACATGGTTGCCTACCTGGTAATAATCTTTCCTGCAGAATTTAACACAAAATTAGTCCATCAAAACAAAACTACAAAAAGAAATTTATTTAAAGTCAAATCACAGTCAGCACTGAAAAATTTCAGCACCAAATTAGCTCTACACTTAAAACAACAACCTTGGTATCTTCAACCCCTCAACCCCTAACTGGTCTAATAATCTTATAAAATTCTAAATCTGTTCATGGAAGCTGTAGTGCAACAAATTTCTAAAGTTGAAATCATATCCTTGCCACAAAAAATTATTATCTGCATAACAAGAAAGCAAAATAATGTAAATTTACTTGAATATTAGCGCAATCTGCAAGCTTGATTGGACAAAGAATTTTCTGCAACACCAAAGCAATATAATGAGCTGGATTATACTTAATGTGTGAAATTCAATCATGACAAGTATGTTCTGTGCCTGCTTTTTGCTGTTCTGAGATAATATAATCTCTCTCCTTCAGTGCATATTGAGACTTTTTGAGTTCCTCCTCCACTCTAGATAGTAATTTGCAAGTGTGGTCCAAATATTTCTGTAGATATTTCACTATTAACACAGCTTCAAGAATGAATTGGACAAATTCTAAAACCAAATTACTCAAGTCAAGAAACATGAAATAGCTCACCTGTGTGGTATCGAGTTTGCATCTTAAATCGCTAGCTTTTTGAAGTTGACCATCATATTTTTCTTGAAGCTCCTCAATTTTCTTTTGTAAACACCAAAAATAATTACAGGAATGTATAAACACATAATAATAGTCCACATCGTAGACCCATTTGAAAAAGGATATGAACCAGACAATGAACTAACCTTCTGATTAGATTCCAGCGTTACTCCCATTTGTTCAATTTGATCAGCCATAGCCTAAAGCCAAAGGAAACCACGAACTTAATTAAAAAGATGAGTGTTAAAACTTAAAATTAAAAGAATTGGAGATACATTCGAACCTTTATATAGAGATATAAAGTGAATATTAAAGAAACGATAGCTACAGCTTCATTGTCATAGCTTCCAGCTACAGAACGAGAATCAATTCAAAAATACCCATCCTCCTTTGCTGCCTCCTCTGCCTCTACAGAACGAGAATCATAGCTTCCAGCTTCATTGGGAGTTTTACAGAGAATAAATCGAATTAGACATGAGGTTGAATTCAGTTATGGTTTGAAGAACAAGAAAGAAGAAATTCGAGTTCACAAATGAATAATAAGTGGTTTTGTCTGCTAAGGGTTGGTATCGGATTTAGGTTTTGATGATTGTGATATTGAATCGAGTATCAGATGGGTTAGAATAAATCCCTAATCCACTACCACCATCAAAATCAAGAACAAATTTTCTTTTGAAACTCATCATCGTCATCTTCTTTTACAACTGAAACCAAAACAAAAAGAAGATTTGTGATGAAAATCAAACCCGATCTAGCAGATTAGGTTTTCAGTGAACGAAAAATAAAAATAAAAATGGAAATCAAACCCGATCTAGCAGATTAGGTTATGATGAAAATCAAACCTTGTTCTTGATCTCATGAAAAATCTACCTTATCAGCAGTTGAATGAACATATATGAAACCCCCATCGATCTCAACTTGCCAATCCTCTTACCCATAAAAACAATTGATACAAAACATAACACCATCTTCTGGAATCAAATCCACTACCATCTCTTCTATCTCAGTAAAATTCATCTGCTCAATTTCCTTATAAAATTCGAAATCTAGTCATTAACAGACCCTTAAGCAATCTCCATGAAATTCACAATACCATCGTACACAAACTCAAACTCTAGGATTTATGATTTTCTCGTAAACTGATTCCTTTGTTAAATCACCTGTTAAACAAATCAATTTTGAGTGATTTTTTTCGGATGGAGGCGCAACCTGAATTAGGTTTTTTTTTTTCTGAGGAAGGAGAAGATGAGAGACGTGAGAAAATTGAGTGAACGAAGATAAGTGAGATAAAAAAAATGGTTTTATCTAAAAGAATTTGAACGGATAAGATGTGGTAGGATGGTGTCATACGGATTAGGAAATATATTTGGACGGTGTAGATTTAAGTTGAGAGTGTCATACGGATCAAGGTCTTTGTGCTTTCTCTTTGTGTTAATACGAACTCATGTTTTCGGTTTAATTATCAACCTTCGACATGAAAAAAAATCCAAAACAAATATTAATAAATTTAGGACATCGTTCTCGACATTTTGATATAAAAACATCTAAAAAATGTATAAGAATGAATCGGGAAAATGAAAAATGAATTCGATAATTGGTGTGTTTCTTTATGTTTTCTCTTTAATACAAACTCATGCCTTCTTTGTGTTTCGAACTTCAAATGTGGTATACCAACATATAAACTATGAGCCAAGAAGCTCCGAGAAGGTTCTAACTTCAAACTTAGCATGATATATCATAGAAATCGATAAAATATGAATCTTAATGTTGATTCGAACTTCAAATGTGGAATAAGGACAAACAAACTATGAACCAAGAAGCTTCGAGAGGGTTCAGCCTTTAAACTTAGCAGGATACATCATCTAAATCGATAAATATGAAGCTCAGTGTTGATTCCAACTTCAAATGTGGTAAAACGAAAAATAAACTATGAACCAAGAAGTTCCGAGAGGGTTCAACCTTCAAACTTAGCAGGATACATCATCGAATACTTCTAGATCAAATATGATGATCAGTCAATCATGAAAGAAAATCAAATGAATCTAATTGTGTTTTATTAAGCCACTGTTTGCAAACTTTGCATTCCTTAGACCATAAATGATTTAGTTCATGAGTATGAGAATCATACAATACCGATTCTAGAACTTAACCATTGTGTTCGCATACTAGGTACGCCAACAAGGGTTTCAGACCTTCTCGGGTAATTTCCCCAAACCTTAAACATACCCCTTTTCATCAACTTCGAGGCATGAACCTGGCTCCGAGGTCGAAACATGGCGGTAAGTGGACTATTATAAGTAGGAAACTTTGTAACAAAGATGAATCCAACCATATAGTTAACTGAAGTTAGCCACATGAACACTTGTAACTTAACCAGATTTATCTAACAATTCTAGATCAAATATGAATCATGAAACATAATCAAATGAATCTAATTGTGTTTCATTAAGCCACGATTTGCAAACTTTACATTCCTTAGATCATAAATGTTTTAGTTCATGAGCATTAGATCATAAATGGGTTTCATTAACAAAAATAGTGACTACAACTAAACCAACATCGAGCAGCTACAAAGAAATATGGTCGGGCAGAAGCACATGAGACGGTCATGGTTGAACTGTGAAACTAAATTTTAAACTAACTTTGTTCACAAAATGAAATACTATTTTGAACAACTTAACATCAAAAATGGCGGACAAAGTATGATCATGCAAGTAATAGAATGAACAAGAGATGCAATGAACAAGAAAAACCAACATGCAATAATTTCCACATGCAATAATTTCCTTGACAAGTACCATTATATCAACATGCAATAATTTCCACAAATGGTCCATTATAAATTGATATCAACGTATATGAGATGCAATGAACAAGAAAAACCAACAACAAGCATATGATGTCACAAGGACTGAATTTTGAAACAGGATCACATTCCAAGGAAGTAATACATTCTTGCGCTAAATGCATACTATGTTAAGTAGCTTTATAGTCGTTCATGTGAATGTATAGCATTTTAAGGGATGAAGAATATATGAGTTGGTATCCTTAACAAATGAACAACGATGAAGTATCAAGTGTCAATTACCAGGAAAAGACCATCACAACTCAAAATGAAAATAAGGTTGGAATCTAGAATAACACATCGACGTGTCCATAAACCATATGTTATGGACACATAAACAAACCAAAGTGACTAAAAAAGTTACCTTTTCGCCATGGGTGATTAGGTGTGTCTAATGGAACCCTACATAATAGACACATAAACAATTCTCCATTGTAGCCATATACTCATTTATGGCTACATGTCATGGGTTCAAATTTAAACCCATGACCAAATGATGTTATTTGCCTACAAGTCATGAATTTAGAATAAAATCCATAACTAAATGGTGGTCATTGGCTACATGATAGCCTAAAATGTGGCTGCAACAACACTTTAGTTTTAACTATGACCTGTAGCTACACAAATATCCCAAAACGTGGCTAAGCTAAAAAACCAAAAGCGTGGCCTATGTAACTATTTGTACTAGTGTTACTAGTTTTTGCTTAGGAATGCCGCAGTATTAGAATTTGAATGAATCTCGATTCATGGGTTGTGTATGGATTTGTGAGGCGCATATAAACTGTTTGAGAAAATGTTTGAGTTGCAAGTTCTTTACAAACAAAAATTCAACCATCACCAGTTCTGCCCCCAAGTCTTGAATAGCTGCTATCCATGGTTAGTGTGGAAGTGTGACAGATTTTCATGGTCATGGCCTCATTTTCTTGTAAAATGGCTCACCAGAAAGTGTGAACATTAAAAATTATGGGTTGTCGCTTCGTTCTCTGGTTTTGTTTGCTCATTTGGAAGTTATTTTACATCTGCCTATCTTATTACTACCTTGACAAGTATCCTGATGTTGTCAACCTTTATTCGTCTTTGATTCATGTCCTTCATTTGTATGCATGTGGATGTGAATGATATTTAGATGGGTCTGTTTGAGTTGTTGTACAAGTACCAATGGTAGCTATGAATGGTTGTGATTGGATGGAAGAAATGTTACTGCCGTTTAAGGGGAGGAAACAAATTTCCGTGGTTTGTCACTGTAATCTGATGTTGAATGGTGTAGGAGATATGAGATTGTCTTGAATGTACGGTTAATTGCAATGAAGGAGATCAACAAGGGCTATAAGAAGAAATATGAACTCGTCTCTACCAACACCAGTTCTCGCTCAATAAGTATGAAGAAAGTCTCCAAAGAAATTCTTCTTCAATATCTTTCTGTACATCACGTTTTCCAGGTATTGTCATGGGTTTCGTGGCTCTCTTCCTCTCTGTTTCTGTATATACATGTATACAGATAATTTAATTAAATTATTAGCTAGTTAGATGAATTGATTACAGATTAATTGAAATAGGAGGCATGTCAGGTCGTGGCTCCATGTGTGATATGCTTGACATTTTTTTTTTCTGAAATATTTTTGGGTATCAAGTGTATTTGTAATGAGGTGCAAGTTTGCATCAACGATATCTTTTGTGATATGTAAAGCAGCTCTGCCTTTGAAGGTTTCTTTTTATCTCAGTGTTTGGTTTTGTTATTTATGTAGTAAGTTAAATTTGTACAGTAACATTTGGACCTGAAGAAGGGCAGTGAGTTAGCACCCGCTTAACTCGGTTGAAAGAAGAAGAGCAGTGAGTTAACCCAATTTTAACTCGGTCATAGTCAGATGATTTGGAGGGTTTTTGTGTCTTTTTATATGATAGGATAACTTCCAGCTATGCATTTAACCCTGTTAACCATTTTTTCAAAAAAACGGGACGGAAAAGTTCAATTCATGGGCATTAAAAATATTATGAAAAAAATATGGGCATTTTATGAAATGCATTTCCCTACCTGGGCATTTTATTAATAACCCCTTCTTTATAATAAGAGACCCTCAAGTTGCCACATGTCGTATCCATAGTCATTCTTGATTTTGGTAAAGACACATCAGCATTAACTTTCCATGTAATTGCATTCTTATTGGCTGCTCCAACAGACATTATCATAAGACACAATCCAGTTGGCAATTCTAGAAGATACAACCGTAAGACACAATTTAGTTTGAGTCTTTTGGCAGACAAACTCATCCAAAGAAATGTTAAAATAACTCAAGGTTTATTAAAGAAAAACCTAAGGGATGTTTAAGCATCCTTTAGATCATATTTCTGTTTTACAAGAGAACATTTCCGTTTGTTTAGGTATCCCTTCATTTTAATTAGTTTGATAAGACACGTCTTCTGTGTAATAGTAATGTATCAAAAGACACGTCTTTTAAAATAGAAGAAAGACACGAAGGAGTTGATTGCTGACGCAAATTGATATAATGGCAACGCGAAGGCATTACCTGGATCTTAATTAGGTAATATTTACGATGATGCCGGATGTTACAGAAACTCAGGAAATGTTATGCTCTCTCTGGAAACGCTAGCCGCACCTTGGTTATAAGTCTTTCATCTCCTTATGTTCTTCATCTTTCTCACCAGGCTTAAATCTTGCACAAAAATTTGTCTATAAAATTTCTTTCTACATATGATTTTATGGTGCTGTATTTGGGTTTTCCAAAAATTAGGCTTCTTGCTACGAGAGTTCGGAAGCATCGTATTTCATACAGATATGTTCCATCACCAAAACCTTCCGCATACTTCGATTCTACTGCAACTTTTTGTTATGTTTATCAAGATACTTATTTCATCTAATTATGCGTGTGCTCTCTGATTCTAATTTAGGCATCGTTCCATCATATTACCACGCACAGTTAAGGTACAAGACCAACAACAGCAAAATGGATTCGGTTTTAGTTCGGTGGGAAGATGTTGGAAATTTGGAGCTTCGATAAATGAAAAAGTGCGTCTTTTCACTAAGTTTGCAACTTCTCAGGTATTTCATTTTGGGTTTCTTTAAGTTGCGCCGCTCCAAGGAAAATCTATGTAAACTAACATTACTTTCTTTCTTTCTGATCTACAATTTTTATTTACAAAAACACTGATGTTCTTGGTTTCCAAAGAAAGATAATAAAATCGAAGCTAGGCGCACAGATAACCATGTTTGATGTTCTTAGTTTTGAAAGAAGAAAAATAGATATGGTAGTTAGGCGGGTATATATAACTAACAATCGGCATTCACAAATACAGCCTTCTCAATGAACCGATGATCCAGACATCCAGTATGCCATGAAATTCAAGTTCTTATGATTTTGGAAATCTATTTACTAATAGTTTTGATGCTTTTTACTAATAACACAAGAAATGTATACAGTAGTATTTAATAGTTGCATTCATGGTTTGACTGAATATAGGGATGTGCAAGATTTATCTTTCATCTATACGGTACTTTTTCATTCCTATACCAGATAAAAATTTAGTTCTCATCAAGAGGTACGTTTAATTTTCTTAAGATGCATGTTTCATGGACGAGGACGCATTTTTCTCAAGCATGTAATGGTTTTACAGTGGAAAATTTGTTCATATTTGTGTTCATTTATAACCAATTTCTCCCCTTGAAAATTGAAAGGTTCGGGAAAGACGATGTAAAGTCCAAGATATTAATCAAACACGGATACCCCAATTAAATAAGGTGAGTACAAGTGTACAATAATAGCCACGTTATAGGAATTTTTACATCATATCCTGTGCCTATGTAATTTTTCTCTTTTTATGTTGTTAACAAAAATTTCCTGTTTGATAAAAATTCACGTATCATACAATTTTGGTTTAACAGAATCATAAAAACCCATACTTGGTAAGTAGAATTCATGTTTAGACTTTATCTTTGGTTTAGTTTTGGTAAGCGGGTCATGGGTTGGGTTCAGTTTTAAGGTTATTTGTAGTCTATCAGAAATATAGACTAGAAAGATATCATGTCACTACAAGAAACTTAATATATTGCAGCACCCAATGATTATGGGAAAAACCCCATTAGTGTCGCGAAAACCTATGTAGCAAGAAGTCTATTGCTGCACCCAATCTTTGTTGGTGCAGCAAGAGATTATACTTTTTTGCCACTCTTTTCATATTATTGCTACATCTATGTGCCAAAAGTTTCATTTTGCAGTAGTAAATTATAACTTTTAACTGCAGCTAAAAAGTATTGTGGCAAGAAATTTGTTTTTGCAACACCTATATTTAAGGTGTGGCAATATATGGTGTAGCAATAGCTATACTTTATTGTAGTGTGTTTACAACTTTATAAGTCGGTGCTTCTTTCACGCATATTTTTAGTGTGTTTATTTAGACTACCACAAAGCATAAGTTTTTAGTGTCGTCTCTGGAAGCCGTTGGATGGGAATAATATTTTTATTCAATTTGTTGGCAGCCGGATTAAAATCGATATCGAAAATTGTTTTAAAAGTATATTAATCAGGAACAACATCACACTCATTGTGTCGAGGGAGGACTGCACATTCAACATTAAAAATACCCGGCATACGAAAGGGAACATATTTGGCAAAGTTAATGTGTAGGGTAGAGTAGAACTAATATTATGGGATGAAGCAACAGTGGTGCATAAACATGCCCTCGAAGCATTGTACAGGATATTGAAGGATTTAATGAGCAATCCGATTAAGTTGTATCGAATAAAAACTGTAGTCTTTGGTGGAGATTTCAGGCAGTATTGCCGATGACTCCCGAAGGAACCAGAAAATGATTGTTGACGCACTAATAAATAGATCAAGTGAGATAAGCTACGTAGATCTACCGATCCAATTTTGACAACTTTGAAATAGCCGGTGCGTATGCACCGGGTTAGATGCTTGTCTACAGTATTTGTAAGTGTCATGAACGATCATATTTCGTAAGTCAATAATGTCAATTAGGTTCAATTGTTTTTTACCAAATGGCTTTCCATGGACTTATTGTGGTATAGAAAATTCGGAAAGACATGTTTTAGTCCAGATAGAAAGATAACCAAATCATGTTTTGGTTCAGATGGAGGGAAGACAAATTTCATCAACTTATTATTAACCAAGATTTTATTACGGCGTGGTCATGGAAAGAAATCATCCGTGTCTGAGAGGTATTTTAGGACTTGGGTCAACAATTTTTATAATCGACTTTGGCCTTTCTTCACTTCTTAGTTTCTTTCAATTTTCCATTATATGTTCATCATTTTTTGAAACAAGTTTCTATATAGTCGATCGAGGACAAGCAGGTCGTACTGATTTGGAAAATTAAGATATGTTGGGACTCCGCAGTTAAATCCTGTTATCCTCAAAATTATTTGGTGTAATATCGTACACTTGAGTTAATGTTTTGCTAATACAGATTATGAATGTTTTTATAGAAAGCTTGGGAAACTAATGGCAGGCCGGGTTTATTTTAAGTTGCACCACGGAAGCAAGACCTTAAGGTAATAACAGGAACCATAAATTTAATTTTTTTTGTCTTCACAAGCAGTGAGAAGCTTTTCAAACAGGTGACCAACAGCTTATAGGAACACATTGTTATGCTTTTGTACCTTTTTTTATTTTTCCTCCAGAATTGAGGCCGACAAGGATCTTTCCTACTCTTTATGCTTGAGTCGATCTCTACTCATTTTCCCAACTCAGATTTTTAGGATACATTGATTGAATTGGTAACCGTGTAATTTGTGTACAGGAAGGATTTCTATATGAGTAAGTTAAGGTATATGCTGTATCGTCCAAATCCCATTCGCAAATTGGGTTTCACAAGAGCTATGAAGTTCTTTGCAAAGCAGTTAGATTATGAAGTAAAAGATGAATTGGTCGGAACTCAGTGACCTGTCTGTCATCCCTGTAATGCTAGATGCATGCGCCATATGTATGTTGTTGCTGCAAGGATTATGAATGAAATTGTTAGTGCCTTTACTTTTAGCGTACTTCTAAGTTATGGGGCTCTCCATTGGTGGCTTGGTGCCACACTTATGAATCTGTATGGTTCATACAATCTCCAATAACAATTATACATTGAAGTTGTTGTTGGTTGCCACAATATGAGAGCGGTGCATTTTATCTATGTGGACAAAGTGTAAGTTGCGAGGTTGGGCCTATTTTATGCAAATGGGACTGCAAAATCTCTATAGGTACTTAAGGGTTAATAGGTTCATATGTTACATAAGAGAATTTGTGAAAAGATGTGTCCGGCAAGTTTGTGAAAAGATGTGTCTGGCAAGTTTAAAGTTTCTCTTGACTTCCCAGTTTCAAAAGAATTGTTCGGCAATTGCGTCACTTATGTTAATTGCGTAACTTCAAGGGAAACTCCAATGTTGTTGAAAGACCTATCTAATTGATATGAGTAGCACTTAATGACCATTACTAAGATATATTTACGGGTTTTGATATGTTTGCTTTATATTTTGTCTTTTGTTTTGATTTTTTTTTAATTGATGAATTGCTAATTAGGTATTGTTTTTTCTTCTTTACTTCTATTTTCAGAGGCTATAGGATGGAAAAACATTGACTACATTCGACGAAGAACTACAGTACATGAATATATCACAAATTCAGTAACTTAGCCCGTGCATTAAATGCACGGGCATGAAAAACCTTGTATGAATTGATATAGTGTATTATGAATTGATATTACAGAATGCGACGGTTAGCCCATAGTTGTGTAAAACATGATCTGAATAAAGGAATATAGAGGCGTCAAGATTGCAAAGACAAGAATATCATTCAACCAAAGTAGAAGAAAGATCATCCAACTTTAGTCGTCGACTTCCTCGATTTCGAACAAAACCCTGCTGGCTCCTTTTGAAGGACCTGCACCATCCTGCTGGATCGGATTATTAATGATAGGATTGCACACACTCTCCAACTCCCTCATCTGGTCGTAAACATCATCTGCGTCAGATGGTTCTACGTCATCCAACCACTGAATGGCTTTGTCGAGTGCATCATTCATTTTCTTAATATCATCCGTTGATAGCTTCCCTTCAATGATACTGATCTTGCCCACCATGCCGTATGTGTAATTCTCAAAGGAGTTCCTCGCCTCCATTTTCATCTTGTGTTGTTCATCTTCTGACTTGTATTTCTCAGCCTCATGAACCATCCTCTTAATCTCAGCATCTGACAACCTCCCTTTGTTATCAATAATTTTGATCATATTTTTATTACCTGTCATATTGTGTTCGCAAGACACACTCAATATACCATTTGCATCCATATCGAAACATACTGTAAGCCTAGGAACAAGACGGGGTGCCGGAGGAATTCCTTGTAACCTGAACTGACCCAACAAGTTATTGTCACTAGTTCTAGTTCTCTCACCCTCGTACACTTGAATCAGCACACTACTTTGATTATCCACATAGGTACTGTAGACTTCTTCCTTCTTGGTAGGAATGGTTGTGTTTCTTGGGATCAATATATCCATAACACCTCCAGTTGTCTCAATACCAAGGGAAAGAGGGGTAACATCCACCAACACTAATTCCTGCACCTTCTCATGACCCTCGCCACTCAATTTGGCAGCTAGCACTGCAGCACCATATGCTACAGCCTCGTCAGGGTTGATGCTCTTGCAAAGTTCCTTCCCCTTAAAGAAATCCTGCAATATAGACTGAACTTTTGGAATTCTAGAAGACCCACCAACAAGGACAACTTCGTGAATGGCACTCTTATCCATCTTTGCATCCGCCAAACACTTCTCAATAGGTTCCATACATTTCATAAACAAATCCATATTCAAGTGTTCAAATTTAGCACGAGTAATGGAAGTATGAAAATCGACCCCTTCATACAAAGCATCAATCTCAATGGTTGTCCCAGCAGTAGATGACAGGATCCTTTTTGCACTCTCACATGAAGTTCTCAACCTCCTAAGAGCCTTTGGGTTTTCACTAACATCCATGCTGTACTTCCTCCTGAACTCTTGCACAAAGTGATTTAACATCCGGTTATCAAAATCATCTCCTCCAAGATGTGTATCTCCAGATGTAGCCTTGACTTCAAGTTTATCCCCATGAATGGTAAGTATTGAAACATCAAATGTACCACCACCAAGATCGAAGATAAGAACATTCTTCGCACCACCACCATCCTGTTTCTTATCAAGACCGTAAGCGATTCCAGCCGCCGTTGGTTCATTCAAGATTCGCAGTACATTAAGGCCAGCAATTTTACCAGCATCCTTTGTAGCTTGCCGCTGAGAATCATTAAAGTAAGCAGGGACGGTAATAACAGCATTCGTAACTTTTGAACCAAGGTAAGCTTCAGCAGTGTCTTTCATCTTTGTGAGAACCATAGATGATATTTCTTCAGCTGAAAACTTTACATCCTCGCCCTTGTAACTGACTTGAATCATAGGTTTCTTGTCTGAGCCAGCAATGACTTTGAAGGGCCATAGTGCCATATCACTCTGAACAAAGGTATCACTCATCTTCTTGCCAATTAAACGTTTGGCATCTGCAAAGCAGGAAAAAAAATTCAGGAAACGATCTTGAGATTCTAATTCTAAGAGCAATGAACTCTTGATATTGTTATTCTCATGAAACAACTAAAAAAACCGGCCTAGATTTGTAACCATGAAAAAAAGAGGCCTATTTCTGTTTTTTTACAAAATACACACAATGTCAATCTAGAAAATTTGGTCGCGTGAACATGAAAAGAACTAATTAAAAAAACACATTAATGACAAAGAAGTAAAAAACAAGACCTGGACTCTTCCATAATTGATGCCTTTCGAATCAAAAAACAAGAAACATGACTGACAACTCCCGTCATTTTTTAACCACGGAATATTGCCAGAGTAATCTGACTAATCCGATTAAACTGTGTCGAGGCATAAAAAAATGCAGTTCTTTATGATCTTGAAACCCTTAAAAAGCATAATGGAAAATCTAAGAACATAATTACTGCACTATTAATTGATAATACTAGATGTATGCCAGTTTACAAAAATGTACTGTAACTAACATGTTCATGAAATCCAGATATCAAATTAAACTTGGTGAAAACTAGTCAAAAAGTAGCTTACCGAAAATGGAGTTTCTAGGATTCACAGCAGCTTGATTTTTAGCCGCATCACCAACCATACGTCCAGTCTCATTGAACGCAACGAACGAAGGAGTAGTGCGATTTCCTTGATCATTAGCTATGATCTCCACGCGATTTTCTTGTGGTAGCCATACTCCAACACATGAATATGTTGTTCCTAAATCAATTCCTACTGCTTTTCCAGCCATTGCTATAATAATAATAGAGAAACTCAAAGAAGGAGAAAACTCAAGAACTGAAATTAGATAGGAGAAGGGTTGAAACTTAACAGACTTTTTTGTATCATCAGCATCTAAATAAGGCAACCCCTTGATCTAGTCTTGCAAATATGGACGGACAAAAGAAACTATTCAAGTAACCGTACATTGTTCAGTCAACCAATCATTCATCCCCAGCATGATAACTTCAAAATATTGTTTTCATTGCTAGGTCTTTACCAACTTATGTACAAGTGATAAGCTCGTCTTAAGCCTCTGACTTATTGCATTTCTATTGTTTAAGCTTGAGAGGTGTTGCGCGCGCATATCTCTCTAAGCTGACAATTTCAGAAGTTTTGTTAACTCTTGGAAGTACAATGAGTCAATGACCAGTTCTCTTCTAGCATGATTTCCTTTCTTTTTTCGTCTTACATAGTCAAAATTTGTAAATATGGTAAAATTACGAAATCGGTAATTAAAATTTCAATAATTCTATTAATCCCAACAAGTCAATCCCACCCTTCAAACCCACGGATGATGTGCACGAATTCACACTCTTCTTCTGACGTCTTCTTCTTCCATTTTTTTTCTGCCGTTTTTTTTTTGGTTTGCTTGGAAAAACAACTGAATGAGTCTTTTCTCTGTTACTCTCTCTTTAGTACCAATGAAGAACCCCTGACCATAAGATGGGTTGTCTTTCTACCACTCTGTTTCAAAAATTATGCACGGGATGAGATAGTAGTACGGATCTCCTTCTCTAACTCTCACTAGGAACCCCTAAAAGAGAGTAACCCAGCAAGAGGGTAGTAAAAAGAGCAACAGAGATGGGAAAATTAGTTCCCCTTGCTTAACCTCAAATTTTTTGTTAAGACTTCATTCATCAAGTCTAGTTAAACCAAAATTGCGACAATGGTTTAGACGAAATTATCCATTCAGGTACTGGAGGTCATAAAAAATACGAAAAAAACATTCATCATGAGCATATATTTGCTGTGAAAAATGTTGGCCAAAATTGTAAAGGAGTCAGTTGTGATGAATTAAATAAGCGATTAGCATTTGGCCGAAGAGCAATAGAGATGGAAATTTTTAATTTTGGTTTGAGGATTTAGCAAACCAGTTATCCAAAATGTTCCCAGAAAATTGAATCCATTGAACTTCTATGAAATATAGGAAAATTCATTCAAAATGGTTTTGTATTCTCTTTGAATCATGCGTCAATATAAAGGACTTTAGATGCATTCTTCAAAGGCTACACTATGAAGTTTGTCACAACGAAAATACTTAGGAGCGCCTGGAAAATATGCATACAGATTCTGGAACAACCAAGTACATTGGAATTAGCTAGAAAGACAAAACAGGAAGCAAAGGCAAACATTTTTTTTTTTTTTTTTTTGATCGGAAGAGAGATTTATTCAGCGAAAAAGAATGTACAAAGAACTACCAGAGGTATTATAGAAGAAAAGAAGATACTCCAATTAAGCAAACACCATACTCCGATTAAGCAAAAACAATACAAAAATTAAGGAAAAGCAAACATAACGGTAATCAAATTCCTTAAATAGATCGGTTAGTCCTTTATATAAAACGAAATGAGATTTTGCAAATTATGAATCCGCGCTCGGCAATTACAAACAGGAATAATGAGGCCTTCATCATCAAACCGATCTGAAGGAGAAGAAGAATTTGATGAAATCATGGCTAATGTACGCAAATATACTGCATGGGTAACAATGAAGGACTTAGATACCGATCAGTCAAAAGTATTGTGAGTTTTCATCCAGGTATGATTATGAGGATCTGAAACTAAAACTGGGAAAGCTGCTGCAAGTTTCATCTCATTTGAAGGACTATACTTTTCGTCACGTCTGCTAATTGAAAGCACTTGATCAGGCAATCGAAAAGACTTTTCATCAAGTTGCTGATCAGTTTCCCGGAATCCAAACTGCAGAAGCATATAACCGATTATCCAAAGCCGATAAATATCGTATTGATATAACTCTGCAATATGAACTGATGGATGGTGGTATAGTCGACTCGATTCCACGGCCAGACACTGTTGATGCTGAAACAAATCTCGAGGGATTGCTTGACGTACTGGTGAGTAACATGGAGAAGCAGTTCTGATAAAAAAAAAACACGGAGAAGCAGTGGGTCCCAAGGAATCTGTGTGTAAATTCGTCAGAAGTGTTGTCAAGCGTGCAGATACTAATCCGTAACTTAACGGCCACAGTTGCTCGGTGCAAATCGCAGGTTGAGTGAGTGGAGGGACCAAAGGAGAATGAAACTTGTATGGGAAGATACGACTGGGACATTGAGGAAGGAGAAGTTTCAGTGTCTGTGCAAGGTGATGAAGGAAGTGCTAGGTGGTAAGGTAGAGGATGTTTTCGTCTCTGACCGCCTTGTATCTTCTTCCTCTAGTTGTTTCCTGAGGGACTCGGGCATGGGTCGGATGATATTAGAGATCAACCCTAAGGACCGTATCATTGAGGAGGACCTCCGGAAGATGTCTGATGTTAACAAGAATGACTTTTACGTGAGGAATGTGGTTCTTGTTGTTGAGATTATTAGTCCCACATTGTCTGGGCATCTAAGATCATGCGGTTTGTAATCCCTCTCCACTCATTACCAATTGGTTTTGAGTTGGATGCCCGTATTTTAACACTTGTGTTGTTTAACTCTGCTGACATGTGTCAGCGAATGGAAATGATGATAAAGATGACGCAGGAGCAATGCCTGAAGGCCCTGAACTATTTGGGACGATGAAACCTGCATAGAGCATTTCTGTCGACATATAATGGTTTTGGTGGCTGATACATCATCACCTTTAAATTATAACCATTTTATTTCTGAAATCAGTGGAAGTGTTTAACATGTGACAAGCTTTCATCCAGAGGACTCACAATTGCAGATATGCATACACAAAATACCTTGATATTATCAAAACTAACATATTTACCAGACCAACTTGAAAAGGAATACGAGTTCAAAATTTTAAGACAAGAATTAATTCGACTTACTTGATTTTGGGTCCAGAATTGTAGGCTGTTGTTGAGGACCCGGTACCAATCTGCTAGTAAATTTTAGCTATGATGGGGTTGCATACATTCTCCAACTCCTTCCTCTTGTCGTTAATATCCTCTGTGCTAGCAAGTTCATTCTCATCCAGCCACTGAATGGTACTGTTGATAGCATCCTCAATCTTCTTCTTATCATTCAATGCTAGCGACCCAAAATTATTAATCGTGTTACTCATGTTGTATGTGTAATTCTCTAAGAAGTTCCTGGACTCCACCTTCTTCTGTTGTTCTTCATCTTCTGACCTGTACTTTTCAGCCTCTAGAACCATTTTATCAATCTGAGCTTTTGACAGCCTCCCCTTGTTATTTGTAATTGTGATCATATTTCTGTTCCCTGTTATATTTTCTTCAGCAAACACGTTCAATATACCGTTGGCATCTATATCGAAGCATACAGTTATCTTCGGAACACCTACAAGTGCTGGAGGAATTCCAGACAAAATGAATTTACCCAGAAGGTGATTGTCCCAGATTTTAGTTCGCTCACCCTCGTACACGGTAATTGTCACAGTACTTTGTCCGTCAAAGGTAGTAGTGAAGTTGTCCTTTTTCACCCTTATGGGGATGGGGCTGTTCCTTGGGACAACCACTCTCATAACACCTCCAAAAATCCCTTCACCAAGAGACACCAGGTCCTGCACCTTCTCATTACCCTGATCACCACTCAAAATAGCAGCTTGCACTGCAGCACCATAAGCCACAGCCTCGTCAGGGTTCAGGCTCTTGCAAAGTTCTCTTCCATTAAAGAAATCCTGCAACAGAGACTGCACCTTTGGAATTCTAGTGCACCCACCAACGAACACAATTTCATTAATGCTGTTCTTATCCATCTTAGCATCCGTCAAACACATCTCAACAGTTTCCATGCATTTCCTGAATAAATCCATGTTCAACTCTTCGAATTTAGCACGAATAATGGATGCATGAAAATCAACTCCTTCGTACAAAGCATCAATATCATCCATTGTCCGAGGAGTAGATGAGAGGTTCCTCTTTGCTCTATCGCATGATGTTCTCAACCTCCTAAGAGGCCTTGGGTTTCCACTAATGTCCTTCTTGTGCTTCCTCTTGAACTATTGTACAAAGTGATCTAAAATTCTGTGATCAAAATCCTCTCCTCCAAGATGGGTATCTCCAGCGGTAGCCTTGACTTCAAAGATACCCTCTTTAATGTAGAGTATGGAAACATCAAAAGTACCACCACCAAGATCAAATATAAGAACATTCTTTGCACCAACCATGGTCGCCTTCTTATTAAGACCGTAAGCAATTCCAGCTGCCGTTGGCTCATTAAGGATTTGCAGTACATTAAGGCCAGCAATTTTACCAGCGTCTTTAGTAGCTTGACGCTGAGAATCACTAAAGTAAGCAGGGACGGTAATAACAGCGTTCTTAACGATTGACCCAAGGTAAGCTTCTGCAGTTTCTCTCATTTTAGTGAGAACCATAGGTGAGATCTCCTCAGCAGAAAACTGTATTTCCTTTCCCTTGTAACTAACTTGAATCATGGGTTTCTTCTCTAGGCCAGAAATGACTTTGAATGGCCATAGCTTGATATCACTCTCAACAAAGCTATCATTGATTTTCCTACCAATTAAACGTTTCGCATCTACAAAACAGAGAACAGATTCAGAAATGTTCTCGATTGCTAACTATAAAAACGATGAACTCATGACATTTGCCTTTTAAAGAAATATGTCACATTAATTATCTATAATTTTATCTGGCAATTAAAGCCGAAACAACACTGCCAAAACAAGATAAAACTACACTTGATATATGCTTAAATGAAATTATAAAATAGCCGACATGCATGTTCATGAAACTCATATATCAAACTTGATGTAAAGACGTTAACAAAGTTAGGCTTACTGAAAACGGTGTTAACAGGATTCACGGAAGCTTGATTTTTAGCAGCATCACCAATCAAACGTTCAGTATCAGTAAAAGCAACATAAGATGATGGTGTAGTTATATTCCCTTGATCATTAGTAATAATCTCAACACGGTCATTTTGCCATACTCCAACGCATGAATATGTGGTTCCTAAGTCGATCCCTATTGCTCTCGCAACCATTATAGTAATAATAGATCAAAACATAAAATCAGAAAACGGAAATCAGCATTGAAAAATAGGTAGGAGAAGGATTAAGCTTACATAATGTTTCCCCTCAACAGAAGCTATATGGATGGTCGAACAAGTCAACGGTGATCAAGCACCTAAAGTCTAACCCTTGAATCTTACAACGGTGATTCAAGTTACTGATTCAGTCAACAAATCATTCATCCCAAACATGATTACTTGACAACATTGTTTTCATTGCCTGATCTTTAGAAATTTATGCATAAGTGATGGCCATGTCTTATGCGCTGACCTGGTAAAATCCAATTGTTTAAGCTTGAGAGATGTTGTGCATATCTCTACAAGTTGGCAATTTCTGCTAGTTTTCTTATCAAACGATAGTAGGGAGGTTCTCTCTGCAGCTATATTTGTGGTCATGACCAGTTCTCTTTTAAGAGTTTTTTTTTCTGTTTTTCTTGTTCACACCCATAGCCAGCTGCATTGTACCACAGGTTATCAAGATAGGGTTTTTACAGGCAGATTTTCTGTTGACCGTTGATGTGTTGTGCTGTGCAGAAAAATAGTTACACGACGAATTTTAAGTATATTAGCCAGTTTTTTCCTTCAAAAAGACAGAATATAAATTTCTCAAGACATCTTAAAACGAGATACCTTAATTTTATTAGGGGTAGGATCCGTTGACATGGTAATAATGACATAATCTTGACATTTTAGCGTCAATTTTTCTACCAAGCCCAACCGGCAATGAATTTGAAAATAATTTTTTGATGACATGTTCATCTTATAAGTCTCTACACTCCCACTAAAATTGAGAGCATTCCGAGATGTATAAGACCATCATCTACCATTTTGAATATCATCCGTTGAAGATTAACGGTTGAAACTAAAATTTATAGATGGTGGAGTTTCGTATTTCGGAATACTTTTATTTTTGATAGGAATATAGAGATTTATAACAAGGAATATGTCACCAAAATCTTAGCTTCAAATTCATTGTCGGTTGGGTTTGGTAGAAAAAATGGTGCGACAATGTCAAGATTATGTCATTATAACCATGTCACTGGATCCTTCCCCATATATATCGAAATATAAAATGTACGCAAAAGAAAGTAGGATCAAGTTCAAGACGGTAAGTCACGAATTTAGTTTTTACCAAAAGTAAAAAAAAGTTCACTTTTTTTTTTAGTAAGAAAGAAAATTTCATTGAAACTTAGAATAAGTTTACATTAGGTTCATCCCTTATAAGAGATTTAAGCCAAATGGGAAAATCCGAGTTCCAATATTCATCATCTCTAGAAATTCTAGCTCTCTTTGCTAAGCTATTAGCTACTTCATTGGATTCTCTATGCACAAATGTGCATTTCCAACTTGAAAAACTTCCTAATAAAAATGTGCAATCTTGGATTAAATTATTATTTTTCCATCTAATAGACCCTAAACTACCATTGATAGCATTCACCACATTCAGACAATCACCTTCTAAATGCAGTTTCTGCACAACCTTAGCTCTTGACCACTTTATAGCTTCTAGTGCTGCCAAAGCCTCGGCCTGTTCCTCATCATTAGCTATCCCACTGATGGATTGAGCCCCACCACATTGGCCTGCATCATTAAAAGAAATTAGTCCCATTCCCATATGTTTACTCCCTTTCACAAAGGATGCATCAAAATTTAATTTCTAAAAACCAGAATCTGGTAAAAGCCAGGGCAACAAAGCTCTGCTTTGACTAGAAGCAGTACTGACTACTAAAAGTCTCTCTGTATTAGCATTCCACTCACTAATGTATTTATTTACTTGAGAAACCAAGTTAGGCAGCTGAACCTGAGCATTATTAAACACCACATTACATCTAAGCTTCCAAATTTGCCACATAGAAAAACTGACAAACTGAATGAATTTTTCCTAGTTTTCCCTGTGATTTCTATTAAGAGAAAACCATCTAGATATCCAATCCTGCAAATTCATATTAGCCATGCTACCTGCAATATTAGGATCTAGAACAAACCACAATCTCTTAATAATTTCACAATCAACAAGGAGATGATTCAAGGTTTCAAGATACCTACTACAAAAAGGACATTCACTAGGAATAAAAGAAACAAACCTGGATAACTTACTTCTAACAGAAACACAATCATGAATACATTTCCACAGAAAATGCTTTATCTTCTGGGGAAGATTCATTTTCCACAAAGACTTTCAAGGGAATCTATCATTTTGATTACCATGAATTTCCTGCATAATACAGTTAAAGGCTGACTTAACAGTAAACTGCCCATTTTGAGTGGGCTTCCATCTAAGGGTATCTTTACCATTAGAGGAAATTCTTATTTGACAAATATCCTTAACATTGTTCCTATTAAAGAGACTTCTGAGAACTTCTATATCCCATTTCCATGTTTACTGATCAATTAACTGGTTAACTGTTTTCATATTTATAGAAACAAAAGTAGAATCAAGGAAATAATTTATATTTGGGACCACTTATCTTTCCATATTTCAATAGAAGAACCATCTCCCACTTCCCAACAATAGTGCTTCCTAATTAATTCTATCTCCCTACAAATTCCCTTCCATATCCAAGACACAAAAACATTGTTAGTATCATGCAAAGGATTAGCATTGAAAAAGTACTTATGACACAGAATTTGAACCCAAAGAGCCTCAGGTTCATTCAGCATTCTCCAAGCCAGCTTGGGTAAAAGAGCAGTATTTAGGTGTTCTGTTTTCCTAATATTCAAACCTCCTAATTCAATAGGTTTAGTAATATTGTCCCAGTTTATGAAATAACCCCCCCTAGAAGAGCCTTTATTATTCTACCAGAACCTTCTCTGAGTAGCATCTAACTTATCAGTTAACTTTTTTGGCATATGAAAAACAGAGAGGTGGTGAGAAGCTAAAGTTCCTAAGGTAGACTTAATAAGGATAGTCTTTCCAGGATGATTCAGATACTTACCTTTCCAAGTAGCTAACCTTTTTTCACAGGCCTCATCAAGGTGCTTAAAAGATTCCATTTTATTCCTCTGAAGAAACAAAGGAACCCCTAGATACTTGTCAGCAAGCCCCAAATTTTTAATACCCAAGATGGATATAATTTGTGATTTAGTTCTAGGATCAGTTTTAGGACTAAAAGATAAACCTGACTTATCAAAGTTTATAGCTTAACCAGAATACTTACTGAAATTATCAAGCATTCTATCTAAGCACTTAGAACCTTTGACTGTAGACCTAGTAAACACAAGAAGATCATCAGCAAAAAAACAAGTGACTAACAGAAGGAGCAGAAGTAGTAACCTTAATACCTTGAATACTATTTTTTTATTCAGCATCAATAAGCATTTTAGACAAAACATCCATGCAAATTATAAACAAGTAGGGAGATAAGGGGTCTCCCTGTCTAAGACCCCTTGTTGGATAGTAAACTTCACCTGGTGCTCCATTTAAAAGAATAGAAGTTGACATAGTAGAGATGCATTGTTCAATTAACCCACACCAATGATCATGAAAACCTAATTTCTTTAGAATATCAAGAAGAAAATGCCACTCTATCCTATCAAAAGCCTTAGACATATCTAATTTGATAGCCATAAGTCCATATTTTGTTTTATTTTTCCTCATAGTGTCAACAATTTCATGGGCAATCACAATATTATCTGTTATTTGCCTAGAAGACATAAAAGTAGCTTGATAAGGTGAGATAAATTTGTTGATCACAGTTTTGAGTCTACTAGCAAGTAACTTATATATAATCTTATAGCTCACATTACTTAAACTTATAGGCCTAAAATCAGAAGGAGTTCTAGGAGCATTATTCTTAGGGATTAAAGACACAAAGTTATGATTCATTTGCTTAAGCATATGACCAGAATGAAAGAAACTCTTAACCATATCAACAGTGTCAGAACCCACTATATCCCACATTTGTTGATAAAAACCAGGAGGGTACCCATCAGGACCGGGGCTAGTCCATGGCTACATTTGCCAAACTATAGACTTAATTTCCTCATCAGAAGGAGGCCTAATAAGGAAAGCATTCTCTTCAGCAGTAATACAAGGAGAAAGAACATCTAGAAAACCCCTATCTCTAGGAGGATTAGTAGTCCTACTAATTTTACTAAAGTGTTTGCTAAGCTCATTAGCAATCATGTTTTTTTCAGTTCACCAGATCCCAATGCTACTCTGAATGCAATCAATTTGAGTTCTTCTTTTTCTGAAATTAACTTTATCATGAAAATACTTAGTGTTTTTATCATCAAAAGTTAAAACATTTTCCTTGGCACTTTGCATGTAATAGTCCTGTCTAACACCATACCAATATTTTAGAGACTCCTCAAGACTTTTTTTCACAGCAACATTATTATCATCATGCATATCAGAAGAAACATCTTATAATTGTTTTTGAATATCATTAATGTGAGATTGAAAGTTACCAAAGGAATAAAGATTCCAATTCCTAAGAGATAACTTCACATTGTACAAACATTTAGCATGCCTATACGCTTTAGATCCCCTAACCTCAATGTTCCAGTTTTCAACTATGACATCCTTACAAGAATTATTTCTTAGCCAACACCTATTAAACCTAAGAGGTTTTCTAGATTTACTATCCTCCTTTGAAGTTACTAACAAAATGGGCCAATTAGAGTTAGCTAAGACCCTATCCAATCTCTCAACAATGAGAGAGTTTCCACTTCTGTGATTACTCCAGGTAAAAGGATTACCAATGAAATTCAGGTCAGTAAGACCCAAGTGATCTAAATGATTTTTAACACTATCCAATTGGCTTTGAGGAATTATGTTCCCACCAACTTTTTCCTCTTTTCTAATAACAAAATTCAGATCACCTATAATAATCCAAGGGCAATTATATCTAGTAGCTAGATTATCCAAGTAATCCCATTGTCTATCCCATCCTAGATCATCCAAGGCACCATACATACAATTAATCAGAGTATGACCACTTCTAGCATCCATATTCACTACCACTGAAATGAAATTAACATTCATATCAACAACATCTATATGTATACCATCCTTCCAAAGCAAAAATAGGCCACCTGATGCACCAATTTGATTCACATATAAGAAGTTCATGTAATTAAACCTATAAGTAAACTTTTGCATTTTCACATTCAAGGTTTTAGTTTCAGATAAGAAAATTAAGTCTCGATCATTGGCTCTAATCATGCCATCTAGATGTTGTCTAGTATCCTTATTTCCAAATCCTTGCACGTTCCAGGAAAGAATTTTCATTTTTTGAAAGTTAGGTTTGATGGGAAAAACAATTTCTAGGTCTAAATTTATCTGACACAAGTTAATATTGAAATCCACCCAGCAGTTCTCAATTCGAAACTTATGAATAGAAAACCTAAGTGATAGTTTACCAAGAGAAACAAAAATACGACAATATATGATAAAGAAACAAACCTGATTTGTTGTACTCCTTCGTGTAACTATATGTGGTGGGTGATTGGATCCTTAACTTCCACCCTCATTGTCTGCATCCGTCATGTTCAAATCTTCACCAGAAAAAGTTGGATTTTGATTAACATTATGATATTCTCCACCAATCTGAGGTCCTTGGTCTCCATCAGTAAGAGCAAGAGGATTGTCAAGAACGACATAGTTATCCTCAATTCCAGAATCACGGGTTCTTTTGTTCTTTCTCACATCTGACCCATCTTCATTTTCCTGACCCGACCCATTAGAAGAGCCATTTTGGTCTTCTCCAGCAGCCTCCTTTTCTTTCTGCCTCTCATAAGCTTCGACCATATGAGCATTTTCAGCATAGAAATCTTCAAACTCTTTATCTGTTAAACCATAAATAAAGATTTTCCAAGCAATATCCTCACCCTTCTCCTCATCGTGATCAATCACATAACAGTGCGGACATGTAGATTTCGGCTGCTTTTCGAAATGATATTTCACCGACACCTTTTGTTTAGCTGCATTATAAATCCAGACTCCTCTCTTCAGCGGTTCTTTTAAGTCGACCAAAATATTTGCAGTAACTACCCTTCCCCTTATTGTAACACATTTCTTCCCATCAATCTCTATTTTGGGTCCAGCAACACTAGCTCCTATTGAATGACCATCGGTGCCAATTTATAAAATGACCACCGGCACCATCATGCTGGTGCGTCTTAGTGATGATGGTGTGGTGTTTGTACCCAAAATAACTTTTAGACACTAAAAACGATTGATTGGTGATGATGGTGCGAAATTAGGGCTAAAAAGTAAATAAAAAAGACATGAATTTAACGTGGTTCGACGAGTGATGCCTACATCCACGGGTGATTTAATGTAGACATCACTCGCCAAATGTTTGTATGCCAAATAATTGAAGATCCCCTTAGTCGGCGCCAAATGTTTGTACCCAAAATTATTTCTAGGAACAAAACACGATTGATTTGATAATTTGATAGGTTAGGAAACGAATTGAAAATAAATAGAGGAAAAAAAAAATTACGTGGTTCGGCGAGTGATGCCTACATCCACTGATGGAATACCGTTGGGAGAGATTATTAATATGAAGATTACGATAATCTTGTATGGTTAGCTAATCTATAATTCCATATCTTCTGAGAGTTTAGGATACTTGTATTTATATAGATGATGTAACCCTAATTCTGATATAAACTTCTTAGAGATAGCACTACGGGAGGGGTCATCCCTTCCCTATTCCTCCATTTCCCTCAAAACCCCAAAAAATCAACCAATATGGTCTCCCATAACCCTACATGAGTAGTAATACACACCACCATCCCTACATGGCTGAATAGATATGATCACTCGTGTCGGGAAGGGAAATCACACGGGTACTCAGTACCCGTATTATTTTACGCTTTACGCGTAGCTTTTTGTACGCGTACTGAGTACCCGTTTCGGGAAATAATATTTGTTTGACCTTTTTTGGTTAACACCTCTCACATCCGATCCTAACCATCCATCACTAATAACGACTCTATTTTCTATGCCGTCGGATCCCAACGGCCATTTTTTCAAAATCCCCTATAAATACCACTCTAACTCTCTACTCGAACCACAACAAATCAATTTCTTCTTCCTACATCAATTGATTTCTTCACTAAAATCTTTCCAATTTTATTATTGTTTAAGTAATATTTTTAAATTTTGTTTTGCTTATCAATTTATGAGACTCAAAGCCAAAAAAGGAAACAAAGAACGAGATTTAGTGTTTTGGAAAATCATCACCTTATTACTCAGTACCTTGTTGTTGGTTATAGCAGTTATGAAGATGAGGAAGAGTTTTGGGAGGTGCTTTTTAATAAATTTGTCGAAGCTTGTGGTGGAAATCGATACGATCGTACGGCAAAAAGCGTTCGTAATCGGTTTAGCAAAATGAAGAGTAAAGTGGATAACTTTTCTGGTTGTGTTGCAAGAGCTACAGTCGCTAATCCGGGTATTGACTCAATTAATCGGGTATGTTATTTAAATATTTTTGTTATAGTTTTTGTATATGTTCTTTGTAAACATTATAATTTACTAATATCTTATTTACAGTATCTTTACATTGATGTAGATCATAATTGCGAAAAGATTATATGTTGAGATATACAGAAAAGATTTTGAACAAGAGGTTGAGTATGATATGCTTAAAGATGTTCCAATTGTACCAGTCGGTGTAACTGAAGATATGGAACAAGATTTTAATCCTCCTTCATCTCAAATGAATGCAAATTTCTCTAATATGTTTAATTCCCCACCCTCTAGTTCCCAAAATCCACCCTCAAGACATTTCGTCGAAAATCCATTTCAAAATAATATCCCTAGCGGTATCCCTTTTGCATCAGGATCTACCCTACTATGAGCCCAATGACTATACATGGAACATCGTCTCCTGGATTTATAGGAGACAAACGCATTTCCAGAGGAGGGAAACAAGCGCAAATTACTAAAAAGCGGGTTGCGAAAAATAAACCCGGCACACCATCCTCGCAAGACTCTAAGATGAGTGACGCGGGCAGTAAACTTGTTGATTATCTAAATGAATCCCGATCGATTATCCCACCTCGTCAGCTACAACAAAACCAAATTATGGAAAGGTTGTTAGAGACAACTCAACAACAAATTCAGGAAGCTCAAATGAAAGAAGAAAGGGAAATAATGCAATTGGATGTCTAGAAGATGACTCCAAAGGCAAAAAAGAACTTTGAATATCAACAGAATGCCATACTGGCCAAGCAGATGCACAGCCAACAAGATAATCCGTTCCATTTTTAATAGCTTATCTTAAGTGTTAACTATCTTTGACTGATATTATAAATTGTGTTAACGGCTATTTTTGACTGATATTATAAATTGTGTTACCTATCTTCAAAAAACAAACAGGGATTTTAAATACGAACACATCTATTTATGATGCTGAAACACACACAGGAAAATGGAAAATTACATAAATGAAAGATAAAACATTCAAACATAATCATTCTTCAGGATTTTTGTTCCGAAGACTTGATTAAAATCTACTGAAACCTAATAGAAAAACCGAAAATTACATAAATATAAGATAGAACATTCAAACACAATCATTCTTCAGGATTGTTGTTCCGAAGACTTGATTAACATATGATGCTAAAACCTAATAGAAAAACCGAAAATTACATAAATATAAGATAGAAAATTCAAAATCAATCAATCTTCAGGATTGTTTGACGAAGGCTTGATTAACATTTGATGCTAAAACCATCTTGCAATATAGCTACATTTCGTCTGGATTGTAGGTATCGTAAACCTCTTTTAATAGCTGATAACATTCATCATCATGAAAATTGTCGCCTGTCTAGTTAAAATATCCTAAACGAGCCGCACTTATCTGAAATTTATAAATCAAAATTAGCTTAAGTATATTTATTTACTTAAAAGTGAAAGAAATATGTAAAACATTCTTACCCTTTGTTCATATGCCATTCCAGGATTGCGTATGTTAACATCGGCCTGAATAGTGACAAAAGTTATGATCCCCTTGTTCAAATTGCTCCACCTAGCTCTAAGACCTCCCTTGTCTCTGGCGTTCGGATTTCCGGATATGTTATCAAACAATTCAAAAACATTCTTCCAAAATTTGTCGCCTGAAGCCTGAACTACGTTAAGAATATTGTTTTTTGCTTCAATCCATGCTTGCGTAAGAGCGATATCTTCTTCTGTGCTGAATCTTACCATTTTTATAAAACATAGGTATGACAGTCTGTTGGGATAACTTCACTTTGGAAAGTGATTTGATATATTTATAGATATGATAAGAGGAATAAAAAAAAAAGGAAACCGTTATACAGTAAAATTTACATGTGACCAATATAAATGCCGTTAAGAAAGTATGGAGTAGCCGTTATACAGTGAAATAACGGATACCCCTTAAAAAAATTTAATACTAGCCATTTTACATTTAAAACCGTGGAAAATTTGCACTTCCCTGATGTTGGTACGTGGTTATACTTTGATTTAATGTCTCAGACGGATTGTCACACCATCGTAAGGTTCTTCTTGACTATTTGGAACAAAAGTACTCGTCGACGGTACCGAATCACGAGAATGACCTTGGCTAGATGAGTCAAATGTATATGGTGCTTTATACGGTTTCACAAATATCACATGGGGTGGTTCACCGTATTTGATTTGGTGTTGCAAATCCCTTGTGTGGTCGTAATACCATTGTTGTGAAGCCTCGAATTTTTATACCATAACCTGATATGCATCGTACCACATCTCATGTACACAGCAAGGAACAAGATGAGTTTAAATGTTTTTCACAAGTATAACATATTCGAATAAAATGTTATATTATACTCACAGGTGCACCCAGGTTAACATTAAAGTTTTGTTTAGGAAACATTCCCAAATACTCCATTCCAATAGGTGCATGAGTCGCCTGAAAGTCGGGGTCACATATTTTAGCTGTCAAATCGCTCGGTGGATATGGGAAGAGATGACGTTCGACAGGCACCAACTCTTGTGTGTATGTAATTCATCGTTTCGGTGGTGGTCGGCATACATACGCATCGTTATCTTGGGTTCCATACAAATCCCTGTTTTCTTCATGTACAATTACACCCCGGTACTTCCCAACTGACCTCTCCTTCCACCAAAACTTATATAGTTCATTGGATACTTCATCATAATGTAGGCGATTAGGATTCTGATCCTGGTACAAATATGCATTGTTGATGTCTATGATTGAATCAGGCGGGTTGCACGGTATTACAGTCAATCCAAGAACTTGTTTGAGACATTGTTTGCCAAGGTACAAGATGTTGTGACTAAACGGATCATAAAAAACTCTACGTGTTAAAAGGATTCGTTTAGCCTCAACCACCTCAGGTTTAGTTCTCCAATAACTTTCCTCCCATGGAGACCAACAAACTGAATTAAATGCAAAGTTATTAATCTGGTTACGCACAGTAGTTACAGAATGGGCTGCTGAATCTCTTTGACCGCCTCTTTTGGTTTCTTTTTGGGATCCATCATATAACCTTCCAGCTGGCCACGGATCCATATTTTCAGTTTCAGCCTTTGTATAAGGAAACAGACATCGGAAATATGCCCAAAACCAAGGCTGCAACATTAATAGTTATTATTAACAACTGTAAACAATATAATGTAACAAAAAAAAAACAACTAAGATTACAATCGGGTATGGATTTTTACCATCAAAGGAAACGAGAAGAACTGCAATTCAGGATCATTGCTCGTGACTCCAGTACTCAAGCCCCTTAACATATAGGGATACACGACCAAACCCCAATCATAATGCCTTAGCATTCTTAAATCCCTCATAATAAGAATCCATTTAACCTCAACAATACTGTTTTTGTTTGGGAAAAGGACATTCCCAATAACCCAAATCAGATACCATCTTGCAATTTGCTCCTATATTAGTACATCGTTCTCAACCATACTGAGTCTATGATCAAGAAATTCTTTAATTAAAATCTTCTTGATCCCCTTGCATCTATCCACCACTTTCACTCTCAGGGGGACTATGTCTTCTTATCTAACTTCTATTACTCCAGTTACGATGACTTTTTCTTGTTTTTTCTTTCTTCTAGTACTAGATTTTGCTTCAATATTGCGGAGCAAACAGTCTATGGTATCAGGAGCAATGTCATGTATTTGTTAAATATTAATAGAATCCAATGATATTCGATTTCCTCGGCCAATAGGGATTCCAGTAATTTGGGTGAAGTCTAATGGGGTAAACCCTATTTCAAAATTGGGGAAGTGAAATGTATTGGTGGTATGCCACCACCTTTCAAATATACCGGTAGTAAGGAAGTTATCTTGTAGTTTTGGATACTCTGCTTTGAAAAGTGAACCAAACCCGCAGTTGTCTACAATGTCATTAGCAATTGGAAACTTAGAAATCTCTATATACATTTCATATATTTGACTAACACTACTTCGATCTCTCAACGAAATCATCCTAGCATCCGAGGTGTCAAGAATTTTTAATTTATGATCACTATGTTCTATTAAAGAAACCGGCACCCTATTTTCCATAATTAGTTGAAATTATTCCGGGTCCATCTACGGCACACATGTATAAAAAAATCATCACAAAACAATCCATTTCATTCTAAAATTCTACAATGGATGTATTTTACAAGACCAACAACAAAAATTAGCCACATTTTCTACTAAACTACAAAAATCATAAATCATCAAAAATAATACCATATCCACATACATTTAATCATTCTTCAAAACTAAGTCATTCATCAACCTGTCACCAATGTGTCATATACATAATACATTTGATTTTAATCATTCTACAATCCCAAATCATCAATTACACAAGCCCTTATACATAGCAAAAATCATTCAATCCACAAAATATCAATAACTCAATCAAAAACATCTCATACTATCAAACAACACTCAAACAACATTGTAATCAACCAAACATCGCAAATTCAATCATAATCAAAATCACAAAAAAATTAAAACCCTAAACTTAAAATCACTAACCTTTGATGTTTTAGTGGATGAAATTCGAAATTGGTTGAGGGATTAATTTCACCTTGGTGTAAGCATCATACCCATTTAGTCTTATCTCTTGCATCGACCGGAATCACCAAAAAAATCGAAAGGGGGTTCGGGGTTTTGAGAAGAATAGTTAGGGAAGAAAAAGAAATGGGCGACAGAAAGGGGTTATGTAAACTTTAACCTACGAAACGGGTACTCAGTACGCGTATTTTGGTCAAGTCAACGAGTTGACTAATACGCGTACTAAGTTCCCGTTTGGCACTATTTATACGCATACTGAGTACCCGTTTCGTGTAGGGAAGGGATGGGAGGGCACCATAGCAAGCTTTCCTTTCATGTGCCATCCCTTACCTTTATTTGAGGGATAGGTAAGGGATAGATAGCACCATAGTGCTAGCTCTTATGCAAGCAACTTAGGAAAAATAAGTGTGAAAACTTCTGGAATTTTCTATACGGACTGGACGGGCTTGATTACGGGCTCTCCGTCTATTTTATAGATGGTACAAACATCACCTCCTCTTAACCTCCAACTTGTTGCAGGTTAAGAAGTTTCGTTTTCCTTCTACATCGACTGTCGACGACGTAGCTCACCCCCAAGCGTGAGTAGAGATATTACAAAGACTCCCCCAACTGTGATAACCAGCAATGAAATTTTTTCCACGTGGTGGACTTGATGCTCGAGAGATAGTCGAGTATTGAGGAGAATGTATTGTGCTTTAGGCTAGGTAAAGGCTTTTTGCTCGCAACGTAACAAGGTTGTATCGCTTGATGCTCGGGTAGGCTGGTTGTTGCTTGTGTTGAGTATGATTATTTGGACCAACATCGGTTGTTGGGCTCGTGTCGATACGGGACTTTGTACGGACCAACATTGGGAGTTGGGCTTGTGGTCGTCTTTCATACTTCCGTGCAAGACGAGAATTTTATTCTTTCTAAAGCAATACTTAAGTGCTCACGTGCAAGGTGAGGTTTTAAGTGCTTGCAATGTGATGCAAGGCTAAATATTGAAGGGTCTAAGCTGTAATGATCCTCCAGCACGTCAACGCTATTAGACTAGTCAAGGGACGATTTAGCCGTTAATAACCCGATTAATTAAATTTGATTAATATTTAATAAAAATAATATACTAATAATTTGGAAATAAAATTAGTTCCACTAGATAGATCTCGAAAAGTTATGCGAATTGGACTACTCGAACGCGTCAATCGGATACCTGAAAGATGAAGTAGACATTAGTTAACCTGCCGTTGACCGTCGCCGTGACCTTTGACTGAATGTGCATCGTTGACCAGGAAGTCAACCTGAGTTGACCGGACCTCTTCTTTGAATGGACCTCTTTATGGTGGAAAGTTATCCCTTAGTATGTTTGTATAAGTGGTGTTAGTGGATGGCTAGAAGGTGTAAAATAAGTGTAATAATAATTATATATCTTTTGAGAGACTTAAATTTAAACGGATATTCATTAGCTTTTCTTCTCTTAACTTTGGTGAGTAGGTGCTGTACTTGCTTAGATAAGAAGAGAGGCAGGGATCGACATCTAGAGACTAATAGGAATAGAAAAAGAGTTTTCTTGTGAATTTGAGTTTATTTTGAAGAAAAATATAGAAATAGGATAATTATTAACTATCAAGTAATTTTCTTTTGGGAGGAAAAGAGAAGGAGAATAAGTTGATGATGAAAGTTTGTGATATTGTTTATGAGAGAGTTTACATCAGTAGTTTGGAATAGATATATGACTTATCATGTAAAGATAATGAGAGCTTGGATTAGTTAGGAATGATCACAAAGCTTGGAGAAGTTGGTGTTCATGGTAGAAAGGATAATTATTCATGGTGATGATGATGGATGTTTATGTCGTTGATGTAATCTAGCTATACCAATGAAGGTACACCCTTTAATTAATTTCTAGTATGTTTATTTTAACTGGGTATCTCTTAGATATGCAAAATAGTTAGAAGCAATCAAGTTTATAATTATTGTTAATCATGAATATCAATATTCATTTCATGTGGATTTAGTGTTTTCTGTTTAATATGTAGACACCTTTAATGATACCTTACGTAGAGACTTAGTCTTGGACTATAACATGAGACTTGTATATGAGTCTTTCATATTTGTACAGAACTTTGATTCACTCAATTTGGATAAGAAATGAATTAATTATGATTTTTCAAAGTTACGTCGTTCTGACTGGAAATCTGGAAAATACTTATTAATTCGGTGAGTAGCCATGTTCATGGACGATTTTAGATATGATAGAAACAAATATAGCTCTGGATCAAAACTATAAAGTTGTAGTAGAAGATACTGTATTTTTATAGAGACAATAACTACTTAATTTGGATAGGAAACGAATTACTTAGAGACCACCAAAGTTAGACCCTCGTGCTGTTTACAAGTGCTAGAGGTTGAAGATGAGGTGAGTTATAGTGAGTCAACTCACCTAGTCAACCGAGTTAAAGCAACCCAGTGAGTCATACCAAACGGGTCGTGGACCGGGTTTACGGGTCGGGTCATGGGTCAGGTTATGGTTAATGGGCCGGGTTAGCGGGTTGTCACGGGTCAGGCCCAATGGTCTTGGGCTTAGGGCAGAAATCTTATTTTGTGTTTTTGGACCATTTATGGTCCGAATTAGCTCTCGGTTCCTTCTAAAAAGTTGTAGAGTTTTTCGAGGACTTTCCGATGATACCCAAATTGACCCTATTTGGATTAGAGGATATTGTTTTATTTTAAAATTGCTTATTACCAGGTTATGGAAGTAGTAATAGAGTTAGAACCATTAGATAGAATTGTATGATTCTTGTGTGAGCTTTTTGGATAAATTCTTAGACTTCTTGTATGATTAATAGTTAGTCTGTCTTACCAAATGGACGATTCCAAATGATGAACCAGTGAATCGTGGATCTCGAGGTAGGCGTGGCTTGTCATCAAAAAGGTGTGGGAATGCATTTAACAGTTTTGTAATCATTGTTATTTCTTTTATGAAAGTCTTTATTTTATAAACTCATGCATTGTCTATTTCTTAATTGCATTGTCTATTCGGATATTCCTTGCTTTGTTTATCTTTATGATTGTCTTTGGGAAATGAGAATTTCCATCTGTGGTATATTGGATACTGCTCCTTCAGAATTTATGGCTAGGGCGATACGCCAAAATATTAATAATAGGTGTGGAAATGGGCATCAATATTACGGGTGAGTATACTAATCACCACAGACTAACTTGTCTTTATTTTTCGGTGTGTAAATGTCACCACAGAAATTATAAGGTGTGTAAATGTCACCGCAGAAACTAAAGGAGGAGTTTAGGTCCATATACATGATTGTTTATTTCAATGGTTTTGTTGTCTTCTAATGTTTGGGAAAACATGTAACGTTTTCCAAATCTGCATATGATTACTTAGAAGTTAAATGTTAAGTATTCCCCATTTCAGTTTCAGTGACAGAACAGAGTTGCGCAGCGAAAGCTCCGAGAAGTTAACTTCGTTATTTGTTTATATTCTGATATGTTTATTTGGTTGTAAATTATATTTGTAAACTAAATAATTATTTTATATGTATCATTGGAGAGGAGTTCTTGTATATATATATTTCTGAGCGGGGTTAGTCTTGGGTTAAGTTTTGTATCGCATTTCTTAATTGAATTCTTAAGTACATGTTTTTAGATTTTAGTGCCTCTTTATTTAGTTAATTCTTTAGATTAGTCAGCTGCTAGCTTAGGGGGCGCTACATAAGCAATCCTCATCTCGAACTCGATCATGTCACTACCAACAAACCTCAGACTAAATGTTGCTGCTTTAAGTGCACATAAAATTTTCTGAAACACATGAATTTTTTATTCCATGTTGTAGGGAATTGAAAGACGATTCCAACGAGCCAAAAATCACTCACTTCAGACTTAAAACGAAGTAGTTATTGACAAAACAAGATTTGCACGAAGCGCGCGTGCTGTCTTAGATGACAATGCAAAGTATGATGACTAGACCCAACAATGTTGACATGGAAACTATTTCACCGACGTGGTGGTTAATCACTGGCTTATGATTGCTGATGTGGCAGATGATGTGTACTGCTGACTGAATCATCGGTGGTGATATGGCAGTTTATGACTGGACCACGTGGCAGAAACGTCGCTGACGCTATACTGCTGACATGGAAGTTGTTGCTGACATGGATCCCCAGGATTTATCTGTCAGTTGTTGATTGGATCATCTCGCTTTGCACATGCATTACAAAAAAATAAGGATGAGATGCTTTTTCGTTTAGGTAGAAGGAACAAACAATCCACTTTAGATGCATCTTCCTAGAAGTGATGATTTCATATACGAACATTGTGGATTGGATGAAATGCTTTATTCTATTTATATATATTTTTTGTATGAAATTTGGTGATTATTAATTTATATATTCGTAGGGCTTTTAAGGACTCAAAAAAATTTATTCATTAATGAATTTAGCGAGGTTATTCATTTAGCCCCTTTGTACAAGTTGGGACGGAGTAAAATTATTCATTTGGAGAGGTTATTCATTCATGAAACATTCATTTATACATTTTAGAGGTAATAAACCATCATTTTAACACGTGTATGGTTTCTAATAACCCACGAATATAGGGCTGAGATTTAAAAGGGGAAAATATTATTTGGTCCTTTTTTAGGTGGTCCTAAGTATGATTAGTCCTTTCATAAATCACCTTTTCCATTTGGTCCATAATTATTCAAAAATATTAAATGGATCAAAGTACCCTTCCCTGTTAATTCTTATTTTTTGTAGCAGTTCATTCCTTCAAAATTATGTTTACTTATTTTTTGTAGTACTTCATTCTGTTTGATGAATTCTGGAGTTCATTCTTTTAAATGAACACCTAATAAAACCTAAAAAAAAATTGTTTACTTATTTTTTGTAACAGTTCATTCTGTCTGATGAACTCCAGAGTTCATTATTTCAAATGAACACCTAATAAAGCCAAACTAAATGACATATGAAAACAGAGTTCATTCTGTAAAATGAACACAACACAAAACTTCATTATTATGACAAAAAACAGAGTTCATTCTTTCAAATGAACACCTGATAAAACCTATATGGAAACATATTTTATTCTTCAAATGAACACCTGACAGAACCTATAAGAAAACAGAGTTCATTCACAAAATGAACACCTATCAAAAAATAACTAATTCAAACCTGGAATTGGGTTCATTCTTGAAAATGAACACCTAGCAATTCAAGATCTAAAAACAAAGTTCATTTGTTACATGAACACAAAAAAAAATCCATAAAAATTAGAGTTCATCTTCATCAACACGAGTTCATCTTCATCTTCATATTCAACACGAGCAGCAGAAGCAACATGAGTTCATCATCTTCATCTTAAACAACAACAAAGTTCATCTTCATCATAAACAACAACAAATTTCATCATCTTCATCTTCAACACGAGCAGCAGCAACAACATGAGTTGCTCGTGGAGACGCCATTGTTACAGCAGTAGGAAGAAATCAAAAACAAATCCAGAAAAAATAAAAAAGAAAAAAAATTCCGCTTCGAATCGCCATTGTTACATCAGCATGAAGAAGAAGAAAAAAAAAGCAACAGCAGTGACGAAGATGAACTATGTTCATCATCTCCATCGTGTTCATCATCATCTTCAACCGCACCAGCATCAAACAAAGAAGGAAAAAAAAATCTTCGTACTCATCGTCTTTGTCATCTCTGCAAATTGTCTCCATCATCTCTACAAAATCAAAACCCTAAAACTCACAAAAATCTTCATTATGCAGCAGCAGAAGAAGAAAAAAGTAAAGAGAGAAAAACTAGATTTGAAAATATGGAGGTGAGAAAAAGTAAATTTGAAAATTATTTTTCTCTCTTGATAATTGAGTATGTCCTAGGGCGACGTCACGGATGATGTAATAGTCCCAGAAGGGTATTTCTGCCACTACAAGATGACAATTACATCATCCAGGAGTTCACTCTAGGACCAAACCATCATTTGAAGGAACAAACTATAGAATATATTTTGAAAATGGACCAAACAGATAATTGGCTCAGTCAACTGGACTAAACTCTCTTTAATGTATTATTTCTTGGACTTATTGGTATTGACTACGATTGTAAAACGCGTGTGACCATATTCTTATTTCTCACTTAACACAAATCGAGTTTTTTCTGTCGTAGGGTTTCTCTTCTCTTTCTTAGTGCGACTGCAAAGGGGATTTTTGCCTGAAATCTGTGAGTGACAAAATTCGATCGCGTAATTGTCTGGAAATGGTTGATCTCAGTTAATTCTAGTCATTATTATCGTCGATCTATAAGGTTTCGTGGCTAAAGCCGGTGTTTCAATTGAGGTAAGTAAGAAAACCTCCCAAATTATCTTGTTCATAGCATAGGAACTCGTTTAGAAAGTACACTTGTCCTAAGAAATACTGACTGAAAGGATAATTTTGAAAAGTCTGCAAATGATCATTTAATTGGCATCCTGAACTCGTCTACTAAGAATCTATTTTTGAGTTTTTAATAATGATCATTTGAATGGTAAGTGAGCAGATATGTTTTGAGAGCTTCAATGGCTTTCCTTATAAGATCGTATAATTTTGTGGTGTGTGATATTATGTTTACACAGCAAAGGAAACCAGACACAGGTTTAACCTTGATCGATATTATCTATGTTCCTTATAAGTTGACGATGACTCCTACCTAATTTGTCTTAATCAAACTCTTGTATTGTGGCCGGCTGATTTTAATAATGACCGGTCAATTCTCTTCTAATTTGTTTATGGTTTTCTTGTTATAGGCTGATTGACACTCAACACTTGTAGAGTTCTTATTGGCAGATTTGATTAAGTTTGTGAACTTTCTTTGTTAGTGGAATATCCTAAAAGAAAATTGATATCTGATTCTCTGACAAATCCTCTTGTTGAATATTGACTAAACAAAATGTATACGAAAAATTCATAATTGATTTTGTAACCGAGACATGTTTATTGAACTTCAATGGCTTTCCAAGATTTACATTGAGTTTTAGAGAGGAGTGTTTTGATTGCATATGTGGTGTGAAACAAATCAAAAGGGAATTAACCAAACACAAGTTTACAGCCTATTCTTCTGCGAATACTGCACAACCATAAATCATGAGTGGATCCATGTCAAGATATGCACGTATTGGTGATAAGTACGAAACTTTAGATCAGGTATGTTATTACAGTTCTTAATTTAAACCTATACTTGTAAAAGGCTATTTAAAGTTGTAGTGTTTATACATTGAAAAGGTACTTGTATCACAGTTTACATCAAAAACATGTTTGTTTTCTTTGTATTTGATTAGGTGATAGAAGCTCTTATTGAAGCTAGTCTAGAATCCACAAGAATGATCGTTGGGATTGATTTCACAAAGAGCAATGAGTGGACAGGTGCTAAATCATTTAACAACAAGTCTCTGCATCACATCAGTGAAATTTCAAACCCGTACGAGGTAGCGGTAACAGTTATTGGGGGAACTCTTTCATCTTTGAATAACGAGGATGATAATCTTATCCCTTGTTTTGGATTCGGAGATGGTTAGTGAATTACATAATCTTGTCATGTACATAGTTTTCTCATGGACCCAATTGTTAAATTTTATTTACAAACGTATATCCATTTTGTCTTGCAGCATCAACACATGATAAGGATGTATTTAGTTTTTATTCGGATCAAAGATTGTGTAACGGTATCGAGGAAGCACTGGAGCGCTACAGGGAACTTGTTCCCCATGTTCGCTTAGCTGGTTCGTTCAAATTGTCCCTTTAAATTATGTTGAATTTTTCACAGATTGACAAGGAGCCTTCTATAAATGTGACAGGGCCAACATCTTTTGCTCCCATAATTGAAACGGCTATAGATATTGTGGAGAATAGTGGACGTCAATATCATGTTCTGCTCATTGTCGCAGATGGTCAGGTTAGTCTTATATTTTGAATTCACAAAATTCTGTCTTTGAAGGTCATTGATAAGCTTGAGAGTCGATGGCAATGAATTGACCGATTTTAATGGTGCTTGTGGCCTTTCTTATTAATGTAGAAGAAAAAGATCAAAGTTGCAAACCCCAATTTAGAAAGTTCAGGGCCTCAACATCCTCTAGATCAATTTAGTGCTTGGGCACAGGCTCTTAACGATTAGTACCATGTAACTGATTCTGATTCTTGATATGAAATTTAGGTGACAAGAAATTCAGACACAGAAGTAGGCCAGTTAGGCCAACAAGAACAGGAAACAGTTGATGCAATTGTTAAAGCAAGGTGAAAATTTGACTGAGAATATTAGAATATTTCTGCCATGTGCATTATCATTTATGAACTTCTTGTGCTGAAGCTAATCTCCTCTACATGTGTAGTGAATATCCATTATCAATTGTTTTAGTTGGTGTTGGTGACGGTCCCTGGGAAATGATGCATGAATTTGATAATATTATTCCACGTCGAACGTTCGACAATTTTCAGGTTCGTAAAGTGAAATTGAACTACTGTAGCACTTCTATGATCCCAATTGCCAACGGCCATTTTTTTGTTCCTTCTTCTGAAAGTGATGCTTCCAAATCATTCAATTCTGGGTTGTGTTTCTCCCTCGCAGTTTGTGAATTTAACAGAAATCCTGAGGCGAGATATCTCTATAGAGAAAATGCACTCAGAAATTGCTCTAGCAGCATTAATGAAAATACCTTCACAGTACCTTGCAACTTTAAATCTTCGGCATTCTGGGTAAGGGATTGACAGAGTGAAAATGTTTAAGCAGTTTAACTTTATTTTGAGAAGAATATCAAAGTCAAATGCGAATTTCTTGCAGCGGCACACGCGAGAGGGGGAGGAATCCACTACCTCCTCCCATTAATTTCCTGCAATCACCTTGTCCCACTGATCAACAACCACTTGATGATTCCGTCCATGCTGCTGCTTCTTATAATTCTCACTTAGCAGAGGACATACATGAAGAGGTAAATGACATAATAAGTATACTGAGATTTTCATTTGTGAAGCATTTTAACTACTTGTATTGAGACTCTACTATGGATTCCATCTTTACAGGTAGCCTGTCCTATATGTCTTGAGAATCCTAGAGATTTCGTTTTTGGATGTGGGCATCGGGTAACTTAAATTTCCAACAAAGACATACAATTCCAATGTTTGAAGCTTAAATTTTGAAGTTGCCATTGATTTACATGTATGTTTGATTGAATTTTTCATTTTTGTTTTGTTTTGCAGACATGCCAAGAATGCGGGAAGGAATTATCACTATGTCCCATCTGTCGAACAAAAATAACTATCAGGATCAAACTTCACTCATGAACAAACATTCTTTGATCTTTGATGTTTCGAAATTTGTTTGTCCATACATATCGGCACAATTTGGTGATTTATGCACTTCAATTCCCTAAGGGTTATGTACATAGACTATACTGCAAGGATGGTATTGTGACAGTGCAACAAAATATGCTTATTGTTCTCACAGGGATTCATCCAGTCATATTGTAACTGAATTAATTTTATGGACTTATACTGTTGGTGGAAATGTCTATGTGAAAAATGGTGTATTCCACAACTTCATGAATGTTTCTCTTCTTCTTCATCATCATGTTAGCAAAGGTTCAGATTCTGCCATCCACCACCAGAATCCAGACCTTCCTTGTTTCGTTGTAGGCAATGAGTATGATATTGTGACAGTGCAACAAAATATGCTTATTGTTTCCATAAGGCTTCATCCATTAATTTCTAAAGAGCAGATTAAAATCAACTAGAAACTGATAAAAGAACTTAAAACTGAGCCGCGCAACTATTTCAAAATACAGAATTTGATACCTTAAGACTTAACCAAAAGTGATCAACTTCAACATTACTTATACAAGAATTAAGTTTTACGTACCAAAAGTAAAGATATTTCACTTCATGACAGCTTGCTGCTGCATCTTAGTGATAAAAGGGTTGCACACAATCTGCAAGTTCTTCATCTTATAGCTGATGATGTCTATATCAGCTAGTTCGTTAATGGCCAACCACTCCATGGCATTGTTGACTGCATCCTCAATCTTTTTTTTTATCAGCCAGCGCCCGTGTCCAATCCATACTATTGATTGTGTCCCTCATATTGTATACATAATCTTCAAGTGAGTTCCTTAAATCCACCTTCCTCTTGTGTTCTTCATCTTCTAGCTTGTACATCTCAGCCTCTCGAATCAACATCTGAATCTCAGAATTAGACAACCTTCCCTTGTTATTCGTAATCGTTATCGTATTTCTGTTCCCTGTAGTCTTCTCTTCGGCAGACACATTTAGTATACCATTTGCATCAATATCAAAGCATACTGTCATCTTAATAGCACCACGAGGGGCTTGAGGAACTCCTGTTAGCTTGAATTCACCCAACAAATTATTGTCACTGGCTCTAGTCCTCTCACCCTCGTACACTGTAAAGATCACGGTGCGTTGATTGTCCTTGCTTGTTGGGTACACCTTCTCCTTCTTGATGGGAATGGACGTGTTCCTTGGGATAACCACATTCATAGCACCTCCGTATAACTCAATACCAAGAGAAAGAGGGGTGACATCCAACAACACCAAGTCCTGCACCTTCTCATTACCCTGACCGCTCAATATAGCGGCTTGCACGGCAGCACCATAAGCCACAGCCTCATCGGGGTTGATGCTCTTGCAGAGCTCCTTCCCATCAAACAAATCCCGCAGTAGAGACTGAACCTTGGGTATTCTAGTGGATCCTCCAACAATGACAACTTCATGAATGTTGCTCTTCTCAATTTTAGCATCAGTTAAACACTTTCCAACAGGTTCCATACATTTCTTGAACAAATCCATGTTCAACTCTTCAAATTTAGCACGAGTAATGGACATATGAAAATCAACTCCTTCATGCAAAGAATCCTCGGCAATGGATGTCCGAGCAGTTGATGAGAGGGTCCTCTTTGCCCTCTCACATGCTGTTCTCAATTTCCTAAGAGCCCTTGGGTTTCCGCTGACATCCTTTTTGTATTTCTTATTGAACTCTTGCACGAAGTGATTAACCATTCTGTTATCAAAATCCTCTCCTCCAAGATGGGTATCCCCAGCTGTAGCCTTGACTTCGAAAGTACCTCCATTAATGGAGAGTATTGAAACATCAATAGTACCACCACCAAGATCAAAGACAAGGATATTCTTTGCCCCAACACCGGCAGCCATCTTATCAAGACCGTAAGCAATTCCAGCTGCCGTTGGTTCATTAAGAATTTGTAGTACATTAAGGCCGGCAATTTTACCTGCATCCTTGGTAGCTTGACGCTGAGAATCACTGAAGTAAGCAGGGACTGTGACAACAGCATCCTTGGCACTTGTACCTAGATAAGCTTCGGCGATTTCTCTCATCTTAAAGAGAACCATGGATGAGATTTCTTCAGCTGAAAACATTTTATCCTTTCCCTTATAAGAGACTTGGATCATGGGCTTCTCGTCTGTGCCAGCGATGACTTTGAAGGGCCATAGCTTCATGTCACTCTGAACAAACCTATCGTTGATTTTCCTACCAATTAATCGTTTCACATCTATAAAACAAAACAAAACAAAAAAACAGATTCAGTAGTGACCTTGAAACGCTAACTAAAAACCATGAGGTCGTCGTGGCATCATCTAGCAAATATTCCTCAAATATGGTAATGAAAATTGCACAGGTTATTAAAGGGAGTACTTTGGATTTTATAAGATTCCAAAAAGGCAAAAACTGCTCAATAACCAACATCAGATTCAAACATGATGAAAAACAGTCAAAATCTAGCTTACCAAAAATGGAGTTGGTAGGATTCAAAGAAACTTGATTCTTAGCAGCATCACCGATCATACGTTCAGTATCAGTAAAAGCAACATAAGAAGGTGTAGTCCTATTTCCCTGATCATTAGCAATAATCTCAACACGATCGTGCTGCCATACAGCTACACACGAATATGTTGTACCTAAATCTATTCCTATTGCTCTCCCAACCATTCTAGTATCTAGTAATAATATCCAAATAATCAACTACTCAGAAACACAAACTCAGAGAAGGAAAAAAAATCAACACCTTAAATTAGAATAGGAGAAACAAAGATTAAGTTTATATGAACAGGTCAACGGTTGGTTCAGCATGTAAAGTCTAAACCCATGGAACCTTTCAAAAATGGGTTACTGAATGATAATAATCCAAGTTGACTATTGAGCCAACTATTCCTTCTTCCCCATCATGATTACTTCATAATTTTGCTTGGTCATTAGCAAGTTATTTATCCAGATACATGGCCATGTCTTTTCAACCCGCCCCTTACCTACTGGACTTCAATTTTTTAAGCTTGAGAGATGTTGTCCTTACCTCTACAAGTTGTAAATTTCTACTAATTTTTCTTATCAAACTATTGTATATAGGATATCTCTCAGCTAATCTAATTAATGGCTAATTTTTCTTCTATTACTTTTTTTTTTTCCTATTGCAATTGCAAGTTTGGTCATGAGGCCAGGGACGGATTCAAGTAATGACAAAAAAAATTAAACGAAGCGCGTAGTTAAACAAGCAAGGAATAAAACGACCAATATTAATATAAAAGTGTGATTATAGAAAGAAAGTTATAGTTTAAGCAAAAAGGGATAATTTTGTTGAGATTTTTTTTTGTTTTAAATAGGGTTTAAATTTTAATTATCTCCTATAATAAGGACTAAAAATTAAATAGGTTACAATCTATTTCCAACTTTATGTGGGCTAAAAATAAAGTTTTAAAAAATTTCAGAGTAAAATTGTGTTGTGCCAAAAATAGTAACGTGCTGTAGCCTAGGGTAGTCCATTGCTAGGCTTGTTTCTGGTCGCACCCATGATGATCCAGCTACAGCGTACGCTTCATAGAATAATTGAGTATTAATAGCATGTGTGTACAACAAAGGTAGAAATCAACTTCATAGTGATGGACGCGTCTGAAAAATAGAGAAAGATGTTGAGCATATCTTTACAACTTTGACCATTTCTGCTAATTTCTTCTTATCAAACTATTGTGCCGCGGGATTTTTTTTTTTTTTTTTTTTTGAAGCATGAGATATCAAATTAGATTAAAAAATAATTACATGCGAGAATGTTGTTCCTCCAGTGTCATTTAATACAATTTGTTTCAAAATCCGGGAACCATGTATTCCCATATTTTAGTTTGCAATACTCTCTGTTGACTATTATCTGCCGCATGATTGGCCAGAGTATCCGCTGCCTGGTTTGCTTCCTGATAAGTGTGGAGAATTTTTTAGTGAGAATTTCTTCCAATCGTTTGGTGATCTCAACAACCGTGTCTCTCAGGTACCATGGAGGATCAACCCGTTTCTTGATGAAATGAACTAAGGTCTGCGAATCTGACTCAATATAGATTTTAGTCCATTGGTAAAGTGTGACCGTTCTTAGGGACATTAGTAATTCCCATGTCTCTGCTAGCAACGTTGTTGTGATCCTCAAAGGTTGGGCCATTGCAGCAATAACTGTGATGTCTAGTCCCTGCAAATGAAACCTCCACCCGCGGTTCCTGGGTGGCCTCGGGCAGCTCCATCGAAAGTTTTGCTCACAATGTCGTCAAGTGTTCCCATCAGGCCTCGGTGGTAGGGAAGGACAAATCATTACATATATTCCAATTGGAAAACCCCTCCTTCCAAATCGGAGCCATCCTCGGCATCATAATATATTCAACCCAAAATATTTGATATTGTTCTATGCCCATCATGAGACATGCACCTGACTGAATCTATATCTAGATTGTTTTCCCAACCTCGACAGGTGACCCGTTGTCTGCTCTGATACCATTTATAATGACCCTCCATCGATATTGTTTTGAATTATCCACTGCGGTCATTGGAGAGTGTTGGGTTTTCAACGAAGTCCGCTGGGGACATCCAACAACATCTTTCTAGGAGGTCACCCATTCTTAGTTCGCGTAAACATGCTTAACTGCAGAGGTTTTTTCCAATTTTGGAGCCTACCATGCTAAAAATGCCTTAGTGTTAGGAAAACATAAAACATCACTTATATTCCATTGCCAACACTGGAGGCAAATATGATGAAAAGACATCGGTGTTAGGAAAGGACGAACTATTGCCAATATTCTATTCATTAAACCCTACCTGCTGAATTGGGTATTATATTTTCAGTCACATGGTCAATTTTGGGGATCTAGGTAGACTCACATGCTTGGATAATGTCTTTGTAAGCTTCAAGATGTTAATGAACATGTTTGGTCACAAGCGATTTCTCAATCAATGCAGGCTCTCTTAGAAATTTGGGGCATATTAGTAAATTAGCTCCACAAACCAAATTTTAGGTCAATGGACATATTTGGCCATTTGGGTTACCGAACTCATGTAATAATTTTACTTGGCTAATTGGAGGCATATCAATACTTCTTTATATAAAGGAGAATGATTGTGATGATGTGGCTTCCTCACATTCATCTTCAGGAATGGTACAAAAATAGAGCGCCACATGTCACATAGAAAAGCCTAGCTGTCATGCCATATCAGATTTTGCCTAAGAGACGCGTCTTTTGGTTTTGCCGCTAAAATTGTGCTTTGAAAGAAACTGTTATACGATTTACGAAAAGATGCATCTAATGAAACTTTTGTACTCAACTGTTATGTCCTAAAGAGAAAGATGCGTCTGTTTCTATTTAGAAAAGACGTCTCTTTCTATATATAATTGTTATTTCGAAGATATTCACACAAAACATTTGCTCCCTAATAATCTAAGTGATGTTTCTACAGACTACAGAGACACCGTCTCCCGTTTGACCAACAAGTATGTGTTTCTGGAAAAAGAAAAGCGCTTTCAACATTAATCCACATTTCAGACAGTTTGAAAGTGCATATCTCAACATCATTTCATTATTCCGCATTTAGAGGTACAGCTATATATGTCACAGACCAGGATTATCAACATGCAGGATATTCGTATGTGGAAGTAATCTTCATCCATGGTAATAATTTAGTTGTGATCTATTTTTCTTTCTTCTTTTATTTGATTAAGTGGTTAATGATCTTAGATAGGGTTAACATATTTGTTGAGACTTAAAACAAAAATAAACCTAATCTATTTGAGAAAAAAATGAAACAGCATTAGCTTATTTTGCCGACAGAAGACATTAGCATATATTGCCGAACATGAGATGAAGAAAATAACAATTGTGTGTATATGTACCTATTTGATTGAAACACGGATTCACTCTTTTCTTTATCTCTTCGTAAGATATACCTCCTAGAAACCGTTTTTCAGATTTTTTATTCAATGGGAAATCGATCGGCGACGGTAATGCGGAGTACATGGTTGGCATTACAGCCAAGAAAAGTAAGATAAGATTTAATAAACTCATCTCCCTCAAAACGAGGCTCTTCCAATCAACTTCTTTCAAAGGTTCCCGTATATGGTACTGAAAACATTAATTTAAACTACAGTACTAGATTATTGCGATCTGTTGCGCGACAATGGAAAGGTAATTATACCGGTTAGTTACGTCAGTTTTTATTGGATTATCACTCTTGCGTATAAGTATTTTCTGAATCGACTATTTTTTCTATGTTTTTTTTCTTTCTTTTTGTATTTTTTTCAGGTCACGGTTGTCGCAACAACGGAGCGAAGATGCAAGAATGATGAAGCCAAGAAGTTTGTGGTGAAGGACAGTCCTTGCCTATTTACAAATCTCAGATCAAGGTTAACTAAAATCCAAGAATGGATTTACATTAGTAGCTCATGAATTCTTACATTTCGTAAATGCAAGCCCTGCATTTGCTAAACTCTCTGCCTAAATACTTTGCTGGCTGTATTGAGATAAGTGATTCCCTAACATTGTTTCTTCCCTCCACCCTATACTTCTGGTGGATTTGAGTTAGGCACTCTAGGTAGTCTCCACCATTACTAATTTCTCTTGCTCATTCAAATTCTGAATATTAATTAGTTGTTTTTTGTTTTTCTTTGAACTTCCATGAAGACTACAAAATCTCAGGGATTGCGTATACTTATTGGTCGCCTCGTGAGCGGTTCAAATTGGCAACGCATTAATTCTCAAGGTACGTGCACTGCAACTTGGTGTTTGGATCTATTAAGCCTACATTGTAGTGAACTTCCTTTTTATGTATGTAGCGTTAGATTGTTGACAAGGATCACCGTTCAACATGCAACAAGCAGACTCCATTAAACTACGTCACCCAGGTTGGATGCATGTCAGGCACAATAGTTATTAAAAATCTTAAATATATTCTCAACATAGTTTTCGTGTTGATGTGATTTTAAGAAATAGCCAAAACTCCACATTGAAACTTTGTTCAACTAAGTTGTAATTATGTTTGCAGGTGTGGTTGTGATACCAAGCACAACTGAAACCACCAACATACACCGAATGCTCCTACAATCCTGTAACAGAAAGTTGGATGCAGAACAATGACGATTCTGTTATTGAACTAATTTTTAGTTTTTCACAATTTTACTCTCACTGTTACGTGTGTTTGTTTGCATTACTTTTCACTCCCACCTATCTCACATATTGTCCGTGTATTATTTGAATATCCAACGAAATAATGTCATATGTCTTGGTTTGTAAAGGTTATCTACGGGAGTCATGAAATGAGTGTTATGCACTATTATCATTGTATTGGTCATGCAATAGTTAAGTGAATGTTACAAAACGAAACCATGAAGTTATATCCGGAGGTCCCATTTTGTTTGGAGAAAAATATTTTCTACTAGTGAATTTCAGTAGGCAAGTACATTAAGTAGTCATTCATGGGTTTGCTGCGGCTTCTCATAAAAGTGGTTTGTGTTCAGTTGTAATGGCAGTTAAAGACATTAATTAGTTGACCACACAAAATGAAATATCACTGGTGCAGATGCATGTATGGCGCGATCTTGATAATGTTAATCTGTATGTGTAGTAAATAATTAGCGGTTACTAATTATATCAATACCGAGAGATATGGAATATGTGACAACCCAAAATATACTACAGAGTGAAGCATCTTTAGTTACAATATCTTCACCAATTATATTTATTCTATCATTCAGCTTTTTCTAGGATTGAACGATGGACCACTTACATTGAAAATTTATATCAGTTAGATGATGTTTCATTTGGCAGATTATATGCTGATCACTTAATTTTGATTTTGTGTGTTAAGTGAGCAATGGAGCAAGGAATTTCTAATGAAAGATGAAATTGATTAAAATTGAATCCCTTCTTTTTGATAATTCAAAAACCAGAAGCAATTTTATGACCTTAGCCCGTGCATTTGCACGGGCTTGAACATACCTTGTATATATATAAACTATCTAACTAACAAGATGATAATTGAAACCAAATACTTGATTCTCCTTCATTCTGGCCCCACAAAAATCTGATGCGGAGAGCTATGAGGGAGTATTTGGAAATAGAGCTCCCCATCATTCAGGCCCCACATTAAATTACTTTACACCATCTTTACACCTTTGGGTATTGAAAACCAACCGTACAACTACCGAATGCATGAACTCCACTTCTATGGTTCATCGATACACTCCTCTCACACTAGCCAAAAAAACTACTTTATCACCTGTCTAGCCAAAAAAAACTTCCCCACTTTGTCATTGAACCCCGTTTCTTTTCTTCCTAAACCTAATTTTTCCAAATGTTCTATTCTCACCAAGTTTTCGTTCTATTATATCACATGTTGGTCTCCATTTTGTTTCAGAACTCTCTGAACTATATTTTCATCTAAGATCGATATGGTTTTGTGCCAATATTCTCCCCACGAAATTGAGTTTTGTACTGAAGCTACCAAAGGGATTAGCACTCTAAGGAAGGTTTTAAATGGCTATTGTTGCGTAATAGACACAAGTAATTTTTCTTTTTAATTCATTTATGAAGATACCACTCATGATTGAGGATCTCACAATTTTGGTTTGTCTTTCAGGATTTTGATATATCTTCCCCTCTTTTAATAGCAACAACAAAATATGGAAACATTTCCGTGTTTGGTGTCTGCACATCAAATCAATTACAACCATTAGATTAACTTCTCCCCCTCCTTTAAAAGCAAGAACAAAAAACGGAAATATTTTTGTGTATGGTGTCTGCACATCAAATCAATTACAACCATTAGATTAACTGACTAAGTTTTCTCTATCACATAACCTTTTTTCTGTGTTTGATATTGCAGCTAGATTCAACATAACACCCTGATTAGGGTGAAGTAACCAGTGTTGAACAATATGTCTTGGCTGCATTCCATTCAAAATTTCAATAACTATCGGACTTCCCAGATAGACTGCCAGAGAAAATTGACATTGGAAGAAGAGATGATTAGAGCATCTCCAACGGGAGGATCTCAAGTTCCTCTGTTTTTCCTAAAAAATAATCTCCAACCGGAACTTTAAGAGAGGATGTGAAGATTATGTGGCAGACGGTTTTACACCCTCTAACCCATCCTCTAGTTTCAGAGGATCTCCTAGAGGATTTAATCAATCCATGTTATCAATAATTTAAAGTTAAAACATATTTATTTTTTTCCTGAAATTTTTTTGTTCTCCGAACAACCCAATATGGGTTCGGAAAATGGGTCATTTGTCCAAATATTTTTAAAACATGGTTCAAATGGATGAGTAAATATTAGTATGGGTGAAATGGACAATTTTTTTTTAGCAAGGATGAAACTGGATTCATCCTGACTTAAACTTAAAAAATAGCGAGGATGAAACTGGATGCATCCTCATGTAAATTAAAAATAAGAAAAAGTATTTGAAAATGGGCAGGATGGAACTGTTTACATTCTGGCTATTTTTACATTTTTGTCCATTTAAACAGTATCAAAATCTAGATGTCTTTTTCACCCAGGATTTGTTGATTTTGGTCTGTTTAACCAATTTTGTGATATGGGTTTGAGATTTTCTATAAATAATAAGATTGCATAACAAGAACACCATATGAAGATGACGAGCAGAAGAATTACAAACATAGAAGAAGAATTTGAGTAATTAAATCGCTGTAGTAATAGGACGTAGAAAAACAAGTATAGAAGAAGAAGCCCGAGTTTGCACTGCCTTGCCAATCAAATCAAATGGTGTCATTTATCTGGATTATCATATGCTTGATTCGAAACACCTTGATGTTCATACCTGCTTGTCCACCCTATTTTATAGAGAAGACTTTTTCATAATTTTGCGGGAGTGAATTTTATTTTACCTGGGAACAAAATATTTAGAAAAGAAAAAAAAACTGCACATCCAATCAATACTGGACAACTGTGACACCATTTCCTCATAAATTAACACGTCCAAATTTGTTCACACTCCTCTAACGAGTGTATATTTCACATAGTTTTGTGATTGGTTGATTATTTAACTGATGACCCCATTACCCTCGATGAAGTCGAACGGATTGTAGAGCTAGACGAATTTTCCATGAAATATAGCAATAAAAAAAAAATCAGACGCTAGACTTATTGTCGCTGAACGTGAATAGCTTCCAACCTAAGTTGGTGCTAATATAGCTCCAGCGACTAACATATATTTTCAGATGCAGGGAAATAATAGATAGAGAATACTAGCGATCGAAGAAAAATCAGTCACTACAAAAATTGTTGCTGCACATAAATAGTTTCCAAGGTGTTTATGTAGTTGCTCCAAATAAGTTGTAAGATAGCTCCAGCGATTAGTAGATATTTTCAGTCGCAAGGAATTTGTAGATAGATAACACTATCAACTAAAAGAAAATTAGTCGCTACATTCGTTGTGGCTGAACATAAATAGCTTCAAGCTTATCCAAGTAGTCGCTCCAAATAAGTTGTACGACACGTCCAACGGCTAACGTAGATTTTCTGCCGCAAGAAAATAGTGCATAGTATTCTGTAGTGACTATTATTTTTTCAGAGGCAAATATAAGTAGCTATAGGAAACTAACGACTAATTTTTTAGACAGTCGATAAACTTTAGTCGCAAGAGACACATTTTCTTGTAGTGTCTGAAATCTAAGATTTACAAAATCCGATCTTGTAATTTTGTTGAAATGGTTGATTTCAGTTAATTCTAGTTATTATTATCGTCGATCTATATAATTTCGCTGCTAAAGTTGGTGTTTCAATCGAGGTAAGTAAAAAACAATCCCAAATTATGTTGTTGATAGAATAGGAGTAAAGTATGAGCCTGTCTTGACGAGGACCTAGAGAGGAAACTTGTCCTATGAAATACCGACTAAAATGATAATTTTGAAAAGTCTGCAAATGAATTGGTATAGTGAATTCTTCTGCTAAGAATCTGTCTTTGAGTTTCTAATAATGGTCATTTGATTGGTAAGCGAGCAGAAATGTTTTTTTAGAGCTTCTATGGCTTTACTTTTAAGATCATATGGGTCACTCGAAGATTTAGATTGAGTTTCTAGAAAGGGGAGCTTCGCTTTTTATGTGCATAAGGGGTTTGTGATACATAGCAAACCATGTTATCCATGTTCCTGACCTCTCTAAGTTGACAATTACTGCTAATTCATCTTAATCAAACTATTATATTATGGCCGGCTGATTTTAGTAATGACCAGTCTATTATCTTCTCATTTATTTATGTTTTTCTTGTTATAGCTTCTTATTGACAGATTTGATTAAGTTTGTGAACTTTCCTTGTTTGTGGAATATCCTAAAAGAAAATTCATGTTTGATTCTCTCACACGTCATCTTGTTGAATATTGACTAACAGAATGTATAGAAAAACATATTTGATTGGTAACTGAGACATGTTCATAGAACATCAATGGCTTTCCAAGATTTGGATTGAGTTTTAGAGAGGGTTGTTTCAATTGCGTAGGTGGTGTGAAAGAAATCAAAGGGAATCAGCCTATTCTTCTGCCAATACCGCACAACCATAAATCATGAGTGGATCCATGTCAAGATACACACGTATTGGTGATAACTACGAAACTTTAGATCAGGTATGTTATTACAGTTCTTATAATTCAAATCTATAGTTGTGAAAGGTACCTGTAGTTGTATTACAGTTTACATCAAAAACATGTTTGTTTTCTTTGTATCTAATTAGGTGATAGAAGCTCTTATTGAAGCTAGTCTAGAATCCACAAGTATGATCATTGGGATTGATTTCACGAAGAGTAATGAGTGGACAGGTGCGAAATCATTTAACAACAAGTCTCTGCATCACATCAGTGAAATTTCAAACCCGTACGAGGTTGCGGTAACAGTTATTGGGGGAACTCTTTCATCTTTGAATAACGAGGATAGTAATCTTATCCCTTGTTTTGGATTCGGAGATGGTTATTGAATTACATATTCTTATTGTCATTTACAGAGTTTTCTCATGGGCCTAATTGTTAAGTTTTATTTATAAATGTATATCCATTCTGTCTTGCAGCATCAACACATGATAAGGATGTATTTAGTTTTTATTCAGATCAAAGATCCTGTAACGGTATCGAGGAAACACTGGAGTGCTATAGGGAAATTGTTCCCCATGTTCGCTTAGCTGGTTTGTTCAAACTGTCCCTTTAAATTATGTTGAGTTTTTCATACAGATTGACAAGGAGCTTCGCTTTCTTTAATAAATGTGACAGGGCCAACATCTTTTGCTCCCATAATTGAAACGGCTATAGATATTGTGGAGAATAGTGGACGTCGATATCATGTTCTGCTCATTATTGCGGATGGTCAGGTTAGTCTTATTATTTCAATTCAGATAACTATGTCTTTGAAGGTCACTGATAAGCTAGAGAGTCACTGATAATGAGTTGACCGAGTTTAATGGTGCGTGTGGCTTTTCCTATTTCTGCTTGCTCCACTATCTGGGGAGGAGTCCACTGCCTCCTCCCAATAATCTCCAGCAATCACCTTGTCCCACTGATCAACAACCACTGGATGATTTTATCCATACTGCTGCTTCTTATGATTCTCGCTTGGCAGAGGACATACATGAAGAGGTAAGTGACATAATAAGTATACTGAGATTTTCATTTGTGAAGCATTTTAACTACTTATATTGAGACTACACTATGGATTCCTGTCTTACAGGTATCCTGTCCGATATGTCTTGAGAATCCTAGAGATTTCGTTTTTGGATGTGGGCATCGGGTAACTTAAATTTCCAACAAAGATGTTAAGACTAATAGCTCAGCTGCTAAAGACTCTCAACAGATTCACGAAAATCTTGAGATAACTTCTACAAGTCCGAGTTCACAGGGATAGTCTTTGCATTATCTTTAGTCTCTTTTGTTAGCGTTAGAATAGCCTTCTGTTAGCTATTGAATAGCTTGAATTTTGTAACAACTCAGTTGTACTCTTCTTGATATAAATATCATCTAGACTCCACGAGCAGAACTGTGGAAGTCATTCACCAAAATATCTCTTCTAACTTGGTATCATCCTCGATCCAAGCTACGCTTCCAAAACCCTATAGACAAAAAAAAAAAAAAAAACTCTACCATGTCTACAACAAATCAACTCAGAGGTGTTCAGATCCATCATCTGGTTACCTTAAAATTAACAGAAATGAATTACTTGCTGTGGAAAACACAGTTCAAGCCCATCTTGAAGGGCCATGGTTTAACTGGCTTCATCGATGGAACCAAAACAAAAACAACTCCCACGTTGCCAAACTCAACTACTATGAATCCTGATTTTACAGCATACGAGGAACAAGACTCATTATTAGTTGGTTGCCTGAATTCGACTCTTTCTCCTGAAGTGTTAGGAATAGTAAGGGGTTTAGACACATCAAAGGAAGTCTGGGATGCTTTGGAGGTAGAGTTTGCTCCTAAAACAAAGGCGCATCAAATGCACCTAAAGAAACAACTTCATTCCCTGACCAAAGGTAATAAGTCTCTCAAATCTTATTTTAACGATGCAAAAACATTGTTTGATCAACTTGCAGCAACTGGTTATGTTGTTACTGCGGATGAAAAGAAACAGTGCATCAGTAATGGTTTAAACCAAACTTATGATCCAATTGTTACAACACTTAGCACGATGGAGGACATGGATATGCAAACATTTTATGCGCATCTTCTCACGTTTGATATGAGGTTGGAACAACATCTTTCTACTATACAACAACCTATTGCAAATGTTGCATTTTCCAGCTCCGGTTCATCTAGCAGATCTGCACCAAAACATAACAACAATGCATATCGTGGTTCCTCTCGGCCCAACAACAATACCAACAATTATCCAGCACATCGTCGCTCCCAACCGACACAAGGAAAAGCTTCCAAGTTTGACCAACCTTGTCAGATTTGCAAAAAGGATAACCATCAGGCTACTCGCTGCTGGTTTCGATATAAACCCAGTAACAGTCAACCTCGCCAACCTGCTGCGTATATTTCCCTTCCCAATGGTGCTACTGGAAATGCATGGGTTACTGACACTGGTGCAACACATCACCTTACGTCAGATATGGAAAATCTGACTATACCCCATGAATATCATGGTACGGAAGTTGTTCACGTTGGCAATGGTAATACTCTTAACATTGCTAATCTGAGTCATTCTCTCACAACTCAAGATCCTTTCAATTAAATAACATTTATCATGTACCTCAAATTAAAACTAATTTGTTGTCTGTGAGTCAATTCTGTAAAGATAACAATGTATATTTTGAGTTTCACAATTCCCATTTTCTTGTGAAGGACAAGCGTATGGGGATCATTCTGCTGCGAGGACTGAATAGGAATGGGCTGTATGTATTTGAAGGAGTAGACATGCTGGATAATCCAGCCAAGCCGCAAGCACATGTATCTTCTTCCTTCCCGTTATGGCACCAACGATTAGGGCATCCTATGTTACGAACTGTGTCTCGTATTTGTTTAAAAAATTCCCTTTCTGTCACCAATAAGAAGTTTGACTACTGTCACTCATGTCATCTTAGTAAGAGCAAGAAGTTGCCATTTTCTTTGAGTAGTACTGTCTATGACAAACCTTTGAGTTTGGATGTGTCAGACATTTGGGTATCACTTAATATATCTAGGTCTGGTTTTCGTTATTTTCTCCTCATAATGGATGTCTTTTCTCATTTTACTTGGGTGTTTCCTCTTGTTCAACGATCCGATGCTTTGCAAACCTTTATCCATTTCCATAAACAAGTTGAAAATATAACAAACCATAAAATCAAGGTTTTCCAGTCGGACAATGCTTTAGAATACAAGAAATTTACATCTTATCTCAATGACTCCGGCATTCAACACCGTTTTTCATGTCCGCATACCTCTCCTCAAAATGGGATTGCAGGAAGAAGAATTAGGCATGTCACTGAATCATGTCTTGCCTTGCTATATCATGCTCATATGCCCAAGAATTTTTGGGCAGATGCTTTCACAACAACGTGTTATCTAATAAATAGGTTACCCAAAAATGCATCAGACAGTACCACACCTTTGGAGCTACTTTTTGGTTTGAAACCTAACTATAAATTCCTACGTGTATTTGGATGCTTAGCATACCCGTGTCTCCGTCAGTACAATGCCACAAAACTAGATCCCAGGTCTCTTCCATGTGTTTTCATAGGGTATAGCAATGCGCACAAGGGTTATGTTTGTCTTCATCGTGCCACGCACAGGGTTTACATTTCGCGGCATGTTCGTTTTGAGGAAAGTTCATTCCCTTTTCAGTCTCTCAAGCAGCAAGATCCTCCGCTTTGTCAAGGTATATCTCCAACTAGTACTAGTGATTTGTTATCGCCACCATTTGTTAGTTGCACTGTACCGGCAGGCTCGACAACTGCCTCTGAACAATCACCTGTGCAGAGTCAATCTATTCAGCACGCCTCACCAACTTTTTCTCAATCGCAGTATAGCTCTTCTCTACCACAGGATACTCCATCAGCCAATAATTCATCAGCTGGTCAGCAAGCTTTGCCAGATAATTCTGCTACTCCTTCTGCATCAGCTACGACGCAACTTAGTGAACCTGCTGCAACCTCAGTTCAGACCGAATCAGTGACCCATTCCATGGTGACAAGGTCAAAAGCTGGTATTGTTAAACCGATCAACAAGCTGTGTTTGACGGCAACTAAACACCCACTTCCAGATGACGATTATATGGAACCTACTTGTTATAGTGTTGCTTCAAAAAATCCAAAGTGGAAGGCGGTAATGGATGTTCAGATTAATGCTTTGATTCGAAATGGGACTTTTTCTCTGGTAAAATATGAGAAGGGCATGAATGTTGTAGGTTCAAAATGGGTGTACCGTGTCAAACAGAACCCTGATAGCAGTATAGACAAGTACAAGGCTCGTCTCGTGGAAAAGGGGTATAACCAGCAAGAGGGCTTGGACTATGGAGAGACGTTTAGTCATGTTATTAAGCCATGTACAATTCGGCTTGTGCTCTCTCTTGCAGTAATGAATCAGTGGCATATCAAGCAACTTGACGTGGAGAATGCTTTCCTCCATGGTCAGTTAGAATAAGATGTGTATATGCGCCAGCCGGCTGGTTATTTAGATCCTGATTATCCAAACCATGTTTGCAAACTCCATAAATCACTTTATGGTCTAAAGCAGGCACCGAGGGCCTGGTTCTCAAAACTCAGTACTTATTTGCAAACATTAGGATTTAAGGGATCCATCTCTGACAGCTCTTTGTTTATTTTAAAAACTGCTGATTCCATCACCTATGTTCTAATTTATGTTGATGACATTATAGTCACCGGTTCGCATCTTTCAAAGATACAGGACTTAATTGCAGACCTTGGTGCTGTTTTTGCATTAAAGGATATGGGTGATTTAAGCTACTTCTTGGGGTAGAGGTTTTGTGGCAATCCAACGAGTTGGTGCTGACTCAGAGGAAATATGTTACTGATCTACTTAAACGCACTAAGATGGATGGTGCAAAACCTGTCTGCACTCCGCTAGCTCCATCCGCAAAAATACAAAAGGTTGGTACAAAGAAATTTGATGATCCTACGTTGTATCGTAGTGTTGTTGGTGCGTTGCAGTATTTACATTTGACAAGGCCGGATATCTCTGTTGCTGTCAATAAAGTTTGTCAGTACATGCATGATCCTTATGATGAGCATTGGGAGTTAGTTAAAAGAATTCTTCGTTACCTGACGAATACAGTTAATTTGGGTCTGCATCTGAAACGAACCAATGATAGTTCCCTCCAAGCGTACTCTGATGCCGACTGGGCTGGCAGTTTGGATGACAGACGTTCTACAAGCGGCTACTGTATATATTATGGTGGTAACCTAATTTCTTGGAGTGCGAGAAAACAGAAGACAATGTCTAAATCAAGCACATAGGCTGAGTATCGAGGCGTTGCAATTGCAACTTCTGAACTCATTTGGATACAGTCTTTACTGAAGGAATTGTGTGTCACTCATACTACACCAGTTATGTGGTGTGATAATCTAGGGGCGACATATTTAACAGCAAATCCGGTATTCCATGCAAGAACCAAGCACATCGAGATCGATTATCACTTTGTCAGAGAAAGAGTGGCAGATAAACGTCTTGTAGTCAAGTTTATAAGTTCCAGAGATCAACTAGCGGATATTTTTACAAAGGGGCTGCATGCGCCTAGATTTCAAATCATTCAAAACAAGTTGCACGTTCGTCAACTACAGTACAACTTGAGGGGGGGTGTTAAGACTAATAGCTCAGCTGCTAAAGACTCTCAACAGATTCACGAAAATCTTGAGATAACTTCTACAAGTCCGAGTTCACAGGGATAGTCTTTGCATTATCTTTAGTCTTTTTTGTTAGCGTTAGAATAGCCTTCTGTTAGCTATTGAATAGCTTGAATTTTGTAACAACTCAGTTGTACTCTTCTTGATATAAATATCATCTCGACTCCACGAGCAGAACTGTGGAAGTCATTCACCAAAATATCTCTCCTAACTAAAGACATACAATTCCGATTTTCGAAGCTTAAATTTTGAAGTTGCCATTGAATTTACATGTATGTTTGATTGAATTTTTCATTTTTTTTGTTTTTGTTTTGCAGACATGCCAAGAATGCGGGAAAGAATTATCACTATGTCCCATCTGTCGAACAAAAATAACTATCAGGATCAAACTTCACTCATGAACAATCACTCTTCGATATTTTGAAATTTGTGTATATACTTATTGACAAAATTTGGTGATTTATTCGCTAAGAGCTAAGTACGTAGACTGTACTGTGAGGATGACATTGTGACAGTCCAATAAAATACGCTTATTGTTTTCATAGAGCTTCATCCAGTAATTTGTTAAGATCAAATTGAAAGCCACTGGAAAAACTGAGCTGAACAACTATTTGCCTATTTCAAATACAAAAAGTGATAAATTATAATTTAACCAACTTCAAGTAGTAAAAACTTAAAATGTACATATGATCGGAACATTTTCAAAAGAAACATAATATAAAATGTGATTAGAAGAAAAAACAACTTCAAGTAGTAAAAATATTACACTTCTTCATTAGACTTCCTGGTGCATCTTAGTAATGATAGGGTTGCAGATAATCTCCAAGTTCTTCATCTTGTCATTGATAATGTCTATGTCAGCCAGTCCATTGATACCCAACCACTCAATGGCATTGGTGACTGCATCCTCAACCTTTTCTTTATCAACCGGCGCCTGTGTCCAATCAATACTATTGATCGTGTCCCTCATGTTGTATGCATAATTCTCTAATGAGTTCCTTGAATCAACCTTTCTCTTGTATTCTTCATCTTCTAACTTGTATGTCTCAGCCTCTTGAAGCAACCTCTGAATCTCTGCATCAGAAAACCTCCCATTATTGGTAATCGTGATCATTTTTTTGTTCCCTGTTGTCGTCTCTTCTGAAGACGCATTTAGTATACCATTTACATCGATATCAAAGCATACTGTGAACTTAATAGTACCACGAGGAGCCGGAGGAATTCCGGTCAACACGAAGCTACCCAACAAGTTATTGTCACAGGCTCTTTTTCTCTCACCCTCATACACCTTATTAGACACAGTACATTGATTGTCTACGAGTGTAGAATACTTCTTTTCCTTCTTGACGGGAATGGTTGTGTTCCTTCGGATAACCACATTCATAACACCTTGATTTACCGAAACACCAAGAGAAAGAGGGGTGACATCCGATAACACCAAGTCCTGCACCTTCTCATTCTTCTCGCCTATCAAAATAGCAGCTTGCACGGCAGCACCATAAGCAACGGCCTCATCAGGGTTAATGCTGTTGCAGAGTTCTTTACCATTAAAGAAATCCTGCAATAGAGATTGCACCTTTGGAATTCTAGTAGACCCTCCAACAAGAACAACTTCATTAATCGCGATCTTGTCTATTTTAGCATCCGTTAAACACTTCTCAACAGATTCAATACATTTCTTGAACAAATCAATGTTCAACTCTTCGAATTTAGCACGAGTAACAGACACATGAAAATCAACTCCTTCATGCAAAGAATCCTCGGCAATAGATGTCATAGAGCTATATGAGAGAGCCCTCTTTGCCCTCTCACATGATGTTCTCAACCTCCTAAGAGCCCTTGGATTTCCACTAATGTCCTTGTTGTGCTTCCTTTGGAACTCTTGCACAAAGTGATTAACCATTCTGTTATCAAAATCTTCTCCTCCAAGATGTGTATCTCCAGCTGTAGACCTGACTTTAAAGTTACCTCCATTAATGGTGAGTATCGAAACATCAATAGTACCACCACCAAGATCGAAGATAAGAACATTTTTTGGCCCGTCACTGGTCGCCTTTTTATCAAGACCGTATGCAATTCCAGCTGCCGTTGGTTCATTAAGAATTTGGAGCAAATTAAGGCCAGCAATTTTAGCAGCATCCTTAGTTGCTCGTCGCTGAGAATCATTAAAGTAAGCAGGGACGGTAACAACAGCATCCTTGACACTTGTACCAAGATAGAGTTCGGCAGTTTCTCTCATCTTAATGAGAACCATGGATGATATTTCCTCAGCTGAAATCATTTTATCCTTGCCCTTATAGGAGATTTGGATCATGGGTTTCTCGTCTTCGCCAGCAAGGACTTTAAAGGGCCATAGCTTCATATCGCTCTGAACAAAGCTATCGCTGATTTTCCTACCGATTAATCGTTTCACATATATAAAACAGAAAACCGATTCAGAAATGATCATGAAAATTCAGATGTCAAACTTGATGAGAAAGAGTCGAAAGGCTTACCAAAAATGGAGTTGGTAGGATTCATAGCAACTTGATTTTTCGCAGAATCACCAATGAAACGTTCTGTATCAGTAAAAGCAACATGAGAAGGAGTAGTACGATTTCCTTGATCATTAACAATAATCTCAACACGGTCATGTTGCCATACTGCAACACATGAATATGTTGTTCCTAAATCGATCCCTATTGCTTTCCCAGCCATTGTAGTAATAATAGCTCAATCAAGTTCTCAAAATCACAAACTTAGAAAACAGAAAATAATACTTCGAATTAGATGCAAGAAAAGCTGAGCTTATACAGTTTTTTTCCCTTAATAAATGAACTGCCAAACAAGTCAACGGTTTGTCCAGCACCTAAAATCAACCCTTGAATCTTTACAAAGATGGATAATTGAATAATTCAAGTTGTTGTAAATTATTGAGCCAACAATTCATTCATCCCCACCATGATTACTTCCTGATATCGTATTCATTGGCCGGTCTTTGACAAGTTGTTGTAAACCCCTTTACCTATTGCAATTCATCAATTGTTTAAGCTTGCAATTGGATGATGTTGTCTATATCTCTAACTATGAGCTGATTATTTCTCCTAATTTTTCTCAACTATGTAGTAATTACCAACTCTCTTCTTATTTCTTTTTTTTTCTTATTGCAGGCTCCTTGACAACCATTGCCACTTCCTCATACGTCTTCAAGAAAGTATAGTTCTACGATTGGATAGATAGGAAACCAAGTCCATAGATATTACATTCTAAAAAACCACATTGCCAACCACTCTTTGATGTGGAGTTTGGCAATGAATTTGGTAATCGCACTTAGTAGACTGCTTACTAGGTCTTATGGTGTTCACATGGAGGTTCAAAAGCACCAAAAGTGTCCCGAAAAAGAGTGAACCAACTTTGGAATCCAAAGAAACTTTTTTTTCCTAGTTTTTGACTTTCCATTCTATCTTTTTAGTGTTTTCCCTATTTTTCCTTTTGATTTTGATTTTTTACCATATCCAACAAAGCCTTTCCATTTATAATTAACCACAAGAGCTACCGCATTTCAAAATTTGATGTTGCATGTGTTGTAAACCTTGTGAATTCATGCGATGCAATAAATAGAGTACAATTCATTGCCTGGTCTTCGGCTAGCGTATTATCGCCGTTTATTACGTACATTGATATTTTATATCTACTACTGGACGGCACGTCTTAGGTTTATTAGTGCTATATTCATTAACACCATAGAATTTACAGAATTAAGATATCAAAACATAAATTGGAAAGTTTTAGAGGTTTTCAGCCTTCTCAGTTCTGTTAAAGTTTACTTTAAAAAAAAAAAAAGTTCTATGAAAGTTTCTTTTAAGTGCAGACTATCTCTAAGGCGAAATCAAGAGGTGGTGGTTGAACTTGACAAAATATCCACGTGAAGAACATAATATGTGATGTCTGGCCTTAGGTTTACCCGGGTACCAATCTTAACAAGACAATCTTTGAGAAGAACATAATATCCACGTGAAGAAAATAATATGTGATGATTGGCCTTAGGTTTATCCACTTGGAGAAATTTGCATCCATTACAACAAAAAATTTCATTTTCATGTTGCAGTTGCAGTTGCAGGTTTTCCCACAATCACACCCTAATAAGATTTCACAAAGATCTATCTAAACCCCAAGAAAATATCATTTTATTTTATTAATTTCTTTTATGAATATTTTACAAGAATGTTAAAAATACATAGAAATACAAGTTTGTTGATGGTGGTTTTTAGTTTAGGGTTAAAATCGTAAAACACTAAACCCTAATAGATAGTAATGTCACGACATTTAAAGCAATAAGCATTTACTAGGCACATTTACTGAAACTTTTAATGTGTCTCTAAAATAATTACTTGGGTATATTTTTCAAAATTAGGGTTACGATGAACCAAACCCTAATTCCCTTGTGTGCCAATGGCAAATCATGCCAGCCACACCGACCGCGCCAAGGCATGCCAACCATGCTAGCCGCACCTCTGTGCCAATGGCAAATCATGCCAGCCACACCAACGGTGCCAAAGCATGCGAACCATGCTAGCCGCACCTCTGTGCCAATGGCAAATCATGCCAGCCACACCAACCATGCCAAAGCATGCCAACCATGCTAGCCACACCTCTATGCCAATGGCAAATCATTTCATCCAAAGCTATTTTGCATAGTGAGATGCATATGGCAAAGGGCCAATGTTTGGTGCCAAGGAAGGCATATCGCGAGGGAATATTATCAAAAGTGCAATGTTGCATCATCATGATGCATTAGGCCAGTTGGGTAGGTGGCCTTGAGCTTGGAGAGTAATCATTGCGCATTACGAAAGTTATTGGCCTAGAGCCAGTACCGCACAATCATTGTGCAACAGTCCAGAGAGGGCTGCAATGATTGTACGCAATGATTGTGAAGTAACGTAATCATCTCAGCAGAACGCAATGATTGCGAAGTAATGCAATCATTGTGCTGGAACGAAATCATTGCACGCAAAGATTACGATGAACAGTGTAACGTAAATATTGCGGGGAGTTGATGAAGGATTTTTGGTCTTCTTTCCATACTTGTAGAAATTCCATTAAGACATATATAGGAAAGGGTAGTTGGTTGAAGGTGCATATGCGGAAAATGTACCAAGTAAGTTTTCATAGCTTAGCCGGAAGAGTATAAATGATGCCTAAGGTTCATTTATAGTTGCGTAGCCTCGCGAATAGGGAATTTGATGCTTAGGCATTGTTATGCCATATTGCGGACCAAACATGCATCACTTGCATGTATTTTGACGGAACGGCCTATACGGACTAGGCCATTACCACTATTTCTTGGCCAAGGCCTAGCAAACGAGTTGGAATAAGTCTCTTGTCCCTTCGAGGATGCCAATGGTAAATTGTGCCATCCAGACCGACCGCGCCAAGGCATGCCAACCATGCTATCCGCACCTCTGTGCCAATGGAAAATCATGTCAGTCACACCAACCGAGCCAAAGCATGCCAACCATGCTAGCCGCACCTCTGTGCCTATGGAAAATCATGCCATCCACTCCAATCACGCCAAAGCATGCCAACCATGCTAGCCGCACCTCTGTGCCAATGGAAAATCATTCAAGCCACACCGACCGCGTCAAGGCATGCCAACCATGCTAGCCGCACCTCTGTGCCAATGGAAAATCATGCCTGCCACACCAACCGCGCCAAGGCATGCCAAGAATGCTAGCCGCACCTCTGTGCCAATGGAAAATCATGCTAGCCACACCAATCACTCCAAAGCATGCCAAACATGCTAGCCGCACCTCTCTGCCAATTGAAAATCATGCCAGCCACACCGACCACGCCAAGGCATGCCAACCATGCTAGCCGCACCTCTATGCCAATGGTAAATCTTGCCAGCCACACCGAACGGGCCAAGGCATGCCAACAATGCTAGCCGCACCTCTATGCCAATGGAAAATCATGCCAGCCACACCAACCGCGCCAAAGCATTCCAACCATGCTAGCCGCACCTCTGTGCCTATGCCGAATCATGCCAGCCACACCCATCGTTCCAAAGCATGCCAACCATGATAGCCGCACCTCTGTGCCAATGGCAAATCATTTCAGACACACCGACCATGCCAAGGCATGACAACCATGCTAGACGCACCTCAGTGCCAATGGTAAATCATGCCAGCCACACCAACAGCGCCAAGGCTTTCCAACCATGCTAGGCGCACCTCTTTGCCAAAGGCAAATCATGCCAGCCATACCAACCGCGCCAAAGCATGCCAACTATGCTAGCCTCAACTTTGTGCCAATGGAAAATCATGCCAGCCACACCAACCGCGTTGAAGCATACCAACCATGCTAGCCGCACCTCTGTGCCAATGGAAAATCATGTCAGCCGCACCAACCGCGCTAAAACATGCCAACCATGCTAGCCGCACCTCTGTGCCTATGGAAAATCATGCCAGCCACTACAACTGCGGCAAGGCATGCCAACCATGCTAGTCGCACCTCTTTGCAAATGGCAAATCATGCTATCCACACCAACCGCGCCAAAGCATGCCAACCAAGCTAGCCGCACCTTTGTTCCAATTTCAAATCACGCCAGCCACACCGACCGCGCCAAGGCATGCCAACCATGCTAGCCGCACCTCTGTGCCAATGGCAAATCATGCCAGCCACACCAACCGCGCCAAGGCATGCCAACCATGCTAGCCGCACCTCGGTGCCTATGGAAAATCATGCCAGCCACACCAATCACGCCAAATCATGACAACCATGCTAGCCGCACCTCCGTGCCAATGGCAAATCATTCCAACCACACCGACCGAGCCAAGGCATGCCAACCATGCTAGCCGCACCTCTGTGCCAATGGAAAATCATGCTAGCCGCACATATGTGCCAATGGAAAATCATGTTATCCACACCAACCGCGCTAAAGCATGGCAACCATGCTAGCCGCACCTCTATGACAATTGCAAATCATGCCAGCCACATCGACCGCGCCAAGGCATGCTAGCCGCACCTCTATACCAATGGTAAATCATGCCATCCACACCGACCGCGCCAAGGCATGCCAACCATGCTAGCCGCACCTCTGTGCCAATGGAAAATCATGCCAGCCACACCAACCGCGCCCAGGCATGCCAACCATGCTAGACGCACCTCTGTGACAATGGCAAATCTTGCTAGCCACACCAACCGCGCCAAATCATGCCAACCATGCTATCCGCACCTCTATGACATTTGAAAATCATGCCAGCCACACCGACCGCGCCAAGGCATGCTGGCTGCACCTCTATACCAATGGAAAATCATGCTAGACACACCGACCGCACCAAGGCATGCCAACCATGCTAGCCGCACCTCTGTGCCAATGGAAAATCATGCCAGCCACACCAACCGCGCCGAAGCATTCCAACCATGCTAGCCGCACCTCTGTGCCTATGGATAATCATGCCAGCCACACCCATCGCGCCAAAGCATGCCAACCATGCTAGTCGCACCTCTGTGCCAATGGCAAATCATTCCAAAAACACCGACCGCGCCAAGGCATGCCAACCATGCTAGCCGCACCTTTGTGCCAATGGAAAATCATGCAAGCCACAGCAACTGCGCCAAGTCATGCCAACCATGATAGTCGCACCTCTTTGCCAATGGAAAATCATGCTATCCACACCAACCGCGCCAAAGCATGCCAACCATGCTAGTCGCACCTCTTTGCCAATGGAAAATCATGCTATCCACACCAACCGCTCCAAAGCATGCCAACCATGCTAGCCGCACCTTTGTGCAAATTACAAATCATGCCAGCCACACCAACCGCGCCAAGGCATGCCAACCATGCTATACGCACCTCGGTGCCAATGGTAAATCATTCCAGCCACACCAACAGTGCCAAGGCATGCCAACCATGCTAGGCGCACCTCTATGCCAAAGGAAAATCATGCCAGCCATACCAACCGCGCCAAAGCATTCCAACCATGCTCTCCGCACCTTTGTGCCAATGGAAAATCATGCCAGCCACACCAACTGCGCTAAAGCATTCCAACCATGCTAGCCGCACCTCTGTGCCAATGGAAAATAATGCCATCCACACCGACCGCGCCAAGGCATTCCAACCATGCTAGCCGCACCTCTATGACAATTGCAAATCATGCCAGCCACACCAACCGCGCCAAGGCATGCTAGACGCACCTCGGTGCCAATGGTAAATCATGTCAGCCACACCGACAGCGCCAAGGCATGCCAACCATGCTATCCGCACCTCTATGCCAATGGTAAATCATGCCAGCCACACCAACCGCGCCAAGGCATGCCAACCATGCTATCCGCACCTCTGTGCCAATGGAAAATCATGCTAGCCACACCAACCTCGCCAAATCATGCCAACCATGCTAGCCGCACCTCTATGACAATTGAAAATCATGCCAGCCACACCGACCGAGCCAAGGCATGCTGGCCTCACCTCTATACCAATGGTAAAACATGCCAGACACACCGACCGCACCAAGGCATTCCAACCATGCTAGCCGCACCTCTGTGCCAATGGAAAATCATGCCAGCCACACCAACCGCGCCAAAGCATTCCAACCATGCTAGCCGCACCTCTGTGCCTATGGAGAATCATGCCAGCCACACCCACCGCGCCAAAGCATGCCAACCATGCTATCCGCACCTCTGTGCCAATGGCAAATCATTCCAAAAACACCGACCGCGCCAAGGCATGCCAACCATGCTAGTCGCACCTCTTTGCCAATGGAAAATCATGCTATCCACACCAACCGCGCCAAAGCATGCCAACCATGCTAGTTGCACCTCTTTTCCAATGGAAAATCATGTTATCCACACCAACCGCTCCAAAGTATGCCAACCATGCTAGCCGCACCTTTGTGCCAATTGCAAATCATGCCAGCCACACCAACCGCGCCAAGGCATGCCAACCATGCTAGACGCACCTCGGTGCCAATGGTAAATCATGCTAGACACACCAACAGCGCCAAGGCATGCCAACCATGCTAGGAGCACCTCTCTGCCAATGGCAAATCATGCTATCCATACCAACCGCGCCAAAGCATGCCAACCATGCTAGCCGCACCTTTGTTCCAATGGAAAATCATGCCAGCCACACCAACTGCGCTAAAGCATGCCAACCATGCTAGCCGCACCTCTGTGCCAATGGAAAATCATGCCATCCACACCGACCGTGCCAAGGCATGCCAACCATTCTAGCCGCACCTCTGTTCCAATGGAAAATCATGCCAGCCACACCAACCGCGCTGAAGCATGCAAACCATGCTAGCCGCACCTCTGTGCCAATGGAAAATCATGTCAGCCTCACCAACCGCGCTAAAGCATGCCAACCATGCTAGCCGCACCTCTGTGCCTATGGAAAATCATGCCAGCCACACCAATCACGCCAAAGCATGCCAACCATGGTAGCTGCACCTCTGTGCCAATGTCAAATCATTCAAGCCACACCGACCGCGCCAATGCATGCCAACCATGCTAGCCGCACCTCTGTGCCAATGGAAAATCATCCCAGCCACACCAACCGCGCCAAGGCATGCCAATCATGCTAGCCACACCAATCGCGCCAAATCATGCCAACCATGCTAGCCGCACCTCTATGCCAATTGCAAATCATGCCAGCCACTCCGATCGCGCCAAGGCATGAAAACCATGCTAGTCGCACCTCTGTGCCAATGGTAAATCTTGCCAGCCACACCGACCGCGCCAAGGCATTCCAACCATGATAGCCGCACCTCTGTGCCAATGGAAAATCATTCCAGCTACACCAACCGATCCAAAGCATGCCAACCATGCTAGCCGCACCTCTGTGCCTATGGAAAATCATTCCATCCACACCAAACGCTCCAAAGCATGCCAACCATGCTAGCCGCACCTCTGTGCCTATGGAAAATCATGCCATCCACACCAATCGCGCCAAAGCATGCCAACCATGCTAGCCGCACCTCTGTGCCAATGGCAAATCATTCCATCCACACCGACCGCGCCAAGGCATACCAACCATGCTAGGCGCACCTCTGTGCCAATGGAAAATCATGCCATCCACACCAACCGCGCCAAGGCATGCCAACCATGCAAGCCGCACCTCTGTGCCAATGGCAAATCATGCTAGCCACACCAACCGCGCCAAAGAATGCCAACCATGGTAGCTGCACCTCTATGCCAATTGAAAATCATGCCAGCCACACCGACCGCGCCAAGGCATGCCAACCATTCTAGCCGCACCTCTGTGCCAATGGTAAATCATGACAGCCACACCGACCACGCCAAGGCATGCCAACCATGAAAGCCGCACTTCTGTGCCAATGGAAAATCATGTCAGCCACACCAACCGCGCCAAAGCATGCCAACCATGCTAGCCGCACCTCTGTTCCTATGGCAAATCAAGCCATCCACACCAATCTCGCCAAAGCATTCCAACCATGCTAGGTGTACCTCTATGCCAATGGAAAATCATGTCAGCCACACCAACCGCGCCAAAGCATGCCAACCATGCTAGCCGCACCTCTGTGCCAATGGAAAATCATGCCAGCCACACCAACTGCGCTAAAGCATGCCAACCATGCTAGACGCACCTCTGTGCCAATGGAAAATCATGCCATCCACACCGACCGCGCCAAGGAATGCCAACCATGCTAGCCGCACCTCTGTGCCAATGGAAAATCATGCCATCCCCACCAACCGCGCCAAAGTATGCCAACCATGCAAGACGCACCTCGGTGCCAATGGAAAATAATGCCAGCCATACCAACCGCGCCAAAGCATGCCAACCATGCTAGCTTCACCTCCGTGCCAATGGAAAACAATGCCGGCCACACCTAGCCCAAGATAGTTGCACCATGCCAAACACACCATTCCTTGGCCCTAGTTATGCTAGTCACACCAAGCCAATCCAAACGCTCCTACGTTGGCCCTAGCCGCGCCATGCCAAACATGTCTTTCCATGGCCCGTCATGCCGCGCCACCATGCTGGCCTTCCTCATGCGGCTACCAAAGTGAAGTCAGGCGACAATCAACGGTTGCCCTTCAATCCCAGGAGAAAATCCTGGCCGTCTAAATTCCCCTCACGACTTTATGCCCAAACCCCTTGCTTGGTCATGTACCTAGCCAACCTAGCCGCGCCATGCGAAACATGTCTTGCTATGGCCCCTCATGTCGCGCCACCATGCTAGACTTCCTCATGCGGCTACCAAAGTGAAGCCGGGCGACAATCAATGGTTGCCCTTTAATTCTAGGAGAAAATCCTGGCCGTCTAAAGTCCCCTCACGACTTTAATCCCAAAACCCTAGCTTGGTCACGTACCAAGTCAAGCTAGCCGTGCCATACCAAACATGTCTTTCCATGGCCCCTCATGCTGTGCCACCTTGCTGGCCTTCTCCACGCAGATACCAAAGTGACGCCAAGTGATAATCAACGGTTTCCCTTCAATCCCAGGAGTAAATCATGGCCGTCTAAAGTCCCCTCACGACTTTAGTACCAAAACCCTAGCTTGGTCACGTACCTAGCCAAGCTAGTCGCGCCATGCCAAACATGTCTTTCCATGGACCCTCATGCCACGCCACCATCCTGGCCTTCCCCACGCGGCTACCAAAGTGAAGCCAGGCGACAATCAACGGTTTCCCTTCAATCCCAGGAGAGAATCCTTGCCGTCTAAAGTCCCCTCACGACTTTAGGCCCAAAAACCCTAGGTTGGTCAGGTACCTAGCCAAGCTAGTCGCGCCATGACAAACATGTCTTTCCATGGCCCCTCATGTCACGCCACCATGCTGGCCTTCCTCATGCGGATACCAAAGTGAATCCAGGCGACGATCAATGATTTTACTTCAATCCAGGAGCAAATCCTGGCCGTCCAAAGTCCCCTCACAACCTTAGGCCCAAAACCCTAGCTTGGTCGCGCGCCTAGTCCAGGCTAGTTACGCCATGCACCCATGGCTACCCCTTGGCCCCACATGCCAAGCCAAACCAAACCTATCCAAGCTAGCCACGCCAAGCCTTGGCCCTAGCAGCGCTAGTCACGTCACGACTGGCCAAGCACCCTTTCCTTGGCCCTGACCACGCCATACGACCATGGCAAACCCTTGGCCCCACATTCCAAGCCAAACTTAACCTATCCAAGATCGCCGCGGCATGCCAAACGCATTTTTCCTTGGCCCTAGCAATACTAGTCATGACATGCCAAGACAAGCGCCCTCGCCTTGGCCATAGCCATGCCATACGCACATGGAGAACCCTTGGCTCCTAATTCCAAGTCTAAACACACCCTAGCCGTGCCACCCTGTTGGACCTCATTACGTAGCTACCAAAACAAAGGCTTTGAACGATCAACGGTTGCCCCTCCTCTCAAGATGCAACATCTTGACCTTCGAAGGTCACCTGGATACCAAGTTCCCCAAGCTCAACTTTCCAAGCCACAACAACGTTTTATATGTTTTCCAAAACATTTGAGACATCAACACAAACAGGGGGATTCTCTTTGGGTATTGGTTTGGTGGTCTACAACATGCGGCGTACACTACGCCCCTCATAAGGAAGTGTCATAAGGGTGAGGCACCTAGTAAATATGGGAGTTATGTGGGAAACGTTCATGGGACATAAAGCCGTTTTTTTTTTCTATTTTCAAGACAATGTGTGTTGTTGTTTTTCTCTCTCTCGTTTTTGAGTTCTACTCATTTTCATGGGACATAAAGCCGTGAGTTAAAAAACTTTATGGAGCATCAATTCCATAACATTAACAGTTTAATGAAAACCAATTTCATGCATTAACCACTTTATGGAACATCAAGTACATGCATACAGTTACCACCTCCTCACATTTACTTCCCCAATCCTTAATGAGACCAGGGTACATTTGTACCTCGACTTGTATAAATAGGTCTTACCTATTTCCATTTGGACAACAAGTTCATTCGGACAAGACAACACTCCTAAATACTTACTTTCTAGCTCCCCTCGTGAGCTCTCTTACATTTCTGATAACAAGTCGTAGAAACCCAACTGCTCTTCCAGAATAAACTATTCTGGTTTCACCACTCTCCTTGCTTCCCTCCCCAAAACCAACCCATTCTCTTCCTCTTTGTGACCGAAGAAAGTCTGGAACGACCATTTCTTGGTTTAGGCCAGACTTGTACAGATTGATCTCACGAATCTAAAGTACTCCCTTGCATTACATTATTTAGGGTTTAAACAGTTTCTCAAATTCACACCCGCAATTACCAAAATCAGCAGAAACTATTTTCATCTATAAACAATTGGCGACCACAGCGGGAGGATTAATCTATCGGTCCCAATATCGGTTTCTAAATATGTCTCTCTAACAAGGAAGGATGGTTGGTCTTTGTACTGAATATGTATCCTCAGATTCAACTCAGGAAAACGACAATGTTTTAATGCCCAACAACGCGGCCAAAGGAGGAGTTCCAAGGCTGATTGACCTGGCACGGGTCCAGGGGAATCACACCAAAAACATGGGTCTGATGAGAGACGCGATCAATACCATACTAGATTTCCTAATCAACTTGACGGAAGAGTTGAGCGATCCTCCTGCCTCGGAAACTTCAGAGCTGGGGACTGATTTCCCGAATGATCACCCATAACCTAACAACTTCACTGCCAATAAGAGACCCATGAGCCAAGAAGCGGCCCCGTTGGTGGAAAACCTATATGAACTCTTACATATTTCAAGAGATCAACGGATGGAGACGTTCGCCACCATTAATAGGATAACACAAAGTGTGCCCTTGGTTCCTTAACGCTCGAAAATAGAAAAAATGCAAGATCCGTCCATTAATAATATCACGTTCACCGACGACGACATGATGGAAGAAGAAAGCTATAACCGTTCCTTACACGTAACGGCTCCAACAAAAAATGCGAAATTCATAAGGGCCCTTGTCGACACAGGAGCGTCCTCCAACGTTTTCACCCTTAGAACGTTCAGGGCGGCCAAAGTACGACCAAGCAAGATGACACGACAACCTACTACCATGACAGATTTTGAAGGCAACCAAACCAATACGTATGGGTATGTCAATTTGAATCTGTCGGTAGGACCTGTCCAGTCAAAAGTAAGATTCGAGGTAATTGAAAAGGAGACGGAGTACCACATGATACTGGGGAGACCATGGCTCCACGACAACAGGATCATTCCTTCAACATACCATCAGTGTTTGAAGACTACGCTAAATGGAGAAGTTGTTCCCATCGCAGCGTCATTATCTACCAAAGCGATAGTCCCATCGCAGTGACATGGAAGTTTTTGAGCCAAGACAGGGGCCGCAAGTCACAACCAATGAGGCTCACCATACCCCACTGCCAAAATGGACGTCCATTGGAGAAAGCGATAGTCCCATACAACCCCGCAGATAAAATCGGCATCATGTCACACCTTCAAAAGAGAGGCGCACTCCCCTCCATCCACAAAACCAGAGCCTGATTCCAACCAAGTGAGTACGGACTTTCATTGTAGGTCACGACAAAAATGGGAAAACTGTATATCAACACCGTTGTTAGCAATTAACAAGGGAGACTACCACGCAGTCTCTCCGCCCAATTGAATGCTATCTCGTTGACGAGTCATGAGAGGAGATACCTGACACACCACAACAGCTGCAAGATGGCACCAATTCGACCACGGACGAGCTCGAAGTTGTTAACATCGGGAATGAGGAATCCCCACGACCCATCTCCATAAGCTCGAATCTACAGCGAACAAGCGTGCAAAGTTGGTAGACCTCCTCAAGGAATATCAAGATGTGTTCGCGTGGACATACGAGGAAATTCTTGGCCTGGACGAGAAGCTGGTAACTCACCATTTACATGTGATGTCCGGATCCAAGCCGGTCAAGCAGACCCCAAGGAAGTTCCGGCATGATACTGAAGAATAGATTAAGGCGGAGGTTCAAAATTTATTGGTGGCCGGTTTCATCAAACCCATCCACCACCCCACCTGGTTGGCAAACATAGTTCCGGTGCAAAAGAAGAAAGGTAAAATCACGTGCTACTTCGATTTTAGGGATCAAAATAAATGTTTCCCTAAAGATGATTTTATGCTCCCCAACATCGACATGCTATTAGATGCCACCAGTGGACATGGAATGTTTTCTTTCATGGAAGGGTACAACAGTTACAACCAAATAAAGATGTACGAGCATGATGCAAGCAAGACCGCTTTTCGAACTCCTCTCGGAAACTTTTACTATACTGTGATTCCCTTCGGTTTGAAGAACGCTGGCGCCACGTATGAACGTGCTATGACCATTATTTTTCATGACATGATACATAAACAAGTTGAGGATTATGTAGATGACATAGTGGTCAAGTCAAGGACCCGGGTGGCTTACATAGAAGTTCTACAGCAAGTGTTCAAAAGATGCCATGAATACAAGCTAAAAATGAATCCATTAAAGTGTGCTTTCGGTGTCTCCTCGGGCAAGTTCCTCGGCTTCCAAGTATCCACAGAGGGGATCAAAGTTCACCCGACCAAGACACAGGCCATCCTCACGATGCCACCACCGCGGAACGTGAAGTAACTCCAGAGTTTTGTAGGCAAAATAAACTACATCCGTCGCTTCATACCCGGATTGGCTCAACTTATTTTTTCGTTTACCCCCTTACTAAAGAAAGGAGCAAGCTTTTTCTGGACCACATTACAACAGTAAGCATTCCGGATGATTCAACGAATATTATCTTCCCCAGCCGTCATGAGATCACCCATGCAAGAAAGACCGCTACACCTCTACACCGCCTTCAGTGACACTGATGTTGGAGCCCTCCTTGCTCAGGAAGATGAAAGAATGGATTGAATACCCCATATACTATTTCAGTCGACCTTTGAGAGATGCCGAACTCCGGTATCCCAAGGAAGAAAAGTCATGCCTAGCCTTGGTCTACTCCATCCAAAAATTCCGGCACTACCAGATGTCCAACAAAGTGGTGCTAATATCCAAATCGGATCATGTGAAGTTCCTCCTCTCAAAACCTGCTCTGATAGGAAGGCCGTCCAAATGTCTCCTCCAGATGTTGGAATTCGACATAACATGTGCTTCCCGAGGGCCATCAAAGGGCAGGCAGTTACAGATTTGTTGGAGGCATTTCTAGGGGAAAACGCTGTAACATTACGCGAGGACCTCCCTTGGGACTTTCCGGAAATCTCTTTCATCCAAGAGGAACCCTGGCTATTATTTTTCGATGGATCCACCACCACTAACAACGGAATGGGAGGGGCCGGCGTGGTTCTAGTATCCCCGACCGGCGAAGTCTCCTCAAACTCATGCAAGCTAGACTTCCCCTGCACCAACAACTCGGCAGAGTACGAAGCCTTCCTCATTGGTTTGTCCTTGGCTAAGCAAGCTGGAGCCACACGTTTGGAAATAAGAGGGGACTCTAAACTACTGGTCAACCAAGTAAACAGAGTATACACACTAAATGAGGTAACCCTATCCCCATACAGAGCCGAGGCGCAAAAACTGCTAAATTATTTCGCCGACGCGACCGTGGCCCATGTCAGGCGTGGCAGCAACCAGCATGCCAACTGCCTAGCCACCTTAGCATCAAAGCTGCGATTTGAGGGCCTTGAGGAAACTATGACAGTGAAGAGGAGAACCGTGGCTTCAACGTGGCTTTCACAACCTGAAAAAAATAAAGTCGATGACTGGAGGACACCGATCATCCAAGAGATTAGCAGCTCACTCTTTCAAGGAAAGGTCAGTCTCAAAACCTTGCGTGATTTCTTCATGCTTCGAGGGGTACTCTATCATCAAAATCCAGACGGCTCTTTGAAAAGATGCCTCGGGGAAGAGGAAGCACAAAAATATCTCAATCGCATCCATGGAGAGGTCTACGGATAGACATTGGTAGTGACCCTCTATCGCCGTTTGAAATGCCTTGGCTATTATTGGCCGGAGATGGAAGTCCAAGCTCGGTTACTTCAGAAAACCTTCTCCAATTGTCAAGCGCCACCGCATCAATTAGAAATTTTCAAAATTAGTCACGCCAGGGACTGGCAGGGGCCATACGTCAGTTACCTTCGCGACGGGATGCTCCTCACCAACGAGAAGGAGGCGTCCAAAATAAAACAAAGGTCCAACAGGTTCGTATTCCACGAAGGGACCTTATACTGTAAAAGATTTGGAGGGAGGCTTCTGCGATGTTTGTACGAGGCAAAGGTCCCAATCATGCTGAAAGAGATGCACGAAGGAGAACACCAAGGAAGGCGGAAGTTGTTTTTCCAAATACATGAGAGGTACTATTTTCCAACCATGGAAGATGACATAGCAGTTTTCGTACATAGGTGAAAGGAGTGTCAGGACCACGGGAACCTTATTCATGTACCGGAAACCACCCTATATTCAATAAGAAGTCCATGGCCCTTTCATAGATGGGGACTCGACATCATTGGGAAGATCAACCTACCATCCTTAAAATATCACGAGTATGTGATAACAACAACCGAATACTTTACCAAGTGGGTCAAAGCCATAGCTTTACGAGGGACAAACGGACCACGATCGCGGCATTCATTAAGGAGTACATTATTTGCCGTTTTGGTGTGCATAAACATATCGTTACCGACAATGGAACCCTTTTCGAAAACAGGCAAGTACGAGAGCTACTCGAGGAATACGGGATTAAACAGGTCTTCTCCACCGTATATTACCCTCAAGAAAACGGACATGCTAAAAGCACCAACAAGACTCTAATTCGAATCCTCAGTCGGACAGTGCACGATAATCCTCGAATATGGCATGAGCAACTTCCCATGGCGCTCTAGGAATACCAGAAATCACCAAGAAGTTCCACTGGGGTCTCTCCTTATTCTCTTATTTACGGCGCAAACGCCATCATACCAGGATTGCCGAAGCAAGCAGGATTCGGTGGAATGAAGCAGAAGCCTTAAATGCCAGGGTTGCAGAATTGGACACTATTGACTCCAGAAGGTCTAAAGCGGAATAACACGCACAAGCATATAGAGACAGGGTTTCCAGAGCATACAATAAAACTGTGAAACCCCCAATTTTTCAAGTAGGGGACTTGGTACTGAAGACTGCTAAACACGTCCAGCAAAACGTGTCTGCACCAAAATTCTCCGCGAAGTGGAAAGGTCCTTATATAGTCACGAAGGCATATAGCAGTGGGTACTACAAAGTCATTCAGGAGGACGGAGGAAAACTGGAAGCGCTCATCAACGAAAAGTGGCTAAAGAAATACTACGCTTGAGCGCCGCCTCACCCCACTGTATCACAAGCACGGATAGTCAGGCATCTTTCCACTTTTCTCCATACCGTATTGAGTCTTTCTTTCATTTAGTTGAAGCAAATCAATAAAATTATTGTGTTCTTTCAAAAAAAAAAAACGAGTTTCTCAAAACCCAGAAAAAAAAACTAAGCATATCACAACTACGTGACTCAGAAAGCCTGTCCAAGAGATGGTAATCCCTAGAAAGCATCATATTCAAACGACTCTGGTACCTCTCAGTCCTGCGCTTCAAATTTCGTATTGACTCTTCCACCTAATGTGACCTCCAATTCCAAGTCTTTATCCTATTCCATAATATCTTTTGTAGCGGGGACTACGCTAGCAAGAATAAAAGCCATGTCAACCTTCACAATTTCAAGGCGGTGACGCAACCAATAAATATTTAACTTCAGAGATTCGCAAGTAGACACCATGTTCTCCCACCTTTGGATAGATGCTTCCGCAACGGAACGAATAGACATATTCCCTATTTCAACAACCATCGGCAGGAGGCAATTCATGACAGAAACTAAGGCAGATGAACAATATTGCACCACGTTCCTGGTAGCATTGTGGCCGTATACTTTCCATATTTTCGAGTAAAGGGTTAAAAATTCTTTTCACACAAGGAACCCCCAAACGTTCTGATAGTTAAGAGAAAGGCACCTCATGTGGGTTTCGAACAACAAACCTGTACTGGGATACTTATGGCAAGAAATTCCGAAGTTCGCATTTTCCAGATCTGCAGCAGTTGGAAAGATCATGCTCGAAGAAAAATGGGTAACCAAGTCATCTTCAACAATGACGGTAACACATGATCCAACATGATACCTCTACACAGAAGGAAAACTTCAATTATTCATCGGCAAATAAAGAAAAGTATGCTGATTAATGAGAACATACCGGTATGAGCTTCTTAACCCGAATGACTCGGATGGGGAGCTATCACAAGAATCAAGCCTAGCATGTTTTGTTGGAAAACTTGGTTGACTCGAGGAAGATTCGCTTCTGAGCGACATGATGGAAATTGGACTTGACGAGAAGAAATCTCTGTTAAAAATTGAGAGCATAAAGTAACTTCACCAGGCGTAAATACTGTGGAAAACCTAAAGGAAGAAAGATAAATGCAAACTGAATATGCGGAACATGTCGGAATCACAGTCGGGAAACTAGCCTCAAAAGGAAATGCCTCATCAAACCACGCCTTACCTTGCTACGGCCCCGGCTAAGCTCTCACTCCGTCACCATGACCCCACCATTTCTAGTCTCCCCTACATGTTTCACCATGTTACTTTCGCGGACAGGACCACACTGCCTCTTGGACCTTCGAGCCAAGCCGTCCAATTTCTTTTCCTTCTGCAACCGCGCCCTTTTCCTAAGAGACGTACGACCAGACCAAGCCGATGACTTCTTCCTCACAACTCCACGGTCTTCATTCCAGTATTACTTATGCATGGACACAATCTAAAACTCTGTTTACCACTCAAAAAGGTTAGTCGGATTCTCTTGAGAATCTTTGCAATGATTTACACATCGTTTCTGTCCTTGTCTGTCACCATCATATGCTTACCTCGCAACAAGGCACCTGTTCCGAGCTAAGAAGGGGACTTAATATTAATGGTGGTTTTTATTTTAGGGTTAAAATCATAAAACACCAAACCCTAATAGACAGTAATGTCACGACATTTAAAGGAATAAACATTTACTAGGCACATTTACTGAAACTTTTAATGTGTCTCTAAAATAATTACCGGGTATATTTTTCAAAATTAGGGTTACGAAGAACCAAGCCCTAATTCCCATGTGTGCCAATGGAAAATCATGCTAGCCCCACCGACTGCGCTAAGGCATGCCAACCATGCTAGACGCACCTATGTGCCAATGGCAGATCATGCCAGCCACACCAACCGTGCCAAAGCATTCCAACCATGATAGCCGCACCTCTGTGCCAATGGAAAATCATGCCATCCACACCAACCTCGCCAAAGCATTCCAACCATGCTAGCCGCACCTATGTGCCAATAGAAAATCATGCCATCCACACCGACCGCGCCAAGGCATGCCAACCATGCTAGCCGCACCTCTGTACCAATGGCAAATCATGCCAGCCACACCTACCGCGCCAAGGCATGCCAACCATGCTAGCCGCACCTCTGTGCCAATGGAAAATCATGCCAGCCACACCAACTGAGCCAAAGCATGCCAATCATGCTAGCCGCACCTCTGTGCCAATGGAAAATTATTCCATCCACACCAACCGCGCCAAAGCATGCTAGCCACACCTCTGTGCCAATGGAAAATCATGCCATCCACACCGACCGCGCCAAGGCATGCCAAACATGCTAGCCGCACCTATGTGCCGATGGAAAATCATGACATCCACACCAACCGCGCCAAAGCATGCCAAAAATGCTAGCCGCACATCTGTGCCAATGGGAAATCATGCTAGCCACACCAACCGCGCCAAAGCATGCCAACCATGCTAGCTGCATCTCTGTGCCAATGGAAAACCATGCCAGCCACACCAAGCCCAAGCTAGCCACGCCATGCCAATATCACCCTACCTTAGCCCTAGCTATTCTAGTCATACCAAGCCAAGCCAAACGCCCCTACCTTGGCCCTAGTCGCGCCATGCCAAAAATGTCTTGCCATAGCCCCTCATGCCACGCCACCATGCTGGCCTTCCTCATGCAGCTACCAAAGTGAAGCCAGGTGACAATCAATGGTTTCCCTTCAATCCCAAGAGCAAATCCTGGTCTTCTAAAGTCACCTCATGACATTAGTCCCAAAACCCTAGTTTGGCATGTACCTAGCCAAGCTAGTCGCGCTATACCAAACATGTCTTGCCATGGCCCCTCATGCCGCGCCATCATGCTGGCATTCCTCATGCGGCTACCAAAGTGAAACCATACGACAATCAACGATTGGCCATAAATCCCAGGAGCAACTCCTGGCCTTCTAAAGTCCCATCACGAATTTAGGCCCAAAACCCTAGCTTGATCACATACCTAGCCAAGCTAGACGCGCCATGCCAAACATGTCTTGCCATGTACCCTCATGCCGTACCACCATGCTGACCTTCCTCATGCGGCTACCAAGGTGAAGCCATGCAACAATCAACGGTTTCCCTAAAATCCTAGGAGAAAATCCTAGCCGTCTAAAGTCCCCTCACGACTTTAGTCCCAAAACCCTAGCTTGGTCACGTACCTAGATAAGCTAGTCGCGCCATGCAAAACATGTCTTGCCATGGCCCTTCATGCCGCGCCACCATGCTGGCCTTCCTCATGAGGCTACCAAAGTGAAAGCAGGCGATAATCAACGGTTTCCCTTCAATCCCAGAAGCAAATCCTATCTGTCTAAAGTCCCATCCCGAATTTAGGCCCTAAATCCTAGATTTGTCACGTACCTAGCCAAGCTAGCCGTACCATGCCAAACATGTCTTTCCATGGCCTCTCATGCCGCGCCACCATGCTGGCCTTCCTCATGTGGCTACCAAAGTGAAGCCAGGCGATGATCAATGGTTTCCCTTTAATCCCAGGAGAAAATCCTAGTCGTCTAAAGTCCCCTCATGACTTTAGGCCCAAAACCCTAGCTTGGTCACGTACCTAGCCAAGCTAGCCGCGCCATGCCAAACATGTCTTGCCATGGCCCCTCATGACGCGCCACCATGCTGGCCTTCCTCATGTGGCTACTATTACGGTGCTGCAAGTGACGCATAATAATGGCGCGTCACGGAGTTGCAGGTCAAGTCAGTGTTCCGCCGTAATGGCGCATTACGAAGCCATAATAGCGGTATACTTTATAGACTGTCAAGTGTCAATAATGGCATAAACCTACAGGGACAATGAAGCACAAGAGTGGTGCTACATTGTAAAGATATTTGGCTAAGGAATGAAGCTTATTGGATGACACAATGAAGCTTCATTGAAGGAATGCAAGACAAGGCCAAAGTGACAGATGAAACATGCGATGTTGGCATTAAGGCATATCCGTGAAATTGAGTTGGCCCAAACTCAAGGATGATGCAAGAGTGTAGAATAGATCAAGAGTTGGTCTATGGCATTAGTTTAAGGATGGACAAAGCGTGAACAATGCAAACAAGTTGGCAATGCAAGAGTTGCATTGCTATTGTCAAGCTAATTGGCAAAGTGAAGAATATGTGACGCATGAGTAACTAGAGTGATCTTAAGGAGTTGGCCTCGACAAGTAAATCCTAAAGAGTGTCAGTGCATTAGCTTAGAGTAATAAAAATGCAGGGCCAAAAGGGATGTATGTTGGCGCAAGGCAGAATCCAGTAGGCCAAGACAAGTGGCGCAATAAGGCTCAAGTGACGGTTACAAGTTGGTTACGAGTTTCATAAGCATGCCAATGAAGTGAGACAAGATAAAACGGTTATAAAGAGAGTTTATAACCATGTGGAAGGTTTATAACCACCTAGAACAGATGTGGAATCTGTTGGCTTGACAACACAAATGGTGGCGGTTGAAAAGCAAGCTGGCGGTTATAGAAACTACCTGATGGGACAAATGGTTGTCCCATGCGTGTGTAACGGTTATGCACGGTTTATCCAAGCAAAGCTACTGTATAAATAGTCCCAAGGCATGGGAAATTCGGTATCTAGCCTGTGTGAGAGTAAGCTAACAGATGTGAGAGTGTAGATTGCATATGTGAGTGAGTATGAGAGTTTTTGTAAGACTTAGACTTGGTTCAAGGAGTGAACAAGTCTGTTTAAGTCCCCTAGTGGGAAAGTTTTGTATTTCTTCCCTTTGATGCAATGAAAAGAGTTGATTGTGTCATGTTCTAAGTTTTCTTGGTTGGATGATTGTTGTTGGTAAAGTATGGCATGAATTGGGTGCATTATGGGGTGCATTTGATGAGTTTAGAGAAGTGAAAGAAGGTTTGTTAATACTTAATTTGTTAACTTGAAGTGTTGGATGTTTGCAAAGGTGCAAACTTATAAGGCTGAAGTCCCAGTGGGTGAAGCTTTATTAACAGAACCATTATGTTTCCGGTTTACACTTTCGCAGAAAATTCCTAGGGCGTTTGAAGGTGTGACAGCTACCAAAGTGAAGACAGGCGACGATCAACGGTTGCCCTTCAATCCCAGGAGAAAATACTGGCCGTCTAAAGTCCCCTCACCACTTTAGGCCCAAAACCTAGCTTGGTCACGTAACTATCCAAGCTAGCCGTGCCATGCCAAACATGTCTTGCCATGGCCCCTCATGCCGGCCTTCCCCACGCGGATACCAAAGTGAATCCAGGTGACAATCAACGGTTGCCTTTTAATCCAAAGAGCAAATCCTATCCGTATAAAGTCCCCTCATGACTTTAGGCCCAAAATAACTTGGTCACGTACCTAGCCAAGCTAGCCATAACATGCCAAACATGTCTTTCCATGGCCCCTCATATCGCGCCACCATGCTGGCCTTCCCCACGCGGCTACCAAAGTGAATCCAAGCGACAATAAATGGTTTCCCTTCAATCCCAGGAGCAAATTCTGGCCATTTAAAGTCCCCTCACGACTTTAGACCCAAAACCCTAGCTTGGTCACGTACCTATCCAAGCTAGCCGCGCCATGCCAAACATGTCTATCCATGGACCCTCATGCAGCGCCACCATGTTGGCCTTCTTCATGCGGCTTCCAAAGTTAAGCCAGACGACAATTAACGGTTTCCCTTCAAACCCAGGAGCAAATCCTGGCCGTCTAAAGTCCCCTCACAACCTTAGGCCCGAAACCTATCTTGGTCGCGTGCCTAGTCCAGGATAGTCACGCAATGCCAAACATGTCTTGCCAGGTGACCTTCGGCGGTCGATATGTTGCATCTTAAGAGGAGGGGCAACTGTTGATCGTTGCATACCTTCGTTTTGGTAGCCGCGTAGTGAGGTCCAATAGGGTGGCACGGCTAGGGTGTGTTTAGACTTGGCATGAGGAGCCAAGGTTTCGCAATGGGAGTATATCATGGATAGGGCCAAGGCGAGGGCGCTTGGCTTGGCATGTCATGACTAGCATGGCTAGGGCTAAGGAAAAGTGTGTTTGGCATGGGGCTTCTAGATTGGCTAGGTTAGGTTTGGCTTTGCATGTGGGGCCAAGGGTTTTCCATGTTCGTATGGCATGGTTAGGTCCAAGGCAAGGGTGCTTGGCCAGTCGTGACATGACTAGAGCGGCTAGAGCCAAGGCTTGGCGCGGCTATCTTGGCTAGGTTTGTCTTAGCATATGGGGCCAAGGGGTAGTCATGGGCGCATGGCGTGACTAGCCTGGACTATGCGCGCGACCAAGGTATGGTCTCAGGCCTAAGGTTGTGAGGGTACTTTAGACGGCCATGATTTTCTCCTGGGATTGAAGGGAAACCATTGATTGTCGCCTGGCTTCAATTTGGTAGCCGAATGAGGAAGGCCAGCATGGTGGCGCTGCACGAGGGGCCATGGAAAGACATGTTTGGCATGGCGTGGCTAGCTTGGCTAGGTACGTGACCAAGCTAGGGTTTTGGGCCTATAGTCATAAGAAGACTTTAGACGCCCAGGATTTTCTCCTGAGATTGAAGGGCAACCGTTGATTGTCTCCTGGCTTCATTTTGGTAGCCATGTGGGGAAGGCAAGTATGGTGGCGCGACATGATGGGCCATGGAAAGACAAGTTTGGCATGGTGCGGATAGCTTGGCTAGGTATGTGACCAAGATAGGGTTTTGGGACTAAAGTCTTGAGGGGACTTTAGACGGCCAGGATTTGCTCCTGGGATTGAATGGAAACCGTTGATTTTCTCCTGGCTTCACTTTGGTAGCCGCATGAGGAAGGACAGCATGTTGGCGCGGGATAAGGGGCCATGTCAAGACATGTTTGGCATGGCGTGGCTAGCTTGGCTAGGTACGTGACCAAGCTAGGGTTTCGGGCCTAAAGTCGTGAGGGGACTTTAAACGGAAGGATTTTCTCCTAGGATTGAATGGAAACCGTTGATTATTCCTGGTTTTACTTTGGTAGCCACATGAGGAAGGCCAGCATGGTGGCGCGGCATGAGGGTCCATGGCAAGACATGATTGGAATGGCGCTGCTAACTTGGCTAGGTACGTGACCAAGATAGGGTTTTGTGCCTAAAGTCGTGAGGGTACTTTAGACGGCCAGGATTTTCTCCTAGGATTGAAGGGAAACCGTTGATTGTCTCCTTGATTCACTTTGGTATCCGCATGAGGAAGGACAACATGGTGGCGCGACAGGAGGGGCCATGGCAAGACATGTTTGGAATGGTGCGGCTAGGGCCAAGGTAGGGGCGTTTGGCTTGGCTTGGTGTGACTAGCATATCTAGTGCCAAGGTAGAGTGTGTTTGGCATGGCGCGGCTAGCTTGGGCTAGGTGTGGCTGGAATGGTTTGCCATTGGCACGGAGGTGCGGCTAGCATGGTTGGCATGCTTTGGAGTGGTTGGTATGGCTGGCATGATTTTCCATTGGCACAGAGGGGCGCCTAGCATGGTTGGCGTGCCTTGGCGCGGTCGGTGTGGCTGGCATGATTTTCCATTGGAACAGAGGTGCGTCTAGCATGGTTGTCATGCATTGGCGCGGTTGGTGTGGCTGGCATGATTTTCCAATGGAAAAAAGGTGCGGCTAGCATGGTTGGCATGCTTTGGCGCGGTTTGTGTGGATGGCATGATTTTCCTTTGTCACAGAGGTTCTTCTAGCATGGTTGGCATGCCTTGGCGTGGTCGGTGTGGCTGGCATGATTTTCCATTGGCACACGTGGGAATTAGGGTTTGATTTGTCTTAACCCTAATTTTGAAAAATATACCCGGGTAATTATTTTAGAGACACATTAAAAGTTTCAGTAAATGTGCCTAGTAAATGCTTATTGCTTTAAATATCATGACATTGCTGTCTATTAGGGTTTAGTGTTTTACGATTTTAACCCTAAACTAAAAACCACCATCAACACCCACATATTTGCAAGAAGAATAATGCATCTTCTTTATTAATTCCCATTCTTGCCTCTCATTATCTTTTTCGTAAGACATGGATCTGTGACCTACAAAATATTAAATAGTTAACGTTTATAAAGTTATTTTTGTTTCATTTATGTGCATCAATTCCGTGATCATACACGTTATCAAATCTATTTTGTAATTTTCCAAGATTCGATTCATTATTATTCTCTTATGTGGTCTTATTTTGCCTTCCTAAGTAAAGTTCTTAATTTTCCACCCCTTGTCTTTGCGACAAAATCACAGGCCTTCCTTAGTAAAGTTCTTATTTTGCCTTCGTTTATAAGTCCTTGTCACGTTGAGTGGAGGAAAAGTCGGAAAGCGATGGAAATGATCATGGTGATCAAATTGAGAAGAATTACTCTGTACGTACACTTAGGAGCAAATGATTCATTCGAAATTCAAGTACAATTTAGGGAATTGGCAAGAAGGATTTCGAAATTGAATTTGGGTGTTGATATACGGTTGTAGTGGGAGTTGGAACGTATGCGCAACGTGAAAACAACAGTACAAGTCAGTAGGATCAATTGCAAAGCAGTAAAGCTAAGTGGTGGCATGAGGTACTTGGCCTAAAATTTTGGCAGGAAGGAATGCTAAATAAGTTTGTTGAATTCTGAGTGGCTCAGAAATGTACAAGGCTGAAGAACAAGTATGTTGAGTATACTTGGTTGCGTTCAACGAGGGCGTTGAATGGATTAGGTGGGGGAGGTCTATTACGGTGCTGCAAGTGATGCATAATGATGACGTGTTACAGAATTGCAGGCCAAGTCATAGTTTCGCCGTAATGGCGCATTGCGAAGCCATAATAGCGGTATACTGTATAGACCGTTAAGTGTCGAGAATAACATGACCCTGTAGGGCCAGTGAAGCAAAAAGGTAGCACTACACTGTAAAGACATTTGGCTAACGAATGAAGCTTATTGACCGACACAATAAGGCTTCATTGAGGAGAAGGCAAGACGAAGCCAAAGGGACAGATGCAACATGCGATGTTGGCATTAAGGCATATCCGTCTAATTGAGTTGGCCCAAACTCAAGGATGATGCAAGAGTGTACAATAGATAAAGAGTTGGTCCATGGCATTAGTTTAAGGCTGGACAAATCTTGAACAATGCAAACAAGTTGGCAATGCAAGAGTTGCATTGCTATTGTCAATCTAATTGGCAAAGTGAAGCATATATGACGCATGAGTAACTAGAGTGAGCTTAAGGATATGGCCTCGATGTTTGAAGCATAAGGATTGTCCGTGCATGAGTTTAAAATGATAAACACGCAGGGCCAAGAGGGCTGAATGTTGGCGCAAGACAGAATCCAGTATGGCACAACAAGTGGTGCAATACGGCTCAAGTGACGGTTACGAGTTGGTTACGAACTTCATAAGCATTCCAATGAAGTGAGAAAATATAGAACGGTTATAAAGAGAGTTTATAACCATGTGGAAGGTTCATAACCACCTATAACAGATGTGGCATCTGTTGGCTTGACAACACAAAAGGTGGCGGTTGAAAAGCAAGCTGGCGGTTATAAAAACTACCTGATGGGACAGATGGCTATCCCATGCGTGTCTAACAATTATGAACGGTTTGGCCAAGCAAATCTACTATATAAATAGTCCTAAGGCATCGTAAATTAGGTAGCTAGCATGTGTGAGAGTTATCCTAACATATGTGAGAGTGAAGTTTGCATATGTGAGTGAATAGGAGAGTTTTTGTAAGACTTAGACTTGGTTCAAGGAGTGAAAAAGTCTGTGTAAGTCCCCAAGTGGGCAAGTTTTGTATTTCTTCCCTTTGATGCAATAAAAGAGTTGATTGTGTCATGTTCTAAGTGTTCTTGGTTGGATGATTGTTGTTGGTAAAGTATGGCATGAATTGGGTGCATTATGGGTGCATTTGATGATTTTAGAGAAGTAAAAGAAGGTTTGTAAAGACTTCGATGTTAACTGAAGTGTTTGCTGTTTGCAAAGGTGAAAACTTATAAGGCTGAAGTGCAAGTGGGTGAAGCTTTATTCATAGAACCATTGTGCTGTCGGGTTACACTTTCGCAGAAAATTCCTAGGGAGTTTGAAGGTGTGACAACTAGCATGGTTGGAGTGCCTTAGCGCGGTCGATGTGGATGGCATGATTTTCCATTGGCACAGAGGTGAGTCTAGCATGGTTGTCATGAATTAGCGCGGTTGGTGTGGCTGGCATGATTTTCCATTGGCAAAAAGGTGCGACTAGCATGGTTGGCATGCTTTGGCGCGGTTGGTGTGGCTGGCATGATTTGCCATTGGCACAGAGGTGCTTCTAGCATGGTTGGCATGCCTTGGCGTGATCGGTGTGGCTGGCATGATTTTCCATTGGCACACGTGGGAATTAGGGTTTGGTTCGTCGTAACCCTAATTTTGAAAAATATACCCGGGTAATTATTTTAGAGACACATTAAAAGTTTAAGTAAATGTGTCGTGACATTGCTGTCTATTAGGGTTTAGTGTTTTACGATTTTAACCCTAAACTAAAAACCACCATCAACACCCACATATTTGCAAGAAGGATAATGCATCTTCTTTATTAATTCCCATACTTGCCTCTCATTATGTTTTTCGTAAGACATGGATCTGTGCCCTGCAAAATATTAAATAGTTAACGTTTATAAAGATATTTTTGTTTCATTTATGTGCATCAATTCCGTGATCATACACGTTATCAAATCTATTTTGGAATTTTCCAAGATTCGATTCATTATTATTCTCTTATGTGGTCTTATTTTGCCTTCCTAAGTAAAGTTCTTAATTTGCCACCCCTTGTCTTTGCGACAAAATCACAGGCCGTCTTTATATTTTCATGTAATGACCCATTGATTTTGTCTTATCATTTTGTTGTATTATTGCCTAAGCAGGATATTTTTCATGCGATAATATGACATGCCTAAATGTTCTTGCGAACATAAAGCCCCATGACATTGCCGTCTTGCAACAAAATCGCATGACGTCTTTACACTTTCGTGCACTGACCCATTGATCTCGTCTTATCTTTATCTAGTATTATCACCTCTGCAGGATTATTGAACAAATATGACAAGCCTTAATACTCACGTGAGTAAAAAGCCTCATGACATTTGCGTCTTTGACACTTATCAGCTATCTAATGGAGGGTGTCGTCCTTATCATCCCCCTGGTTGCCTCTTCAAGGAGGTGTACCTCTACCATACATGGTTGGCTCCTCCCATCCGGTCTTAACAACAACCAATTTTTTTCGTGGCCTCTTATCCATTCGTCGATATGGCTCATGGTTACAAGACCGCACCCTATGTGGGGTTTTCTTCGGACCGAGTGCATCATAGCCAATACTTTCCAAGAATGGCCAGGTACGCTCCAGACGCCTCGGGAACTCTTGGCTCAACCGTGTACCTCGGCGCCTTGATGGAGTTCTGCACTCCTTAGGAGAGACTTTCTCACCTTAGTCGTCCAACCTAAGTCATAAGATTAGGCTGAAAATCCAAGGCTCCTCTCCTGGATGGGCTTTATTGACCCCAAATCTCCATGACCCAGGTTTCGGTGGCGTTGTAGCCTTCCCCTGAGCTATGTAATAGGTTCTCCCCTTCTATGACGCACTTTAGGTCTTATATTTTCCTCTTGCGAGTTTTTTTTGCGAACTAGGGTGTACTCCATAGTTGGGTGCCTCTTTCATTTTTTTTTATTCAATCTTGATTTTCTTTTGTTAAAAATCATAATTTCTGCGAAATTATCGCATGTCTTCATTCTATACTGATAAATATAATTTCTGCGAAATTATCGCATACTTTCATTCTCCTATGATAAGTAAAATTTCGTAATTGTACTTTCGCTACATTTTGCATTTTAATCTTCTTTCTATCATTTTATGGATAATACTTCTTTAGATATAATCTGTTCCATGGTCGTTCAAGTCTGCGACCAGTATTATTTTCCTCGGGATCCATCAGTTTATATGCCCATGTTCCAATAATTTCTTTAATGATGTACGGTCCATCCTATTTCTTTTCTAGTTTTCCATCATTTCCTCTCTGATACACAAGTATTTCTCGCAGCACCAAATCACCTGGCCGAAATTCTCTTACTTTAACACGCTTATTGTATTCTCGATCTAATCTTCGCTGATAGTTTTCCATATGTTGTAGAGTCATTTCCCTCTTTTCATCTAATTCATCAAGCTTTGTCAAAAACATATCGTCACTTAGATTTTTCTTCCATGCTTCTCTTTTTGTTGTAGGAATAATGACCTCAGTTGGAAACACCTCTTCAACCCCATATGCTAAAAAGAAAGGTGATATTCCTATAGCTTCTCGCCTGGTTGTGTTATAAGCCCATACTGCATTATGTACCTGTTCGCACCATGTTTTATTATGCCCCTTCATCTTCTTCTTCAGCGTATCTGCAATTGTCTTATTTGTTGCTTCCGCTTGTCCATTACTTTGTGGATATAAAGGGGTGGATTTCCCACACTTTATCTTAAACGCACTAAGCAACATTTTTATGTTCTTCCCTTCAAATTGTTTTCCATTATCAGACACCAATTGTGTAGGAATTCTAAACCTGCAAATGATATTTTCGAATATAAATGTGAAGACATTTTTATCGCGAATATGCTAAACTGCCTTTACTTCATCCCACTTTGTGAAATAATCTGTCGCGACAATTGAATATCTTCTTTGCCCAGATCATGGTAAAAATGGCCCCACAATGTCTATTCGCCACTTTCCAAAGGGTCACACACTTGTTGAAGATGATAAAGGTGCTCCGGGTGCATTATCCTCTTACCATGCCGTTGACACTCTTCGCAATGCCTTGATACTTCTTTCGCGTCCTCATGCATATACGACCAATAATATCCTTGCGTTTTCGCTTTATATGCCAAAGATCTTCCTCCGCTATGATTACCATCATCCTCATAATGTAATGCTTTCAATATTTCTTCTCCTTATTTTCGTGTCAAACATCTAAATGATGGTCCATTAAATGATCTTCGATACAATACCCCATCTCTAAGTTCATAATTTGTCGCACGACTCTTTAATTTATGTGCCTCCAATCTATTTCTTGGTATTTCTCCTTTCTCTAGATATGCATGAAGTTTGATTCTCCAATATGCGACAATGTTCGCCTGCTCCCCTTCCCCATCTTCTATTATCATCACATCTACCTCTTCCTCCTCTTCTTTATTGATTGAGGGCGAAAGTAGTGTTTGTATCTTTATGTATCTCGCAGTTGGATCTACCATCATACATGGAATAAAATCAAAGGCATCTGCTAATCTGTCTCCATTTTACTTTTGTGATTTTCGATGACAATTCCTCAACAAGCTTCTTGCATTTTTTCAATGATATTCATTCGTAGTGTTTCTTCTTTTATTTGGAGAATAATAAGCTGCGAGTCACTAGTGATTCTTTCATTTTCTAATTTCATTTCTATTGCGAGTCTTAAGGCATGTATCACTGCTTCATACTCTGTTTCATTGTTAGTGGATGCGAATTCTAGTCTGAAGGAAAAAGCCATTTTCGTTCCTTCTGGCGAAATTATGACAATTCTAATTCTGTTGCCCTCCCCATTTGATGATCCATCCACTAATATTTCCCATCTATCGGGCTTTGTCAACAGGTATCTTGGATTACCATGTTCTTCTTCCAGGTCCATCATCTCCTCCACCGCTTCATCATTTTCTAATAGAAATTATGCTAAGAAATTCGCAACAACATGTGATACTTTATTTCATAATTTATCTCATAATGTCCCACTTGTGCGTTGCATCTTTCAACCTTGCCTGATATTTTTGAATTTTTCATTACTGATTCAATTGGCACCTTTGTTAATACCCTTATTTTATGATCTTGAAAATATATGCGAAGCTTAAAGGTTGCGTACACTAACGCCAGTATTAGTTTTTCAATCTTCGAATATTTTTTCTCTGCTGCGTTAAATGTCTTGCTGATGTAATAAATCGGCTTTTCTACCCCTGCGTCTATTCGTAACAACACGACACTTAATGAATGCGAAGTTGTCACAAGATAGATTAGCAATTCTTCCCCTGGTTCTGCTTTTTGTAAGATGGATATATTCATCAAATGATCTTTTATTCCTTCCAGCCGCTTTTCGCAGTTGTTCATCCATGTAAACTTCGTTCCCTTCTTGAGTATGTTGAAGAAATATTTGCGTTTGTCTCGGTGATCGCGAAATGAATCTTCCAAGCGAAGCCAAGAGCCCGTTCAATTTCTGTACATCTTTCACCGTCGCTGGCGTTGGCATATCGCGAAATGCTTGTACTTTATATGGATCAAATTGTATTCCTTCTTTTGACACAAAGTATCCTAAAAAAGTTCCTGACGCAACTCCGAAAATACATTTTTCAGGATTTATTTTGATGTTGAATTGCCGCATCTGCTCAAAAATTTCTTTTAAGTCTTGCATATGATGTTTAGATTCTTTACTTTTCACCAACATGTCGTCCACCTACACTTTTAATGTCTTATGTATCCATTTATCAAACACCTTTTCTACCATTCTCTGATATATCGCTCCAGCATTTCGCAGACCAAACGACATTTTCGTGTAACAATATAATCTTCTGGGTGCGAAAAATGCAGTGTGTTTTGGTCTTCTTCAGCGAGAAAAATTTGATTGTACCCTTTATATCCATCTAAAGAAGACATTCTATCATTCCCTGCCGCTGATTCAACCTTTTAGGGAATATCTGGCAATGGAAAACTGTCCTTTGGACAAGCTTTATTTAAATTACTAAAATCTATGCAGATTCTTATCCCTTTGTTCTTCTTAGGCACTACAACCATGTTTTCTATCCACTCCTGGTATTTTGCTTGTCGTATAATTCCTGCATCAAGCATCTTATGTAATTCTTCTTCTATTTAAGGGTGATATGTAGTCGCTATTTTTCTTATTCTCTACTTAAATGGTCTTGCATTTTTTTTTTAATTTCCAAACAATGACACGCAATAGAAGGATCTATCCCAGGCATCTCATCCATGCTCCACGCGAAGATGTTTTTATATTCTCGCAAAAGACTGATTATTATTTCTTCCTCATCTGCATCCATTTTGGTTTCAATCCTTAGCATCTTTGGTTCTTCTTTAGTTCCCACATTTACTTCTTTTGTTGGTTCTGCCGCAGTGTAAACCGCCTTTGGTTCTCCTATTGGAGTTGGCTCTTTTATCATCTTTATCAGTTTGTCTCCTTCTTCCGAAATTTTGCCTGGTATTCCTTTTCCTTCCTCTGCTTTTATCAAGTAAACCTTAAATTCTTCTTCCTTCCTTGCCTCCTTCGCCATTTTCCAGCGAAGTTTTCGCCTCTTTGCACGTCCTTCATAATTTTCCACTTCTATCTGATAACACATTTTCGCACCATTAACATCTCCTTTGATTTCACTACTTCACTCGACATACGAAATTTGATACTTTGATGCAATGTTGATGCTACTTCTTTAATTGTATATATCCGTGGCCTTCCCAATAGCATGTTGTAAGGCGACTCCATATCCACCACACATAATGTAATTTGTGTTTCAATTTCTCCTAGAAACACTCGCACCACTATTTCTCCTTTAGGTTTTGTCGTAAATTTGCCAAAGTCGTGGATATGATATGTTGAACAAGTCATTTCTTCATCTTTGTATCCCATTCCTATGAATGCTTGGTAGAATATTATGTCAACCGAGCTTCATGTATCTACTAAAGTTCTGTTCACCGCCCATTCTTCTATAGACTTCGCCAATTCATCCCTCTATTTTCGTGCTGCAGTTATTGTGATTACTAACGGAGCTGTGTGATTTAATATTTCTCTTGGTATTTTTGCTCTTTGTGAATGTAATTTTCTTCTTTTCCCATTCCTTCAATGGTGACACCTTTTCCACTGTCATAATTTTCTTTCCTTCAAAATCTCGTTTATGTATTCTTCCTTTGATATTCTCATGGAATTCATCAACCATTGTTTTTTTTATTAAGTTACACTCCAATCTCCTACTGTCTTCTCTGGCTTTCATTATCTTTTCCTTAATCGGTTTACTGACTTGTTTCATCATCCTTTTATTTTCAGTAATTCGTTTAAAACTACCAAATTATTCACTAGTTTCTTCAAATTCTGTCAAATCATAATAACGACCTCCAACCTTATTTTCAGATAATCTTCAAATCATCCATGTTTCTAGCGCCAATATGTAGTTGCAGGTTTTCCCACAATCACATCCTAATAAGATTTCACACAGATCTATCTAAACTCCAAGAACAATCACCATATTTTATTAATTTCTTTTATGAATCTTTTATAAGAATGTTAAAAATACAAAGAAATACAAGTTATTCTAGACTTTCTCTCTCCTCTTTGGTTTCTTACTTTCACCAAAAAGATCCCTCTCTCTCAAATTTGCTTGTCCCTTTATATAGGGTATTACATAGTGGATGACAGCTAAGTCAACCTTTATTTTCGGATCTGGCTTACGTTATTCTCGCAAGCTTACAAGGGTTTTCTTCGCATCCTTCTTAAATCTCGCAGGGTCTTCACACTTTCCTCATGATTAAGCTGATGTCATCTGCTACGTCACTCTTCAAGTAGTATGTGATAACCTTCGCATACTTTATTGGTTATAATTTCGCTGGGACAAAGCTATTGCGAGATTCTGCTCCTACACATGTCACAAAAAACTTCATTTGAAAGGGATGGGTTACGGATCTTGCAACCTAAAACGCTTCCACAGGGATTTTAGGATAAGGATGCTGACCGATGCAGAGATCACTGAAGCAGCTGATTTATCGCTTAAATCCCAGTGCAGACATTAGAAAGTGGATATGGGAGGATAATTGGGAGTCAAATCGTGTTACAAACGGGGATTACCAATTTCAGCCTAGCGAGACTTTCCCTCATGCTGTGTTTGGAATCCTATGGTCCCTACTAATGTTGCTTTCTTAGGTTCCCTACTGATGCTTGGAATCCTCTGGTCCCTAGGGGAGTGCACAGGAGAAAGAAGGTTCGGGCACCTCCAAGGGAGCAGTCTAGAGATTCATCAGATAGCTGCTCAGCAGACCTTTGATTGGGCGACAAATTTGGGAAACAGAATTGAGATTAAATCAAACTCCCGCAACCTAATAAAGCTGACGAGAAAACTTCATGATGAGCAGATGCACAAGAGAATCCAACTAAAAACTAGAACATCTACTTATTTTGAAATAGCTGAGTGGAGTACCACTAACTCCACCCAAAACTATATGGCTTTAAAGTTAGCAAAATTAATTTCAAATTTTAATAATAGACAGTGGGAAGGATTTGCGATCCAAAACTTAGTGCAGCGAATCAGGGGTGATTTGGATGTTACCAATGGGGAAAGGGGAAACACAACTCAGCACTATGAACCTCAAGACCATACATCTGAGAATCATAGTATCTCAACACTTTTGTACTAGCTTTAGCTAGCTGATGTTTATTTTCTTATTAAAAAAAAATAGGTTCCATCATGGAGCTATATACATTAACACATACAAGCTAGCTAAAAGAGGTTGGAAACAAGCTAATAGGTGCATCTTATTCCAAAAAAGACTCGGAAACTATCAACTACCTTTTTCTGCATTGTCCTACGACCCATATGCGTGGTCTAGAGATTTTAACCGGGACTGAGTATAACTTTGATTTTCTTTTTATATATAAAAGTGGGAATTAAGTGTTTGACCCTCCTCTCACTCTCTCTTACTCAAATGTCATTTGGTTTAAAATTTAATTTTAAAAAAATTAACTCATTTTATTAAAATGACCCTTAAAAAAGAAGGAGGGCCATTTGGATAAAGATATTTGATGATGTTATCAAATGATAAACTATATCCTTTAAGGGTATAGTCGTCATACCAATTTAAACATAACATGTCTCACAAATCATACGTAAGAATTCAACAAATTTTATATATTTGGAAAGTTTTTTGAAAGAGCTACACAACGGCGTAAATACAACTATCAAATTTTCATTTCATGAATTTTTTTATTCTCTAAATAATTTTTTAAATTTTCTTCATATTTTGTAGCGTGTAGACAATATGCACACAAATTTTATGTGCAGGAAATATACACACTGATTTCTGTACACAATTTTTTAAATTTTCTTCATATTTTATAGTGTGCAGGTAATATGCACACTAATTTTATGTGCATCCAATATGCACATAGGTTATAATATTTCAAGGCCACCAGAATAATTTGCAAATTTTATTAAATAACCTTAGGGCCAAAAGAGTAACACCCATAATTTCCAGGGTCATAAGAATAAATTTCTCTATGTAAAAAGACAAAAAACAAAAACAATGATAGACATAGGAAATTCACCTCCTTTGTGCCCTCTTAATAGGAATCCCAATTGACAAAACAAATGATAATTTTCATTATTGAATACAAAGCGTGTGATTGGAAGAAAAGAAAAAGTTGAATATAAAGCGTGATTGGAAGAAAGGAAAAAGACTTCAGTAATGGTAAGAAGGAAACACATTCACTAGCTGAAACAATGGTGGAAAAGAGATCCCACTGACCGGCAACAATCTCACTTCGAAATTTTTTTCATGATAGGATCGCATACCATTTCCAACTCTTGCTTTCTCTGGTTAATATCGTCCACGTCGGCTACTTCGTTACTTTCCAACCACTGAATGGCACTGTTGACTGCATCTTCGATCGTCACCTTATCATCGGATTCTAGCTTCCATCCAATATCATTAGTGGTGTTTCTCATGCCATATGTGTACCTGTCAAAGGAATTCCTTGCATTCACCTTCTTCATGTGGTTTTCATCTTCTGTCTTGTATTTCTCAGCCTCAAGAACCAACCTCTCAATCTCTAGGTCTGACAACCTCCCCTTGTCATTTGTAATCGTAATCATATTTTTGTTCCCTGATTCCTCTGCAAACACATTCAGTATACCATCTGCATCCATATCAAAACATACCTTGATTTTAGGAACACCACGAGGTGCCGAAGGAATTCCTTCTAAAACGAAACTACCCAACAGGTTATTCTCTTTGCTTATTGTTCTCTCCCCCTCGTAAACCTGAATTAACACACTACTTTGTCCATCTGCATTAGTAGTGAAGCTGTCCTTTTTCTTCATGGTGGGAATGGTGGTGTTCCTTGGGATCAGCACATTCATGACGCCTCCAAGTGTCTCAACACCAAGAGAAAGAGGGGTGACATCCAAGAAAACCAAATCCTGCACCTTCACATGAACCTCACCACTCAAAACAGCCGCTAGCACGGCAGCACCATAAGCCACAGCTTCATCAGGGTTGATGCTCTTGCAAAATTCTTTCCCATCAAACAAATCCTGCAATAGAGACTGAACTTTTGGAATTCTAGTGGATCCACCAACGAGCACAACTTCATCAATACTGCTTTTATCCATCTTAGCATCCATCAAACACTTCTCGACGGGTTCCATGCATTTGCTGAACCAATCTGCGTTCAGCTCTTCGAACTTAGCACGAGTAATGGCTGTATGGAAATCGACACCTTCATGCAAGGAATCAATATCAATGTATGTCTCAGCTGCACATGAGAGGGTCCTCTTTGCCCTCTCACAAGATGTTCTCAACCTCCTAAGAGCCCTTGGGTTTCCACTAATATCCATGTTTTGCTTCCTCTGGAATTCCTGGACAAAGTGATTTAACATCCTGTTATCAAAATCCTCTCCTCCAAGATGGGTATCTCCAGCTGTAGCCTTCACTTCAAAGTTACCCTCGTTAATAGCGAGTATCGAAACATCCAAAGTACCACCTCCAAGATCAAAGATAAGAACATTCTTGGAACCAACATTGGTCTCTTTCTTATCAAGGCCGTAGGCGATTCCTGCAGCCGTTGGTTCATTGATGATTCGGAGAACATTAAGGCCAGCAATTTTACCTGCATCCTTGGTAGCTTGACGCTGAGAATCATTAAAGTAAGCAGGGACGGTAACAACAGCGTTCTTAACCACTGAACCAAGATAAGCTTCTGCAGTTTCTCGCATCTTAGAGAGAACCATGGCTGAGATTTCTTCAGCTGAAAACTGCATATCGCTTCCCTTGTAATTAACTTGAATCATGGGTTTGTCATTTAGGCCAGCGATCACTTTGAAGGGCCATAGCTTGATATCGCTCTGAACAAAGCTATCGCTGAATTTCCTACCAATTAAGCGTTTTGCATCTACAAAAATCAACAGATTCAGTAAACAGTCTCTAGATGCCCAAAGTGCGATGAACTGCAAATATCATAATTAAAATCATTTGAAATATTATCGAATGGGGAAACAAATAAACATTCAATCTAATTCAAGAGATTGCATCGCACCATATGGACCACTAAAACACATATGTAACTACCAACGGTGTGGCTTGTACTGCGGAACAAACTCTTTTATAAAATTCAGAGTTTTTTTAATTTATTTTTGTAACATTATTTAAATACCTTTCAAAATCTAGCTCTTGAAATATAGCGTTATACAATTTTTACTTTTACAAATACCCATACCTTCTAAATGTGGAAGAAACTAGTACAAGTTATTTCCAGAAATAGATGCAACTTTACACAAGTGATAAGTTGCTTCTAAAAGTTAAAACCATTTTCTCAAGTTGATTTCAAAATAAATAAATTACTTTTTACCCTTCAGAAATATTTGTGCAAGATCAACCCAAAATGGAAGGTATATATAACATTCCCTCTTTTTTTTTTTTCACAGGAAAATAAGAAAATGGAGATTGATGGAACACCCCTAGGTAACCAACAAAATAACAAAAAACTATTGGATTTGGATGGGTTGTATGCCCAGCCTCTCTACCAGGCCTGGACTCTTCTATACTTGATGCCTTTATAAACGAGAATCATTAACTGCAAAAAGCATAACTTGCAAAGAATAGAGTCGTTATGATTTATGAAGCTAACAACATAAATGTAATGCCAAATCGAAGAACTTGCTACAGGTACGAACATACTTTCATGAAGGTACAAAATATCAAATGTAATGCCTATAAAGATGTTGAAATAAGCTTACCAAAAATGGAGTTGGTAGGATTAATAGCAGCTTGGTTCTTAGCAGCATCTCCAATCATACGTTCGGTATCATTAAAAGCAACATATGAAGGAGTGGTACGATTTCCTTGATCATTAACAATAATCTCAACATGATCATGTTGCCATACTGCTACACATGAATATGTTGTTCCTAAATCTATTCCTACTGCTAATCCTCCATCTACATTTCCAGCCATTTTGATGATAATAATAGTTCAACGCAAGCACAAACACAAATTCAATAATAAAGAGAAAATTTTATGTATTTTTTTGAATAGATATATGAGAGAAGAGTTGATCTAGCTTATATAGTTTTCTTTTCTTTAAACAGGTTGGTCCAGGAACTTATAGCAGGAAGTGATGATGATTAAATGGGTCACAAAATGAATAATGTGCCCTTGAATATCAAAAAATGAATAATTGAATAACGCAAGTTGTTGCTAACTGAAGATTAATTCAGCAAACAGTTCATTCATCCCCAGCATGATTAGTTAGTAATCTTGTTTTCATTGCCTGGTCTTTGGATTTAAAATAAAACAGATCAGTGTTAGTGGTGCATTTTATTTATTTATTCAGAAAGCAACACCATACCCAGCCAGAAGAGCTCTACCTAACGAAAATCTTAAGATTAAGTAGGGGGAAAAGTGAATATTAATAGACAGAGTATTCTATTAGCAAAATGCAACTGTGAGTAATCTTTCTCAACTAGGGTGAAATCAAATTGTTTCATTCCGGCGAATAATTCCATTCCGGCGAATAAAAGTTAAATTGAACCGAAAAAAAACAAAAATTGCTTCAAAAAAAAAAAAAAATCTAAACAACCAAAATGTCAATGTCTTAAAACAAGGCAGTGACTAAATACAACCCTCATTTGGGTTAAATACAATCAAAATTCTACTTTTCAAAATTTCAAGTTTTCATTTTAAAAATAACTAAATACAACCCACAAAAAAAATCAAAACAACCTGTGAAATTTATTCCTCCCCTTAAATCAACTTTTTTTCAAACCCTAGTTAATAGTTATTCCATGAGTGATTACATTTAGAAAATTTAAATGTTAATGGATTCCTTAGGTTCCTCAACATCACGGTGTTCTCAGCTATACTCATCCCAAAACAAGGAGATGACCAACTTCGTTAATAAATGGAGATTAAGAACTGCACTGTATTTTCAAAGCTATTTCAAATGGAAAGTACACCAGAAAAGATCAGACCTTTGAGTCCATGACTTGTTTAATTATTCAATCCCTATACGTTTGACGAACCAGATGTAAAGGCAAAAAGCTAGATCCGGTGGTTTCCCACTTTCCCTATTCAAGTAGCAATTTTGATTAATCAAACTATCACATCATCTCACCGTTTTTTTCCGGAAGGAAGAAAAGCTACGAGATCAATATAGATTTGAAGGTTAATTTTAAATATTAAAGAAATTTGATTTAATCGGTGGGTTGATAGAAATTCGTATTCGGGTTACAATAAACAGTAAGATTGTCGTGTTGTATATGCAAAAATCAAGGGGTTGCATTTAGTCGGGGTTGTAATTAACCCAAGTGAGAATTGTATTTAGTCACTGCCTAAAACAAGTGGCCAAGCTAGCTAGTTTATATTTGGCATTAAAAAATTGTTTCTTAACAACCATTGCTTGGTCTTTAGCTGGTAACAATTCCAACAACCTTTATTAAATTGAATTTATTTATTACTATTATTTACTACTTGAGGCACGTCTTGCGTTTACCAATTGTTAAAAATTCAATTTAGGACAGTTTCTTCCACTACGGCGAATATGTTTTATATACTTGCAAGTGATCGACTTAGACTGAGTTTGAATACTGAATCCATCGTCTACTACGAATTTGTCTTCTTCGTTGAACTTTTTCATTGTGTCGTGTGGGATCGATTAGCCCCAAAAATGAAAATAATGTTCACTTGCACAATGCAATGGAAATTTTCGATGCTCCTTTTTTCACTCAACAAGTTGTTGATGACGACACTCGACTTCTTCGCTTATGGGCTCAACGCTGGTACCAGCTTCATTTGAAGAACTGGCACAACCCTGCTGGTTCAGCTTATTGATTATAGGATGCGTACAGTCTTCAACTCCCTCATCTGGTTGTAAATATCCTGTATGTCTACTGGTTGTTTAGTATCCAAATACTGGACGGCTTTGTTGACTGCACCATTCATTTTCTTGTTATTGTCCGCTGATAGATTCCCTTTCATGATACTACCTCCGTTTTTGTAAATGAAGTATTTTCACTTTTTCATTTTAGTCTTAAAATAGGCTAAATTGAAAAAGAGAAAATAACTCATTTTTAGAAACCAAAAGACTATTAAACTTGTTCATCATCCGGTATATGCAATTCTCAAAGGAGATCCTTGGTCCCACTTTGTTCTCTTGTTCTTCATCTTCGGACATGTATATGTGTCGTTGGAATTTTTTAATAATGACTATTCACTCCAAGAAAATTTTACAATATATATTGCCACATCTTCAATATAGATGTTGCAAAAGCAAATTTCTAGTCACAGTACTTTCAGCTGCAGTTAAAAGCTATAATTTACTGCTGCAAAATGAAATTTTTTCCACATAACTGTAGCAACAATAAGTGTAGTTAATTTCGGCTATCTCGGCAGAGATATCGCTGATTTTCTCGGTATCACTGTTGGAGCGAGAGGAGATCTAAATCTTATCGAGACGAAATTCTTGGATGTCTCGGATGGATATCGAATATTACGGTCAAAATTTCAGCTGGAGAAGAATAAATCTCCTCAATCTCAGTGAGAAAAAGATTATCATTAAATGATAGTATATATAAACCCGTGCTATGATTTCTCAATTTTAACTAGTACAACTGTTGGCACGGTGGGAGGGCCGACCGAAAGAATCTGAAGATGGGGTTTCGTCTGCCACTACTTTCACTCTGTTTAGGGAAAAGTGATACTTTCGTTCCGTTGCGGAAAAAGTGATACTTTCACCCAGTTTCAGAAAAAGTGATACATTCACCATGTCTCAGAAAAGTGATAGAGAAAATATTATTTTTCTCGAAACGGAGCGAAAATATCACTTTTCCATAAACATAGCGAAAATATCACTTTTCCCTAAACAGAGCGAAACTATCACTTTTCCCAAAACAGAATGTGAAAGTATCACTTGTTCTGAAATGGAAAATATGGTTGTTGATGTGTTATGCATCATTTGTGGTGGTTTGCATAATGGTTCCAGGGCACGGATTTTTAGATATGTTATATTGAAGTTTGCTTTTCAAATATACCCCTAAAAAATAGGATACATAAGGAGTTATAGTAATTGGACTAAAAGGAAGGGATAATTGTGTCAATTGAAAAAAACCAACCATGGACACCAAATCCAATCTTTTTGTATCAATTGATCACTTATTATTTACAAAAAAATGGCCATATAAAGATCCACACTCGCCAGCTCACGTGGCCCAATAAACATACACAAGATTTTACTTGATTAATGATTGATTCAATTTATTATTACTTGAGCACGATCAACAAAGAGATTTGGGTTTTGAGGAATCAACGTAACAACTTTATAAATATCAATAACTATTCCAAAAGGGTAGGACCAAACAAATAAAAGAGTTCTTTGAAACTGAGATCTCCCTGATACAACTACGGAATCAACGTAATTCGGCCTGACCAAACAAACCCTTTTGGTTCTCTGCAATCATAGAGCTTCATCTTATTTTATCTTATCTTATACTCCTATATTTCAAACTGAGATCTCCCTGATACAAAGTTGTACCAATGTATCAGCCCGATCGAGATAAACCGAGATCCGATATTGACTACATTGGCAACAATATGAAAAGAGTGTGCCAAAAAATTAGGTGTTGCGATAGAATTCTTGCTACATTGGTTATCGGGACATTATTAGGGGTTTATGCCATAACCATTGGGTGTTGTAATAGGTTAAGTTTCTTGTAGTGATCAACGTTTGATATATCAAGTAATATATAATACTGAATAAAAACAATTCTACAACAAACAACTTGACGAGGGGCTGAACCACAGGTTCAACAAGTTGTCTTTAGCTGGTTTGTTCGCGAATATACTCAAGTATGCACAATGCTATGCCCCAACTGCAAAAATTTGTCCAAGATAAGTATATCTATGGGAAATCCTACAGTACACCCAAATATCAATTTATATCTAATAATTCAACATATCATCAACAAGAACCGACTCTTTGATTATGAAGATTATGTTATTAAGAAATAAAATTATCTCAACCCCTAACATAGAATACCGAATTTTATCTCTTAGATAACACTCCAATTAATAGAATAACCACCTTGCTGCATCCAAACATATTTAATAGCCAAATTATTTCACATATCTTTCATTATGTATATGTATAGAAGTTCCTATGTGTAAATGAGCTTCAATAAACCATAAATACAAAAATTATTATGCGCACCTATTACTATAAAACCGTATGTAAACAAAATCCACTAATCAAAATCCTTTTAAAATCCTTAAACTCCAACAAATTTCAAGGAACTTCTATAAGGAATTTTATCAAATAGTTATTGAGCATTGGACGAAAATGTATGTTTCTGAAAATAGGTCAGATAAATTATAACCTAGAATGAATATCAGTAAAAATTAATTCATCAATCTTGATTGTTATAGGGATAAGCTATGCAAATAATTATACATGATCATCTCTATAATTACAGGTGGTTTTAGGTAAGATAAACAAAAGATCGAAGTATAAACACAATGGGAAATGGAGGTTAGATAAACGAAATAGTTTTAAAGATGAAAAACCCGTACCAAAATACGTTTGTAGCCTACTTGTATCACTGAAATTCGGAAGGAGGAAGAATTTTGTAAATTTTAAAAAAAAATTAATTGTACGAAATTGCTATATAAGTCTGTTGGTGATGATAACCGGCTCGGGTGAAAAAACTATATCCAGTACCCGTCATCTTCAAAACCACGATAAATCTGAATCACATACAGTGTCGCTTTTCTGCATGAAGAAACAATTAGTTCAACCATAAGTTTTTTCGAAATAGGCTGAACCAAATCAATGAATCACTGAAATGGAGACCCATATGATTGTTTTTGAATGAACATGAGGTAGAATTATTATTTTTTTGTTCAGTGAATATGACTGAAACAAATTTAATTTTTTTTTTTTTATGAAGATGAACTGAAATCAATCAACTATGATCAATGTAATGATTATCTGGAATACGTTTAAACATGAAAGTGGTTCATTTGAAGGTGTTTGATCAATATCCATGATCAATTTGATGAATTGCGGCAATCTGATTCTGTAATTCCAGAAATTAAATTTCATTTTATTTATTTTTTGTACAGATTTCGTGACGGAAAAATATGCACAAAGTCGTCATATATAGGGACTCCCTTCGGTCGTCCAAAAATAACCCAACCCCCTTTACAATACTCTTTTTCCCCTTATATAGGCATTAACAGAGTAGGTGACAGCTAAATTTATATAATGGATGACAGCTAATAAAATCCATAGCTTCGCCTACTATTTCAACTATTTTTACGTAAAATTATCTCCTGCCATCGCGCTGATACTTATCAAGTCAAACTTATCTTCACTGATAATTTCATTCTTTTCATGTGAACCTTATCTCCTTAGTCGCACGATATATAGTAAGTCATAATCTTACTTCGCATAAGAGTCATAAGTTTTTCGTGGTTCTGTTCGTTTAAGTAATAGTTTCTCGCGTATCAAATCTCGTCATCATGTCTCCTCTTTCTTCGTATAAAGTACTGCAAAGTGATATTCCGTATCCATATTTTGCCTCTTTCCACACTGTTTTGATGAATGAGAGATGCTGAGAGAACTATAATGATTTCTTTCTTTCTTCCTGACTTTTGGTATCCCTATAACCACCGACACAATTCCGTTATTTTTGTGTAACCGTCTACATGTGTTGTAACTCTCTTCGTTTGACCGACACGTAATTTATTTCCTTTTCCCTTTGGATATCTTTCATTATAACCTTCTATCCTTATGCATCTTCTATGTAAATTTTTCTCCTCCTTATTTGCAAAATCTTCGACTCGATTTTCATGTCAAGCCAATCAGACGTCCTTCCTGTTAGAGCATAGATTGGTTGAACCCACCAAGCGTTGGTATGTCAAGTTTGGTTATCATATTTTAGTGAATCAAAACTCATTTAAAAAGTCGATGGATTATTTACTAGAGTCAACTTCGTATAGGTTAGCTAGAAAGTTACTAGGATATGAGACTTACAAGTATTACGTGAAGACTAGAAGAATGTGAAGAAGTAAAGAGTTACATCGATGACATCATCCTTCCTCTTGAGGTTAGTAATATTTAACTTGAACTGTTTCATTCCTAACGTATCTTTCAAGTCGTGCATATTGAAAACATAGCTGCGAAGCTGTGAATGATTATATTCTAGTTAGACATAGTATTAAGGAATTACAATACGAAGTATAACGTCCATCTTTTGAACATCGTATATAAGACATCGACATAATCGTATGAATGATATTGGGATTATATATGGGTATGGGTGAATATTTCGTCCCAGGAAACCAATTTAGATTCGTTTAAAGGAAGTACAATTCATAAACTTGTTTTGTGAATCGAAAGGGAAATAGATAGGCTTATTGGTATTTTATTCATTTCAAATCTTTGGATTACCAACATGTGTGTTTAGTATAACCGCTCATAACTTGTTTATGTATCTTGGTAAAACTATTCACAATGCCTGACTTTTGTATCGGTATGACTTTTATTAGTGAAACCTATCTTAAGTAATCACATGAGATGGTATGCTCAATATTTTGTAATTGGTATGACCAACTATATACATTGGGGAACCGATCCTAGTAAGAGATGCAACCGATCACAAGTATGTCGAATCGATCCTTGTAAGAGGTGCAACAAGCCTTAGTAATTGTTAATCGATCCTATGACTTGTGCAACCGATCACAAGTAAAATATGATAATTATGTGGTAATCGATCCTAGTACCTAGTCAACCAATTTTTGGAAAGCTAGTGTGACCGACCCTAGTACCCACATGGAGGTAAAACCGAAGCTTTGTATTTTGGTAGAACCATGAAACCAATTAATGATGATTTGATAGGATAATCAATCACATAGTTCTTGGAAGTCACATGAACCAATTATAAACTTGTTTGGAACCAATTAAATCGATTCCAAATATGAAAAAGTATTTAAAAAGTAAAGATGTCGACATGCTTTGAACATGTGCAGTAATTTTTATATTTTATTTTTCAAAGATATTCCTTAATAACTAAAGGAGAATCCCAGATCGAAATAAATTGAGAATCTTTTATTTAGGTTTTTAGCTTTATATGCTTTTAATTTCCAGCAATTAAATGCATATCTTTAGAAAATAAAAATTGGTAATGTGCATTTACTATTTGGAGATTTTCTACTGAGATTTCGGTCCATATTTGGATAGAGCATTTCCAGGATATGCAATATTTGGACTTTATTGCATATCTTTGAGAATATTCTGTTTTGGAAATTCCTTGGTGTCCAAACTTTCTTGGTCTATAAATATTGAAGTTTGCATTTCGAGCAAACTAATCCTCAGAGCCAGCAAAACTACCTAGTTGTGTTGTTACTGGTGGAGTCGTCTGTTCGGAAAAGAAAGTACCCTAATTAAGCGAAATCTCTAACGACCGCTCGTTTTAAAGACTTCTTTGGGATTGAGAAGCTCTACGAGTACCGTTTGTAGGAAACTAGATAATTACAGTTTAATATTGGTTTTTGATTGATTTGATTGACTAGCGGTTGTTGAACTTTGATTGCACCTAGTTTGTTTATGCTTGAGAATCTTATATTCTGATATAAGATTCACTCAAACTACATCGAAGTGTTGTGACGGACTGGAAAATTACTCCTTTGGCGCGTTGACCCGCATGCCATAACTTTCCCAATGTGCCACTCTGATGAAGCTACGATCCGGACCTTTGAATCTAGCAAATGCACGTTTATTTGCACATGCAATCATGATCGTGGAGCATGATTCACCTATTTAAGCTTCCATACCGTTCCAACTTACCCTTGTTCCGCAAAGGGTTTATTAAGAAAACCAAAAGCTTTCTTAAAACGGCAAAAACGGCCTTTTGAGGCCCTAAACTATGGAATTTTGCTAAATTCTGGTGACCATGTGGATCTATACATCAACATGTCTTGATCTTTGGGATGTTTCCCGTTAAAATGGACTCCTATTGAGCTAAATTACGACACTCAGATTTTAGCCTCCAAATAGGCTTTAACCAGCTCTTTGTAGCTTGATAGGAAGTATGAGCATCCACTTGTTGGCATGCAACTATGCCTCATCAAGCTTGATCACAATCATCTCTTGCGTCGAGATACTGAGGTTAGATGATATGAGGTGCCAATCTGCCGCAATCATCTCATCATTAGATGATATAAGCGACAACGTGCTGGACCGACAATGCTGCAACTCATGGCGGATGCCTACGTACCCTTTCCTACTCTAAAGGGATCAAGCACAGACCTTAGTTCATCCTCGAAGGTCCAGAAAATTAATCCAACTCGTTTGCATGGCCGTGGCCAAGCAATAATGGGAATGACCTAGTCCGTATAGGCCGTTCCGTAGAAATGCATCCAAGTGATGCATGTTTGGTCCGCAATATGGCATAACAATTCCTAAGCATCAAATGCGCTCTTCGCGAGGCTTCACAACTATAAATGATCCTTAGGCGTCATTTATACTCTTCCATCTAAGCTATGAAGCTTACTTGGTGCATAGTCCGCATATGCACCATCAACCAACTACCTCTCCCTATATATGTAAAAATGACATTTTTATAACTTGAGTTGGGGGACCAAAAATCTTTCATCAACTCCCCACTTTTACTATTCATGGTCGTTGCCATATATTTCTGGATAACCGGCCATGTTGGTGGTACACTTCCAACCCGATGTCTGGCCATGTTGGTCGTCCGTTTCCAACCCGATGTGCGGCCATATCTGTTGTACACTTCCAACCCGATGTCCCGCCATGTTGGATGTACACTGCCAACACATTGGCCAAGGGCCAATGTTCCTTTTCCTATGCAACGTAAGCTTTGGATGAAGCTTCATCTCAGGCCATGACGCATATTTTAGCACGCGCCATGCTAAAAACACAGGGTGTTACAAGTGTCTAGGGGGATCTTTAAAACTATTTGTAGATCTAAAGACGTCTTGCGATAATCCATCATTAACAGACTCCGTTCTGTGTGTGATTGATCACAAGAGATTCAAGTTGTTTGTGTGCAGGTGTTTATTGAAGATCTAAGAAGATTTGAAGACAAAGAAGATTTCTTATTTGAGTTCATAATCTTTGGTGTGTACAAAACTTGATTGGCTGGGGATCCAACTATAATCTGTTTATCTTTGTGATAAATTGGATTTTTTAGTTGTGTAGATCGGCATCAATACATTTCTTTGTGATTTATAGTATTGATTGCATAGTCTAAATAATTACTTTGGTAGTTTTTGAAGAGATTGATCTAAGAACCCGACAAAGGATTTAATTGGGATAACGGGAGAGCATTTTGTCAAACTCATATCACGTTGTTTGAAAAGAATTGTTACCGAATAGATTAGTTATTCCTTTATTGTTTGGAATATGAACCAAAGGAATTGTTTCAAGTGCGTGACTTGTTACAAGTTGGAGGCGCAGGGATACTGAGGGAACTAGGTGAACTATAGGTTTATTTTCTTGGTCTCAACTATACGAAGTTGGTTTAGATTCTGTATAACGGCTTAATTCTGAGAGTATTCAATTTTGGACAAGGTCCCAGGGTTTTCCTGCATTTGCGGTTTCCTCGTTAACAAAATCTTGCTATGTATTTTACTTTTCTATTTACACAATTATAATTGATTTATTATAATTATAAGTAAAATACACAAACGTTAATTCCTAATTACTTTAAAACACTCATATAGTGTTTGGTTAAGTCCGAACCTATTATCAAGTAATCATACTTCGTTGTTGTATTGTCCCGATCTTGTATCCATAGTCAATCACACAAGTTATCTTGTTGTTCCTATTATCTCGATCTCATATCCATAGGCGATCAAAGGAAGTGTGAAACGATTAGTTGTATTGTCTCGACTCAGTCCATAGACAATCACTTTAGGAGAAAGGACTTATAGATGGAAAAGTTTTCAATTGAGGTATATTTGGGTACCCTCGTATTTTCACTTCCTACTATCGATTCATCATCAAGGTAATTTTATTATGTTTGAGTTAATTTTATTTTGTGATTTTTTGCCTTTTCTTCCCTTGAATACTCCATTACTATTATTGTTCTTGGTATATCGTTGATACATCTTTTTCTCTTCATTGTTCTTGAGGTTCTCTTCTAATTTTTTTAATATAGTTGCTTTATCTTTTAACTGATAATATTCCCATACTATGAGTAAAGACCCTCAATCTCGACAACCCTATTTGACCGGTCAAGAGACGAATTTGCCACTAATGACTCAATTAAGAAAATATGAATTTTAATTAAATGGAATTGATACAACAGTAATATGGAGATGAAACAAGTACCATTATATAGATATCGAAAATTTACGCGAAATGGACTATTTGAACATGTCATTCGGACATTCGTTGAAGAGAGAATCATACAATTAGATTAAAGTGTAAAATACTCATTTTCAGTCAATTGTTACTAAGGGAAACCCGCGAATATTACTTTTGGAACCTTGGAGTAGGTGCCTCGGCAATTTCTTTGGTTTTATCCAAAAGAAAGTCGTACAGAAATCATATTTCTCTTTTGGGATAACTAGACTTTAGTACTTAGGTTTTGTCCAACATTAGGCTCTGGTCTAACATTTGTCCAATATTAATGCTTGGTACCTGGACTGGATGTTGACCCAAGTTGACTGTTTTAATTCCTAACTTCTATCTAGATGGTATTAAAAATTACAAAAATTAAATTAAATTTCCAAACAAGTTTACAATCACGCCCTTAATTTAATCAGCATTTACATGATAACCATACAATCCAAGGAATCATCTTCTATTCCTTCTCCAAACTCATCACTACCATCGGCCTATCACTATTTCTGTCTCTCTATCGCTATCGGTGCAACTATGTCTATCACCATCAAGTTTCCATAGTGGAATAACTAACTCAATTCCCATAGGACTTTCCACTCAAAAACATCATTCAAAATATCAATCTCATCGGCAGAAAAAACACCAACACAACTTCTTTTTATTAAGAGCAAACAAACATCAATACCATTTTAATTTATTCATCTCTTAACTAAAAATATCAATCTTGTCGATAGTAAAAACACCATCACAACGGGAAAAAAAACCTTCATTACAATTTCACATCTTTTCTCCCTAAGAATCGCCATATTCACCACCATTGTGTTAGGGTACCGACCCTAACTAGTCATGAATTCATGGGTAGAATTCAACTCGAAAACCGGTTGACTAGATGAGAGATTCCATTGACTTATAAACTATCCAATTAAGCCCCATCTACCAATGTGAGACTAAGGATCCCAATATCCTACCACGCTTCCAGACCCAACGTCCTCGTTGGACCACTCTATCGACACTGTCTCGGCGGTAGCCCTTTCCCTTATTGCAGCTCCACTGAACTACCAGTATTCAATGTGGTGGCAACTACGCCCATATATAGGTGCACCCACAACTTAATCCAGACTATAGGTCACCCCTTCCGTGGAGCGGACATGGGTTGTGGTGGTTGGCTCTGATACCAAATGTTAGGGTACCGACCCCAACTCGCCATAAGCCCATGAGTAGAACTCAACTCGAAAACCAGCTGACTAGATGAGGGATCCCATTGACTTATCCTCATCTAGTCAATGTGGGACTAAGGATCCTAACACGTTGTAACATCGATCCAACGTAATCTACACCGGAAAACAAAATAACAACATGGATTTAGGTTTCTATTTACAAAGTTAGGGTTTTGATTTAGAAAAATATGAGTAGAAATTGGGTTTATTTATTTTTTTATTCAATGAAGTTGAGATTATGATTTAATCGATTCGGTAAATAATGTTTTTTTTTTAATTCAAAAATTAGGTTACAATTTAATGAAATTGAGATTTTAATTTTTAATCACTAAGGTTTTGTTTAATTCAGTCAATCAGGGTTTGTTTGATGTAGAAGTTGGGGTTTCGATTTATTGAAATTGAGGTTTTGATCGAATGGCTTTGTGACTGAAGAAATCAGAGAAGCAGTTTATGGAGTTTGCGGCTGTTGTGTTCTTGATCGAAATCAGGGAAACTTGATTGATCAACTCAACAAGAAAAAATTTAGAGTATAAAGAAGAATAGGAAGCAACACCTAGTACACGAAACTTAGATGCCATTCTAACCTCTAATTGATATGTGTGTTGCTAAGAGTGAGAGATTTTGAATTGTGGCGAAGGAAGAAGATGAACTGAGTTAGATATAAAGGTAAAGGAAATGAGTCAAGTATTAAGGTTATTGGTCTTTTGCAGCCGAACCTTATATTAAATGATTTTGTTTTCTACCGTTGGATCTTAGACCCACCTCAGGGCTAGACTTGTAATCTATTATTTTACAAAATTTTATTTTACGATTTCGTTTTTTATTATTGGACAAAGAGTATTGCAAGAAACTAGTTGGAAGTCACAAAGCCTAACACAACACAACACAGTAGAAAAGTGCTTTTACAAAATCCGCAGTATTACCAAAATAAACCTTAGTGTTATGGTCGTAAGTTTGTCCGTTATAATGTTTGGGTCGTAGACTCGTTAGTCAAAACGGTCAAACCGCAATGGCATGGTCATGACTCACGGAAGTACAAAACCAAGGTACTTCTATCGACACTTGATGGGAAGGACCTGGTAATGGTGTTGTCCGTGAACAAATGCTTCCTTGGAAACCCATAACAAAAGCAAACCAAACATTTCTGATCATAAGCCTCAAAAGAGACATCAATCGTCACTATACATTCGCCCAAACCATCAAAACTTCCCCTCTTGTTTACTGATTTCTTCATGTAAATATGTCCAAATTCCAATCTAATCTAATCTAAAACCAACCCGTCCCCTATTTCTTAATAACCTATGAAATACATGTTGGGAATTTTAAAGAAATGCCACACTTTCAATTTCCGATATAAGAAACTGCCACTGTTTTTTTCGAAATATATAAAATGCCATCAGTGTTAGCATTTCCGTTTGGTCCCACCTGTTTGGTATTTTCTCGTTGACATAGTCCATTTCTCGTGAGAATAAAATAGATTTTGAAGGCGAAATTACTACCGTATCCCTCCCTAAACTTATTTATTTTTTGTTGTTTCTAAAGTTTTGAAGAAATGGAAACGAAAAATATCTAACAATACCTTCTTCATCAGCTTCAAAGTGCGATCATGGATGTTTCGCCTACTAATCCTTTCATTGATTTTAGCATTACCTTCTTATAAATACTAATCAGTTGAGTTTATAGGTATGTATTGAGGTTTGAAGAAATTAGGGATTTAATTAGAAGCCTAAGAAGAATTTGGGAATTGTTGTAAATCTTCTCCACTCGAGATTATGGGTTCATGCTAATTCATCTTAGTGATGTTTTTTTGAATTTCAGTCAATCAATTATGGTTTGTAATTGTTAATTTGAGGATTCCCCTAAACATGGTGGTAATATTGGTCAAGACCGGGTAACTAAGATATCTGTTCTTGCATTGGTATGGTGGCTGATTTTGAAATTGCTAAGCTGGGTTTTCAGCATTAGATTAAGATAAAGACACGGGTACGAACTGGGTTCGGATTTGGTTAGAGTTAAGCTCGAAAAATCAGTTCAAAGTTGTTGTTTTTTTGCCGTGAAAATAGTCGAAAAGAGGAGCTATTGTTCTTAATCTCATGAGATGCACGGCTTACAATCGGTGATTTTAAAGAGATTGTGTATTGTTTGATTGTTGGGTCTCTATACTATTCGTATTTGCAGGCAAGTTTGGCTATAAAAGGAGTCTTAAAATGTTAACAGAAATGTATCTGTTCTTATTGCACATCTACTGTTCGGCATAATTCCCCTTTGAGTTCATAAGCATTTACCATTAATCCTGCACAACCTGTTTGTAAGAAGTTCACAACCAATTTTGTTACCTGTTCCTAATCGTCTACCTTCCTAACATTGAGAAGTATAAAGAGTTTTGACTGGGGAAGAAGATGGACAACAGTTCGATCCTAATTTGGATAGGCTTTTACTTGCAAGACTAACTCTCACTCATTCGGTGGCTCACTCATTCAGTCGTACCAAAACCATTCAGGGGTTTATTAGTCTTTCACCAGGGTAGAATAACTTTGACGCACCGTTAGCTATTTTTTTGAAAAAAACGGGATGGAAAAGTCAAAAGGATGGCATTTTATAAACATTGAAAAAAACGGTGGCATTTTCTTAAACTGAAAATTGAAGGTGTGGCACTTTATTAAAATCCCCATACATGTTTAATCTCTTCAGTTCGTTTACAGTTTCAATGGCAGAAACCTCCCCTCTTCTTTACTGCTTAGGTGCTCATGATTTTTGAATATGCAGTTACAGAGGAGAGATGCGATGAAGTGGAGAGCCTGGTGTTTGATCTTTGTGCGAACTATGGTGCTACTGGTAATGAAAGGGTTGGAACTTGAAACTTTTACCATGTTTGAGTAAATTTTTAAGCCTCTTTGTTATGTAAATTAGACTTTCATCTGAATCAGATATTTTTCTATCTTCTCATCTCATAGAGGAACAACTGGATTTCCATGCTGTCTATGCACCTTTCCGACACAAATTTGATCCCTCCTCCATTTTCCCATTCCCTACTTCACTTAGATCCTTCCACCATTTCCCATTTACTATTTCTTATTTTATCAAGGACATCACCATTTCATTAACGGAAATTAACGGATGTACATTATTTGACCGTTTTGACTAACGGGTCTACGACCCAAATGTTATATTGGACAAACTTATGTCCAAAACACTAAATTGGGCCAGAATCTACAATCTGAACACTAATTATCTCAAAGCTTTACTGCTTAACCCTTTCCCATTGGGGCGCACACCATTGGGTGTCGATGACACTCTTTACACTGCTCCAAGGAATCCCATGGCTTAATCCACTGTTGAGGGAGAGCGATTAATTGCCTTGATGGTAGAATTGTACTCCAAAAGAAATATAGGCGCCCGCATAGGCATATGAGGCGTAAAGGGCGTGAGCCACTACCTTTACTATATTTGTTTCTGTTTTCCTCGGGCGCCTTAGTTGCAAAAGGCGAGAGTCGAAGGGCTGGTGCCTCGCCTCGTGCCTCACCCAGCATGTTACACTCAATGGGTAACCATTTTTTTTTAGTTTGGAAAATTAATTTGTATTTTTCTGTAATGCTTTCTTTCTGTAAGGAAATCTTTGATTTGGTGTAGTGCATGTCCGAGTAAGAGAAAGGAAATGTAAAATCTCTACACACCAGGAGCTAGAGCTGTACATTTTCTGAAAGCTATTTGGATATTAGATGTCAGCTTTTTGTGCTTGTGAATCACCATGCGAACACCATAACACCTAATAAGAATGCTACATGTGATGACCAAATTTAATACCTAAACCCCATATGATTGAAGAGCGTGGTTGGAAATGTGGTTTTGTAGAAGGTAACGTCAATTGCAGGTAGACTTGGTGTTGAGGATAATAGTCCCACACTGTTAATGTCCCGTTAATAAACTTAAAATATAATATGGAAGGACTTCTCCATTCATTGCTAATTGGTTTTGAGTTGGATGTCCGCAAACTTTAATTTGGTATCAGAGCTAGGTCCGTGTGTGAGTAGGCCCAATAGCGTGTTGAGGATAATAGTCCCACACTGTTAATGTCCCCATAATAAACTTAAAATATACTATGAAAGGACATCTCCACTCATTGCCAATTGGTTTTGAATTGGATATCCGCAGACTTTAATTCTTGGTTTCCCATCTATCCCTTCAAAGAACTATGAGTTTGTATTTATATGCAAGTGGCGCCCATGGCTAAGAAAAATAATAAATCAGAAGAGAACCGGTCGGTCATAACTACATATAGTTGAGAAAAATTAGCAGAAATTGTCATCTCAGAATTAGAAATATGGACAACCTCTTTCAAGCTTAATCAATTAATGAATTGCATTAGGTAAGGGGTGTATAACAAGTTGCTAAAGACCAGGCAATGAAAACGATATTACGAAGTAATCATGGCGGGGGCGAATGAATTGTTGCTCAATAATTTACAACAACTTGGTTTATTCAATTATAAGACAAAATAAAAAAAACATTGAAATTCTCTCTCTCCTTCTTTAAAAAAACATGGGGTTCTAAAGTTCTCTCCTCCTCTCCTCTCCTCTCATCTCTTGGGATATACTTCATCTTCTTCTCCTTGGGTCTTTTGAAGAAAAAAAAAAAGAAAAAAAGGTAGAAGCCATTAGTATCGATTGTTCCTATTATTTGATGATGTTAAATAAGAAGCGAAAGCTTAAGAAACAACCTATAAATCAGGTTTTCTTTTTAAGTAATTTAGGGTTTAGGTACTTTACTACTTTAGTTGGCGAAACCAATCTCTCAATTTGTGATTCTACAGTGTAAACCCCTGTTTTTAATTTCCATTGTTGGGATATGTTATGGGTTTTGTATGAATTTGATTTTACTAATTTGAGTTATTGTATTTTTTAATTTGAATCATGATGATTTTGGTTTTGTTTTTTTAGGTGAGATTGAAATTATGTGTGAATGAGTGAATCACATGTTTAATGGTTTTGCTAGGTATCGGGATGGTTTGAACTGGTGATATTGTGAATGCAAAAACCACGATTTGTTTTCTCAAATTGAAGGCATTCAATAGTGGAACTCAATCACCGGACTTATATTGTGGTGGTGTTGGTGATAGAATTTAACACAGTTTTGTTGAATTTAAAAAAATCAACTTGGAACCTTGGCTCAATTGACATATAGTTTCTGATTTGACCGGGAAGGTGAGATAGAGAATTCAAATGGGTTTGTTATAATTTTTTGTTTGAAAAAACAAATGAATCACCTCCGGACTGATAAATCGCAAATTTTTAAAAAAGGAATTTTGATAGGAAATTATTTTGATAAGAACACGAAGAAGGAGAATAAGTTCAGAGAAAGGTGACGTTTTATCCATAAAAAGAAAAAAAGTTAAGAGGGAGAAATAATGGCGTTGTAGGCAAGAGATTTGGCCACGTGTTGTTTGGAAAATGAAGGAAAAAGGCAAAGATGAAACCATTCAAGATATCTCGCCACGTGTTTGGGCACCAACAATGGGCACCAACACCCTTGGTGTAGCTTGACCGGATTGGCGGTGGCTAAACTTAGTCGCCAAATATGTTCGACCAACCAAATAAGATATTAAATCTTGGTCCTTCATCTCACAGAAGCTACTAACCCACCAAATGGCCACATGCATCTTTATTGGAAAGTATTTTACCGACTAAAACAATTATTGTGGTCGGACCTAGTAATTAGGTAATCGCAGAGATTAGTTGCTTGAAACATACCTTGGATGTCCTTTAATTGTTGGTTTCCCATCTATCCTTCAAAGAACTATGAGTTTGTATTTATATGCAAGTAATGGCTAAGAAAAAATAATGAAGAATCAGAAGAGAACCGGTCGGTCATAACTACATATAGTTGGAAAAATTTAGCAGAAATTGTCATCTCAGAATTAGAAATATGGACAACCTCTTTTTTTTTACAACAACTTGGTTTATTCAATTATCCTTTTTTTTTTATTTTTGGTAGGATTCAAGTTCGGACCTTAGGTGCTGAACCAGTCGACCTGTTTGGCCATTTGTTAAAGGAAAAAAACTATATAAGCTCAACACTTCTCCCATCTAATTTCAAGTGTTGATTTTTCTTTTCTGAGTTTGTGTTTTTTGAGTAGCTAATTGAACTATCATTACTACAATGGTTGGGACAGCAATTGGTATTGATTTAGGAACAACATATTCATGTGTTGGTGTATGGGAAAATGGCCGAGTTGTGATTATTCCTAATGATCAAGGGAATCGAACTACTCCTTCCCAAGTTGCATTTACTGATACAGAACGTGTGATTGGTGATGCTGCTAAGAACCAAGTCGCTATGAATCCTACCAACTCCGTTTTTGGTAAGCTTTTCTTTTTCATTTCTTTTTTAAGACTCTTTTTCATTAAGCGGTATAGTTTGATATATTTCCAAAATTGGTGATGCTCTTTTTCATAAAGCATAACCAATCCTACCAGCAATTGGTGATGCTTTTTGTTTCAAAATAAGCGGTGTCGTTTGATATATTTCCAAAAGGATTAGGTATTAAAAGAAGGATTAATTGGGGATACTAAAACTAATTGGGGGATATGAATAGTACTGTACTGTTCATATCGGTATAGAATTTTTTTATTTCCGGCATTGAAAAACCATGCCAGTATGAGCAGTAACATTATTATTTTATATCCCCAATTAGTTTTACAATTACCTACTCTTTAAAATAAAAAATATAATAAAATTTCGCAAAATTAATAATTTTTGGATAGCTAAATTTATTAAAGGAAAATATGATAAATAATCATTATTTGCTATTTTTTTCTTATTTACCTTTTGGTGTTAAAACTTTGAATTGACATATCTCACAAGCTAAAAGTGGATATCTATTGTAAATATTACTGGAATTGTGCCCGTTTTTTGCATCGGGCATACTTTTTCTTTTAGCTTGGTGTGCGCGGGGTTTCGTCCCTCCCCATGGAAATTTGTATTTTTTATTTGGTGTGCATGCGGCTTTTTTCCGCCCCGTGACGATACATTTTTGATTTGGTGTGCGTGGGAGTTCGCCCCGCCCCGTGGAAATATGTATTTTTAATTTGGTGTGGCGAGGCAGGGCAATACATTTTTGATTTGGTATGCGTAGCGCGGGGGTTCGCCCCGCCCCGTGGCGATGTATTTTTGATTTGGTGTGGCGGGGAAAATATATTAAATAGGTAAAGAATATGTGCAGATTTTATGTATTTTTTATTTTTAACTTGGTGGGCTGGAGATGCATTTTTGATTTGGTGTGCGAAGAAATGTATTAAATAGGTGGAGAATATGTGCATATTTTATTTATTTATATTTCCTTTTATTTTTTTTTATTTTTTTTATAGAGATTTAATTAATCTCTTAAAGAATAAAATTTTAAAATCATACAGAGCTAGTGGTTGGTAACCTAGCTACAAGCTGGGCTCCAACACCTCTTTGAATTGCAACGCCTAAGAGATTAATATAGATTAATTTCCTTTTATTATCGCATAAAATATATATTAATTTGGAAAATGAAGTCTTAATATAGAATGTGGATTCAATAAAATTTCAAAAACGATAAGTTAGTTTTTCCTTTGAAGTTTATAATTTTTAAACCAATCATACGTTGTGAAGTGTCCTCACTAAAATGTTCGTTTCACTAAACTCAAAAAATACATATTTCGACCAATAAGAAGTGAGTGCTTTCTCACCGTTCAAAATGAGAACTTTATTTGTCTAAGCAAGCATTTATGTTCAACGTGGGAGCTTATAAATTATATTTCCAAATCTTTTTTATGTTTTTCTTTGTTAGTTCAATTACGAAATATAAATCAAATAGGAATTGCCGAGCAAAAGGAAACAACTTTTGATTAAAAAGTTATCTTGAGATTTAGTTTTCTTTGAGCTTTCCGTATTCATGTTGATGATTTGGAGCTTCCAAATGTGGTTGTTGTTAGTGCTGGAAACATTGTAGAAGACTGAAATACGATTGGTGAAGCAATTTGCGTAGTGAGATGAGACCTGAAGATGGAAAGAAATTTGAAAACAACGTGTAGGGCCATAGGATGTGGAAGAGACTTGATCCATCCATTATATAAAATTAGCTTTCCTTGTTCGGTTTCCATATGGGTCATCGTCATTAACCTATTTAAACATATCTCCACCAAAACATTAGTTAGCTTATGAGGTTTTGATGGACTCTTTATATAGGCTTTTGAGACTTGCTTACCAAGTAAATACTTTTAGTCATTCTAGAAATTTAACTGTGCTATGTAACTAAAAATAGATATTTCGAAACATTAGAAATCTATTTAACTTGTGGAATGTGTTATATTAAGAGTTTCACGTTTTGAATTTTTCACTTTTTTTTAAATTTTTTTTATTTATTTAACGGTTTTTTTTTTTTTTTGGTGTGTTAAGATTTCCTTTTTTACAGCAATTATTTTTCAAGAGTTTCACATTTTAAGTTTTTTTTTTTTTTCAAGAGTTTCACATTTTAAGTTTTTTTTTTTTTTTTGATGTGAATTTTGTCCACCCTTACTTAAGTACAATTAAGTATAGGTGTAAACACGGTGTAACTAAATAATTCAAGTTTAAATTCTAACATAAGTATCGTCCACCTATTTTTTATTCAACACCGTTACTAACGGACAGTTAAGTATTTGATATATCCAAATTGTAACCAAATATTAATTATTACAACCAATAGAGTTATGCCAAGTGTCCTCACCATAGCTTCTGCATTAGAAAAAGCCTTTCTAGGCCAATAGGAAGCGAGGGTTTCATCACCGTTTAATATAAGATACCGCCAAAAAAATTTATAAGAGACCTATACAATAACTATGAACCTGCCTATTAAATTCTTTATGTTTCCAAGTTAAAATTTTAACAACACCACTTACTAGGAAGAATTTGCTTGGATAAATAGCATACTATGAAAATGGAAAGGATCACTTAGGGGGTAAACTAAAGAATCCTTTGAATGTGTCCCGGGAATGATAATAATAATATCATGACGACCTCATTGTTTTTTTAGTTTGCAACTCGATATCATTTCGGAATCTGTTTTCTGTTTTATTAATTTCATAATCTGTTTTCTGTTCTATAGATATGAAACGGTTAATCGGTAGGCAAATCAACGATACCTTTGTTCAAAGTGATATGAAGCTATGGCCCTTTAAAGTCATTGCTAGCGTAGACAACAAACCCATGATCCAAGTCACTTACAAAGGCCAGGATAAAATGTTTTCAGCTGAGGAAATATCATCCATGGTACTTATTAAAATGAAAGAAATTGCCGAAGATTATCTTGGTACAACTGTCAAGGATGCTGTTGTTACAGTCCCCGCTTACTTTAATGATTCTCAACGCCAAGCTACTAAGGATGCTGGTAAAATTGCTGGCCTTAACATACTGCAAATCCTCAATGAACCAACGGCAGCTGGAATTGCGTACGGTCTTGATAAGAAGGCAACCAATGTCGGTGCAAAGAATATTTTAATCTTTGATCTTGGTGGTGGTACTAATGATGTTTCGATACTCACCATTAACGGTGGTTTCATTGAAGTGAAGGCTACTGCTGGAGATACACATCTTGGAGGAGAGGATTTCGATAACAGAATGGTTGATCACTTTGTACAAGAATTTAAGAGGAAGCATAACAAAGACATTAGTGGGAACCCAAAGGCCCTTAGGAGGCTGAGAACATCATGCGACAGGGCAAAAAGGACCCTCTCATCTATAGCTATGACATCCATCGCAGAGGCTTCTTTGCATGATGGAGTCGATTTTCATGTGCCCGTTACTCGTGCAAAATTCGAAGAGTTGAACATGGATTTGTTCAAAAAATGTATGGAACCTGTTGAGAAGTGTTTAGCAGATTCTAAGATAGACAAGAGCGCAATTGATGAAGTTGTTCTTGTTGGAGGGTCCAGTAGAATTCCAAAGATTCAGTCACTACTGAGAAATTTGTTTGATGGCAAGGAACTCTGCAAGAGCATTAATCCTGACGAGGCTGTGGCTTATGGTGCTGCAATACAGGCTTCTATTTTGAGTGGTCAGGGCAATGAGAAAGTGCAGGACTTGGTGTTGTTGGATGTCACCCCTCTTTCTCTTGGTATTTCGGCAGATGAAGGTGCTATGAGTGTGGTCATCCCAAGGAATACAACCATACCCATCAAGAAGGAAGGAGAGTATCGAACACGCCTCGACAATCAATGTTCTGTGCATCTTCCGGTGTACGAGGGTGAGAGATCAAGAGTCAGTGACAATAACTTGCTGGGTGAATTCACGTTAGATGGACTTCCTCCAGCCCCTCGTGGTGCTATTAAGTTCACAGTATGCTTTGATTTGGATGCAAATGGTATATTAAAAGTGTCTGCCGAAGAGAAGACAACAGGGAACAAAAAGATGATCAAGATTACAAATAACAAAGGGAGGTTGTCTGACGCTGAGATTCAGAGGTTGATACGAGTGGCTGAGATATACAAATTAGAAGATGAAGAATACAAGAGAAAGGTGGAGTCAAGGAACTCATTTGAGGATTATGCATACAACATGAGGGACACGATAAATAGCATCGAATGGACACAAGTGACCGTTGATAAAAAAAAAATTGTGGATGCAGTTAACAATGCCATTGAGTGGTTGGGAGTCAATAGACTAGTTGACATAGACATAATCAATGACAAGATGAAGAATTTGGAGATTATATGCAACCCAATCATCAGTAAGACGCAGCAGTAGGATGGTGCTGGTGGTAGTTCAATAGAAGCTAGCACTGTTGTACCCAAAAGTCGAGGAAGTCGGTGAAAAAAAGAAGTCTCGACTTTTGGTAAAAACCTTTCCTTACTGTTTTGTTTTTTCTTTCTTTTAATTGCCCGTCTCTTGGAGTTATTCCTTCCTTCTGATCGCAATATGTATTTATTTCGATTTAGTTTGTATTCTATAAACCGATTTTGTAAACTCTCCTTGGAAATTTGTGAATGTTGGTTTTACAGTGGTTGAACTTTTTTTACGACGTTCAGATAAGGTCAAAGATGAATTATACTCCACTTGTTCCATTTTAGACGGTCTAGAGTATTTCAGGCAGTATAAGAAATAAATAAAAAAAGTATAAAAAATTTACCTATATCTTAAATAAAAGTTTCCAAACATTAATTGTTATTAGTATACGGTCCGCGAGTTATTAGTATACGGTCCGCGAGTTATAACCCCAAATATATCATTATCCATCCACAAAAAACCCATCAGAACAAAAGTAACACAAAAACCCCCAAAAAACTAAAGTAACACAAAAAGAACTCCAATTGGGGGATATGGGAATTAATTGGGGGATATGAATTACTTCCCCAACCAAAGGTGGCTGATAAGGGGTGTCTTTTAGGTGCGAAAATACCAAAACACCCTTAGATTAATTAAAAATATTATGAAAAGACAGTTATGCCCTTTCCCCTAAAACAATAAAATCAAAAACCAAATCAATTTATCCCCCAATTCCCTTTGACTGCCGGCACAGTTAGGGTTCTGTTTTTTTTTTCTTCATCTTCTTCATCGACGATTAATCGTTAAATAAAAAATTTCTTCGTCGATTAACCTACCCGAATCATAACCATGCCTCCACGAAGGAAAACAAAAGCCAAACCGAAGACCAAATCGATTGGTCAACAAAAAAACGAACAACGAATTGCTTCGATTGCTGAAGAACAAGGAGGGGACGAGTCTTCGAACTCGGACGATCAACCACTCGTAGTAAAAATGGCTTCTTTGAGAAGGTTAGTGATTTTGAACTCATTTATGATTGTTTTAATCGATTTATAGCAATGGGTTTAGGTTAGAACCGCCAAACATAGATGAAACAGTCGAGGTACACAGAGTATCGGCATTCGATCTTGGATGAATGCCACGCCGGTTTTGAGTACCGGCATTCAATCTGGGATCAATACCACGCCGGTTTCAATTCCTGAAAGTGAATTTTCAGTACCGGCATACAAATTAGGTTGAATACTATACCGGGTTTATGTACCGGCATTGCTTAATAATAATTCGTGTATGCCGGTAGTATACTTAAAACACACAGGAACATTATGAAGTTTGTCACCAGTACCGGCATTGAATCTAGGTTTCTTGTATTCCTGTATAGGAGAAACGACATAGATTTGATTGAATTCTTGTATGCCGGTAGTGAACTTTAAACATACAGGAACATATATGATATGTTGATCAGTACCGGCACACTCTTTCGCTTTCATTCTATGATGGTACACTATTACCGACATTAAGATGATTTACTTTTAGAGTGCCGGTAGTTGTCTTTTATTTACCGGCATTCCCGATAGCTAAGTTTGAATGCCGGTAGAACTTAACCGGCTTCGTCTGTTTAAGAGTCTCGATGCCGGTACTTAAACTTCCAATATGTCTTGTCTTATTTTTGTTTCGTGTTCTTATGTTATAGGTCAAAAGCCAAGGAAGGTAAAAAAGGAAATAATAAAGATGCTCTCACTAAGAGAAAAAGGAAGGACGGTCTTGATACTCCTCAGTCTCTGCCTCCACGAAGGAAAGATGAAGGTCGCAAGAAGCGTTTGGGTTTTGAAACAAGAGGGGAAATTTGGGAGAGTGGTGCTGACCGTAGTGCACTTGTAATCCGTGAAGGTACTGGAATAGTTTAGGAAAATGATCGTGATTATGGGGAAAGTGAGGAGGAAGATGATGAGGTTGACCCAAGCCAAAGCCAAAGCGAAGTTGGTGGGCCGAGTGAACAACCAACACAAGGCAAGCGCAAGGGCAAGGGGAAACCCAAGGTTAAAGGTTGTCACATTCCTCACATTGATGACATGATACCCGACCTTGAACGTGGTAAAATTTGGGGCGAAGCTCCGAAACCGAAAGTACTATTTGGATACAAGCACTCTTGGGCTCGTACTATATATCAAAGATATGTAAGCATTTTTGATTTTGTGCGTATGTATTGTTTTGGATTTATGCAAAATCTCTTAATCGTATTATCTTCTAATTGTAGGATCATACTAAGGCTGTTCGTGTTTTCCAAAACCAAGCCGCGGCTGATTGGGATTTGTCTTTGGAGCATGATGATGTCCAAAAAATAGTAAAGGATTCTGGTATGTATGCTTTGGTTGAAAATTACTTGAAGCCAGATATTGTGACCGTCAATTGCTTCGTCGAGAGGTACCATGGTGAAACTGATCCGATGCACTTCCCATGGGGAGAGATGACCTTGATCCCTGATGATGCTCAGAACATTCTAGGATTGAACGTTATCGAAAAATCAATTGCAGAAGGAATTGATGGTCTGGACCTTGAATGGTCAAAGTTGCACGCTTTGATTGAAAAGCTGTTTGGTTAGGACTTCAAAACTTCTACAGACATCATTTATTCCACCACGTCTTGTAAGACGAAGACATTCAAGATGACGATGCTTACGAAGAGGTTTCAAAATACAAAGCAAAGAAGTTTGGAGGACGGATGGAACCCTGCCTAGATCCGTTATACCGCCGTTGCGTACCAGTTATACATCTTGGGCACTAGGGCATTCCCTAACACCAATGGTAATATGGTAAGTGCAAACTTTCTTCAGTACTTGGATCCATTGGAAGATGTTTATATCTATTCTTGGGGAACCGCGGTAATGGCCCATTTGATGGCGGAGATGAGAATGGCATCTTTGGCTAAAACTAACCAATTTGTCGGGAACTTCACTCTACTCCAGGTAAATATGTTTTCCTAACTTATTTTCTAATGTATATTGTTCACATGTATATTCATCATGAACTTAGAATAAAACTTTACTGCGTTACATTGGAATAGGTGTGGTGTTATGAACACTTCCCAACCTTGTTCAAGAACTTCCTTTTCTTGAAGACCAATGACCTTCACGAACCCGATACTCCTAGAGATAGGAAGTTCGAGTTTAACAGCATTCCAAATCCCGGTAACAAAGGTCGACTGATAGAGATGAGATTGGCTCTCGATGCAATGAGTCCAGAATACGTTGTGTTTGACCCATATAAGGATGATAGATAAAACCAAAAACTTGTGAAGTTTGGTAACGTTGCATTTTACAATGGGTTGTTGTTCCACTCAAAAGGATATATCATGGCTGATCCATGCCGTGTGATTCGCCAACATGGATCTAAGCAATTATCACGTTTTGAGTCGGTCTCTGATGATAATTATCGTCTTTACATTTCTCGGTGCAATTCAACTCCGAACAAGTTGCATGTAGTGTATCATCCAGATCCGGAGCCAACATACTAGAGGGATAGGGAGCCACGTCATTTGGTAGATATTAGTAAGTGGGAGATTGCGGAAAATGGATATGAAGTTCATACCATCTACAGGGAAGATTACCTGGATTGGTCACATCCTTATGTCGTGTGCCCCGATGACATCCAAGTTCCACCTCAGAAAAAACCTCATGTTGAAACTCTTACACCTCCACCACCTAATTTGGACCAACTTCAGAAGACCATTGGATTGCTAGTAAGTTTTATTAATTGCTTAGTCGTTTAATGTAAACATAATATTATATATTAATATATACTAATTATGTGTTTCATGTATTAAACTAGCACCGTAGGCTTGGAAAATTGAAGAAGATGCTTGGTTGTAAGTACGATGAAGGAGTGGTGCTATCCCTTCAACAAATCAAGGAAGTCGAGCAAAGCTTGATAGCTATTCTCCTTATATTTTCCGCTTCTCTCACAAACCATCTCAAAACGAACATCTGAACGCTAGATATTCCTCACTAAGACACACATGTTCTTAAGAGCCGTCTCTTTTGCCCAAGCAATTGCTTCCTCTTGAGATTTTATTCCCTACATTAGGACAACAATGGGAGATTAAAAGGACAATTAAAATAAATCCCAACTTAAAAGTGTAAAAACTAGGTGAAAGTATTGTTTGGTAACATACCCGAGGCATTTTATAGAATTCGGACGTTTCCCGAAAGAGAGGTTTGGAATTTGGATCAATGTATGGCACAACCTAAGGCATGAATGAAAAGAAAATTGTATTAGTTCCACATTGTTCTGGCATTGTATATTTTGAACTGCAATGCCGGGAAAATCATACCGGCATTATCTAAAAGGTAAAATCCGCGCCAGTACCTAGTGTCGGCGTACACGATAATTTACATTAGACGCCGGTACTGAGGTTTAAAATATCATTAACTCCTGTATGCTTTTCATGTAAAACTGGCATGGTATATATGTAAGTTATTTCAGCCGGTACTGAATTCCGGCATTCACGAAAAATTACAAACTACGCCGGTACTATATGCCGGCATTCACGAAAAATAAAATAGGTAGCCGGTATTTAAGATCGAAAAACAAAAACTCATGTATGTTTTTCTTGTGGTACCGGCATAGTTAGTTTGGAGTAAACCATGCCGGTATGGATATTCCATGGAATATTCTGTGGTAGGTAAAAAGTGTAAATGTATACCGACATGGATATTTGGTTTGAATACCATGCCAGCACGGTTTTAAAAATGGGGGATATCTTGTACCGGCATGGAAAGGAGTATGAATACTACGCCGGTACCACTATTTCCAGCGTAGTATTCATACTACGAGTGTGCCGGCATTTTCAGAGAAAAAATGGCGGTTTGAAAAAGAATAATCAAATTTTCGACCTCTTTGAAGCATTACCTGTTTGTTGGGGTTGCTTGTATGCTGAACATGTTTACTTTATTGGGTTGGTTCTTCACAAAACACTTCATGCTCACGAAAATCAAGATCTAAGGGTGTTGGTTCATCATATAACTCCAATTGCGAGTTGTTATCATTAACCGAATATTGAAGATATGATTGTTGTTGTAGTTGAGCTAAGGATTCAGCAGATGCAAGTCTCTCTTCACAATCATCTTCCATTTTCAAAAAAAAAAAAAATCCACTCAAAAATATTTTTCCCTCCTTCTACTATCAACTAACCCACACAAATTTAAATAAAAATAAATACACACTAATTTATCCCCTAAATACTTAACAATTTACTAATTTTAATTAATCACTAATCCTGATTAGTGGGGGCTAGATTAGGAATTAAAAAATAATTACATAAGGGGTAACTCGAAATTGCTATTGGGACACCATTTTTGTTCTGTAGCTATATCCCCCAATTAATTCTCATATCCCCAAATTGGGGGTTCTAAAACCTCAAAGAATTTGATGAAACCAATTTTGGTTTCATCATAAAATTTGATGAAACATCATAGAATTTGATGAAACCAATTTTGAAATTTGGGGTTTTTGTATCAAATTTTAAAAATTTGAGGTTTTTGTATCAATTTTGTTTAAGATGGAGTTTTAGTGGATCCCAACATTTGAACGGGGTTTTTGTACCAGAGGTTTGGTCACCTTGGGTTTTTATGACTAGTTCTGATTAGTACGTATATAAATAAAAACTCATGGTTCCAAGATAAAATGTAAGGTTAAGGTTTTTGTTCTAAAATACTATATGAATATCATAATAATAACTCACAGCTCAATCCACGTGGCACGCATAATAGCAAGAAAAAGAGTTTTTTTCTTTAACTACGTCATCTCTCGTACTGCCACTTTTCTAGGTTAAAAGTATAACACCGTCAAGAAAAACTCCATGGATCCGGTGGTGCGCTTCGATATATCTATTATGGATTAAAATCCAAATAGTTTCAATTTCTTGAATTTCATCTTCAAAACCTTAGGATTTTTTTCAGACCTTAAAAATTAATATCTTCTCTACATAGAGATTGCATAATCTATCCACATCATAAGTAGTAAGAAATGGTAATAAGTATGCCGACTTAGTCAACTGATCTACTGTTACCCAAATAGGGTCGTGTCCTCTGTTTGATCTAGGCAGTCCAACTATAAAATCCATGGATATATCATCCCATTGCATTTCGGTATTGGGAGTGGTTCTTGTTAGGGCATTGCTAGGTCGAACTCACAAGTATTGCTCTATCAAGCTTGTTGTAAAATTTAGATGATCAAAACTATATTTTGATATCTAGTCTAAAATTAGTCAAGTCTCGGATTAGGATAAAAATGTAGTTGAGAAACGGACATTACGCCAGCCATATTGCGTTTTACCGTTTGAAGGCGAAGATCAACCAAAGCTTTTGGAGAAATTTTTCAACAAAAGGTAAATAAAGACTGAATTACCTATTTCTCAAGTTATATCATCATTGTATATATTTTTACCCAAAATTACTCTTGGGCACGAAACACGATTGAATTGACTATTTGGTGTGTTTTTAGGGTTAGGAGACGATTTGAAGAACAAACAAAGAGACCGAGGTTTAACGTGGTTGATGTTTGTTACGCCATCTTTTACCGTGGACCGAACGTCATGAGAGCGGTTTCATCGGTATTTGTAGTGATGCAGTTTTAGTAGTTTCCAAAGGTAATAGCTTTTGCATATCTCGAACAACGATTCTGTACTGCAGCATTTGCGACCATCTGGACTGTAGTAACTACTATTTTCTGGATTGCTGCAACTGTGAAGAAAACGGGACAGAAGCCGTTTCGATCAACTGGACTGCATCAGTGATTTTTCAAGACGTTCAAACTGATTTTGAAGAATTTTGTACAACTTTTATCAATGGGAAAACACGATTCCTTTTCTCGTATTCCCCTTAGTCGGCGCCAATGTTTGTACCCAAAATTACTCTTGGGCACGAAACACGATTAAATTGACTATTTGGTGTGTTATTAGGGTTAGGATACAATTTGAAGCACAAACAAAGAGACGGAGGTTTAACGTGGTTTGGCGTTGTTTTCCTACGTCCACAGACGAATCCCCTTGGGCAGTAATATTTTTATTGATAATGAAATTACAGTCTTCTTTTCTTGTATTGGCTACCCCCTTTTTTCTCTCAGGGTATCTCCATTTATACAGTTTTAGAACCTAATTTCGAGATGGACTTAAATGGCATTAATATGCCTTGCAATCAATTATGAAGGAAACTGCTTGCATGCATGCTGGAATCAATTCTGACTGAAAGCGCATGAAACTTCCCTCATGTTTTAATTCTGCACTTGGTGGCTTTGAATGCCTCATGGCATTAATCTGCATTAAACTGCACATTTATGTCTCCATGATGATTTCTGCATGAAACTACACATTTATGCCGAAATGATGATTTCTGCATGCTGGCAGACTAGATTGATGGTTGACAGGCATAATGGCTGACAATATGGATGGATGTTGGATGGAAGACTGGATTGGCTACACGGGTAGAGACTGGCTGGCAGTGCGATTGAGTACTTAGATGGGAATTGGTTGGCAGTGCGGAAGAGTATTTGGCTGGAAATTGGTTAGCAGCATTGCTGGAAAAAACGCTGAAAACTGGCTGGAGGTGCAACGTGCAACCTGACTTTGACCAATGGTTGACTTTGACCATTGACCGAGCGTTGAATTTGAACATTGACTCGTCATTGGATTTATGCAATACTGGGCAGGATGATGGGATGATTCAGTTGAATGTTTAGCGTCCTTGGATGAGGGTCAAAAGACGATCCAAGTATCACTTTGGCCAATTATGTGGCATTTTTACCTACGGTACAAACATCACCCCCTCTTAACCTCCAACTTGTTGGGGGCTAAGAAAATTTTGTCTTCCTTAGTCAGTTCCAAAACTTGTTGGCGGGCAACAGTTGGACATGAACGGTTGTTTTTTGCGAAAACTGGACTGATGGCTAAAGTATACTGCAACGGATGCGTGATACTGGAGAGGAGTGATGTTGAAAGTGAGCGGTAATTGTTGATGTAAAACTGGACCGTGGTAGTTACGTAGAACTAAAATAGTAACTGGATTGCAGTGATTACGGTAAACTGGACTGTGACGGTCACAAAAACTATCCTCTGCAGTAATCAGAAAAATTGGGTAGTAACAGCATTGAGCAAAGTGGGTCTGCATCAGGTGCGATCAGATGGACTGCAGGAGCTACGAATAGAGATGGACTACAAGAATGACGAGAAAAACTGCACTGCAGCAGTTGCTATCAGCTGGACTGCAGGGATTGCGAACATAGCTGAACTGTAGAAGCTTCGATCAGCTGGAATGAGGCCAAAACGAGCATAGATCCGCTGCAGCAGCTGCGATTAGCTGGACTGCACGGGCTGCGAACATGGCTGAACTGCAGCAGCTTCGATTAGCTGGTATGCAGCAGCGACGAGCAAGACTTTACTTCATCATCTGCGATCAGTTGGACTGCAAGAGTTGCGAATAGAGTTGTACTGCAGTAGCTCCGATCATCTAGACTACAGCAATTGCTGAGGAAAATAATTAATATAGTTTGATAAACCTAGGTGTCATAGTCACAAATAAACCAGACGGCATCAGCTGTGTCCAACTGAGTACAAAATTGATGAGCAAAAATGGACTGCATTAGTTGCGTCCAACTGAGTGCAGAATTGATGAGAAAAGCTGGACTGCATCAGTTTCGTCCAACTGAGTGCAGCAGTTTCTTTTGAAATGGACTACAACAATTCTATTAACTTAACTATAGCAGTTTAACATTACTGATTGCAATAATTGCGTCAAAATATTAGGGTATATGCTCACCCCCTCTTAATCCTTTAACTTGTTGGAGGATTAAGATGTTTGGGTTACATGAAGTTTCAATTTTCAGAAGCTGAATTTCGCATTGCATTTAGGTGTTATGTAACTCGCCCCCAAGCGTATGGAGTGTTATGCATCTCGCCCCAAAAGAGTTCTTTTAAACCATGAGGTGTTACATATCTCTCCCCCAAGTGATAGTCAGTCACGTTGAAGTGATTTAAAACTCGCCCCCAGAAGATAGTGATTTTCATTTTGCTCAGTGCTCGCACAAGGGTGCACTGCCTTGCTGCATTTTGCTCGCGCATGATATTTTGAAGGTGTCTGCTATCTAGAATTCGCGCAGGGGGCCAATCCCACTATTTCATATGCGCACAGAATTGTAATGTGTGCATTTCCTCGTGAGAAAATGCTCGCCACATTGTAGGTGTCCCATTGAACAAAAGTATGCATGATTACATGAAAATATGCAAAAATATGTAAATTGTATACGTACCATATTAAAAGTGTTATTGCGACTTCGGTTATGAAGTGATTGGGATGCCCACTGGCAATGTTGATGTTTTACAGCGACGATGACTAGTATAGTTTCCTTTGTGTCTCGCCTCGACTTACTAAATAGATTGTCTGTGGGACTGGAATGCATCAGTTGAATCAAAACTGGATTGAAGACAGTTGCCACGGAACGGTATTTCAGCAGCTGCGATCAGCTGTACTGTAACAGTTATACATAAAACTGTACTGAAGCAGTTGTGAGGAAAATTGTACTGAAACAGTTTTGAGGAAAACCGAGCTACAACAGTTCGATCAACTGGATTGTAGTAATTAAATGAATTAGTACTGCGACAGTTCGATCAATTGGACGGCAGTATTTTTTGAGTAACTGGACTACATCAGCTTGATTTACTGGACTGTAGTATTTATGATGATCATCGAACATAAGTATGGTGGTATTTGTAAATCTACACAATTATCACGAACATTTCATGTTGTGGACTTAAATCGAGATAACATCAATCTTTGAGGATTTCGTTAGGGATTCATATGGTGACAAAAATGCGCCCCACTTCGATGTCGCCACTCCATTCTCAAAAACTAATTTTTCTATAAACGCTGAAATTGCACCACCATGTTGTTGAAAATTGACATGCGATCGCAACGAGCCAAAAATCATCTAATTCAGACGTCATATGAATAAGATATCAAAGAATCAAAATCGATTGACCAAGCCCAAAAATGAGTGTATTTGGCTAGGCCCACAAAATGGGGCCGAAATATCCTCAAGCCAAACGAACTGGGGCTGAAAAATACTAATAAAATGGCTTGACTAACTTGCAACTCGGCTTGCTTGGCTCGGCTCGGGGTGGAAATATTCATTAGTGGAACATATAAGGGGTGTACAAATCCAAGGACTACCGAGTTATGCAACTTTGCGACGCGCTGAATCAGGGCTACGGTATTGAGTTGTACTGAGTTTCACCGAAAGAGAAACACTTGATTAAGTTGTGTCGCACTGCACCATAGTAGATTAGCTGCCGAACTGATGAAGCTTGACGGACACTGCTACACCAGATCTCTAGTCGGACGATTTTGGTCGTCGGAATTTTCTGCCGGCAATAGCCGCCGGTCGATGCTGACGTGGGCATGCTGACAAGGCGCATATTTGCAGACGTGGCACGCTGATGAGGCGGTACTTTGTTGACGTGGCACGATGACAAGGCACAACTTCGCTGACGTGGCATGCTGATTTGCTGACATGGCACGCCGACGAGATGCAACTTCGCTGACGTGGCATGTTGATGTGGACCCTCTTACTACACCAAATTCCCAAATTAGTAACAGAGATTTGTAACGGCTTTGTGGCCGTTACAAATTTGCAGTTACAAATGCCCGTTACAAAAAATTTGTAACAGGCTGAAGCCGTTACTAAATTTTGAAAAATTCGTAACAGGGATTAGCCGTTACTATATTTTTTATAGGCGTGTCACTCACACGCTTGGTCACACCTGGAACGTAACACTAGGAATTTGTGCGTGTGCCATTCGTACGGTTATTATTATTTTACCGCCCAATATGGGTTATGCTAGGGGATATTTCCTACCCTGCGTGTGCCATTCACATGCGTGATATACTAGAGAATATACTAGATGCAGATGAATCGATTTTTTTTATTTCTCACTCTCTTTCTCTTTCTGTTTTCTGCTCTGCCTCTATTCTCTTCAAACCCTAGTGAAACTATTAGCCAAGAAAAGCTTAGATTTGTATTAGGAGTGAACTGAAATCACGATTCTCACGATTATTCTCAAAAATCTCTTGTTTGTTCATCATTTTTTTAGATCTGTATTAAGGTTTCAAAATATGTTCATCTGAAAGAGAAAAGATAAACCCTAGAAACCTAGTAAAACAAATCTGTAATCGGATTGTTCAGATTTGTAATCGAATTGATCCATTGAAGTAAATAGGTATTAATATTTATCAATTTTTGTTAACCCTAAAAAGATTCCTTTCTCATTAAATTTGAATCTTCTGATTTTGGTTTGTTCAATTTTTCAGGTTTGTGATGAAAATGATGTTGAAATTGTTACTTCCAAGGTATTCAAACATTTTTGCATCCTCTAATTTTAATTTCTTAATTTAGGTTTTTTTTTTTTCCTGCTGATTTGGAAACTGGGTACTTAATAATCTGTTTTTGTATTTTTTTTCTTCTTCTTCTTTTCTATGTTTTAGTGTGGCTGGTAGTAGTGTTGGTACTTGAGGCTTGGTGCTCTCTGGTGGAGTTGCAACAACTTTAGGGGGAGGTGGTTCTGTAGGGGGTTAAGTAGATTCTGAAGCATAGGTTAACACAATGTCTGGCATCGATGGACTTACCAATCAAAACCCTAACAAATCATATGAGGTAATTTATTTTCTTATAATCCTTTTTATTGTTGTTCTTTTGGTTTGTATTTATGGATGTTGGTGAAGTATGATATTGTGTGTTCTATGTTTTGATTTTGTAGGTTGTTCAACCACCTACAGATTCTATATTCAGTCAATGTTTTAGTTCTAAAGACAACTATATTGTTGCTACTTCATGGGATAATAAGGTTTATTTTGGTTTTTCAATTTAAATTACCCTTAAGTTTTAATGTGTGTGCGGTTTTGTTAAATAATGAACGAGTGAAGGCTAAAATTTTGGTTGTATTGATGGAAATTACAGGTTAGATGTTGGGAAATAAAAATATTAAGAACTAATATAGGAAGTGTTGTAAAAGAAGCAATAGCTAATGCCCAACTGGTAGTGACATTTTGACTATTTTGTTGCTTGCTTTCTTGGTTTAAATGTTGCTTCAATGAGTTAAATGGTGGTATATTTATCTGCTTTAGGTTTTGTGTTTGGCTTGGAAAGATGACGGAATGATTTTTTTATTGGAAGGGTGTGATAAACATGTAAAGATATGATCTTTGACATCTGGTGGTCTGCCAGTGACTGTTGTTATACATGATGTTGAACCGTAAAGCAGTTGCTTGGATACCAGAGATGAATCTTTGGCTATAGTAAGATGGGATATGGTTATCAAGTAAGAATTAGGTTCACTTATTCCTTATAATTTAAACATATTTTTGAATAATGTGTGCGTCTTTATTTTGTTTTTGCTAATTGATTGAATCAGGTACTAGGACCTTAGGAAGCAAACGCAAATCCATACACAACATCTTCCAGAATGTTGTTACTCACTCTCTGTCAAATATCCTCTGATGGTTGTTGGAACAGCAGATAGAAGAAATCTGATTGTTTGTAACCTACACACCCATCAGAGAAGGATTAGGTTACCTTCTAGGAGATCCAATACTAAGAACGACAGCGCAAGGGTAAGATTGGATTTGGTTCCTATCATTTGTAACATTTGTTTTATTTTGAGCACCCAATCATGTATTTTCTTACGAACAATATTTTTTTGTTTTATAGGTATCATTTTTCAGTGATGATAACGAAGCTCCTAGCACACCAAAATAAGATGCCATTTTTATTCCAAGAGAGAATCCAAGAGCTCTTTTTATACATCCCCTTGAACATTGGACCTCAAGGACCTCTACAGAAAAATGTAAGGATACTAACAATATTCCTCTGCACGAGAGAGGTAAGCATTTCTTTCACATGTGCTTCCTAACTAGTTCAGTGGCTTACTTCTACCGTCATACTAGTTTATAAAGGTTGATGGTGGATTTTGTTAATTGTCTTCCTAGTTCCGCTTAATCATCGGTCTAAAGGGATTTCTATCAAGTATAGGCCTCACAGTATCCATAATTTTAGCATTGATAATACAACTTTCTATAAAGTTTTTACTGAAACTCACTCAACATATGATCAGTTAAAACTTCTGGGTTATATGTTGCCATTAGGGATGTATTAAACTCTTCGTACATGAATTGTTTTTCCTTGTATTACCGTATCTTCTGGTTTTCAGTCATCTGAATAATTTCTTCATTTAACCTTTTTTATTTATGACCAGATTCATCTGGTAAAGCGGGGAGGGATGCGGAGGTGCTGAAGAAAACCTTACAAGTAAGAAACTGAGCTACGACCATGAAGTCAGCAACAAACATGGCAGCTGCAAGATCCTGTTTAAATTAGGAAGCTAACTGATCACTTTCGGCTCGCACATGCTTGTGCTTCTTTGGGGTATTTTGAGTATTACAATGAAGTTCTGAGAACCATGTTTCATTTCTCAATTCTACCACCCTTTTTTTTTATTTCGCATGTGAATCTAATAACTGTTTGTTGTGATTTTGTTGCAGGTATGGTTTATGGATCTGTAATACAGGGACTGGCAAATATGAGGACTGGTGCAACAAGTATGAATGGTGAGAAGATTTCTTTGTAGATTTCTGAAATTCAAGTTCAACGATAATATTAGATGCCTCTTGTATCTAGTTGGGTTTGGTTCGATGAATTGATGTGTCCTTGGAGTGTCTTTTGCTAAGTGTAGGTTATCTTATCCTGTCTACCAAATCATTCATGGTGGGTCTAGTCACTTTTTTGTATTTCCTTCTGAATATTGAAACTTGAACAAATGGTTTTGGCTTGATGTACCGTAGTATTCCACTTGATACAGTTAAGGTTTGAGAGGTTATTTTCTTGTTAAATGAGTGATTAGGAATTCTCTTAAGTTCCAAGCCAATGACTTAGTTGAATATGTCATAGAATTTCATTGGATTGAATTAAAAATTAAAAAAAAAAAAAAAAGTAAATCATCAGTGCCCCTAACCTTGGCTTTGAAAAGTTAGAAGTTTTCCCATGAGAAAAGAATATACTGAATTAGAATGTTCTGATTGCATTTGCAAGTAATACTTGAATTGCCACTTTTATGTGTGCACGCGCTCTATTTTTGTGTTCCTTTTCGTGAACAGTTGATGGAATATTATGCAAATAAGAGAACCTTTTGACATGTTTGGCAGATTTGTTCACTCATGTAAGGAGTCTTTTATATGTTTGAATGTAAGAGTTTGACCATTGTTTGGCGCCACTTCTAGTGAAGAACTGAAGATTATGCATTTCTTTATCCTGTATGCTTAAGCTTACGTACATCTTGAACCATGATATTGATGGTAAATTCGTCTTTGAATCATAGATATACAACTTTATTTGTAGGATCTATATTACAAATTTATCAAAGTTAGTCCAAACCTTCAAAATGTTATTCATCTTCCATATGCTTCTTGTTAGTGATTTATTTGCGACTTAGTGACTTATGATTTTGACAGTAATTTGGAATCTAACTTTTATCTCTCGCCACTTGTTTGTGTTGGGCTCCTTTAAAAGGTCCTGATGTCCTGTACTGAGAAAATGTTACACTTTGGTACTGGTCCAAGTATCTCTTGCCTCTTATCTGTATTGAAATATATTTCGAACTGAGATAATGTTACACTTTGGTGCTGGTCTAATTGTGGTCTGCTTTGAATAATATTCATGTGTTGGTTGCAGTTCCACTTGGTTGTTTTTTTTGTAATAAGTTGCTGGAAATTGACACCATAATGCTGCAAGACTGCAAGAATAAATTCATAACTTGATTTGTTACCGAAATTTTGTGTTCAAGGATAAATTCATAACTTCCAACGTCTAAATGTCATAATAATGCAGCATGTTGTATTTTGCAGGATTGTCTACATCGAGTTTTCTGATGCCCAAGCTTTCAACAAAAGCAAGCCTGCAAAGGATATAAAGCTTAGCTGCAAGGGTGGAGAACAAAGAATCTTCAAGATTTGTAAGTTGCGGTTATTCAAGTTTTGTTTTGTAGGCAGTTAGTAAGTTTCTGTGTTCCCTTAGAAGTTTGGAACCCTTCCATATATTTCCTTAGAAATTTTGATACTTAACAGAAAAAAAAAAAGTTTGGTACTTAGAGAAATTTCAAAAAGTTTGGTACTTAGATAAATTTCAGTTCTTTTGTAATATAAATCTGATATGATTTGAATGAATGTGATATGAATACATTAAAGAAATTGTTGTTGAGTGTGGATGATGAATGTGTATGCACGTATTGAATTTATAATTCCGGCTAATTTCTGGCAGAAAATGAACTGCCAGTCAGGCTTGACCAGGTCAAGGTTGACTGGCAGTAATTTTTTGCTGTTACGAAAAAATTCGAAACGGCAAGAAACCGTTTCAATTTGCCACATAGTAACGGCTCTGGCATGTTACTAAACTTCCACGTAGTAACGTCTCCAAGATGTTACGACGTCCATGTTACGAAAAAATTAGTAACGGCCCAGAGCTGTTACCACGTGGCGAGGTTAATGTGACAAAGCGTTCGTTGACCAAATTAAATAGCGGCTACATTGCCATTACGAAAAAAATAACGCCCCATTTTGTAACGCCCAGGAGCCGTTACAACCTTTATTAGTAACGGCTCAGTTCTGTTACTAATCCAGGAATTTGGTGTAGTGTCTGTTGACATGGCAATCTTTGATCGGTTGAAATTGGTGACATGGAGGCTGCTGACTAGGCTGAATGGCCCCACGTGGAAATTGACGTGGGTGAACAAAATTATGAAGTGGGTGGACATGCAGTAACAAGGGTGAACGAAACCCTGAAGTGGGTGAACGATATCCCAAAAAGTGGGTGTGGATTCCCGCCGTCTTTTTTTTTTTCCTTTTTGAAACTTTTCACCACGGTTTCCGCGAACAGTGATCTTTCCTCCCTACGTTTGTTGACAGTTTTTCCTAAAATGTTGTCTTTTCTTTGAAGGCTTCTTGCAATGGCTTTCTAAAATATGATCTTTTCTTCTGACTTTTGTAACGGACTTGACCGCCGGCCTTTTCTTGATTTTTTTTGTATTTGAAGCTTTCCGCGACGCTTGTTCAAAAATGTGGTATTTTCCTTTAATGGTTTCTTGCAACGGTTCTGGGGAATGTCGTCGTTTCTCATGGTCTTTCCACCACTGATTTTCTATACTTTTGCGGACTTTCATGGGACTTTTGAGATGGTTTTCCGGAGGTCTTCTCTAGGGTTTTCAAGTGCTTAGAGATATAGGTAACTTGACAACCCTGTGATCATGACATTAGCGATTTTGTCATACAGCAAAATCGAACAGGTGGATAATGCATTATTTGAGAAGCAGATTTTTTTAACTTTGCACTTGAATATGCTGCGAATCGAACATCCTGGCAACAATCTTAGCGATTTTTCCAATGAGTTAGTCTTGGTGGCCTCTAACTATGCTGCTGGACTTCAGCAGTTGCGATCAACTGGACTGCATTATCTGTGATTAACTGAACCGTAGCAGTTGCGATCAAATAGACTGCATTACATGTGATTAACTGGACTGCAGCAGCTGCAATCAGCTGGACAACATGGATTGAAATCAAAACTGGACCCATCGTGTGGATCGAATATCCAAAAATAATTTTGATGACGTTTTTACGCCATCTTTTACCTTGTACCGAACGTCCTGAAAGCGGTTTCATCGGTCTTTGTAGTGATGCGGTTTTAGTAGTTTCCGAAGGTAATAGTTTTTGCATATCTCGAATAATGATTCTGGACTAAAGCAGTTGCGACCAACTGGACTGTAGTAACTACTATTTTCTGGATTGCTACAACTGTGAGTAAAATGGGACAGCGGCAGTTTCGATCAACTGGACTGCAACAGTGATTTTTCAAGACGTTCAAACTGATTTTGAAGCATTTTGTAAAACTTTTCTCAATGGAAAACACGATTCTTTTTCTCGTATTCCCCTTAGTCGGTGCCAATATTTATACCCAATATTACTCTTGGGCACGAAACACGATTGAATTGACCATTTGGTGTGTTTTTAGGGTTAGGAGATGATTTGAAGAATAAGCAAAGAGACAAAGGTTTAACGTAGTTTGGCGTTGTTTGCCTACGTCCACGGATGAATCCCCTTGATGAGTAATATTTTTATTGATAATGAAATTACAGTCTTCTTTTCTTGTATTGGCTACCCACTTTTTTCTCTCAGGGTATCTCCATTTATACAGTTTTAGAACCTAATTTCGAGATGGACTTAAATGGCATTAATATTCCCTGCAATCAATTATGCATGAAACTGCTTGCATGCATGCTGGAATCAATTCTGACTGAAAATGCATGAAACTGACCTCCTGTTTTAACTCTGCACTTGCTGGCTTTGAATGCCTTATGGCATTAATCTACATGAAATTGCACATTTATGCCTCCATGATGATTTCTGCATGAAACTGCACATTCATGCTTCCATGGTAAATTCTGCATGCTGGCAGACTAGATTGATGGTTGACAGGCATAATGGATGATAGTATGGATGGATGCTGGCTGGCTGGCAGACTGGATTGGCTGCACGGGTAGAGACTGGCTGATAATGCGATTGAGTACTTAGATGGGAATTGGTTGGCAGTGCGGAAGAGTATTTGGCCGGAAATTGGTTAGCAACATTGCTGGAAAAAAGAATGAAAACTGGTTGGAGGTGCGACGTGCAACCTGACTTTGGCAGTTGACCAATGGTTGACTTTGACCGAGCGTTGACTTTGACCATTGACCGATTATTGGATTTATGCAATATTGGGCAGGATGGTGGGCTGCTTCAGTTGACTGTTTAGCGGTCTTGGATGAGGGTCAAAAGACGGTCCAAGTCTCATTTTGGCCCATTATATGGCATTTTTACTTACGGTACAAACAGTATATTAATGAAACGTTGTCACATGACTAATTAGACTATTCATGCATAAACAAGAATTTTAGGTCAAGTTTATCTTAGTAATTAGTTCTCGAAATACAATGACTAAGCCTAATGAACATTTGTCCATACTTGATGAATTTCGGTTAAGAAAAATTTATTGTTCATAATCAAAATTGTGATTCAAGAATTATCATTCAAAAATAAATTGGAACTGTAATACGTGTCATTGATATTATTTGGGAATGTTTCGAATTTATTTAGAGAGAAATATAGAACTACTGTAAATTAGGATACAAGATAGTATGCATACCAGTCTTACAAATTGGGAAGACTATTACAAGTCTGAAACCATATTACATGTACATGGTACACGTAATAGAGTAGCTATGGGTCGACATCATATTTTTGGTACCAATATCCGTATGCACACCTTGAAAAGTATGTGAACTCGTGAACCCAGATCAGTACGCATACCCGTATGCAAACCAAAAAGGAACTGTTGGTTACCAAACCGATTTGGTATCCATATCGGTACACGTACCAGAAAAGTTTTGTGTCCCTGAACTCGGTTTGGGTATTATGGTATCCATACCAGTATCCGTACTAGAATAGTTATGTCGACTCTGGAATTGGTTATAGTCTTAAGGTATCCATACCGGTACACATACCTGAATAGTTTTTTAGACTCCGGAACTCGGTTGTCTTTATTAGTATACATATCGTTACACATACTTAATTAGACTTAACTGAATCACGAACGACTTTGGTATTTGTGCATCTACTAACCATGAAGATTATTTTCAAATGCAATAAAATTATTTCGACGAGATAATTATCTTTTGATTATAGACATATTTGATCACATGATTGTGACTCAAGGTTAAAATCTTAAGTTTTCGAGAAAATGATTAAGCTTATAAGTTCAAATCGGCTAGTTCGGACTAACCACCTTGAACATAGTCTTTATACATGGTTCGATTACTGTTTCACCTAACCGGAGTGTATATCTTTTATATGTAAATTAGGTTTCAAAGATTTATCTAACGATGAATATTGATTGCTTGGTTCCAAAGTTATCTTAGCTTAAACCTAAAGAAACCTATTCTTTGAAAGTCTATAAAAGGGAAAACTCTAGAAGTTGGGATCTTTGAATTTGTGACACAACTATGTATGTCCTAGTTGCATAACTATATTTTTCTCAACTGCTAGGGAAAACTCTAGTAGTCGGGATCTTTTAGTCTCTAAACCCTTCTAGGTTTTAGTAACTACTTAATCTAGGGATGCGTGAATCCAGGTCCGTCTATCTTTGATAATTCATGTATCCTGATCTTGATTAATTGTTGATCTACTCACTCATTCAAGATAGATAGTATCGCAAAGTTCTCTTTGTCCCGAACTTTGTGATTTCACAAGGTTTTGTACTTGTGAGGTGAATAATAATCTAGGTAACTCTTCGGAAAGCATCAGTTCAGATTTTTAGGTTAGCTAGACTTTGTCTATTGCTATCGATTTACAACTCACCTTTACTAAAAAGGAAATCACATATAGGCTTATATATGGGAGACAGATTGGTTTAAAGTCTTCAATTTAGTTGAAGCAACTCTTAGGCTGTAAAGGACGTCGAATAAGGGAATCAATTGCGCGTAGTCTTGCTGGAATTCAAGAGGTGTAAAGTGCGCGACTACAACTAAATTTCTGTGAGTATTTAATTCGGTCTCCACTGCAATCCATTCCAGAGTTAATCGGTAGCATGCTAGTGTCTGTAGCGGCGTATTACATTTTGGTGTTCAATTAATATGGACTAGGTCCCGGGGTTTATAATTAAAATAACGTAGTTGGTCCCTAATCAATCTCACACTGATCAAGGTACAGTTGCGCTCGTTACTTCTATGAATCCCAGTAGGACTCTAAGCACTTTATTCCCTTACTAAGAGTTATTACGACCCAAAGTCGATGACTTGATAAAAAAATATGTCTCACACAAAAAAGTCTATTGTATAGATAAATCTAAGGCAGCACAAGAACCGTTAAAGAATACCTGTACCGAACTGGAACCGAAAAAACCGGACCGGAATTGTACCGGAATCGGTGTAGGCGGTACAGTGACCGGTACTGAATTTGAGAACCAGGATAGGACTAGGTACAAGGAACGGTTCTTGGTATGGTACTGGCTTGTAACGGGCTATAAGAACCATTTAATACCAGCCATTTTGATCAAGATAAGTTTTTAATCGCAGCCATCCGTACTAGGTATAGATTCTATCGAGAGAATCAGTTCATTCATTATTCTTCTTCTTCTTCTTTTTTCTCTAAATAGTGAAGAGTAACAGCAGCTTACTCTCTTTGCTCGATCTCTTATATCATCTAACTCTCACAGACTCTCCTTGTTCTTCCTTCTTCTTTCTGTTCTTCTTCACCATATCAAACATATTAACTCTCACGGTATGTTAAAGGAAGAAGATGAAACTTTGAGTTATTGAAATTGCAGAAACTCCTATTATGGTATGTTTTTGTTACTCCTCCATTATTAAATTTAGGATTCTTAGTTTCTTTTTTTAGGGGTTTAATTTTTTGGTAAATATTTTCAATTTGTTAATGTTGATTATTTTATTTAGGGTTTTTGATTAGGGGTTTGTTTGTAGATAAAAGGGTTTCTGTTTCCAAATCTTTAATTTTTAAAAAAATTGATTAGGGTTTTTATTTCTTGATCTTTGATTTCATCCAGATTCGGCGTTTGACTAATTAATCTTAGATTTATGAATTAGTTGTTTCAATTTCTTAATCTTAGATTTCTAAATTCGGATTTCAGTTTTGAAATAGAGTTTTGAATTAGTTTTAATTTATTTATTATATCTAGAGTCTTCCATTGGTGATGGGATGCAGAACAAAATTGACTTGATGTTGTTGATTGGTAAATATATGGAGGATTTGAGAGTTTGGAGATGGTTCTGGAGATGTTGATACTGTTGCTGATGAATGCAGCTGCAGAGAATGGTTGGGGTGTTAATAACTTAAGTTGCAGTGATGAATGGAGTTGGAGCTGGGTACTAGCTTGATGCAGTGAAGGAGTTGGACGTGTTTGAGGAAGAAACTGACAAGTTTATTATCTAGTTGTTGGTTTTGTTTATACAAACTACCCTGTTTAATTTTTGATTATTGATTTTGTTTCATAATGTATATGTACTTTGTAACAACAAATTTCTTCTAATAAATTGTGTTTGTTAGGGCCTTTGGATGCCTATTGGTTTAATGTTAATATAGATAAAAAACCGGTACCGGTCATGTACCGGACCGATACCGGAGGTAAAGGTACAAGTACAGGTACCAGTCCTCAAAATGAGGTACCGGTCAACACCAAGTACAGGGACCGGTTCCATAAGAGAAACAGATAGTACCGGACCATGTGAAGCCTTAGATAAACCTGTCTCCCACAGATAAACCTATGAGTTTTGTTTCGTCTTTTGATGAATCAAGGTGAACATGAACCAATTGATATACCATACTTATATTATCAAAGAACAACCTAGAAATATCAATTACCTCAAAATAATCTTAATCGTATGGTAACGAAACAAGATATTGTGGAATCACAAACGATGAGACGAAGATGTTTGTGACTACTTTTTATCTTTCCTTTCGGAGAATAAATCTCGAGCCAATCTTAGATAAGATAATACTCAATACGATAGAAACTGCAAGATCATATCAAGCAACTACAAAGAAAATAGTTGGGTCTCGTTTTACAATCCCAATGAGGTCTATAAGTAGTTAACCTACAAGGTTTCGCGAAAAACCTAAGGTCAAAGGAGAATCGACTCTAGTCGCAACTAGTATCACACATGAGGTGTGGGGATTAGGTTTCCCAGTTGCTAGAGTTCTCCTTTATATAGTCTTCAAATCATGGTTTGCAATCAAAGTTACCTTGGTAATAAATAATTCAATATTCACCGTTAGATGAAAACATGATTAGACTCAAGCTAATATCTTTCAAATGTTAGATCGAACTTAGCTTGTTACATACAAATCAAATGTACATTCATTTAAATATGAGTCACCGTACCTAAACGTGTACACCTTGTTGGCTCAATAATAGTTAACCGAAGTTATCCATATGAACACTTTAATATTAACCTCATTAATCTTAACCATAACTAGTTCAAATGACTCAAATAAAACTAGTTCTAGAGTTATTGTATTGTTTAAATTCTCATAGAAGTATACAAGATACAATTGAAGAAAAATCGATTTTGATTCACTCGAATCAAGTCATGAACATAATAACCATGGTTTGCAAAACATTGCATTCCTTACTACATAAATGCATACGGGTATGCTTACCTAAGTAGCCGGACCAAGTTTGGGTTTCGCAAGTGAGCTAACTGGTACACATACTAGGTTCAGGGAAAATAGTTATTTCTGGCTTCATAATCCCAATAAAGTCTTTAAGTCGTCAACCTACAGGGTTTTGTCAAAAACCTAAGGTTAAAGGATAATCGACTCTAGATTATACAACTAGTGTCATACAGGAGGCGTGGGGATTAGGTTTCCTAGTTGCTATAGTTCTCCTTTATATAGTCTTCAAATCAGGGTTTGCAATCTTAGTTACCTTGGTATCAAAGAATTCAATATTCACCGTTAGATGAAAACTTGATTAGATTGAAGCTAATATCTTTCAAAAGTTAGATCGAACTTAGCTTGTTATACAAAAATTAAATGTAACTTCATTTAGGTTTGAGTAACCGTACCTAAACGTGTAAACTTAGTTGGTTCAACAATAGTTAACCAATGGTTAGCCATATGGGCACTAACATATCCACCATAGTCATCTTTACCATAAGTAGTTTAAATGACTCAAATGAACTTGTTAGATAGTTTTTCAATTGCTTAGATCTTATAGAAGTATAAAAGACACAATCGAATCAAAATCGGTTTTGATTCACTCGAATTGATTTATGAACATTATATCCACGGTTTGCAAATATTGCATTCCTTATTCTATAAATATTATGAACAAACCGATTTTATAAAGTAACCTACCTAAGTATGCGTATGGGTATGCGTACTTAAGTAACCGGATTGAGTTTGTTTTTCACTTTCAAACTCCAACAATATTTCACGGACATGAACTTTCTGCCAGTATGCGTACGGGTATGAATACGCATACTTTGGGTTCCCGGTTTTGGACTTTTACACAAATGTGAGAACAAACTATGTTTATATCCAAATATGGTTACATGTTCTAAACTCTCATTTCAATCATTCAAACTTTCTTAGAGGATGTTAAAATATTCGTTATTCAGAAACTATTTTCATCAAAGCGATTTTCAAGTTATCAAAATAATTAAAATGATATTCGTCACGAGTAAAGATAAACTTGGCTAAAACGAAAGCTTACCAACCCATATTTAGAGAAATTGATAAGCGAGATAAACTCGGCTCGAAATAAAAATGAGTATAATTGAAGTCTATATAGTAATCAACTTTTGTCTCAAAATAGGAGATAGAATAGATGGAATTTTGAGTGATAGAGAAGTTCAAGTCTACACATACCTTTTGTTGATGAAGTTACACAAGTTTCCTTGACTAGTTCTTCGTCTTCAATAGATGAACGTCGTAGAGTCTAAGGCTCAACTACACTTACTTTCCTAATCCGAGACTTAGCTATAAGTACACTAGAAATCAAGACTTATAGTTTTGGCAACTAAACTTGACAAACAATTTTGAGATAGGAACGCTTGCGAGTTCGACGGAGCAGTACTCTACCAATCTTAATATGATGAATCATTCTCATAAGGATCATCTTCAGAGATGCCAACACTCTTACTTTTATCAAGTAATTTACTGTTCTTTTGTGCCTTGAAAGCAATATCCTTTGAGATTTGGATGAATGCTCATGATCAAACATCCTTAACTTCCCAACCAATGTGTTTCTGGAAAGAGTGTTAAGGTTATTTCCTTCAACGAAGACATGCTTCTTAGAATCGTATTTGGATGGCAGAGATCTGAGAATTTTAATCACAATGTTCTTTTTAGGAATATTCTTACCCAATGCAAAAGACGTATTAACAATTTTAAACACTTTTTGATTAAACTCATCAAATGAATCTGCATCAGCCATACGAAGATTTTCCCAATCAGAACATAATATTTGAAGCCTATCTTCTTGCTCATAGGAATTTCCTTCAAATTAAGTTTCTAAGATATCCTATGCATCTTTAGACTTCATGCACGTAGTCACATGGTGCTGAAAATCCGGGATAATGGCATGTATGATTGCATTTAAACCGTCAGAATTTTCCTTTGCAGTGAGAATCTCGTTAGGTTCATATCTACTAATATCCTTAGCAATAGATACACAATCTATTGTAACCATTAGAGGATCATATCCATTAACAACATAAACCCATGTTTGAAAATCACGCGCTTGAAGAAAGGCAAACATAACAATTTTCCATATAGTCATATCGCTACAAACACAAACTTATGAAGTCTTAAACGTGTTTTTCTTCTCTGATACCAATTGAAAAAGCGGGGGTCTAACAACCACACCCAATATTTTTCTTAGCAATCTGTATGGAAAAAATACAATATAATTCCAAGAGAATCAACTAGCCAGTCAGATTCAATCAATGGAAATATATCCAAGAGTTGTATCTGTTTCATAATGTAATCAACAAATCAAACAGATAGAAATATGTGATCCTGATTATTATGTGAAACAACTTGAACGGTACCAAAGACCAATATTCAAGTGTCAATCAATATAATCAACAACCAAAGATTGGATTCTCTAATTAATTGAACTACGCAAAATCTGTGATATTTCTATTATAAAACAAAATATAATGCGGAAAAAAAAAATAGACACTAGAAATTTTGTTAACGAGGAAACCGAAAATACAGAAAAACCCCGGGACCTAGTTCAGATTTAAACACCACACTGTATTAAGCCGCTACAGACACTAGCCTACTCCAAGTGAACTTCAGACTGGAATGTATCACAGGTTGTATGTAGATCAATCAAAGTAGACACGGCCGACCTTGTTTGTTGGATATGACTTGATTGATACTTGGATATTGATTTTTCAGATCATCCAAGTTCTCTCACTTATTAATCGGGTTCACGGATTCTGTTTTGTATACATTATGATTGCGGAAGTTAAAGATATAACTATGAATATTATTCCTTGAATGAGTCTAACTCTAGAAATTGTATTTTGATTTAGTCCATATAAGTTTCCTTAGAAAAAGTTGGTGGTGTATTTTGGTTCTCTCGCATTTTCAGTTCTAATTTTCTAGCTGGCTATTAGTGTTCAATATTAACCTGATGAAAAGTTCGGCATTTAGAAACGTATTCTGCAATTTGTCGCTTCATACTTTTCCACCAAAACTACCTACGCAAATCCTTATACATTTTTCCATATCAAGGATGGATAGTGTAGCGACTACGATGAGCTCCATCTAGCACCTCACGTCTTAATTGGGCTTCAATGGGTACACATAATCCACCTAAAAATAAAATCCCACCATCCATCCCTACATGAAAATCTTCACTTAAAACTCAATCTCCAAGTAGTTTTACACACCATTCATCCTTCGATTGAGCCTGAATTATACGACTAAAATCTCCGGTTTCACCACAAGATTACCCAAAAAATCATGAGAAACAAAATAATTCTTGATGTTTAAGTCAAACTCAACAACTATCTCCAACATCTTCAACTTTTCCACCATCATGGAAGCTAACAAACCCCTTGGTTTTCGACCCAAAGAATCAACTACAACATTCGCCTTACCAGGGTGATATTGTAACCAAAAGTGTAATCCTTGATGAGCTACATCCATCGACGTTGTCTCATATTCAAATTTTTGTGGGAAAACAGATAATTTAGACTCTTATGATCAGTGAAAAGTTCAAATCTCTCGCCATACAAGTAATGACGCCACAACTTCAGATCAACAACTTCCGCTGCCAACTCCAAGTCATGGGTTGGATAAATATTCTCATGGACACGTAATTTCCTAGAATCATAAGAAATAACCTTACCTTTCTATATCGGAAAACATCTTAAACCCAAAGTGAGGCATTTGTATAAACCACTAACTCCTTTCCTTCTTCAAGTAAGGTCAAAATTGGTGTCGAAGTATGCTTAGTCTTGAGATCCCTGAAAAGCACCCTCACCTTTAAAATCCCCAAAAAAATGATACTCTCCTTTTAGTGAGATTATTAAGTGGTCTCGTAATTCGAGAAAAACCCTTAATAAAACGACGGTGATTTCCATCTAAACCAAGAAAACTTCGAGTCTCCGAAACAATTGTAGGTTATTTATAACTCTACACTGCCTCATTCATGGAAGGGTCTACAAAAATTAGGGATTCAGATATCACATGCCCCAAAAACTCAACTGATGGTTGCCAAATTCACATTTCGAAAACTTTGTAAAGAACTGATGTTTTCTCAAAGTTTGCAACACTAAGTTTAAGTTTTCCCCGTTTTCTTTTGAGTCCCATGTTCCATATGTTGGTACTGGGATATTAATTACCTATTCGAACCATTTGGTGCATAGAGAACTCCCTGATCATTGGACTGAACTAACATTTGTAATCTGGAAAAATGCAATGGACAAGTTATTTCCATTCAAGTTTAGAATTTGTATGTGTTCCCTAAACATGCGTTCTTGTGGATGGTCATCTATTGAGTTTTGATATCCTTTCATAGCAACGGTTATTAACAGTAATGTCCTTTAAGAGTAAACTTGTCTTTTGTTCTGAAAGGACATGGTTAGTTAGCAAATTGCAACAGTTGTTACCGAAGAGTCACTTTCAAGGAGATGCTTCTGAAACTGAAAGGACATGTAAACCCTCCTTTTGTTTAATAGTAATGTCTTTTAAGATGTTGATGACATGGATATGACTTGTCAAGAAGTGATTACATGGCTTCACCACAAATTGTGGAGAATGATTAGTGGAAAAGGTTTATTAATGTGGCTTTATAGATATAAGGGGCGAGTTTAGGAAATATAAAGCTTTCCACCTGGATTTCTATTATGACTGCCGGTGGAACTTGTTTCGTGGTCCACCTCGATTAAGTCAGCCGGGAAACTAGTTTCCATAGTTCCATCAAACAAACTGCCTCTTTTCTATCGCTTCTACTGTCTTTTCTTTCTCTCTCGATTATCTAAACTCATCTCACTCTCTCTTCTTCTTTCAGATTTCTTTTTCCATTCGACCATGAATCGAATATCTATTCTTTGAAACATTAATCAAAAACTTATCTTTTCGAAACCCATATCTCAGAAACAAACCCATCTTCGGAAACCAAATCCAATTTTTTAATAATCCAAATTTATTTTTTATTGAACCTAGAAGTTTGATTTTCTCAGACATAATCCTTAGCAAACGAATCTCTATATTCTCTGCACGACCCTTTGCTGACTAGTCCAAGAAGATGAATTTATAAAACCCAAGTTTATTTGTTTACGCTGATGCTATGAGTCTGATTTTAGTGATTTTTTTGTTGTTGCAAGAATCCGTAATTTTTAAGCTTCTCCACTTCATATCATGGAGTTCAAATCATGGGTTTGGCTGTAATTTCAGTTCTCAGTTTTGAGTTAGGTTGCTATATTCGTGTACATATGATTTTCTAGGGTTTATTTTTGTTTTGATTTGGTTTGTGTTAATAGTATTTCATCAATTGGATCTAAAATTTGTTGGATTTACATTGAGTTTGGTTCGTATTTTTTTCCAGATATTGAAAAGATTAGTCAAAAGAAGAGAAGCAGGAAGAATTAGATTTTGAGGTGTTCTAAAGCGTAACAGTTTCATGGTAAGCTAGATTCGTAATCAATTTTCGTACCTAAAGCAGAGTCATTCTACTTTTTTTTTGTAATATGTATTGCACTTTCATGTCATTGATGTTACAATTTGGTCTGTTTTTTTTTTTGGCTATTGCAGATGAGCCATCTAAATAACATTGATAAGAAAAATTAGACTGTGAAGTGCAACACACTTTAACAAAATGCAGTGAATCAGTGATGCCTACAAGATGTGTTCCAAGCATATATTCATTAAGGAATACCTTGTCAAGTGGTAGGGATTATTATCAACACTACAGATTGAATTCTTTCTTAGTTAACTGATTATGTGAAAATGTGTCCCTTCATTATTCTATAAATTGGTACTGGCTTGTCGTTAGGTTCTTCATTTTACTAAAAGGCAATTTGAGTTTGTGTATACAATTGACTATTTTAGCTGATATTGGTATGTTTATTTTGCAGGAAAATCAACACTTGCGATTATCTTGTAGTCGCTGGTATCATTGCCCAAGAGGTTGCTGGTGATGTTCACATGACAGATACCCGTGCAGATGAGGCAGAACGTGGCTATACAATTAAATCTACTGGTATCTCTCTCTATTACAAGAAGAGTGATGATTCTTTGAAGGCCTACAAGGGTGAAATATTAGGTAACGAGTACCTAATAAACCTTATTGATTCACCTCGTCTCCACATAAGCGTGGGTTTGTCCGATTCTTTTTATGCACCCATCAAGCATATCATTACCTATAGTTACATAATTTTATCTTATGGTTAGTGATGTTATAAATTATTTTCTTTTATCATTTATAGCTCATGATTGTGGATTAGGCTCGTCTTGAGTTGCTTATAGTTACTTCATAGCTACGGTGAAGTTCAAGTGCTTCAATCTACCCTGAATTTAAGTATATTTTCTGTTGTAGGATTCTAGATTTGGAAGTTGGGAGCCATAGAACATCCCAATCATCGTTGGGATCACATCACATCTAATAGCTTTAAAACATAATCTACTTTGTCTCTGTGTTTACTGTCTATGTATTGCATATGTATTTTTAGAAGTTGAAACGATGCTAGTACGCATCCCTTTTATCATCAACTGAAGGTTTTATCTGTTTTAATTGCAGATATATAGATAAGAGTCTTACGGGGGAGAACAAATAATGAACTATGCCTAAAGGAAGTCCCCTGTTGAGGCACTAAACTGATTTCTCATATTTGTTTTTTGTTGTTTATGTTCATCAACATTACAATGCTCAATTGTCAAAATTGCAGGTGGTTGATAGAAGTTTGTTGAGTCACGAGGTAAAGGGACATTCGAGTTACAGTGGGAGGAGGAAATCAATAATTCCACATTAGATTTTTCTATATTTTTGGTATGCATCTATTTATAACCTTATTAATATCCTGTACAAATTTCTTAAGGATCGGAAATGGTTAGGAACCCCATTTTCCCTCGAAACATTGACTGCCTCTACAGATTTTTTCCTTAGGACAGAATCAAAGAATGCCAGTATCTCGAGGATTTCACCGTTAGAATTCCATGATATTTTTATAGGTTTCACTCTAGGTCATTTTGAGTTCCCCGTAAAAATTATAGGAAGATCAGGTAAGTGGAACATCAGTTGATACTAGGGACAGTTAGGAAGTACAAACTGTTTTGCTTGTGTCGGTTGCTATATTCGTTTTTGTTATGTGTTGTGTGCTTATTTGATTCCAGTATGTGTTGGTTGCCGAGATCAGGGACATGTTAATAATGTAATTGAATGCGAGTCGCGGTGGGAAGGGTGTTGATTTTGTTTTTCGCGAGATCAGGGCCATGTTCATAATGTAATTGAATGTGAGTCGCGGTGCAATGAAGTCAAACCCCATTGGAGCCGCTGTAGACTTTGACGAGGTAACCTTTTACATTTTATTTGTATTTGTTCAGACTTAAATTAACTTTAACCATAGAGTGGTAGTTAATTATCTTTGTTGGTTGCATGATGAGTTCTAAGCTGAACTTAAGTAGTTGGTCAAGAAGCTTGCAAAAAAGTTCCATGCTTTTCTAGCCTCAGAGGCTGTTATCAAGCAGATTCATTGTCTTCTTGGACATCTGGATGCTCATAATTTTCTTATTATTGTTGGCATGAGCATGTGAATTATGTAAGCTAGTTTTATCAGCTCGATGTTTTGCAGCCGCAAGAGAAAGCTGGTGCACTTGAGTTTCTTTGTGCATCAAGTATTGCCATTAAAACATATTTACTGCATGTTTTCTTTGTGCAACCACTGCCAAAGAACCCTTTTATCAAAACAAATAGTTTATTGAGGATGTTAAATAGTTTTCAAGTCATTAATTGTTCATTCAATCAATCAAATGTCTTTGAATTTTACCAAGGAATAGATACTAAATCCATTCTGGTTTCATGCAGGTGCATCTCGAACCAAAAATATGACGTAATTGAGCATCCATTCATCCAATGGATTTCAGAACCACAAGAATGAAATTGGATGGTGGGAGTCACTCTGACTTGGAGGATGAATTCAGCATTGCCAGAAAGGCATAAATGATGGAATATATCGATAAAGTCTTTCCTTCAACTTAGAGTTGATGCTTTCTGTTTGTTAAGCTTGGTATAAGGATATTAAGTTGAGCATTTTCAACTTAGTGTTGAAGTTTCAGGTTAAGGTATTTTGGATAGTTGAAGTTGTAAGCGGAATACACTTTGATTTTCCACTAGTGTCTCTTATTATAAAGAAAGATAGTTCCCGTTCCTTAAGGGAAACCATAATCATTGTCAACAAAAATCAAGAAGAACTAAAATTTAACTGAGAGTCCACAAACTTTTATTTGTCAGGGTTCATAGCTTTATTCAACGCAGTCATTTTAGTCTCTACTTTCTTCTTCCCAATTTGAAATCCACTTGAACCCTTGTTCTTCTTAGCACTGCCATCCACCTTCAAATTAAAATAAATAAAAAGGTTTCATGTTACCCAGTCATAAGGAAGACACCGATCCTAAATTAAGATTGATACAGAACATAAATCATACATGGAAATCCAAAGAACTAACACCAACCCACGAAAGTAATAGACAAATACTATCATAAATTGGAGCAATCTTACCTTTATCTTCCCCTTGTTAGCTTGTAATTTCTTTGTCTCCTTTTTTGTTTCTTCTTTCTATCCTAACTTACGAAACACAAATTAAAACAGAGTTTTTAAACAGAAAGAAAATTAAGAATCAATGAGGTTTCTTACTTCTGAGGTCGAGTTCATCATGAAGAGTGTTATTACTGTTCAGATCAAGAACAACAGAGATCGAGATTCATGATGATTAAAAATTGAAATTAATTTAGGATTTTTATCTATGTAAACACAATCGAAGGATTAGTTGATCAGAGAAGATAGTCGATGGAATTGAGATGGTTTTTTACTTAATTTGTTGGTGTTCTTCAATCGAGAGAGGAGCAGATTGAATGTGTGATGGGTTTGATGGTTTTAGGGTTACAGGATATAAGCTGTTCTTGAGCTGTGGTGGTTGTTGTGGTTCATTTTGAGAGTTCTTGGATGATGATAAGAGTTGGGTTGTGCTCTATTTGTAACCAGATGAGGAAATCAAGTTGCAGATGATGAGGAAGTTGTTTTGGTTCAATCTATTTGAGAAATCAGTCGAGAGAGAAGATTTCGCTGTTGTTGGTAAACATTGAAATAGATGATGAAGGAGTTGGAAGACCTGCTGCTGCTCAAATTACAGAGAAGAAAGAGTTGATGTTTATGGGTATGTGCTATGGTGGTTGATTTTCTTTGATGATGTGATTGAAGATTGAAGAAGGTTTTGGAAGTTGAGAAGAATTGTGTTAGTGTAAAATGGGCGAACCCGTAAAGAAGAAGAAATCTAGGTTTGGTATTAGACGGATGTGTTGTAAACCTAACTAGCGTTAGTAACGTCCAGTTAATTTTTTTGGTGTAAACCAAGTGTAAATTTTTTTATAATCCTGGGTCTTCTACTAAATTATTGTTTATCCTCTTTTTTTCTGATGGTGTCATAAACTCCCGGTTAAATAATCGGTGTAAACAGAGTGTAATCCAAGATTTAATGTCCCAATTAATTGAATCCATCCAAGTGTCCTCACCAGGTTTACTAATGACCAAAGTTTTTATCAAATTTAATTTGAGAGGGTGTCATACTCACCGTGCGACGTGAGAGCTCATATGACTTAGCATTTTAAAGGAGGGGAGATTATTACTACTTGATGGCACGTCTTACTTTTATCTATTGCTAAAAGTTTTAATTATGAAGGTTTCTTCCAATGGAAACTACTCTTGATGAAAAATCAGGTTAGGAGGTGCAAGTGATCGACTTAGAGCTTCTCCAATGGAATGTGTGTGAAGAAAAAAGTCTTCATCCACATAGGATACACAATAATTTAAAAAAAAAATAGTCTCCAACCCATTAAGGTGAGGGTGATGTGGCAAATAAAAAAGTTAGACATCCTCTAAGTCAACCTCTAGTTTTAGACATTGAATTAGAGGATGTCTTCCCATCCTAGTCACATTTTTGTTATTAAAAATCATTAAAAACAAAAAAGTCAATAATTTTAACCAATCATATGCCTACAAATTAAGTAAAAGAATGATACAACATTTTATGGGTTGCATATAAAATTTATTTTCTCCTAATATTTAGGAATTTATACCTAGAGGACGTCTTAAAAGTGATGCCACATCTGAAAGATCCACCTTCACCATTGGAGAAGCTTTTAGGATTGGGTTTGAGTAATGAATCCGTCATCTAATATGAATTTCTTAGATAGTTAGATGTTGGAATTTTTCATTGCGCCATGTGGGTCAATTATGGAGGGCGAAAAATATTGTTCACTTGCAAAACTGAATGGAAACTTCTGATGCTCCATTTTTTACTCAACAACTTGTTGACATTTGAAAGGAAGAAGCTTTGACTCTGTCTTGACTAGGAACACTACTAGGATTCTAGGAACACCAATATTCAGACTAACTGAAGGGAGAGCTAGGCCTGAGGTGGTGCAAGGTTTGCAACCCTTAAAACCTAAGCCTCATGTATTAAACGTCAGACCTGCCCATTCTTTTTGTGAACCAGTATGAGGTGCTAGGGGATTTCCTTCTAAATGATTTTTTTCGGACTACTCCGGTTTGGAGAGGACAATCGTTACAGGTGTAAAACATGCCATCCCATCACGGCTCAACCCACTGAGTCACGTACTTAACGTGTCGTGTGTCGTGTTGTGATGTGTCATAGATTAAGGCTTGCCGTGCTAGGTTATGTGTTGTGTTGATGTGCCGTTAAAATAAACATGAGATGCATTGTGACGTCTTGGGTCGGACACATTTCTCCTCCTTTAAAACACTAAGTCATATGAGCTCTCACGTTATAGGGTGAGTGTGACACCCATATGAAATTAAATTAGATAAAAGCTTTCAACTACAACAATTCTAGAGAAGACAAGTGTCGTAACGTTATTGGTCGGAGATTATTTTTTTTTTTTTAAAAACCCCCTTTGTAGAGAACGTTATTGGTCCAAGCCCCCTGATTTTAACGGCATAATACTAAAACCGGTGGCAACCGTTAGTAGAAACGTGGGTGTACAAGACTTATGTGTTGATTTACACACCTAATTAAAAAATTACACCGGGTTTACACCAAATACTTAACTGGATGTTAAGTAACACCGTCAAGTTGAAGAATGCTCCCGTTAAGTACTCTTCCCCTAATGAAATGACTCCTAGGGGCACTTTTTTTCTCTTCCATTTCTTTAGTCTCCTTCTCCACCATAACAAAAATCCCAACTTTCTCATTAGCGCCCACTTCAATCCTCATTCCAAAGCGAACCCATTCCGCGAACTTGAGTAGGTTATGTCTTAAAATGATGTTTGTGAACTTATCTTAATAAACTAAGGAATTCTATTGTAAACCGTGCTTTATAGTTCATGAATCGATTCGAGTGAATCACATCGTTTTTGCTTCGATTGTGTCTTATGTAGTACATAAAGATATAAGCAATTGAACAACTCTCTAACTAGTTCATTTGAGTCATTTGAACTAGTTATGGTGAAGCATAATATGGTTGATATGAAAGTTATCATATTGATAACAATTTGGTTAACTATTTTTGAACCAACTAATGTACAAGTTTGGGTACGGTTACACAAGCCTAGAAACGTGCATTACATGTGTATGCAACAATCTATGTTTTTGATCTAACGGTTGATAAATATTATCTTGAATCTAATCAGGTTTTCATCTAACGGTGAATATTGAATGCTTTGTTAGCAAGCTAATATTGATTGCAAACCCTGATTTTAGGGAGAACTCTAGTAACTGGGAAACCTAATCCCCACACATGCTGTGTGATACTAGTTGTACTAAGATAGAGTCGATTCTCCTTTAAACTTTGATTTTCTTCTTATTAAACCTGGTTAACGACTTAAAGACTTCATTGGGATTGTGAATCCATACCGCTACTACTTTTCTTGTAGTTGTGTGATCTGATCTTGCTGTTTCTATCGTACAGGTACAATTATAATAATTGGCTTGAGATTTCTATCTCTGATAGGCAAGATATAAAAGTAGTCACAAACACTTCGTCTCATCGTTTGTGATTCCACAATATTTTTTTCGCTACGTTGATTAAGACTATTGTAAGGTGATTGATAAAGCTAAGATGTTCTTCAGGAATATAAGTCTGGTTTTATCAATTGGTTCTTGTGCACCTTGATTTATCAAAAGAAGGAACAAAAACTCGTAGTTATATTCGTGGGAGATGGATTTATCTATTACTGTAGACTTTTCTGTGTGATACAAATTTGTTTATTAAAGTATTCGACTTTGGGTCGTAGCAACTCTTGGTTGTGGTTGAGATCAGCTAAGGGAATCGAGTACGTAGTATCCTACTGGGATCAGAGATGTAGGAGAACTGTACCTCAGATCAGTGTGAGATTGATTGGGGTTCAACTTTAGTCCAGACCGAAGTTATCTTGGAGTAGGCTAGTGTCTGTAGCGGCTTAATAAAGTATATGTTTAATCTGTACTAGGTCCTGGGGTTTTTCTGAATTTGCGGTTTCCACGTTAACAAAATTCTGGTGTTTGTGTTATTTTTCTTTTCCGCATTATATTTTGTTATATAATTGAAATAATACAGGTTGTGCATTGTTCAATCAATTAGAATATCCGACCTTTTGGTTGTTGATTTAAATTGATTGACACTTGGATATTGGTCTTTGGTACCATCCAAATTATCTATCTTTGATAAGACTCACAGATTTTTATTTTCTTGAGTAATGATCAAATTGAGAGATTGAGATATAAACTCTTTGATATACTTTTTGTCTAGATTGAGTTTGACTGTCTAGTTGATTCTCTAGAAAGTATATTGGAGTTTGTCCATACAGATTGCTAATAGAAATATTAGGTGTGGTTGTTAGACCTCCGCTTTTTTAATTGGTATCAGAGCAGGCAAACACGTTAAAGACCTTATAAGTATGTGTTTGTAGCGATCTGATTATGGACGTGTCTATCTCTAATAACGTACAAGTTCATAAATTACCAGGTGATTCTGAAAGCTTGGATTAACCTGAGATAACTGTCACATCTAAGATAATATCTAAACATTTGGAAACTATTGATAACTGGGAAAATCTCCTAGAAGAAAAGTTGGATGAACTTTCTAACGAAGGTGACTCAGATATTGACAAAGATGTTGATAAGGAAGTCTCGGAGTATGTTAATCTTTTGAATTCGTTGGAAAAGAAGAAAATGACAACTTCTCATGTCACACCTTTTCTAACTAATCTATGTTGTATAAACAAAAAATTGAGAGGATGTTACGCGAGTGTTTTTGTTTCGAATCGTTCAAACAAATCTATTCACAAGGATTCTTAGGAAAACCTCTCCGTATGAAGTCACTTGAATGTGATAATCTTTATCAAAGGTACTTTTTGTTGGAAGGGAAAATTGCAGAATCTGAAGAAATAGGAGACAAGTTAGGGTTTAATTAAATTAATATAGGTATTTCTTATTTTTAGAATTAACTTATTAGTGGAAGTTATTTATTTTTAGAATTACTGAGATTACAAGTTAGGGTTCGTATAGTTTTCTTAGAACTAGAGTTCAAGTCTTCTCTATAAATAGGAGACAAGTATATTGTATTTTAATTATATAATATATATTCTTATCAATTTGTTGATGGTGGTTTTTAGCTTAGGGGTAAAATTGTAAAACCCTAGTCATACAGTGACGTCACATAACTTGAGTAATAATGCCCAAACCAAGCACATTTATTGAACCCTTTAATTTTTTTGAGAGAAAATTACCAGGGTACCTTTTTTTTTTAATACTAATTAGGGTTTCGACAGGCCAAAACCCTAATTCTCACACCGCATGTGCCAACGGAAAACCATGTCAGCCACACCCACCGCGCCAAGGCATGCTAACCATGCTAGCCGCACCTCTGTGCCAATGGAAAACCATGCCAGCCACACCCACCGCGCTAAGGCATGCCAATCATGCTAGCCGCACCCCTGTGCCAATAGAAAACCATGCCATCCACACCCACCGCGCCAAGGCATACCAACCATGCTAGCCGCACCCCTGTTCCAATGGCAAACCATGCCAGCCACAACCACCGCGCCAAGGCATTCCAATCATGCAAGCCGCATCCCTGTGCCAACGACATGCCAAACCCTTGGCCCCACCATGACAAGCCAAACCACACACTTCCTTGGTCCTAGCCAAGCTATCCGCGCCATGCACCCATGGAAAACCCTTGGCCCCACCATGCCAAGCCAAAAACACCTTGCCTTGGCCCTAGCCAAGCTATCCGCATCATGTACCAATGAAAAACCCTTGGCCCCGCATGCCAAGCCAAGCCGCACGCTGCCTTGGTCCTATCCAAGCTAGCCGTACCATGCGCCCATGGAAAACCCTTGGCCCCACCATGCCAAGCCAAACACACATTTCCTTGGCCCTAGCCATGCTAGCCAAACCATGCCATGCCAACCTAGCCGCGCCTCCATGATGGCCATCCCTACACGACTACCCCAACGAAGGAGTGCAACAATCAACGACTTCCCTTCAATTCCAGGAGAAAATCCTAGCCATCCAAGGTTACCAGACAACGCATGGTAACCTTTGGCCTGAAACCCTAAGTTTGGCCACGCCAAACCATGCCATGCCAATGGCATGCCAACCTAGCCACGCTATCATGCTGGCCTTCCCTATACGGCTACCAAAACGAAGGCCTGCGACAATCAACGGTCTCCCTTCAATCTTAGGAGAAAATCCTAGCCGCTGAAGGTCACCAATCTAGCAAGTCTCCCAAGCTCGACTTTCCAGGAAACAACAATATGCTACATGTTTTCCACAAAACATTCGAGACATCAACACATATCACAAAATGGGGGATCCTCTTTAGGTATTGGTTTGGAGGTTTAGAGCGTGCAGCGTACACTACGCCCATCATAAGAAAGTGTCATATGGGTGAGACGGTTAGTAAATACAGGGAGTTAATGGTGAAACGTTCCTTTATTTGGAAAATCAATTCCATGCGTTAAACATTACCATCTCCTCCCATTTACTTACCTATTTTTTCATTCCTTAATGAGACCAGAGTACGTTTCACTTCGACTTGTATAAATAGGTCTTACCTATTCCCACCGAACAACAAGTTCAGTCAAGGAGCATACAACACTTAGAAAATACTTGCTAGCTTACCATTTGTTAGCCTTCCCACTTTTCTGATACAAGTTGTAGTAACACAACTACTCTTCCAGAATCAAATTTTCTGGTCTCATCACTTTCCTTGCTTCCCTCCCCAAAACCAACCCATTCTCCTTCATTTTGTGACCGAAGCAAGTCTGGAACGACCATTTCTTGGTTTAGGCCGGACTTGTACAAATAGATCTCTCGAATCTAAAGTAATCCCTTGCAGTACATTGTTTAGGGTTTGAATTCGTTTCTCACCCACACACCCGAAATTACCGAAATCAGCAGAAACCATTTTCACCCTCAAACACAATTAAAACGGAGTTTTCTCTTCAACTATCCTATTTTTTACTATCAATATTTATTTATTCATGCTTCCGTTCTGCATTAGTTATACCGCATGTTCTACTATCAATATTTGTTTAATTATTCATGCTTCCATTCTACATTAGTTATACCCTATGTTCTTCGGAAATGATTGAAACCGCACAAACAATGGCTTTTTTATGCCTTTACCAACAATTATAAACACTTGGTAAATCAAGGAAATAATTTGGTAGAGTAGGCTCACCACTGATTGAAGAAGAATCTTTTGAACTGTGTTGATAATTTTGTAACCATAAGGCATGCTATGGAAAATTACTTCAATCGCGATATTGATAGAATTAAAGCAAAGTTCCAAAATAGTCGTATCTTCAAGATTAAGAAATGGGGAAATAATCCGTTGTTCAACTACAAAAGAGACGTAGAAAGTAGAGAGAAAAGAAGAAAGAGAATTCCCATTAGATGTATTCATTACAAATAAAATGAGCCTCAATTTATAGGCAAACATAAAAAGATGTAGTAAAGATAATACGAAAATGATTAACTGACCGCGGGTTGGGATCTCGCGGTCTGTCCCCCTTCTCACACTGAGGCGGGACCCACACCAAACCCCCTACCAACCCGCCGATCCATTAGGGTTCTAGCCTTTTTTAGTGTTGCGGGACACACCGCGGGACCAGCCCGCGGTGAGTCTATCACTTCCGAAGATAATATTAACATTATAGGAGTAATGAGTGCATGTACATTACTAAAGGTATTAAACCTAAGTTATCACACTAGGTGTGAGAGTTACATAGTGGTGGAGAATGCAGAAGGATAAAAAAGGAGACATAAAAAGGGGAGTAACCAAGTAAGTGTGGAGTAAATCCACCAAATATTTATTTATTTAGTGTAGAAAATAAAAAACGAGTGGAGGGGGACATTAACCAAACCTCCCACAACAAATAAAACAGAGGATAAAAAGGCACTCTACGGGGGGAATAGAATGGTGTAGAGCAAACTGAAATCCCACCCAAACTATAAACAAAAACAAGTATTCCAAACAATACCAGGACTGAAAGATTTCTACACAAGAAAAGAATTCTAACCTTAGTCTTCATCCATGAATCCAGCACCGCTAGTGCTAGCTTCAGTTGATGAACTGTCACCACCCTGAGGGTACATCTCCGTGATGATAGGATCGGATACAGTATCCAACTCCCTCCTCTTTTCGTTAACATCATCTATGTCATTTTCCTCTAATCCATCGTCTCTAGTGCTAGCTCCTGTCAAAAACTGCCACAACCCTCCTTTATCTTCTTGATGATAGGATTGTATACAGTCTCTAACTCCCTCCCCCGTCTCTCTAATGATAGGACTGTATACAGCCATCAACTCCATCCTCTTGTCATTAACATCATCTCTTTCTACTACTTCGTTGCTGTCCAACCACTGAAGGGCATTTCCGATTGCATCCTCAATCTTCTTCTTGTCATCAGGTGCTATCCTCCCTCCCAAATTTGCGACCGTGTCCCTTACTTCGTACACATATTTCTCAAAGGAGTTCCTTGATTTCACTTTCTTCCTATGTTCTTCATCCTCTGATTTGAATTTCTCCGCCTCTTGAATTAGCCTCTCAATCTCGGCCTCCGACAACCTCCCTTTGTTATTTGTAATCAACAGCATAGTTTTGTTTCCTGTTATCCAGGCCTCGGCGGACACATTCAATATACCATTTTCATCGATGTAAAACCATATTGTAACTTGAGGAACACCACGGGGAACTGGAGGAACACCTGTAATTTCGAACGTACCCAACAAGTTATTTTCAAAGGTATCAGTTCTCTCGCCCTCATACACTGGTATAGAAAAAAAAGGTTGATCATCGACACTAGTAGTGTATCCAAAGAACTTCCTGTGAGGAATAGTTGCGTTCCTTGGAATTTTAACATTCATATAACCTCCAAATTCTTCAACAGAGAGAGAAAGAGGGGTGACATCGGACAACTTCAGGTCCGGCACCTCAACGTTAACACCACTGTACAAAATAGCAGCTTGCACTGCAGCACCGTATGCCACAGCCTCATCAGGGTTGATGCTCTTGCAGAATTTCTTCCCAGGAAAGAAATCCCTCAATAGAGACTGAACCTTCGGAATTCTAGTGGACCCACCTACGAGGACGATCTCATGAACGCTGCTCTTGTTCATCATGGCATCCCACAAACACTTCTTAACAGATTCCATACATTTATCGAACAAATCCTTGTTCAATTCTTCAAATTTAGAACGAGTAATGGTCGAATGAAAATCAATTCCATCATGCAGAGCATCGATTTCGATGTTTGTTTGAGGAATTGTTGAGAGAATCCTCTTTGCCCTCTCACACGATGTTCTCAGCCTCCTAAGAAGCCTTGGATTTCCACCAATGTCCGTGTTGTGCTTCATCTTGAACTCTTTAACAAAATGATCGACCATTCTGTTATCGAAATCCTCTCCACCAAGATGTGTATCTCCAGAGGTAGCCTTGACTTCAAACATACCCTCTTTAATTATGAGTAGCGAAACATCAAAAGTACCACCACCAAGATCAACGACAAGAACATTCTTCACACCAACACTGGTCACCTTCTTATGAAGACCATATGCAATTCCCGCCGCCGTTGGCTCATTGATGATGCGCAGTACATCGAATCCAGCAATTTTACCAGCATCTTTTGTAGCTTGACGCTGAGAATCATTAAAATAAGCAGGAACGGTAATAACAGCTTTCTTAACACTTGATCCAATATAAGCTTCGGCTATTTCTCCCATTTTAGAGAGAACCATAGCTGAGATCTCCTCAGCCGAAAACTGTACTTTCTTGCCCTTGTAAACAACTTCAATCATAGGTTTATCGTCTATGCCATCAATGACTTTGAAGGGCCATAGAGGAATATCATTCAGAACAAAGCTGTCGCTGAATTTCCTACCAATTAAACGTTTCACATCTGCAAAATGGAAGTTGATTAAAAAATTAAACGCTCTCCCGATGCTATTTCTGAGAGCCAGAAGCTCACGATATTATTATTCGAAGGGAACAACTAATTATTTTCTGAGAGCCATAAGATTTCAGTACATGCCTAACGTCAAAAACACGCGTTCGAGAAAACATAAATAAGCGCAAATTCAATCTAGAAGACATCTACATGTGTAAATAATAGAAGCATGTACTTAGACTTGGATGAATTTGATGCCACTATATCTCTGCTACAATACCAGCACATCTCCAAACACTTCCCAAAACAAAAATAAAAAGATGAAACAAAAACCACAAATCAAAATTCAAGTTCAGCCAACCAACCGCCGCAAATAACCCAATCGTTACGATCATTACAAATAGCAAAAACAACAAAGAAACGCAGTAATCCAATATGTATTCATAATATCAAACTAATTTATCTAAAGCTGTCAAAAAAGCTTACTGTAAATGGAGTTAGAAGGATTGACTGCAGCTTGATTTTTAGCAGCCTCACCGACCATACGTTGGGTATCATTAAAAGCAACATAAGAAGGAGTAGTCCTATTTCCTTGATCATTCTCAATAATCTCAACTCGTCCATGTTGCCATACTCCAACACATGAATATGTTGTTCCTAAATCTATTCCTATTGCTGCTGATCCTTGTTCTTCTATTCTGTCAGTCATCGTGATAAGAATAATAGTTCAGTCGAAAAAGAAGAAGAAGAAGAAAACTCTTTGTTGTTATAGCACATTAATACTGAGCCTTATAGCAGGCATTATACGGTCGCAAAATGAATAACCGGCCCTTGAATTAATTTTACAAATTTGAATAAGCCAAGTTGCTGTAGATTATTCAGCCAACAACTCATTCATCCCCACCATGATTACTTAAAGGCAAACCTTACTTAACTAGTAAAATTGTTTTCATTGCCAGGTCTTTGTGGATTTAAAATAAAACAGATCAGTGTTAATGGAAAATTAGGACGAAGTAGGTGCAAGTGTACGTGAGTTATCTTTTACAACTAGGGTAAAATCAAATTTCCCGTGAATAAATTGTCGGATTGAAGTGGGGAAAAGAAACACACACGAAAATAGGCTACTACAAAAAGTCAGAAACTGTGCCCATATGACAATTGGCTCCTTAATAACCAAATTGCCAATGTCTTAAAACAAGTGGCCTAACTGCAATTGTCATCAAAATTATTTTAGGAACCATCCCAGTTACTGGTACTAAACATTATTCATGGCGGGTTTTATCTTATTTTTAAAAAATTCTTTGACAAAAGGCAGATTCATTCACAATTAAGGAAGGGTGTCACAAATACTGAGACCACTGGTATACAAAATCAGACCCCAAATAAAAGCAGAAATTTTCGCTTCGCTATAGCTTAATTGTAGCGGAATCAAATTACTATGGTCATATGCTTGGCTCTGATGTGGTGATTTTCCTTCGGTAAGAAAAAACAAGAAATAAGATCCGATACACCCTTAAACTAAGCGAAGAGACATGGAAACTTAGCTTCCTGTGTAATTTTGGATTCCAATTCTTTTACTCCCTCCGTACCACATAGATAGGCCGATATTTAAAATCTCTTAGATTAAGATTTTTTTTTTTTTTTTCATAAATATATGACTTTTCCTGTTTTACCCTTTATTATATATTTTCTCTAAGTTAGAGACATAAACTCAATTGTAAGGATATCCAAGCAACATAAACATGGGTAAAATGGTTAAAAGCCATCTTGAAATTGCCACTCCACTTATCTAATTGTACAAAGAAAATGCGATATTCCACCGGGGAGTAATTTACACACTAAATTTAGGGATTTTCCAGATTTTGGTGTATATCCGAAATAACCTTACTTTACTTCAAAGTAAGGTTATTTAGATTTTTCTGTTTCCCTACTGAATAATTCAATTCTAGAGTTTTATTAAATTTATATGTTGCTACAATTTATTATTCAATTATTCTACTACTTGAGTGCACGTCGTACTATCTATCAGCTGCTCCAATTTCCAATTGGAGTGATATTCAAATGGGTACTTTGTAATATGCATCGAATATGTCGTGATTGCTAACGGGGGACCCAAATTAACAGGAGCTACGACTTCATATGAGATAAAAAAAATTATATCTGATCTTTGTCGTTGGATCACTCAAACGGTACCCTGTTAATTCTGGCCCCTCCATTAGTAGCTATGGAATATGTTGTCCTTTTTTTAATCTTCTGTCACGGATTCTTCCAATGGATCGAAACGGCTATATTTGAGGAAAAATCAGGAGGGGTGCTTAGAATAGATCACTAGGGTGAATAATTTTTATATACTTGCAAGTGATCAACTTAGAATGAAGCGGAATCCGTCTTCTATCATGAATTTGTCTTAGTCGTTGAACTTTTTTATTGCGTCATGTGGGATCGATTAGCGTCAGGGAGATAAATAATGTTCACTTGCAAAATCCATTGGAAAATTCTAATGCTCCTTTTTTCACTCAACAACTTGTTGACATTTGACGGGAGAAAACCATGACTCTGTCTTGGCTAGGGACACCAATATTTTTATCCAGGAGTACTTCATGTGCTTGGGATAAGAAGAAGTTTAAATGTGTAACAAATTTCAAACCGATTTGTCTCATGAACCTATAAAAATTCGTGTAATCCGTTTATTTTCCAAATCTATCCTCATTAATATCTCATAAAATATTTAAATTTTTAGTTTTTAATTCTAAAATTTTAGCGTGAATTTGGAATCTAGTAGATTATTTGAAAATTTCATTTCAGAAATTGAACTTATATTATACTTTATATTTACTAGATCTTAACCCGTGCCGTAACGACACGGGATGTTTTGTCTCTAATACGATATTGTTCACATTCCTCTTGCTTCATTTTATTCGTGAGTAATTATTTTGATATTCAAATAGGTTTTGGGAAACAAAATGGGTTACCTGATATTTTTATTTTTTACTTAAACATGTTATTCCAATTTATTATCTGGACAGAGTAATAATGTTGTGCCAACATGAAAATAAAATAAAAAATACAATAAATAAAAAATTTCCCCATTTATTGTTCAATCATACCATAATTTCAAACTTCAAAAAAAATATTTCATCTAACAGTACATTTACCTAAACTGTCAATCCAACTCCATGATGTTTACGAATACATTTGTTCCGAAATTATTGATAACTAAGGCTCTAAGGAGTGAAGCAAAAACCCATAATATTTTCCCTACTATAGATAAACACTATTTTTTTTTTTTTTTTGCAAATGTGAGAGTTATAAAAATGAAGAACCCTTGGCTATTGGAAGGCTGAGATATACACATGTGAGTTGAAAAAATAAACTTATAATAGTAAATCAAAACATGTGTAAGATTCTTTCTCAATCATATTGATAACATAAAATTGAAGAAATTCGTGGATAAAAAGAATTCACACCAACTATGCTAAGTAGTGCATGAATGATGTTATCACATCTAGTGTTACTCAAGTAATTTGGAGTTTTAAAGAGCATAGTCATATTGATATTTGTATCTACATAAATTCAACTAACCTTCCGAAGAAAAATTATTAGTTTCAAGGTAGAGCCGACACAAACTTCTGTCGCCTTCAATGTATACAACACACATTGGGTTTAATCGGCCTTGAGATTAAACAAATACCCCAACATTAGTCAAATAATGTATACAAATACGGGATCCAAAACAAAGTGCTAACGGGAAAAATGAGAGACTAACATCAGTTCTACAAAGAAAATACCCTATATGTATCAAAGTTTGTTAACCAAACATGTATTCAAATTAAAAAGTCATCAACTTAACACAAAAATACAAAAGAACCCAAGTTAAATCAATACTTGCATAAACAAAACTTATAAGAGAATTTTGTAATTATTAAATACCTTTAAAATCACTATTAGAGATTTAATTGCATGCCTCGTTAAAAACTACGGTAGGACGAAATCACCATATTAATCTGTAGAAATTTCACTGGATATGTAGTAATTCAGAGAAGTTTACACTGGTGGTGATGCGTTCTATCTAAGTGTTGTTCGATTGATTATTTTTTTTAGAAGGTTTCGGTTTTCATTGGAGAAACAGAGATGGAGCGTTTCATTATATTCATTATCATTCAGAAATCCAAGACCAACTCGCCCTCTGCTTACGGGATCTCAATACAACCTTAGATTTATCTATTGGACGGAGAAACCTTGATGCTAAATATATAGCTTTTAGTGTTATTTATTGTATAACGTGAAATCCAAATGTATTTTTTCTTCTTCTTAATTTTCATGTATTTTAACCGAGTTTATATTAGCATTAACACGATCAACCACATTTCTAATCTATAGTGTTATCCTTTTGTAGCAGCACATAATTAACATAGTCAATTACTACTCATCAAAACCGGCCAGTACCACAAACCACCAGATATCACTTCTTTCTCCACCACCACCATTTTCCATCCCTCGTAGAATATTGGGCACACTTATAACTTTTAATCCCACACGTCGTGTATAAAGTTTAGATTTAACAAACTTAGGTCGTCAATTAATTTATTCAACTATATGTTTTTTGTTAATACTGAAAATCATGCGTTTAACGGTTACCAAAGATAGCAGTGGTACCAAAAACAACCATTTTGTCTTATATGATTTGGTATCATCCCAAAAGTATTTGTTATCCGCCTTTTTTGATCATGTCAAAAACAACCAACTATACTTTTCACAATACAATGTTACCCGTCATGTAAAAAAAATTATTATTTTTGATTCAAAAAGAAAAAACCAATACCAACGCCATTAAAACCATCCAACACCACTATTTCTTCCACCAAAACTAATGTTACCGCCTCCACCACTTAGTAACACCTTCCACCGCTTCCACCACTTACTTCTTCCTCTACTACCACCACCACCACTAATATCTATTGAAATAATTTTTGTCAAAATTATTATTTATTGATGGAGATATGTATTAATATTAATTAAGGGATATTTATGATGTAAAATTAATAAATCATTTATCATGAGAAATTAATGAGACATCAATTAATAAAACACTTATACTAATTAATATTTAAGTTGAACAAACCATAACCATAGATTTATCTTCTCTCTAGACAAATCACTTATACTAATTAATAAAATAATTATACTAATTAATATTTAAGTTGAACAAACAACCACTGTTAATTTATCTTTTCTATCAATTCCAACCAAGGTAGAACAATGGTTAGAGGCCACTCTTATGACACAATAGGTCATGAGTTCGAACCTCCCCGTTATAATTTTTGAAATCCCATATCTTGACTTGAGTATTCATTTTTAATTCATAATATTGGAATGAACACCACGTGTGCGAATTGTAGGGTGTGGCACGGAGAACCACGACCATAGATTTATCTTTGCCGAGAATAAATCCTGGCCACCACTAAGATAGGCAAAGTTAGCCAAACTCTGCTTTATAAGGGAGACTAGGTCTTAACCCGTGTCGTAACGGCACGTGCAAGGATATGTGTTTCAAATGTATCCATCGATTCGTACATGTCGGAATTGTCCGAGAAGAATCGAACCGATCGATCTAGTTATAAATTTTTTGAGGAGTTGGTTGATAAACATGTCCTTATCCTCGAATCTTTTAATATTGTGTATGTAATTTATACAACCCTTTGGGACAAACATAGTTAATCGTTAGAAAAAATCCTATTGGAAATTGAACATTACGTCGTTTACTACTTCAAAAAAAAATCATCAAAGGTCATTCACCAAGCTTGTAATAAAACTAAAAACACCTAAAATTACTTTAAAATCAATTAGATTAATCTTGCAAAATCTGTTAGCATTAGAATTTAATTTTCGCTTTGATATAAATGGTTGGGTTCCCAATTTACATAAATTTGTGCTTATTCATTTTCCAAAAATTTATAATAATATTTAATTCCTGATCCATTTCTTTTCTTGTCTCTTTACCTATTATCATGAATTATTTCTCAAGCATGCATAAGAACATGCAATTGGGGGATATAAAATAGTAATGTTGATGTTCATACCAGCATGGTTTTTCAACCACGGAAAAAAAAACATTTCATGCCAGTATGAACAATAATAGTACTATTCATATCCCCCAATTAATCCTTCATGCATAATTACTTGAAATTGGGGAGAAATGACAAAAATAGAAATCATGACGAAAAAGGGGATTAAAGAGATATGTGAGAAACTAAATCGATTACAATTAACTCACACGTAGCCTTGCATAATCCCATGAAATAGGGGAGAAATAATGACAGAAACACAAACCATGACAAAAAAGGAAAATAAAGAGAGATGTGAGAAATTGAATCCATTATAATTAATTCACGTGTAGCCTTATGTTTGATCAATTTTTTTATAGGTTTCATTTTTCTTCATGCTCCTTACCCGTCAAATCTTAAAATCACAACATCTTCTTTTTTGGAAAAATTTGGCCTTTAATTTTTTTGTCTAATTTTAAAAAATAATAAAAAATGTAATTTGAAAGCTAAAATCAAATTAAAACAAAACAAAGAATAATTAACCAAGAGTGACTAAATAATTTACCTATTTTAGGACACTTTTTCTCACCCTACTACCACTAATTCTTCCACCGCCACATTATTGTCACCAGTTTCACCACCACCCACCACCATTACCCCAGCGGCGATCCACCACCCACCATCAAAACTACCATTATGATTAATTAACCTATCTTAGGACCCCTTTTCTCACCCTACTACCACTACTTCTTCCAGGGCCGTCTCTGACATTTAGATGACCCTGGGCGAAATAGCTCAGGACGCCCTGTTACGCAAAAAAAAAATAATAATAATATATATATATATATATTCTGACACATAGAATCTACCGTTTAACATCGAAATGAAATAATTTGTAGCGCACAACATAAAAACAACATAAAAGGAAAAAGCATCCAGTGAGTCAGTGAGATATCATGTCATTAAAAAATTCAAATCAAGTTAAATTAACTTAGTTAACCAACTAACCCTAAGCTATAAACAAAATTATAACAAATCTGCAAGTGATTACCGATATAAACGATTAAACTACATGTCTATATAAGACTCCATAAGAGATTATTTAACATTACCTATGAATGGAATGAAAATTTTCCTTCTCGACGTTCTCGGCTTGGGTTTTCTTTATTGGCTAGGGTTTTCCATCTTGAATACTTCGTAGTTGTCGCAGTTAGGAAGAACCGAAAAAGCGTGAGCTATGGAAAATAATTGAGAATAGGGATCGTCGGATATTAGGTGATTAACACATAGTGGGCTTGGACCAAAATTTTCCGCCCTCTGAAATTTCCCTCCTTGTGCCGTTTCCCAAGATGCCCCACCTCAGAACCGGGCCTGACTTCTTCCACCACCACATTATGGTCACCACTCTGCCAGTCTCACCAATACCCACCACCATTATCCACACCACTTCCCACCATCACAACCACCACTAATGCTTACTGATATGGTTAATATCAAATAAATTTATTATGTATCAACAAAAATATATTCATTCATTTGATTAATTAAAGAAACATTTATTATGAAATATCAATTAAATATTTATTATTAAATTTTAATTAAACGTGATCATTTAGAGCAGTAGATTTATGTTATGCAAATTTAAATTTGATCGTTATTTATCTTGACTAACTTGTCCAAACTTTGTTTTGTATTCTGGAAATGTAATCGATTTATTTTAATACTAAAAACCGTGATTTATTCGATTGGGTACTATAAATAGTTGGGATCCCATTTGGGTGATCCACCAGTCATCATCATAATGTCTTATATGATTTAGTAACCTCCTCAAAATATTTGTGTTTTGTCATTATCAGTTTGTGCTAAAAGCAGCAGACTACATCTATCACAATAAAATATGCTTATTGTTTTGGCTTCGGTTTCCGCATGCTTATTGTTTTGGTTTCGGTTTCCGCTTCGGCTTCATTAGAGCAAACCGAAAGACACTGAAAACCAACAAAAGATAAGAAAACTGAGGCTCAGAATAAAAAAATCTTTTTATTTCATTTCAAAATACCTCATATTTAAGTATATATCGAAATATAAATTAGAGAAAAGATGAACTTCAGGATTACTAACACAAAATTTTATTTTAACAAAAGTGATATTTGACTTCTTCATTCGACTTTCTCAACTTCAGTTCCAGCGATGCTTGATCCTACAGAACGACCGCCGGTAGCATCCTACTTGTGCATCTTAGTGGTGATAGAGTTGCATATAATCTTCAAGTTCTTCATCTTATCATTGATAATTTCTATGTCAACCAGTCTATTAACTCGCAACCACTGAATCTCACTGTTGACTGCATCCTGAATCGTATTTTTATCAATCGGCGCCAACGTCCACCCGACACTACTGATCGTGTCCCTCATTTTGTACGCATAATTTTCAAATGAGTTCCTTGACTCCACCTTCCTCTTGTATTCATCATCTTCTAATTTGTATATCTCAGCCTCTCGAACCAACCTTTCAATCTCATCATCAGAAAGTCTCCCCTTGTTTTCTGTAATTGTGATCATATTTTTGTTCCTTGTTGTGTTCTCTTCGGCGGACACATTTAATATACCATTTGAATCCATCTCAAAACATACTGTGAACTTAATGGTACCACGAGGGGCGGGAGGAAGTCCAACTAAGTCGAAATCACCCAGCAAGTTATTGTCACTGACTCTGGATCTCTCACCCTCGTACACCGAAAACGTACAAGTAATTTGATTGTCGACGCTTGTTTGATACCCACCTTCCTTCTTGATGGGAATCGTTGTGTTCCTAGGGATAACCACACTCATAGCATCTCCACTTACCGATATTCCAAGAGAAAGAGGGGTGACATCCAAGAACACCAAGTCCTGCACGCCCTGACCACTCAAAATAGCTGCTTGTACCGCAGCACCATAAGCCACTGCCTCATCAGGGTTGATGCTCTTGCAGAGTTCCTTCCCATCAAAGAAATCTTGCAATAGAGACTGAACGATTGGGATTCTTGTTGACCCTCCAACAAGAATGACTTCACTAATCGTGCTCTTTTCTATCTTAGAATCCATCAAACACTTCTCAACAGGTTCCATACATTTCTTGAACAAATCCATGTTCAACTCTTCAAATTTAGCACGAGTAACAGGCACATGAAAATCGACTCCTTCATGCAAACAATCCACGGCAATAGATGTCATAGAAGTAGATGAGAGAGTTCTCTTTGCCTTCTCACATGAAGTTCTCAACCTCCTAAGAGCCCTTGGATTTCTGCTGACGTCCTTATTGTGCTTCTTGTTGAACTCTTGCATAAAGTGATTAACCATTCTGTTATCAAAATCCTCTCCACCAAGATGCGTATCTCCAGCTGTAGCCTTGACTTTAATGAAACCTCCATTAATGTTGAGTATCGAAACATCGAGAGTACCACCACCAAGATCAAAGATAAGAATATTCTTCGCACCAACACTGGTCGCCCTCTTATCAAGGCCATAAGCAATTCCAGCTGCCGTTGGTTCATTAAGGATTTGCAGTACATTAAGGCCAGCAATTTTACCAGCATCCTTGGTGGCTTGACGTTGAGAGTTATTAAAGTAAGCAGGGACCGTAACAACAGCATCCTTGACACTTGTACCAAGATAATCTTCAGCAATTTCTTTCATTTTAATGAGTATCATGGATGATATTTCTTCCGCTGAAAACATTTTATCCTTGCCCTTGTAGGTGACTTGGATCATGGGCTTCTCGTCTACACCAGCAATGACTTTGAAGGGCCACAGCTTCATATCAGTCTCAACAAAGCTATCGTTGATTTTCCTACCAATTAAACGTTTCGCATCTACATAATGTAAAAAACAAATTCAGAAATGATCTCGAGTTGTTAAGTACAAAAACAATGAGGTCGTCATGACATTATCATTAATGTTCAGTAAGGTTCTTGTCAAAACATGGGTACCAAAGTACAAACCCTACCAAAAACCGTTCAATAACCAAACATGTTTAAGAAAATTCAGATATCAAACTTACTTAAAAAGAATCAAAACGCTTACCAAAAATTGAGTTGGTAGGATTCATAGCGACTTGGTTCTTAGCAGCATCACCAACCACACGTTCCGTATCAGTAAAGGCAACATGAGAAGGAGTAGTATACATTCCTTGATCATTAGCAATAATCTTAACACGATCATTTTCCCATACACCAACACATGAATACGTAGTTCCTAAATCTATCCCTATTGCTGTCACAACCATTGTATTAATAATAGTTCAATCAACTACTCAGAAAACACAAACTCAGAGAATAAAATTTTAGCTAAGAGAAACGTTAAGCTTATAAAACTTTTCCCCTTAACAGACTTTATATGGATGTTCAGACAGGTGATCTACCTACATAGGTAGTTGAATAATAATCCAAGTTGTTGTTTATTATTGAGCCAACAATTCATTCACCCCTGACAGAATTCAATGAAGGTAGATAATATTGATAATGGTTGTCATGAAGACAACACAGGAGAGTACATCTTATATAGAGACATAACACAAAAGATAAGATGGACTAACTGAGTTACATGACCTATCATAGTACAAGTAGAGATAAGACTTGATAAGACTAGTGACTCACAAAGTACGGACAGTACGGACATTAGAGTAGAAAGTAAAATAGTAACTCATACATTTACTCTAACACTCCCCCTCAAACCTGAGCAGGGGGAAAGCAATGCATAAGGTTTGACTTCAATGTATCGAAGCGAGTGAATGTGAGGCCTTTAGTGAGTATATCAGCAAGCTGAGCAGCAGTGGGAATAAACTCAACACAGATATCGCCTGCTGCAAGGAGTTCACGAACTGAGTGGTAATCAACTTCAATATGCTTGGTTCTAGCATGAAACACCGGGTTGTTGACAAGGTAGCGAGCACCAAGATTGTCGCAGTAGAGGTAAACTGGTTTAGTTGGTGTGACTCCAAGTTCAATGAGCAGTTGGGATAGCCACATTACCTCACTGGAAAGAAGACTCACAGCTTTGTATTCTGCCTCCGTGGAAGACTTGGCAACTGTAGGTTGCTTTTTAGATGACCAGCTGATTAGAGATGAACCCAAGAAGACGCAGTAACCTGAAGTTGATCGACGAGTATCTGGGCAGCCAATCAGTCGGAGTAACCATGAATGGCGAAATATCACCAGCAAATATAATGGTACCCTCTCCAATTGTACCCTTCGAGATAGCGCGATTATGCGTTTAACTAGAAGCATATGAGGGTCACGAGGTGCTTGCATAAACTGAGAGACATAGTTGAATGACATAGGTGATATCAGGTCTGGTGAGAGTGAGATATTGGAGAGCTCCAACCAGACTGCGATATTGATGAGGATCATATAGCAAGTCACCATCAAGAGCAGAGAGTCGTTTATCTGTAGTAACTGGCGTGTTGCAGGGTTTGCAGTCAAGCATGTCGACTTTAGCAAGAAGATCAAGTGTATACCTTGTCTGAGTTAGAATTGCAGAATCAGGTGAATCAGTTAGGTTTGCCTCAATGCCAAGAAAATAGTGAAGTGCCCCTAAGTCTTTCATTGCAAAGGCTGTATTGAGTTTGAAGAGCAGTGAAGCAATGAACTCAGCATTGTTGCCAGTAAGAAGTATATCGTCCACATAAAGTAGGAGAATTACCACAGCTGTAGGAGAGTTGTAGATGAACATTGATTGATCCGTTTACGCTCTAACAAAACCTTGTTGTGGGGAATCTGAATTTCTCATACCAAGCACGAGGGGCTTGCTTAAGCCCATACAGTGACTTCTTGAGTAAGCAGACATGATTTGGCTTGGTTGAGTCAATGAATCCTTGTGGTTGATTCATATAGACTGTCTCAGAGAGATCTCCATGAAGAAAAGCATTGGAAACATCCAATTGTTTGATAATCCAACCTTTAGATATAGCTATCGTGAGAACAACTCGAATGGTGGTGAATTTAACAACGGGGCTGAATGTCTCATTATAATCAACTCCATCTTGTTGAAGAAAACCTTGAGCAACAATGAGCTTTACACCTATCAACGGTTCCATCGGGCTTCAACTTAACTCTGTAAACCCATTTTGAGCCCAAAACATTCATTCAGGCTGCAGCTCAACTAGAGTCCAAGTATTGTTTGTTTGAAGAGCTTCAAACTCAAGTTGCATAGCTGCAGTCCATCTCTCATCTTTAATTGCTGATCTGTAACTCTTTGGTTCAGTTGGAATGGAATCTGTAAGAGTAGTACAGAAAGCATGGGGTGTTGTGAAATGAGTGACAAAGTCAGGAAGGTATTTTGGTTTGGTGATACCATCCTTTGCTCTTGTAGTCATTGGATGAGTGACAGGAACAATTTGTTGAGAGGTGACTTCATCTTCTTGTTCAGCATACTCACCTAGTGAATCTAAGGTAGTATCTGAAATAGTTGTAATAGGTGGTGATGAAGTTGTTTGAGGTAAGGGTTGAATGATTTCAATAGGTGGAGTTGATGAAGATGTGCAGGTACAAAAAGGGAATGAGGTTTCATCAAACACAACATTTCTGGAGATGTAGACCTTCTTAGTTTCATTATCATAGCTTTGTAACCCTTGTGACTAGTCTTTGTATCAATAAAAGTGCACTTTGAAGATTTAGGGCTTAGCTTGTCTTTTACGTAATCACCAAGAAAAGGGTAGCATGTGCAACCAAACACCTTTAGCGGTAGTCTGGAGCCTTTTTGAAGAGCACTTCATAGGGAGTAAGAAATTTAAGCAATTTTTTGGTGTTCTGTTGATCAAGTAAGTAGCGATAATGAATGCATCAAACCGAGGAGAAAGACTTTGGCAGGCAAGCTTGCATGGAGAGAGTGTTTCCTACTTCAGTGATGTGCTTGTGCTTCCTCTCAGCTAAGCCATTTTGCTGAGGTGTATTTGGGCAAGAAATAGTAACAGTGATACCACATTCATCTAGATAAGCTCTCAACTTTCCTTTGACAAGCTCAAAAGCTCCATCTGTTTGGAATACCTTGATTTTTGAAGAGAGAAGATTTTCATTAATGGTCTTGAAGTGCTTGAAACAAGCTGCACTCTCAGTTCTATCTTTCATAGGGTAAATCCAGTGGAAACGACTGAAATCATCAATGAAGAGTATGTAATATTTATACCCCAATGTAGACAATTCTGGTGCAGGTCCCCATACATCACAGTGAACTAATTTAAGAGGAGCAGTAGCACTTCTATCTGCAGCTTTGAAGGGTAAGCGTTTACTCTTCCCCATCTGACAGGGATGACAGATTGAATCAAACTCAGAATGAAGTAATTTAATTTGATCTGTATCCTTTGAGTTTATGAACAATCTTGTGGGTGGATGTCCTAAACGTTTGTGCCAAACTGGTGAGGAAGCAGTAACAGAAAAAAAGAGCTGTGAGTGGTTGAGTTGTTGAACTAGTGATTGGGTAAAGATTGTTAGTTTTGAGACCCTCAGCCAACACTTGTTCTGTAACAACATCTTTAATTTCATACCCCCATGGTGAGAATGATATAGTGCAATTATGTTCATCTGTAAATTGTCCTACAGAAATGAGATTTCTCTGAATTGAAGGCACATAACAGACATTAGAAAGCGGAAAAGAAGCAGTAGAAGTATGAAGGACAGAGTTACCCATCTGAGTTATAGGAAGAAATTGTCCATTACCCACCATCACTTGAGTTGACCCATCATAAGTTGTGGTGTTAGTAAGCAAAGAAGCATCATTGGTAAGGTGATGAGAGGCACCAGAATCAGGTAGCCAATCTGCAGCTGCTGGATAGACAGACATTTCAGAGAAAGATGCTGCATTTACTTGGATACAAGTGTTTGCCTGAGGTTTAAATTCTTGGAGGGTGGTGTTTTTGGTTTTGAATAGCGAGATGGGATATATCTATATTTGCAAGCACTAGCAGAGTGACCTATTTGCTTACAGATCTGACACTGCATAGAATCATAATCAATGAAGTTATAAGAAGGTGTATTTGATCTTTAAGAGTTAGAACTAGCTCCAGAACTAGATCCAGAAGGAGAACCAGAATGGAAGGTCTTCTTAGCAAAAAATGCAGATGAAGCAAGATCTAGTGCTGCTGTAGATTCAAGTTCTTGACCTTTTAACCACTGCTCATGGTTGATGAGTCTTGATGTAAGAGCAGCAAAAGTAAGTTCTGTATCACGATTTTGAATAGCAACAATGAAATCATGATAGTCTTTACCTAGACCTTGTAAAACATGCATAGTAATATCACTTTCAGAGACAGATTCATTAATAGCAGCTAAAGAATCTGTGATGGTTTTAACTTCTTGAAGATAATCACTCACAGATTTAGATCCTCTCCTTATACTGTGTAGCTGACTTCTAAGTAAAGACTTACGGAGAAAATTGATTAAATTTAGTGTTGAGATAAGACCAAACCTCTGCAGCTGTAGTACATCCAAGAACAGCTGATGTAATGGGGGTTGAGAAGGTGGCGTTTAGACAGCTATTGACAAATCGATCCCACTTGAACCACTTAGAATATGCAGGATTTGACACAGCTTCAGCACCAACACCGATAGTAGGCTGCGGGGAGGTGGGAAAGATCCATCTAGATACCCAAATAGATCAGTACTGATGAGGAAAGAAGACATCTGTGCTTTCCATACTAGAAAGTTTGTATCATCAAGCTTGAGAGAAATGAAGTGTAGGATTGAAGTAAACGGTAACTCAGTGGTAACTTCATAGTGAGGAGGTGCCGGCGGCATGATGATGATTGAAGAAGAGAGGTAGAGGTTTCAGTGAAGTTTGGTAAAGTGTGATAAAGTTTGATGAAATATATGGTGTGATAGTTAGGGCAACAGCGGAAGCAAAGTGAAGGAGAGCCCTTAGATTTCTAAAACTTAGCAGATCGCATCCCTAGCAAGAAAACTGATACCATGACAGAATTCAATGAAGGTAGATAATATTGATAATGGTTGTCATGAAGACAACACAGGAGAGTACATCTTATATAGAGACATAACACAAAAGATAAGATGGACTAACTGAGTCACATGACCTATCATAGTACAAGTAGAGATAAGACTTGATAAGACTAGTGACTCACAAAGTACGGACAGTACGGACATTAGAGTAGAAAGTAAAATAGTAACTCATACATTTACTCTAACAACCCCCACCATGATTATAATACTGTTTTCATTGCCTGGTCTTTAGAAAATTGTCGTAAACCCCTTGCCTATTGCACTTGAATTATTTAAGCTCGAAATGTTGTCCATATTCTAAGAGCTGATAATTTCAACTATGCAGTAATAATGACCAGTTCTCTTCTGATACAATTTATTAATTTCTTCTTTATAGGATAATTGACACCCATGACCGGCTGCATCTTACCCCAGATTTACAGATGTTAAGATCAATGAAGGGATAGATATCAATGAAGGGATAGATAGTTTTATTGCGAAGCACTTTTCAATAATTTTGGAGTTTGGACATTTATTATCGCCATTTGAGGAGGAGTACTGTCCCTTGCTTGGTGTTTAACTGGACGGCACGTCTTAGGTTTATTAGTGGCTAAGAGTTTCAAGTTGTGCTAATTCATTAAAACTAAGAAAATTATAGAAATAAGATATTATGCATATTTGGGAATAATGATTAAAATGATAATTTGAATGATTATGGAACAGAAAGTATGTATTGCAGGTCTCTATCAACCGGAACAAGTATCAATAGGAAAAGTCCATAAATTTGAATGATTCCATGAAAGTTCTTTTCAAATGGAGACTATCTCTAATCTCTCTCGAAGGACAAGTCAAGAGGTTGTTGTTAGAGTTGAAAACATATCCACTTGCTGATACATTTTTATACTTGCTAGCTAGTGGTTGGCATACTGAATGCGCCTACTAGGAAAACTACAAGAATGGCACATCCCACATAAAGAACATAAGTATGAGATATTTGTCATCAGGTTTGCCCCAAACAAATTCAGATTCCTTACTTATTCATTAAACCCCACACTTATCTTTCCCATAACTATAGTTATGTTGTCTGTATGTTTTTATTTCCTCTTTATTATGTATATTTTTGTTCCCATTCAGGGCTGTGTAACATATGTATAAATAGGGCTGTGCCCATTGATCTAAGTACTTGAATCATCGGTTTGTCGTCTTGGCCAGCAATGACTTTGAAGGGCCATATCATAATATCAACAATGCTATCACTGAATTCCTACCAATAAAGATTTTCGCATTAACACAAAGTAAAAAGTCCCTATATGACGCTGCAGACATCATTATCTTCATGAAACCATCAAAACTATTTCGATCCAACGGAAAAAAAATATCCATTTTAATTCATGAGGTTGCATCGTACCATATAACAAGCGACATCATTTTAATATATAACCATAACCATCATCAAACAATGTGGGTCTTATTTTACTTCACATTGTAAAGATAAAAACTTACAATAACACAACAACCAAGCAAGTCAAAATATTATTACAATAGCACAACAACCAAGCAAGTCAAAATATTAAACATGAATTCATCGACATTAAGATTGCAAACACCGCACAATTTTACTGAACCAGAGTAGAAGAGAGATCCCCACTTTACTCGACTTCCTCGATTATGGGTTCAGTACTGGTACTAGCTCTATTTGAGGAACCTACACCACCCTGCTGGTTCAGCTTATCGATGATAGGATTGCATACAGTCTCCAACTCCCTAATCTGGTTGTAAAAATCCTCTACATCAGCTAGGTGTTCCGTATCCAACCAATCAAGAGCTTTGTTGACTGCATCATTCATCTTTCTCATATCATCCGTTGATAGATTCCCTTGGATTATATTAAACTTGTTCCTCATGCCGTATGTGCATTTCTCAAAGGATATCTTCGAGTCCACTTTCTTCTTGCGTTGTTCATCTTCTGACTTGTATATCTCTGCCTCTCGAACTAGCCTCTTAATCTCAATATCTGACAACCTCCCTTTGTTATCTGTAACTTTGATCATATTTTTGTTCCCTGTTGTATTGTCTTCCGCCAACACACTCAATATACCATTTACATCCATATCAAAACATACTTTTATCTGTGGGACATGGTGAGGGGCTGGAGGAATCTCTTTTAACTCGAACTGACCCAACAAGTTGTTCTCACTAGTTATAATTCTCTCACCCTCATACACCTTAATCAGCACACTACTTTGATTGTCCACACAGGTACTGTAGAAATGTTCCGACTTGGTAGGAATGGTTGTGTTCCTTGGAATCAATGTATCCATAACACCTCCAGTTGTCTCAATACCAAGAGAAAGAGGGGTAACATCTATCAAAGCCAATTCCTGCATTATCTCATTATGCTCACCAGTCAAATGAGCAGCTAGAACAGCAGCACCGTATGCTACAGCTTCGTCAGGGTTGATGTTCTTGCAGAGTTCTTTCCCGTTGAAAAAATCCCGCAATAGAGATTGAATCTTTGGAATTCTAGTGGATCCACCAACAATCACAATTTCGTGGACACTGCTCTTGTCCACGCCAGCATCTGTCAAACACTTCTCAACAGGTTCCAGACATTTCATAAACAAATCCATGTTCAATTCTTCGAATTTAGCACGAGTAATGGAAGTGTGAAAATCGACTCCTTGGTAAAGACCATCAATCTCAATGGTTGTCTGAACATTTGATGAGAGGGTCCTCTTTGCTCTCTCACATGATGTTCTCAACTTCCTAAGAGCTTTTGGGTTTCCACTAACATCCATGTTGTACTTGGTATTGAACTCATGAACAAAGTGATATAACATCCTGTTATCAAAATCTTCTCCTCCAAGATGTGTATCTCCAGATGTGGCCTTGACTTCAAGGATACCCCCTTCCATAGTGAGTATTGAAACATCAAAAGTACCTCCACCAAGATCAAAGATAAGAACATTCTTAGCACCAACTTCGGTCGTTTTCTTATCAAGACCATAAGCAATTCCAGCCGCCGTTGGTTCATTGATGACTCGCAGTACATTAAGGCCAGCAATTTTACCGGCATCTTTAGTAGCTTGGCGCTGGGAATCATTAAAGTAAGCAGGGACAGTAATAACCGCGTCCTTGACACTTGAACCAATATAAGCCTCAGCAGTTTCTCTCATCTTACTGAGAATCATGGCTGAGATTTCCTCAGCTGAGAACTGTATATCATTTCCCTTGTAACTGACTTGAATCATGGGTTTCTTGTCTTGGTCAGCAACGACTTTGAAGGGCCATAGTATGATATCACACTGAACAAGGCTATCATTAATTTTCCTGCCAATTAAGCGTTTCGCATCTACAAAACAGAAAATAAGTGCATGAAGCAATCTTTAGATGCTATCTCTAATAGAAATGAACTCACGATGATACACTTTTGAAAAAACCTATATTATCTAGCAATCGAGAAAACAGAACACAGTTCACATTGATGAGTTTTTAACAACCAATATCATGTATACACAAAATGCTAATCTAGAAAACTAGATCGTATAAACTTGAAAAGAACCAAACGTTACTGACCCCTCAAGGTCAAAAGATTCAATTCTTTATGATCATGAACTAATCCAAAAAGCATAATGGAAAATTGACCGAATATCTTAATACACTTTTGATAATATTAGATATGTACAGAAACATAAAACTGTACTATAGTCAACATGTTCATGAATCCAGATATCAAATTAAACTTGTTGAGAGGAGATTAAAAAAAGCTTTACCGAAAACGGTGTTGATAGGATTCACAGCAGCTTGATTCTTAGCAGCATCACCAACCATACGTTCAGTCTCATTGAAAGCAACATAAGAAGGAGTAGTTCGATTTCCTTGATCATTAGGAATGATCTCAACACGATTTTCTTGTGATACCCATACTCCTACACATGAATATGTCGTACCTAAATCTATGCCTATTGCTTTTCCAGACATTGTTATAGTGATAGCTCAATCAAAAGAAAAACTCAAAGAAGAAGAAAACTCAACAATTAAAATTAGGTAGGAGAAGCATGTAAGGCTATCCCTGCAATTTACAATTATGGATAATTGAATAATCCAAGTTGCTGTAGATTATTCAGACATTTATTCATTCATCCTCTTCATGATTACTTCACACAATTGTTTTCATTGCTTGGTCTTTAGATTTAATAACTGACGCGTCTTTTATTTATGCGAAGGCAACACATCCACATTTGTTTCTAATTACATGTTGTTAAGAGCAATTTGGAAAAAAAAATTTTGTTTTTTTTGCGTTTTCGAATATTGACCTGTTTTTTTTTCTTCAATTTTTCAAATATAGGCCTATATTTAATCGGTCTCATTGTTTTCTTTGGAAAAAAAAGAATTACATCCAGTTAAATGTAAGATGTCAGCTATTTCACTTATTAAAAAGTCTTATTTAACCCTTGACCACTTCTCCTCTGTGCATTGTCGATTTCCCACCAACTAAAAATCTTGAACCCTATAACTTGGGAAACCTGAGCTTGCAGATGATGAACCTTGAATTGAAAAACCTAAACCCTGCACTTGCGAATGATAAATCATGTTGGCGAATGATGTAAAAACCTGAAAATGGTTAAACGATCCTAAACCGAAATTAACAAACCTTAAAAATGATGAAGAAGGTCAATGTGGCAATTTGTAAAGGGTAATAAGTAAAAATATAATGGGACTTAATGAAGATGGATGGACAAATGGAAACATACCTATATTTGAGAAGTTGAAAAAATGGGCCTATATTCGTAAACCAATGTTTTTAAATAGGTCCATATTTCTCGATTTTTCAAGTTAGCATTTTCTTTTGTTTGAAAGTAACTTTTTTTTGGTGACTCGATCATATATGGCTATATCATTTCCTCTCCTAACACTGTGTCACCATCATTTATTATCGTTTCATATCCTACTTTACCCTTCACAGTCCTGAAACATAGAAGCACTCCAATTGGAATAATTCAATTACTGAGCTATATTTGAGCATTCAATTATTGAAAATGGACGCAAAATGGAATAATTCAATCACTGAGCTATATTTGAGTATTCAATTTTTAGTCAACCATCCTAATTGCAACTTATTAGGAGACTAGATCTTAACCCGTGCCGTAACGGCACAGGATGTTTTGTCTCTAATACGATATTGTTCATATTCTTCTTGCTTCATTTTATTCGTGAGTGGTTATTTTGATATTCAAATAGGTTTTGGGAGAAAAAAAATGGGTTACCTGATCTTTTTATTTTTTACTTAAGCATGTTATTCCAATTTATTATCTGGACGGAGTAATAATGTTGTGCCAACATGAAAATAAAATAAAACATTTCCCCATTTATTGTTCCATCATACCATAATTTCAAACTTCAAAAAGAATATTTCATCTAACAGTACATATACCTAAACTGCCAATCCAACTCCATGATGTTTATGAAAACATTTGTTCCGAAATTATTGATAACTAAGGCTCTAAGGAGTGAAGCAAAAACCCATAATATTTTCCCCACTATAGATAAACACTATTTATTTATTTTTTGCAAATGTGAGAGTTATAAAAATGAAGAACCCTTGGCTATTGGAAGGCTGAGATATACACATGTGAGTTGAAAAAATAAACTTATAATAGTAAATCAAAACATGTGTAAGATTCTTTCTCAATCATATTGATAACATAAAATTGAAGAAATTCGTGGATAAAAAGATTTCACACCAACTATGTTAAGTAGTGCATGAATGACGTTCTCACATCTAGTGTTACTCAAGTAATTTGGAGTTTTAAAGAGCATAGTCATATTGATATTTGTATCTACATAAATTCAACTAACCTTCCGAAGAAAAATTATTAGTTTCAAGGTAGAGCCGACACAAACTTCTGTCGCCTTCAATGTATACAACACACATTGGGTTTAATCGGCCTTGAGATTAAACAAATACCCCAACATTAGTCAAATAATGTATACAAATACGGGATCGAAACAAAGTGCTAACGGGAAAAATGAGAGACTAACATTAGTTCTACAAAGAAAATACCCTATATGTATCAAATTTTGTTAACCAAACATGTATTCAAATTAAAAAGTCATCAACTTAACACAAAAATACAAAAGAACCCAAGTTAAATCAATACTTGCATAAACAAAACTTATAAGAGAATTTTTTAATTATTAAATACCTTTAAAATCACTATTAGAGATTTAATTGCATGCCTCGTTTAAAACTACGGTAGGACGAAATCACCAAATTAATCTATAGAAATTTCACTGGATATGTAGCAATTCAGAGAAGTTTACACTGGTGGTGATGCGTTCTATCTAAGTGTTGTTCGATTGATTATTTTTTTTAGAAGGTTTCGGTTTTCTTTGGAGAAACCGAGAGGGAGCGTTTCATTATATTCATTATCATTCAGAAATCCAAGACCAACTCGCCCTCTGCTTATGGTATCTCAATACTATTGATATGTATTTATTCTGTATATATTGTATACAAGTACAGTAAACCCGCGCAATTGTGCGGGGCTAGTTTATTAATATCATCTACATTTCTAGCTTACGCTTTAGTTTAATCAAGCAATAATATTATCTCAATATATAGCCAGGAAAGTGTCGGGGGGAGAGTTTACCTTAGAACCAAATTTGAATTGATCAAGGATTGCATTTGGCAAGATATCATAAATGAAGTTTAGCTATGAATGTAAATCAATTCTTGGATTCTAGTTCACCTTGAACCGAGCTTTTTGATTTCCTTTAAAAAGAAGAGAAAAAAAAAAGTACACTTAATAATCAAGCTACAATTGAAGCGCTGCAAAGAGAATGATTAACATTTACATGCAAGATAGAAGATTTTACACTAATGGGACGAAACAAACCGAATTGTGAAGTCTGGAATCCAACAAATAATTAAAAGTTACTTAATTCAGTCCCTATATAATAACCATATGGGGTTCGGACGATTTTTTGTTTTGTAGATTTGGTAAACTTGTTCTTGTCATATAGTATGCACAAATAATCTAAGTCCAAGAAAATATCGTTAGCACATATCTGTTGAATCACTAATGCAGAATGAGGATTAATCAATTTAAAAAGAAGAAGCAGGATAAAACCCGAACATTGGTGAGTTTGTTTCACAAAGATTCCATACTCATGCCATGAAGAAGGACACCTTCATATTTGTGTTAACTGCCATATCTTTAATTGTTTTCTAAACAGAAAACGATCTAAAACATAATAGGGATAATAACACAGTCACCAGCAATAGGTGGACACTGGACACATTTTTCTACAAATTGGATATGTTTGAAACCAATGTTGTATAACTTTTCTAGTGATTCGTCACAAAGTTAAAATCGAACTTAAACCGTTTACCAAAATATATAAAAGTAATACTCAAACAAAAGATTAATATCATTAAGAAAATACAAAAAAGGAAGAAAAAAAATCATACCTAGAGATGGTACTTCAGTGTACCGTTTGAGATTGCTGGTACATGCATGAACTTACTAAATGCAGGGTTGGATTGCTGTCTAAACTTGTTTTGTGCAGTGAATGTCAAATTTGCTTTGATTTACATGCACACAACATTGAACTCTGAAAATAAAGAATATAGAACATTTGGCAGGAAGAATAGGGGTTGCCATCGAAATACTTAAAAAATTAACTGAAGCTTGTAACCCAAAGGCCATGCTCTTTTGGGCTCAGCCGGTTCAATAAACTTGATCATCCAAAAAAGAAAGAAAAAACTAATATTAAGCAACAATATTTTTTTTTTCCTATATATAGATTTGCAGTATTGCTGGTCTACAAACTTTCAACCAAGGAAGCCTAGATAGTCCATAAAACAACTGTAAGAAGATTCATGCTAAATCTGGATGATTAAATTAAGTTTCTACGAACTAATCAGATATAAACTAAAAAAAAAAAAACTTAAATTAGGAATAACTTTGGAATTCTTTGGAGGGCCATCTAGCATCAAGGTTCCAATTTTTGACTTCCCACAGTATACTGCAGGGAAAAATAGAGGAAAAGAATTAACAACGAAGGTAAACAAAACAAATGTTCCGTATTACTAACAGAGTAGCAAGCGACTTAAGCGATTCATTACACATTTACGCATGGATTTAATATTAAAGAGAAGAACATGTACGATAACATTTAGAACCTTACGGAATTTTTTTTTTAAAGGAAAATATTATAACTCTATTATTGGGGCTATGGGGAGGTTGTTTTTGGGGGCTATTTTGCTAAGTGGAGTCTAAATGTTATAAGGGGAGATCACATATGTGTAAAATATCTAAAATACCCTCCATAATATTAATTTATTCCCTTTATACCCCCTCATTAACTACCTAATTAATCAAAAAAAAAAAATGAAGAAAACAGACGACTTTTAAAACCAAAAAAAAAAACCCTCCCCTCCCCCCATTTTATTCTTTTTCTTCTTCTTTCCTTTTCTTCTTTTCTTCTTCCATTGAACATTGTTCAACGATTAATCGTCGATTCAAAAAAAAATTGTCGTCGATTAAACTCATTATATAAAACCATGAAGAAGGAGGAAAATCTAGGTCAATCCCAGTCGAATCAACCTCCGACTGAAGCAGAGAAACCAAGTTCACCCACTGAAGATGAAAGTGAAGATCAAGTGCCACTGAATGCAGAAGTTCCAGCAGCCGCCGAATCTCCTGTTATGACAGCAATAAGGTATGAATTCAAAAACCCAGTCTTTATTTAAGCGTTTCTTTGATTAATCAGTTAGTTTCGAAAATTTTAGGTCTGGAAAAACGGTTTCTGAAATTGCTTACGGTTGGGAGTTCTTGTATTTCCAGCCGTAAATTAGTATAACGGTTGGGAAATGCCGATTTCCCAGCCGTTTATAAATTACATGGTTGGGAAATATAAAAACTCCCAGTCGTAACTAAATCGACGTGTACGTGATGGAGGATTCCTAGACGTAACCATTGGTATACGGCAGGGATATTCCTAGCCGTATGTTCTCTTGTGTTCATATGTTTTTGGTAGTTTTAGTGTTACATATAGGTTTTCCCAACCGTTTATGTATTTCCTAGACGTTAATATCCAGTTTCCTAGACGTTTATCATCACGTCTTGGAATTTACCAGCCGTATTAGTGCCCTGTGTTGTACTGTGAACTAGCAATACGCAGTCGGTTTGGTTTTCCTATCCGTAATATGACAACTTATAGGTTATCTATCCTTGATTTTATTTTCGGCTAGGTATATTACTAATTTCCCATCCGTGATTTATGTGTCGGCTAGGCCGATAAAAATTTTCCTAACCGGGTTTAATTTTGCATCTTAGACTCTCCATTTTTCCTAGCCGTGTTTGTTGTTTCGGTTAGGTTTTGTCAAATTTTCCCAGACGTTTTACTTAAACACTTTTGGTTTTCTTACCTTGTTTGTCTTGGAACAGAGGGAAAGAAAATAAGAAGAAAAGATCCCAAGAAGTAACACCTTCTGGTGACCCGACTCTGCAACCTCGTCACTCAAATCCATTGGGTGCAGACGCAAGGAAAGCAAACGAAGTTGTGACTGCTAGAGAAAGGGAAGGTGGTGGAGATGAAGTTGGAGTCACTAGAGGAACTGAAGTTGGAGTTGGTGAGGGAACTGAAGTTGTTGTTACTAAAGGAACTGAAGTTGCTGTGACTGAAGTTGTTGGCACTTCTAGTGGTGGTGGAAATGAAGGTGTACCGGTTGTTACCGGAGGTGCTAAAGTTGGCACTTCTAGTGGTGCTGCTTCTATTGATAAAGGTAAATCCGTAGTCGAGGAGGGCACATAGGAAGGCAACTAGGAGGGAAAGAAGAAGTATAAACCTAAGGCATCGGCAAGAGAAGTAATTGATTCCATGCAGCCTTTACCTCCCAAGAGGAATGGAAGACCTTGGGGTGAGCCAAGAGATCGTTCCGTCTTGATTGGATACACTTCTTCATGGGATTCTAGGGTTTGTGGCACAAAGGTAATAAATCAAATTACATATATGTTATATTCATTTTGTTATGAATTATTATTTTTACAACCAATTATTTTTTTTGGTAGTTTCCGGATCAAGATGTCCCAAAACTAAAGCACCAACAAGAAAAGTTTTAGCTGTTGGACGATGAGCTTCCAAATGTGCAAGTTTTGGTCAAAGCTTCGGGGTTGTGGTCTAGAATCGATGCTTTGCAGAAGACATATGATGTTGTCACAGTTTGTGATTTTAGAGAAAGATTTTGGCCCGAAACCATGACTTTTCACCTCTCATTCGGCGAGATGACTATCACTCCGGATGACGCAAAGAAAATCACTGGTCTAGCTTTGGAAGGAAAGGAAGTATTTGAGGGTTTCAACAATTTCATGCCTTTTGATGAGATTTGTGCCTTGGCGAAGAACTGTCTTGGTTGGAGTAAAGATGAAGCTGAAGAAGAGTTTGAGATTGGGTCTGGATGACCTCCTAGATCTAAGAAACCTAGTACACCGGGCGTACTAAGTGAAGCAGTAAATATGTTAAGGAAGATTAATTTGGTTCGTCTGAGGGCATAGTTTGGGGATTCTAAACGCAAGGAGGATAGTGGAATGGTGGTGATAGACGCAGAAAGAGCTAGACATACGGCTATAGCTTACTTGTTGCATGCTCTTGGGACCGTTCTTTTCCCCGATTTCTCAGGCAATAAGGTAAATGCATGTTTCTTGCAGTGGTTGAAGACTCTCAGTCTGGATACGGAAACAAACGAGGTACCTAAGTACTCGTGGGGCACCTCCCTCCTTGCTGATGTGTTGGAATGTCTTTCCCAAGCTTCAAGATAGAACGAAACACAAATTACGGGATGTGTTTCTCTTGTGTAGGTATGTTTTTGTTTTAATATAACAAATATTTATTTGTTTTATTTACTTTTATATACTGATTTGTGTGTAATAACTTATTTATAAACCAAATTTTTATTTTTTTGCCGTAGTCATGGGCTTACGACCATTTTAAACGCTTGAGGCCTCCTGGGAATACAGATTGGGATCTAGATAAACCTAAAGGAGGGAGATATCCTTTTGGAGGGACCCAACACAAGGCTAAAGAGATGAAAATGGTCGACATGAGGAAAAAATTGAATGCTTTGACAATTGAAGATGTTGTTTTTGATCCTTATTTGAAACTTGATGAGGATGGTGAAGAAGAAATTGATGATAGAGTATTTTCTGATGTGGAAACCTATACGGGACTTTTGTTTCATGCAACCGGGTTCGTCATTTTAGATCCTCGTAGAACGCTCTGCCAAATCGTTATTGTCCAGACAATTGTGATTGAAGAGACTCGTTTTAGATTATGCTTAGGTAACTCCCAATTTAAGGACAAACAGGTGAAATTGAACTATGAAAATTCACCGGCGATTGACCATTGGAATGCTCGTTCCGAACAAGAAAACCAAATGAGCAGAAGACTCCTTGAAGCAGAACATGGTACTTCCCAGGCGGATGAGGATTACATGGAATGGTATAGAGAGTGGGATCATCCTTATGTGGAAAATTTGGATCTGGAGGCGCAGAGACATTACAGGAATGCAGCGAAAGAGAGTTCTAAGACACCAAGGAGTGAATAAAATGATTGGCGGGAGATGGCGGTACGTCTACTACTTCATATGTTTTTATATGATGTTTTTTTTTTAATTATCTATGAATAATCGTAGTGCGTGTGTTTGATATGAAAAATTAGGTCGAGCGAATTAATTGGGTGGCCAGAGACCTCAGTCGTTTGATTGATTTGAGTCAGGATTTAACGGTAGCTGAGCTCAGATTAATGCGGAATCGAGTTAAAGGCATAATACTCCCTGAGAAAGGAGGTTTATATCCTGTTGAAGCACCAAAGAGATCTAAAAGGGCTAGGTATCCTTCTCCTAGCGACGACTCGGACACTCCCCCCCCTAAGCAAGTTCAATCTAAGCAACGAAAAGTCGGCCGAGGTGGTAGAGGTGAAAAAGGTAGAACGAGTGCTCGAGGTGGTCGAGGTGAAAAAGTTGGAACAAGTGCTCGAGGTGGTCGAGGTAGTGGACCAATTGAAAAAGTTAGCCGTGTTGTAACAAGTGCTCGAGGTGGATGTGGTGGAGGTAAAAAGGCTCTAACTAATGGTGGCAGCGGTTGAGGTAGAAAATCTGGAGTTATAGAAGAAGTTGTGGAACCTCGGGCAAGGGACGATGTGGATGACTTTTTGGAAGCCACTTCTGAGGAGGGATCAAGTGAAAGTGAATGACAATTTACTTTTCATTATATTACTTCATTTCATGGAACATTTATTATCAAACACTTTGTCTATTTAATTTTTTGTGGTTTAGTTATGGATTTGGATGGATGAATTCTTAAAACTTTGCATTTATTAATGAATGTTAGTCTTTACAATTGTCAAATCTAAGAAAACTGAGGAATCAATCAAGATTCACTAAATTTTTGTGCTATTTCGGCTAGTTCGATCCTTCACATAACCTAGACGAAAGTGCATATAATCCTTGTCAAATTTAGTTGCACAGAAACGCGGATGGAAAGTCCCGGCCGTTATAGTAAAATGGTTAGGAAATACCGGGACGTGTGTTCTCTGGATACTCAAAATTTAACTGAACCTTTGTTACGGCTACGTTTCCAAGCCGTTATTTTATTCGCGGTTGGATTTCCTAACCGTAAAACTGACAAAAAAATGGAGCTCTGGTTTACGGATTGGAAACTCATATATATCCGGGCCGTATGTTTCCCTGGATACTCAAAATTTAACTGAACCTTTGTTACGGCTACGTTTCCAAGCTGTGATTTTATTTGCGTTTGGATTTCCTAACCGTAAAACTGACAAAAAAAATGGAGCTCTAAATTACGGCTTGGAAATTCAAATACATCCGAGCCGTAAAACTGACAAAAATATAACACTTAAGTTTTACGGCTTGAACAACCGAGCCGTAAATATGACACACCACAAATCCTGTAATTTATACAGAATAACGGCTGGGTCTCTCCTTCAATTTCCAAGCCTTAAATTCCTATAATTATGAATATCGCATCATATCGGCTAGTTTTTTGAATTTCGAAAAATAGATCCGTTTGAAGACTGATCTATAGAAGGTTCTAGTTGGTCAACCTCCTATTTAAACTTGAAATAACTCCCATATCCATATAACCACCCACTACAAATCAAATTCACACCTTCTACACTAATAATCTCCACTAAAACTCCTACAAACTCAATGCAATGTACTCAAAGGATAAACCCAACTTTACTTTGGAAGAAGACTTATCTCTTTGCAAAAATTTTGTACTATGTTATCCAAAGAGAGGAGAAGAACGAAGGAAAGGTGGCTTAACAAGTCAATCGTATTGGAGTAATATTTTTGAGAATTTTTGTAGTAGAACAGGTAACACTAACAACCGCGATGAGGTTGAACTGTATCTTCGATTTTCAGACATACGCAAAAAAGTGGAAGAATATATGGCTTTACGTCATATGTGCAACCAACTTCGACTTAGAGGTGAGACTGATAGAGAAGTCGCGGCTCAAGCTAAGAAGGAATGGATAAAATGGAAAGGTTATGATTTCAACTTAGAAGCTCAATTCTCCATCATCAAAGACTTCTTAATACATCGAAAGGGGTGTTATTAAAACCAAATTTGTAACGGGGATCTATTAAGTATGTAATGGGTTTTATTGTGGTCTAATTAATGAAAGTATTACTAATTTTCATGTTGAAAATGCAAAATTTCTCAGCTTAAAGATTAAATTACGGACGGGAAATATAAGAATTCCCAGTCGTAAAACAGACTCAGGAGATTCTCGTTGAATAACGGATGGAAGTTCTTAACTTCACATCCGTTGTTAGTGTTTACGGCTGGGAAGTCATCTTATCCAAGCCGTAATCAATGGATTATGGCTGTCTTGAAACAATTTCCCAGCCGTAACAGCAAAAAATTCCAGAATTTTTCAGATTTTTGACGAATTTGAATTGATGAAATTGATGTTGGGAGTTCATTATAAGCTTATCTTGAGTTTTGGGATGAAGGGTTTTATCATTAAGCTTCAAAAAATTCAAAATAATTTCACCAAAATCATCATTTTTCATTCTTCAAAACTCAAAACAATCAAGTTTTGATTTCCAAAACATTAATGTTTTGATTAGTCTAATTGATTCACTAAGACTGATTAGTTTAGCTTGATCAAGTTAATTAGCACTAATCAAATTAATTAGCACTAATCAAATTAAGGGTAGATTAGACATTATAAAAGATGATGGATAAGGGGTGCTATGGGTTGTTATTTCATGACCCCAAATAGCCCCCAAAAACCCAGCCGTGGATAGCCCCAATAATATAGTTCAAATATTACAGTTTTTTTTCTCTGTAATTCCTAATCGGGAATACACCTCAGTTCCCTTTGTTAGTGTAGCACATGTGCCTTGAATACTAGTTTAGTAGTCAAAAAGGGTGTGCTAGTTTAGTAGTCTAAAAGGGTTTGCTAAGAAGAAAGACTAATTCTTCTTTGTAGTCAAAAAGGGTTTGCCCATTTGTCTTTTGTGCAAGGGAAGGTGCGCATCAGGAGATATAAGACTTGTTATCCTCCTCTTGTTTTGGTAAGAGAAAAACTAATGTAAGTAAGAGAGAGTAGGAGGCAGTAGAGGCTTCATCTTGAGAGGGGGTTTTGAATCATAGTAAAATCGTTATCATCATCTTCCAAAGTGGATGTAGATCATCTTGATCGAACCACTATAAATACTTCTGTTGTGTGTGTTTGTTTTACTTTTGATTTCATTTCTATTTCAATTCTTGAATGATTGTGCTTGGAAGAGACATTGGTTACAACAAATTGGTATCAGAGCTCCGGGTGGAAACGATCTACAATGGCAGCAAAGTATGAGATTGAGAAATTTGATGGAAGGAATGATTTCAATTTATGGAGGCTAAAGATGAGGGCTGTTTTGGTGCAACAAGGTTTGGTGAAAGCTTTGAAGGGGAAAACGGGTCTTGGAACAACATTGAAGGATGAGGAAAAGGATGAGCTTTTGGAGAAAGCACATGGATTAATTTTATTGTTATTGAGCAACGAGGTCTTGAGAGAAGTTGCGACGGAAACGACACCGGACGGGCTATGGAACAAGTTCGAGAAGAGGTATATGACTAAATCCGTAACTAATCGTTTATATCTTAAGAAGAAATTACATACTCTTAGAATGCATGACGGAATGTCTATTATAGATCATATTGATGATTATAATAAAATTCTCTTGGATTTGGAAAATATTGATGTCAAAATTGAAGATGAAGACCAAGCTTTGGGTTTGCTTTGTTCCTTACCACCATCTTATGATAATTTTGTTGATACCGTAATGTATGGAAAAACCACAATTTCCATGGAAGATGTTAAAGCGGCTTTGAACTCTAAGGAGTTAAAGAAGACGGGTATTAATGGTAAAGATAATTCGGGATATGGGTTGTCTGTTAGAGGAAAAGGAAACCAATAGGGCGGATTTGATAGAAGTAGATCAAAGTCAAGGTCTAAATAAAAATCCGGTAAATTCTATTGTTTTCATTGTAAGGAAAAGGGGTATTTCAAGAAGGATTGTCCAAAATTGAAGAATGTTGAGAATAATACTAACCAAGGCACCGCAACAAATGTTGAAGTAGAAAGTGATGATGAAGCGGCTCTCATGGTTTATACCGAAAGCTCGGAGAATGGTTGGATTCTTGATTCGGGGTGCACTTTTCACATGTGTCCTCATAGAGAGTGGTTTACTACTTATCAAGCTAGAGAAGGTGGTAAAGTTCTTATGGGAAACAATGTCACTCATAAAGTGGTAGGTGTAGGTACAATTCAAATTAAGATGTATGACGGTATGGTGAGGACTTTAACTAAAGTTAGGCATGTTCCGGACTTGAGAAGAAATCTGATTTCTTTGGGTACGCTTGATTCCAATGGCTGCAAGTATCTTGGTGAAGGTGGAGTTATTCGTGTCTCAAAAGGAAGTCTTACAATTATGAAGGGAGAGAGAATTAATGGTCTTTATACGCTGCAAGGTCCTACTGTAACGGGTGATGCAGCTGTATGTTCTTCAAGTTCTAAAGATGGTACTACCAAGTTGTGGGCATATGAGTGAGAGAGGGTTGGATGTTTTGAGCAAGAAGGGATTGCTTTGTGGTCATAAAAAAGGCAAGCTAGATTTCTGTGAACATTGTATCTTTGGAATGAAGTGTAGAGTCAAGTTTAGTACAGCTATTCATAACACCAAGGGTATTTTAGATTATATTCATTATGATCTTTGGGGTCCTTCTCGGGTTGATTCACATGGTGGTGGTAGATATATGTTGACATTCATTGATGATTTCTCAAGGAAAGTATGGGTAATCATACTTAAACTCAAATATGAAACTTTTGTCAAGTTCAAGCAATGGAAGACTATGGTTGAGAAGCAAACTTGAAGACAAATCAAATGCTTGAGGATAGACAATGGTTTGGAATTTTGTGGGGGTGAGTTCAATAAGTTCTACAAGGAGCAAGGGATTGTGAGACATCGCACAGTCAGAAAAACACCACAGCAAAATGGTGTTGCATAAAGGATGAACAGAACCATAATGGAGAATGCACGGTGCATGCTCTCCAATGCCGGGTTACCAAATCAGTTTTGGGAAGAAGCAACAAACACATCAGCTTATTTAGTGAACAGATCTCCATCGACTGCTATTGAGTATAAGACTCTAAATGAAGTTTGGACAGGTTCACATGCTAACTATGAAGATTTGAAGATAATCGGATGTCCAGCCTATGCTCATGTGAATGAGGGGAAGCTAGAGCCTAGAGAAAAGAAGTGTATATTTATTGGGTATGCAACGGGTGTGAAAGGCTACAGGTTATGGTGTCATGTAGAAAGCTCAAACAAGTTTCTCATCAGCATAGATGTGAAATTTGATAAGCAATCGAAGTTGAAGCCAAAGAATGGAGAACTAGATGGAATAGTTGAAAAGGGTGTTAGTGATAAGGTGGAGCTTGGTGACCAGGTGGAACTTGAGGTGCAAGTTCAAGGAAACAATGAGCCTGTTGTTTCTGATGATGATAATGATCAAGATATTGTGCAAGAACCTGCCCAGGAAGAAGGAGCACTAGGTCATCAGTACAATCTTGTAAGAGATAGAGACAGGAGGAAAGTTAGACCACCTCAGAGATATGGCCATGCTGATTTGGTTGCGTATGCACTTGCACTAGGTGAGAGCATAGATAGGGATGATCCAAGAACCTATGAAGAAGCAATCGGTGGTGAAGAATCAGCATAATGGGGAGCTTCTGCAATTGAAGAAATTGAGTCTCTTGACAAGAATGGCACTTGGGAGATAGTTGCAAGACCAAAAGGATAGAAGATTGTTGGAAGCAAATGGGTTTTCAAGAAGAAACAAGGTACTTCATATGGTGAAGGAACAAGGTACAAGGAAAGGCTTGTGGCAAAGTGGTTTACACAAAGAGAAGGCATTGACTACAATGAGGTATTTTCTCCTGTTGTTAAACATAGTTCTATTAGAACATTGCTTGCTATAGTTGCTTTAAAATATCTAGAATTGGAACAACTACATGTTAAGACAGATTTCCTTCATGATGATTTGGAAGAGAATATTTATATGCTACAACCAAAGGGGTTTTAAGTTCCTGGCAAAGAAGACCATGTATGTTTGTTGAAGAAATCTTTGTATGGTTTGAAGCAATCTCCAAGGCAGTGGTATAAACGTTTTGATATATCTATGTTGGAAAATGGCTATGATAAGAGTAAGTATGATAGTTGTATATATCACAGGAAACTCCAATATGGTTCATTTGTGTATTTTCTCTTGTATGTTGATGATATGTTAATTTCTTGCAAAGACATGTCAGAGATACAGAAGCTGAAGGTGCAGTTGAGTAGTGAGTTTGATATGAAGGATTTGGGAACAACAAAGAAGATATTGGGCATGGAGATTCATAGAAACCGAGCTGAAGGAAAGTTGTATTTGTCCCTGAAGGCTTACATCGAGAGGGTGTTGGAGCGGTTTGGTATGAAAGATGCAAAACCAGTAAGTACTCCTTTGGAAGCTCATTTTAAACTTTCTAGAAGGAAATCACCTCAAACTGCAGATGAGGCAGAGTATATGTATCGAGTTCCATATGCGAGCGCAGTTGGTAGCATCATGTTTATTATCGTTTGTACAAGTACGGATATCGCACAAGCTGTGAGTGTGGTAAGAAGATACATGGGAAGTCCCGGGAAGGATCATTGGCAAGCTGTAAAGTGGATTTTGAGGTATCTAAGGGGCAGTACAAATGTTGGTTTAGTGTTTGATAAACACTATGGTGATTCGACAAATGTTGTGGGTTATGTTGATTTTGGTTATGCAGGTGATCTTGATAGAAGAAGGTCATTGACAGGTTATACTTTTACATTGTGTGGTAGTACTTTCAGTTGGATGTCAGTTTTGCAAATCACAGTTTCATTGTCTACAACTGAGGAAGAGTACATGGCAGCCGCGGAAGCAGTGAAGGAAGGTATATGGTTGATGGGTTTGGTTTGTGATTTAGGTTTCAAGCAAGATATTGCAACTTTATTCTGTGACAGTGAAAGTGCCATTCACTTGACCAAGAACCAGATGTATCATGAGAGAACGAAGCACATCGATGTCACGTATCATTTTATCAAGGATGCAATTGAGGAAGGTAGGATATCAATGCTAAAGGTTCCTACAACGGATAACCATGTAGACATGTTGACAAAGCCGGTTCCAAGTATCAAGTTCAAGCATTGCTTGGACTTGGTTGGTGTCAACAGGTGTTGAGAGACCTTGAGGAGATGAGCGAAGACGATGATGATGAGTGGTTATGGTATTCAAGTCAAGGTGGAGATTTGTAGCACATGTTCCTTGAATACTAGTTTAGTAGTCAAAAAGGGTTTGCTAGTTTAGTAGTCAAAAAGGGTGTGCTAGTTTAGTAGTCCAAAAGGGTTTTCTAAGAAGAAAGACTAATTCTTCTTTGTAGTCAAAAACGGTTTGCCCATTTGTCTTTTGTGCAAGGGAAGGTGCACATCAGGAGATATAAGACTTATTCTCCTCCTCTTGTTTTGGTAAGAGAAAAACTAATGTAACTAAGAGAGAGTAGGAGGCAGTAGAGGCTTCATCTTGAGAGGGGGTTTTGAATCATACTCTTGTAATCTTGTTTGAGTCATAGTAAAATCGTTATCATCGTCTTCCAAAGTGGACGTAGATCATCTTGATTGAACCACTATAAATCCTTGTGTTGTGTGTGCTTGTTTTACTTTTGATTTTATTTCTATTTCAATTCTTGATTGATCATGCTTGGAAGAGCCATTGGTTACAACAGTTAGATTCTACTTTTTTGTATAACCTCTTCCCTTCAAAATGCAACTCAAAAACATGAATATTTTGTAACCCGATATAGACATCTAGTGATGAAACTAAAGTCACGTGAATTACCTTCTATATCTTCATATAAACCAAAAAACGATCAGTAAACTCCTATTTGATCGATAGATCAAGAAAATTTGTAAAATAAAAAATCAAACCTCTTGTTTTAACGTACACTTACTTTCTCTTCTTTCCACGGAAAAATACATTTACCAATGACATCCATCGAAGGTATCTCTTAATTGATAGTAAGAATCAATTTCTTACTTATCATATAACACTATAAGAAGCATATCACCAAAAATAAGTAAGCAACAAAAAATGAAAGAACAAAGCTGGGACAAACCAATGCTACTTTGGATTCAATCTCATTTGACAACTTAAGGGAATGAAAAAAGTGAAGCGAAACCGTTTTCTCCTGGTTATCTTCCTTAAAACACATGCCTCTCATTCTCTAGTCTCTACAGAAACAACCACCCCTACACCAAACTTCAATGTCTTTTAAACATCTGAAACAACATGTATTTTGGTAAGTGATGTGTTCGTTCTTTTAACTTTGGACTCACTTGGTCAAAAGGTGTCTCAACTGAAAAACACGAAGAGGCGTCTGCTAATTGTAAATCTTTTTATTAGATGATATGGCACTGACATGTAAATAGTACGTGATGTGGCACAACCATGGATCAGAATGATTGAGGTGCAGCCACATCAGCATAAAGATCCTCCTTTATATAAGAAACATCTATTTTCATATAACAAACATCTATCTAGTAATAACTTAATCATCGAAAAAGTTTTGCAGAACATAAATATTTACATGGGAATTAAAAGTGATGAAGGGCATTTGAATTCATTGGTACTTACCATTTGTCGACAATGAGGGTGAATTCAAAAACTTGTCACGTATGAATTCATTCAACCCTTTGCACATCATTTTCTGGTTTAATATGTTGGGCACATAAACTGATACATGAGAAAACGATCAAGACTCGAGAATAATAAAAAACCTTCATGTCGGCATTCGAATTTTAAAGTTTCATGCGTGACACACCAATTTATAGGATAAGTAAATTTTGAAGAGACATGTTAGGACCAGGGATATTCGGACTGAAGTATCTCTTTGCTTAATATGATACCCAATCATATATTAAGATGTGTCTCTTTGGTTATACGCATCGTTTCTATTGAACGGATATTTTTTTCCAAAAAAATACCCGTTGGTCAACAGAAGTGTCCGTTTGAAATGTACTTAGTATGGAATGATGTGGCACTTACATGCTGACATGTCATAATGATGATTGAGAATTCCTGAAAATGAATATGGAGTTGACACATCAGCCAAACTATTCTCCTTTATATAAAGAAGCATTGATATGGTGATGTATTTTGCTAGTTAGGAAATATATTATTTTGTGTTAATTATCCTTTGGGTTTTCTCCTATTTAGTCTCAGGGAAACCATTTTGTAAACTCAAGATTTTCAATAAGAAAACTTCGATTAATATTCTATTCCTTGTCGTTTCATGGCATCTGAGCCAGAATCGAAATGACCTAAATAATTATAAATCAGAAGTTAATTTATCTTTCAGCGTCATGGCTTGGGAAGAATCGACTTCTTATGGTAAATCTAAAATTGGTGCGTATGATTTGAAGGATGTAAGTAATACAATGAAACTGAATGGCCATAATTATGAACGAGATGGACAAGTTGTTGTTAATACAGCACTTATGAATATTGATGTGAATTCAAATGAAAGCTATCTATCATCAAACGATCGAGTACATCTTGCTAATACTCTCACTGATGCACAGTGATAAGCTATTGTGAATATGATTAATTCTTCGAATAAGGATGGTTTGAAGGAAAAGATTTCTAGTTAGTGGATACTTGATACAGGGGCTTCAAGGAATATGACTGGAAGGAAAGAGTTTTTGTGTAAAACATATCAAATAGGTTTTTCCTCTGTAAAACTTCCTAACAGGGCATACACAATTGCTTCATGTGAAGGCACTGTGGTGTTTGGAGACAATATGAGATTATATCGTGTTTTATATATTCCTGATCTTCACCGTAACTTAATTTTGTTAGCGTGTTTAATTAAAGATCTTAAACGTATTGTCACTTTGACTGATAAGTTATGTGTGATACATGACCGTACTACGAGGACATTGATTGGTGTGGGAGAAGAACGAGATGGGGTCTATACCTTCCACAATGGAGAACAGATTATGGAAAATCGAGTTACTACTGATGAATATTATAACTTATGGAATAGGCGTCTTGGTCATCCTTCTAATAAGATTATTTCTTTGCTTCCTTGTCTGAACAAAGTTGATTATAAAAAGTTTCTCAATGAACCGTGTGATGCTTGTTTTAAGGCTAAAAAAACTCGTGCTAGTTCCCATATTAGTGAGAATAAAGCTAATGACATATTAAAGTTTGGTTCATTGTGATGTATGGGGTGCGCATCGTACTCCGTCTTCTTATGGTGCGCACTATTTTCTTACGATTGTTGATAATTATTCTCGTTGTGTTTGGGTTTATTTGATGGCACATAAAACTGAGGTGGTGAAGAATTTTCAGAATTATTGTGCTATGGCTAAGACACAGTTTGATAGACAAGTTAAGAAGGTTCGCAGTGATAATGGTACGGAATTTAGTCCATTGATCCCATTTTTTGTTTAACAAGGAATAGAATTTCAAACCTCAAGTGTTGATACACCACAACAAAATGGGAGACTGGAACGCAAACATCGTCATATATTGAATGTGGGTCGTGCTTTGTGTTTTCAAGCAAATTTACCTCTTCGGTTTTGGGGTGAGTGCATTCTAACCGCTACTTATATTATTAATCACACGCCTACTCCCTTGCTCAATAGGAGAACTCCATATGAATTGTTACATATGAAGCCTCATATTTATAATGTTATTCGGGTATTTGGATGTTTGTGCTATGCAAGTATTGTGCATCGTGATCGAAATAAGTTTAATCCACGAAGTCGGAGATGTATTTTTGTTGGTTATCCTTATGGAAAAAAGGGTTGGCGGTTATTAGATTTGGAAACGAAACAATTCTTTGTATCTCGTGATGTAGTTTTCTTTGAAATCAAATTTCCTTACATAATTTCTTCGGATAGTAACAATAATGAAAAGTTCCAAGTTGAGTTGGATGACAGGTTAATCTGTACGGAATCGTCAGTTTTTGGGTCGTCTAATGGTACTCAAATACTAGCCACTACTCGAACAGAAAGTATATCAGGAGACGGTACTGAAACAGAAAATTCTACTAATGTGCCAGCAGCTCCGCAAGCAGTGGTACTTTGCAGACAGTGTCAGTTTCACCCTTTACAAAACCGTCGGTTACAAAGCACTTCGGCTACTCGGAATGGGACTTCGCAGACAGTCCACAGTAGGGGGACATTAGTTTGTGATAATTCAAAGAACTCACGTGGAGATTCAAATGGGACAGGTTCTAATGGGATAGGTCCAGATGGTACGTGTCAAAATGGGACAGGTCTAGACATTTCTGAAACGTCATTCTCCTCTGAAGGTCGTATGCAGGATATATTAGGCGGGAAGATTCTGAAATGTTATCAGAAATTATATTACCTGCTACAGAAAGTGATGTTGTTAACAGTGACATTTTCGACACAGATGTTAGACGAAGTGCTCGGCCCCGTGTTCCAAATACTCGGTTAAGGGATTGTGCATGCAATACTATCGAATTAATATACCCTGGCTCCTCCACTCTGCACTCGTCAACGTCTTCAGGTATGCCTTATCCTACAACTAATTATGTGTCATGTGCAAGTTTTTCTGCTAATCACACTCGTTTTTTGGCGGTGATTACTACTCTTAAAGAACCTACCAGTTATGTTGAGGCCGTTCTCCTTCCTTGTTGGTGTGTAGTTGTGGCTAAGGAAATTAGTGCACTTGATAAGAATGGTACATTATAGGTTACTGATCTACCCCGAGGGAAGAAGGCTATTGGTTGTAAATGGGTATACAAAATTAAATATAATTCTGATGGTACAGTCGAGCGATATAAGGCTAGTTTGGTTGTACTCGGTAAAAGACAAGTGTAAGGGGTGGATTATCATGAAACATTTGCTCCCATAGCTAAAATGGTTTCGGTTAGAACATTTTTACCAGTCATTGTTGCTCGTGATTGGGAATTACATCAAATGGATGTTCACAATGCTTTTCTACATGGGTATCTTGATGAGGAAGTGTATATGAAACTTCCTCCGGGATATTCGACTAATTCTCCTCGTAAAGTGTGTCGACTACATAAATCTATGTATGGTCTTCATCAAGCTCCTCATAATTGGTTTGCTAAGCTTGCAGGTACCCTTAAGGAATTTGGATTTGTACAATCTTATGCTGATTATTCTCTATTTACCCTACGACGAGGTGAGAATTTTATTAATGTGCTTGTCTATGTAGATGATTTAATTATTGCTGTGAACAATTCCGCTGCTATTACTGCTTTTAAAGCGTACTAAGTCACTGTTTTCATATGAAACATATGGGTAATCTCAAGTATTTTCTTGGTATTGAAATGTCTCGAGGAGCTGATGGACTATTTTTATCTCAAAGAAAATACACGTTGGACATTCTGTCTGAGAATAGACTTCTTGGTGCCAAACCAGCTACTTCACCCATTGATCAACAACATCGTTTGGCTCTTGATGATGGAACTATGAATTCTGATTCATCCCAGTATCGTCGACTTGTTGGGCGCTTGATTTATTTGACCATTACGCGTCCAGAATTGTGTTACTCGGTGCATGTATTGGCTCAATTTATGCAGTCTCCTCGGGTGTCTCATTGGGAAGCTGCTCTCCGAGTTCTTCGTTATCTAAAGGGTCATCCTGGTCAAGGTATTATTTTACGCAAGGATAGTGCTCTTCAACTTACTGCATATTGTGACTCTGATTGGGCCTCCTACCCTCTTAGTCGTCATTCACTTACTGGCTACTTTATTTTTTTTGGGAGGCTCACCTATATCTTGGAAGACAAAGAAGCAACATACGGTATCTCGTTCTTCCGCTGAGGCCGAGTACCGTTCCATGACTTATACTTGTAGTGAGCTCACATGGCTAAAGGCATTATTGAAATCTCTAGGTGTGACTCACTCTCAGCCTATGCGCCTTTACTGATCAAACATCCAATCCATATCATTAGTTGACACAATCTTACCATCAACACAATCATTATTGTTATTTGAATCTTCACCAACATCAATTCCTCCACTTGAATCACCCATTTCAAAGAACCCTAGTTTTTCTCTCAAAACTTCTCTTCTTCTTCTAAAAACACAAAAACTCGATCCAAAAATAATTTACCCAAATTTCTTATCCATAAATCTGATTTTAATCTAACCTCACTTAAGTCTAATTAATTTTAATCAAATATTAAGTCTAATCACTTAGGGGCATTTTAGCCATTTAGAAAGTATTTTGATAAGGGGTGGCTTAAATTATGTTTGGGTGACCTTTTTTGTCCTCTAGTACCTAGCCCCCATTTAATTTGAATGCCCCCAATTAAACCAGGTTTTTTATACTCTCTGTGTCCCACGAAAAATAGACTCTCATGCAAAAATAAAAACAAAATACTAATATAAATACAATAAGAATCAAAATGGAGTGGCTCTGGATACATAAACCGTATATGAAATAACTAAAATTGTATATCCCGAAAAATTGATTGAGTATCATTACGATTAGGAGAAGCAAAAAATGGATTATCATCATTTATCAAATATCCTTGATGGTGGAAGCACCGACATCATGCAAAACTGATCAGGTTATTATAGGATAATAAAAAATGTTCAATATGAGAGAATTAATCATCTTATGAACAACATGTTTATGAATAACTGAATTTTCTCTCAAATTAACTAGTTTTTATTTCCTTCTTAAATATCCTAATTAAGCAAGTAATATCGGACGGGGGAGTAATAAAACCGATGGAAACAGTCACAAGGGCTTATCAAAAATTGAGTTGGTGGGATTCAAAGCAACTTGATTTTTTGCAGCATCACCAACCAAACGTTCGGAATCATTAAAAGCAACATGAGACGGAGTAATGTGATTTCCTTGATTATTAGCAATAATCTCAAGACGATCATTTTGCCATACACCAACACATGAATATGTTGTTCCTAAATCCATCCCTATCCCAACCATTGTAGTAATAATAGCTCACTCAAAAACAGAAACTCAGAAAAGAAAATTTAGCACTTGAAATATGGATAGGAGAAATGTTAAGCTTATAAAAAATTCCCCTCCACAGACTTTATATGGATATTGAAACAGGTGATCTACCCGTTTCCATAACCCATGAATATGGATAATAATTGAATAATAACCATGGATAGTTTGACTCTCAAACAGGTTGAGTCTCTCAAACACTAACAAACTAACATTAACATAACATTCTTTACAAATCAAAAAAAAAAAATAATAATAATAATAATAATTGAATAATGCTCCAAGTTGTTGTAAATTATGCAGCCACCAATTCATTCATCCTCGCCCTGATTACTTCATAATATCCTTTTCATTGCCTGGTCTCTAACAAGTTGTTGCAAAATTCTTACCTATTGCAATTTATCATTTTTTTAAGCTTCAAAGAAGTTGTCCATATGATCTCTAACTCTGAACTGACAATTTCTGCTAATTTTTCTCAACTATGTAGTAATGACCAGTTCTCTTCGTTGTATTTCTTTTTCTGTTCATTCTGTTGCAGGCTCATTTGACACCCTTGGTCACCTGCACCACAAGTTTACAGAAAAGACAAGTAGAGTTATACAGGTGGTTGCCAAATATATCAGGGACGGGCCTAGCAAGGGGCTGAAGGTGGCTATAGCCCGTCCCTAATTTTTGGGTAAAAAAATTTTTGTATAGAAACTTAGGTCTAATTTTATGTTTAGCCCACATATTAGTTTTATTTAGCTAATTGTATGTGATTTTTAGCCCATACTATGAGGTGATCAAAATTTAAATCATGTTTAAAGTAAATAATCTTCTTCCACTCATTACCTTTCTACTCCTACTTTCTTCTATTTTGGTAATCACTTTGTTTTTCTGTTATTTGTGTTCGTTTTAACTTTTATTCCCCTAGCTATTTAGTATTGTACGGATGGATCACTCTTTGGCCACTAATTATGTGATGTATTCCAAAAAAATTTGCCGCGGCCTTCGGCCGCATTATCGGCTGTTACAATCCAGCTCTACCCAAGGGAAAATCCTGGGTCCGTCCCTGAAATATATACAAAACAAATCAACCACTCACCTATGTTGTAAAAGGCCCTAGGCGAGGCGAGGCGCCAAGCCAATCGCCTGGCCTGGCCAAGGGCTTAAGCGCTCATTAGGCGCCAAAGGCTCCCAAAAAAAAATTAATTTTTGTTTTGGTCGTATTGCCTCGCCTTGGCGCCTTTTTTTTGTTAGGCGCTGGTCCAACAACTAGTGGCCTTTGGGGATTAAGCGGCAAAGGCGCACGCCTTTTACAACATAGCCCCTCACCACTGGATCCGCTCAACCCTTTGTAGTAATCTGGAAGTCTACCTGCAATTGACATTCCATTCTGAGAACACCACATCCCAAATTATGCTGCAATTTAAAGTCGTTGTGACATTCAAATGGTAACTGAAGTTGTAATTTTAATTTATATTTTACAAAGATAAGATATCAAATACAAAATTTGAGAACCTCGGAACTCATTGTCTAGTCCAGTGAAATTCATTACTTGCTCTATCCCTCTTTGTGTGCAAGAGGTTGTGCGTGCTGTCAAAATACATTATTATCCGTATAAATCCTAATCCAATACAGGTCCCACAATACTTCAAATGTGCATGTTTTCATAATAATTTGGAGTATGGCAGGACCTGCTCACCATCCCATGACGCAAGCCCAAACTAAGAAAGAAAAAAGTCACTCCTATCCTCAAATATCACGAAAACCATCTTGAGGCCCCTTCCTATGGGAGTTGGTATATAAATTGTTTTGCCATGTCATGTGGCATGGTAAACTGACATATTTTATTAAAGTAGTATATTATATTGTGTTTTGTGAGACCCTTATCAATAAAAAATTTAGTTATTTGTGTTTGGTGGGGTATTTAAAAAGTTTTAGGGATTATAAAATATTATGTAGGATCCTTTTATAATAAAAATCTATAATAACTAGAAAGTAGGAGAGAAGAAAAAAACTAAAACCTAAAATACTAATAAGCGATCGACATTATACCCCTAGCGATCTAAACTAGACCTCTCGGTAGAAACTTGACCTGGCCCGGCTAAGTGGCAAATTTGTCACTTAGCCCGGCCAGTTTGCCCCCTCCATAGTGGGTGCTTAAATGGCAAATCAATAGATTTGCCACACCCATGGGAAGGGGCCTGATGGTCCCCTAACCGAGCAAAAAAAAACTCCTGATGGTCCCTTCATCTTATCGATAGGGTTGCATACAATCTTCAATTTCTTGTTTTTCGGGTTGATGTCAGGCAAGGTCTAACCTTGTTCTTAAGGTGCGGGAATTTCCGTTGAGGGTCTCTTCTTGCAAGTCTATGGTTGTTCTTGCTTACTTCCTGTTAGCCCTTTTCTAATATAATTTACTTTTGCCGAGGAAAAAAAAAAAACAATCTTCAATTTCTTCATCTTGTCATTGATAATGTTTATGTCATCTTTTTCATTCCAACCACTCAATGGCATCAATGGCTATTACAGATATATTGAATGATTACGGAACAAGTTGCAGGGCGTTATCAATGGAGAACAAATATTTGATAGGAAAAGTCTGCAAATTTCTATTTTCTGAATGATTCTATGGAAGTTTCTTTCAGTGAAGACTCAACTTTGAGAAAAAAATCAAGAGGTGGTAGTTAGAGTTGAGAAAATATCCACTAGGTGATATTTTTTATACTTGCAAGTTGCTTCCATACTGAATTCGTCTACTATGAATTTATCATAGAGTTCGACTTTCTTGTAATCAGACCATCATCATTTGCGTTGGTTACTTAGACATGTTCGTAGAGCTTCAATGGCTTTGATTTTGTTTGCGTCTTAGGTGGTATTAGCTATTATTCAAGCTGGATTGATTTCACAAAAAGTAATGAGCTAGCGACAGTATGTATTTAGTTTTTATTCGGATCAAAGATCATGCAATGGTATGAGGAAGCACTGGATCGATATAGGGAACTTGTTCCTCAATTTCTCCTAGCTGGTTTGTTCGAATTGTCGCTTAAATTTATGTTTACTTTTTCATAGAGATTGACAAAGAACTTCGACTTATGGTATCAGCCCTACATCTTTCGTTCCCATAATTATAAATTTACCCATAACCAGTATACATCGAAATATAAGATGTGATCAAAAGAAAGAATTCATTTCAACATAACTAATACAAGAATTTAGTTTTACCAAAAATAAAAATATTACACTTCATAAAAGCCTGCTATTGCATCTTAGTGATGATAGGGTTGCACACAATCTCCAAACTCTTCATCTTATCACTGATATAGTCTATGTCAGCTAGTTCGTAAATGCCCAACCACTCAATGGCATCGTTCACTGCATCTTTAATCTTTTTTTTATCAGCCGGCACCCGTGTCCACTCTATACTATTGATTTTGTCCCTCATATTGTATGTATAATGTAGTGTAATGTGCCTTGATACCACTAAGAGAAGTGGAACAACCACTAAGAGAAGTGGAACAACCACTAAGAAGTGGAGCTCCCATTATGTTGCTTGTGTGCTCTATGTCAACATATACACTACCTCATAGAACCTATATAAGGCCTTCTAGTTTCCATTGTATAAGCATCCCAAAATCAGTTAAAGTTCCTAAACAAAAGAGAGAAACATTAGTAGTGTATAGAGAGAGTAAGAGCAAGAACAAGGTCTTGTTCTTGAGAGGAGTTTACACTCTTGTAATCTTGTTCATATCATAGTACAACGTTATCGTCGTCTTCCAAAGTGGATGTAGATCATCTTGATCGAACCACTATAAATCCTTGTGTTGTGTGTGTGCCTATTTTACATTTGTTTTCATTTCTATTTCAATTCTCTATTGATTGTGCTTAGAAGAGCCATTGGTCATAACAAATTGGTATCAGAGCACCGGTTAAAAACGATCTACGATGGCGGCAAAGTATGAGATTGAGAAATTTGATGGAAGAAATGATTTCAATTTATGGAGGCTAAAGATGAGGGATGTTTTGGTGCAACAAGGTTTGGTGAAAACTTTGAAGGGGAAAACGGCTCTAGCAGAAACATTGAAGGAAGAAGAAAAAGAAGAACTCATGGAGAAAGCACATGGATTAATTCTATTGTGTTTGAGCAACGAGGTCTTGAGAGAAGTGGCAACGAAACGACACCGGACGGGCTATGGAACAAGTTGGAGAAAAGGTATATGACTAAATCCGTAACTAATCGTTTATATCTTAAGAAGAAATTACATACTCTTAAAATGCATGAAGGAACGTCTATTATAAATCATATTGATGATTATAATAAAATTCTCTTGGATTTGGCAAATATTGATGTCAAAATTGAAGATGAAGACCAAGCTTTGGGTTTGCTTTGTTCCTTACCACCATCTTATGAAAATTTTGTTGATACCGTAATGTATGGAAAAAATACAATTTCCATGGAAGACGTTAAAGCGGCCTTGAACTCTAAGGAGTTAAAGAAGACGGGTATTAATGGTAAAGATAATTCGGGAGATGGGTTGTTCGTTAGAGGAAGAGGAAACCAAAAAGGCGGATTTGATAGAGTAGATCAAAGTCAAGGTCTAAATCAAAATCCGGTAAATTCTATTGCTTTCATTGTAAGGAAAAGGGGCATTTCAAGAAGGATTGTCCAAAATTGAAGATGTCGAGAAGAATACCAACCAAGGCACCGCAGCAAATGTTGAAGAAGAAAGTGATGATGGAGCGGTTCTCACGGTTCATACCGAAAGCTCGGAGAACGGGTGGATTCTTGATTCGGGGTGTACCTTTCACATGTGTCCTCATAAAGAGTGGTTTACTACTTATCAAGCTAGAGAAGGTGGTAAAGTTCTTATGGGAAACAATGTCACTTGTAAAGTGGTGGGTGTAGGTACAATTCAAATTAAGATGTATGACGGTATGGTGAGGACTTTAACTAAAGTTAGACATGTTCCGGACTTGAGAAGAAATCTTATTTCTTTGGGTACGCTTGATTCAAATGGCTGCAAGTATCAAGGTGAAGGTGGAGTTATTCGTGTCTCAAGAGGAAGTCTTACAATTATGAAGGGCGAGAGAATTAATGGTCTTTATACGCTGCAAGGTACTACTGTGATGGGTGATGCAGCGGTATGTTCTTCAAGTTCTGATGATGATACTACCAATTTGTGGCATATGCGGCTAGGGCATATGAGCGAGAGGGGGTTGGCTGTTTTGAGCAAGCAGGGATTGTTTTGTGGTCATAAAACAGGAAAGCTTGATTTCGTGGAACATTGTGTCTTTGGAAAGCAAGTGTAGAGTCAAGTTTAGTACAGCTATTCATAACACCAAAGGTATTCTGGATTATATTCATTATGATCTTTGGGGTCCTTCTCGGGTCGATTCACATGGTGGTGGTAGATATATGCTGACGTTCATTGATGATTTCTCAAGGAAAGTATGGGTATTCATACTTAAACACAAAGATGAAACTTTTGTCAAGTTCAACCAATGGAATACTATGGCTGAGAAGCAAACCGGAAGACAAATCAAGTGCTTGAGGACAGACAATGGTTTGGAATTTTGTGGGGGTGAGTTCAACGAGTTCTGCAAGGAGCAAGGGATTGTGAGACACCGCACAGTCAGAAAAACACCACAGCAAAATGGTGTTGCAGAAAGGATGAACAGAACCATAATGGAGAAGGCACGGTGCATGCTCTCCAATGCCAGGTTACCAAAGCAGTTTTGGGCAGAAGAAGCAAACACATCAGCTTATTTAGTGAACAGATCTCCATCGACTTCCATTGAGTGCAAGACTCCAAATGAAGTTTGGACAGGTTCGCATGCTAACTATGAAGACTTGAATATATTCGGATGTCCAGCCTATGCTCATGTGAATGAGGGGAAGCTAGAGCCTAGAGCAAAGAAGTGTATATTTCTTGGGTATGCAAAGGGCGTGAAAGGCTACGGAGTTATGGTGTCCAGCAGAAAGATCAAACAAGTTTCTTATCAGTGAGAGATGTGAAATTTGATGAGCAATCGATGTTGAAGCCAAAGAATGAAGAACTAGATGGAGAAGCTGAAGAGGGTGTTAGTGATAAGGTGGATCTTGGTGACAAGGTGGAACTTGAGGTGCAAGTTCAAGGAAGCAATAAGACTGTTGTTTCTGATGATGATGATCAAGATATTGTGCAAGAACTCGCACCGGGAAGAAGAAGCACAATGTCATCAGTACAATCTTGCAAGAGACAGAGAGAGGAGAGAAGTTAGAGCACCTCAAAGATACGGCCATGCTGATTTGGTTGCATATGCATTTGCGGTAGGTGAGAGCATAGATAGGGATGATCCAACAACCTATGAAGAAGCAATCGGTGGTGAAGAATCACAGAATGGGGAGCATCCGCAATTGAAGAAATTGAGTCTCTTGACAAGAATGGGACTTGGGAGATAGTAGCAAGACCAAAAGGTCAGAAGATTGTTGGAAGCAAATGGGTCTTCAAGAAGAAACAAGGCACTTCAGATGGTGAAGGAACAAGGTACAAGGCAAGGCTTGTGGCAAAGGGGTTTACGCAAAGAGAAGGCATTGACTACAATGAGGTATTCTCTCCTGTTGTTAAACATAGTTCTATTAGAACATTGCTTGCTATAGTTGCTTTGAAAGATCTAGAATTAGAACAACTAGATGTTAAGACAGCTTTCCTTCACGGTGATTTGGAAGAGCGTATTTATATGCAACAACCAAAGGGGTTTGAAGTTCCTGGCAAAGAATACCATGTATGTTTGTTGAAGAAATCTTTGTATGGTTTGAAGCAATCTCCAAGGCAGTGGTATAAACGTTTTGACACGTTTATGGTGGCAAATGGCTATGACAGGAGTAAGTATGATAGTTGTGTATATCACAGGAAACTCCAAGATGGTTCATTTGTGTATTTACTCTTGTATGTTGATGATATGTTGATTGCTTGCAAAGACATGTCAGAGATACGGAAGCTGAAACAGCAGTTGAGTAGTGAGTTTGAGATGAAGGATTTGGGTGCAGCAAAGAAGATATTGGGCATGGAGATTCATAGAAACCGAGTGAAGGCAAGTTGCATTTGTCCCGAGAAGGCTTACATCGAGAAGGTGTTGGAGCGGTTTGGTATGAAAGATGCAAAACCAAAGTAAGTACTCCTTTGGCAGCTCATTTTAAACTTTCTAGAAAGCAATCACCTCAAACTGCAGATGAGGCAGAGTATATGTCTCGAGTTCCATATGCAAGCGCAGTTGGTAGCATCATGTATGCTATGTTTTGTACAAGGCCGGATATCGCACAAGCTGTGAGTGTGGTAAGTAGATACATGGGAAGTCCCGGAAGGCTCATTGGCAAGTTGTAAAGTGGATCTCCAAGTATCTAAGGGGAAGTACAGATGTTGGTTTAGTGTTTGATAAACACTATGGTGATTCGACAAATGTTGTGGGTTATGTTGATTCTGATTATGCAGGTGATCTTGATAGAAGAAGGTCATTGACAGGTTATACTTTTACATTGTGTGGAAGTACTATCAGTTGGAGGTCGGTTTTGCAAAGCACGGTTGCATTGTCTACAACTGAGGCAGAGTACATGGCAGTCGCGAAAGCAGTGAAGGAAGGTATATGGTTGATGGGTTTGGTTGGTGATTTAGGTTTCAAGCAAGAGAATGCAACTTTGTTCTGTGACAGTCAAAGTGCCATTCACTTGACCAAGAACCAGATGTATCATGAGAGAACGAAGCACATCGATGTCAGGTATCATTTTATCAAGGATGCAGTTGAAGAAGGTAGGATAGCGATGCTAAAGGTTCCTACGGCGGATAACCCTGCGGACATGTTGACGAAGCCAGTTCCAAGTATCAAGTTCAAGCACTGCTTGGACTTGGTTGGTATCAACAGGTGTTGAGAGCCCCTGAGGGGCTGAGCGAAGACGATGATGATAAGTGGTGATGGTATTCAAGTCAAGGTGGAGATTTGTAGTGTAATGTGCCTTGATACCACTAAGAGAAGTGGAACAACCACTAAGAGAAGTGGAACAACCACTAAGAAGTGGAACTACCACTAAGAGAAGTGGAACAACCACTAAGAAGTGGAGCTCCCATTATGTTGCTTGTGTGCTCTATGTCAACATATACACTACCTCATAGAACCTATATAAGGCCTTCTAGTTTCCATTGTATAAGCATCCCAAAATCAGTTAAAGTTCCTAAACAAAAGAGAGAAACATTAGTAGTGTATAGAGAGAGTAAGAGCAAGAACAAGGTCTTGTTCTTGAGAGGAGTTTACACTCTTGTAATCTTGTTCATATCATAGTACAACGTTATCGTCGTCTTCCAAAGTGGATGTAGATCATCTTGATCGAACCACTATAAATCCTTGTGTTGTGTGTGTGCCTATTTTACATTTGTTTTCATTTCTATTTCAATTCTCTATTGATTGTGCTTAGAAGAGCCATTGGTCATAACATATAATCTTCAAATGAGTTCCTTAAATCCACCTTCCTCTTGTGTTCTTCATCTTCTAACTTGTACATCTCAGCCTCTCGAACCAACATCTGAATCTCGGAATTAGACAACCTCCCCTTGTTATTTGTAATCGTGATCGTATTTTTGTTCCCTGTTGTCTTCTCTTCGGCAGAAACATTTAGTATACCATTTGCATCAATATCAAAGCATACTGTGAACTTTATAGCACCACGAGGGGCTGGAGGAATTCCTGTTAACTTGAATTCACCCAACAAATTATTGTCACTTGCTTTATTTCTCTCACCCTCATACACTGTAAAGATCACAGTACGTTGATCGTCCCTGCACGTAGGGTACACCTTCTCCTTCTTGATGGGAATTGTTGTGTTCCTTGGAATAACCACATCCATAGCACCTCCATATAACTGAATACCAAGAGAAATAGGGGTGACATACAACAACACCAAATCCTGCACCTTCTCATTACCCTGACCGCTCAAAATAGCAGCTTGCACGGCAGCACCGTAAGCCACAGCCTCATCAGGGTTGATGCTGTTGCATGGTTTTTTCCCATCAAAGAAATCCTGCAATAGAGACTGGACCTTGGGAATTCTAGTGGATCCTCCAACAAGAACAACTTCATGAATGTTGTTCTTGTCCATCTTAGCATCCGTCAAACACAGCTCAACAGGTTCCATGCATTTCTTGAACAAATCCAAGTTCAACTCTTCGAATTTAGCATGTGTAATGGACATATGAAAATCAACTCCTTCGTACAAAGCATCAAGCGTAATGGTTGTCCTAGTAGTGGATGAGAGAGTCCTCTTTGCCCTCTCACATGATGTTCTCAACCTCCTAAGTGCCCTAGGGTTTCCATTAATGTCCATCTTGTGCTTCCTCTTAAACTCTTGAACAAAGTAATTCAACATTCTGTTATCATAGTCCTCCCCACCAAGATGAGTATCTCCAGCTGTAGCCCTGACTTCAAATTTTCCCTCGCTAATGGTGAGTATTGAAACATCAAAAGTACCACCACCAAGATCAAAGATAAGAACGTTTTCTGTACCATCACTTGTTGCCCTCTTATCGAGGCCATAAGCGATAGCAGCCGCCGTTGGTTCACTGATGATTCGCATTACATTAAGGCCAGCAATGGTACCAGCATCCTTGGTAGCATGACGTTGAGAATCATTAAAGTAAGCAGGAACCGTAATCACCGCATTCTTAACAGTTGAACCAAGATAAGCTTCAGCAGTTTCTCGCATCTTAATGAGAACCATGGCTGATATTTCCTCAGCTGAAAACTGTATATCCTTGTCCTTGTAATTAACCTGAATCATGGGTTTGTCATCTTCAGCAGCAATGACTTTGAAGGGCCATAGCTTCATATCATTCTGAACAAAGCTGTCGCTGAATTTCCAACCAATTAAACGTTTTGCATCTACAAAAAAAAAAAAACAAATTAAAAAACTATCAAGGGCTTGTTTAGCTGGACACTCTCCTCACAATATGCATATTAAAAGTTTGAAATCTTATTACTGATACAGGAACCGGTATAGTATACCTCGTGCCAAAATTAAAGCTTACCGAAAACGGTGTTGATAGGATTCACAGCAGCTTGATTCTTTGCAGCATCACCAATCATGCGTTCCGTATCAGTAAATGCAACATAAGAAGGTGTAGTTCTGTTCCCTTGATCGTTAGCAATAATCTCAACGCGATCATGCTGCCATACAGCAACACATGAATAAGTTGTTCCTAAATCTATTCCTATTGCTGCTCCTCCTCCTGCTTTTTTAGCCATGGTAGTAATAACACGTAAAAAAGACAAAAGAAAAAAAATTAAAGAAAATCTGATTGAATTGGGAGAAGAATTGAAGATGATTTTCAAGTGCTTATATATAGAGGTTGATCCCTGAGCGTTGAGGTTCCCTGGTTGCAACTATTAGCTAGGTTTTTTTGTTTTGTTTTGATCATAACTATAGAAGGCAACAATTCTCTATGCGACAGGGTACGTGTTTTCTTCGATTCTACCCCCAATCTTCTTTGATTGCTTTTTTTACCGGCTGTCCAAAACGAATAATACGCAATCAAACATTCACACAAAGCCAAAAGATAGTCCCATATCGATGAATAGAGTTTATTATGCTTTTGTTCGCAGCGTTAGGTCGCCAATTTCCGGTGGCCGCTCGCTCATCTAGACCATGCGGTACCCAAACCTTTGATTGGCGCTACCGATGATGGGTGACGGCTGGTTGTTGTCCTCTCACTGGAAATTGGTTTTTTTGACACTAGGCTTGTTTGAAATGGCACTACGAATATGTTGTACCCAAACCAGTGTAGTAACTAATTGGGCCGACCGAGGGCCCAAACGAAGGAATTACTTTTATGGGCACTTTTGACCTAAATGTGCAATTTTGATATGTACCCTATTTATTTATTTTTGAATCATTTTTTGGACTGCCCAAAAAAATGGGGGACTACTCTTAAGTTTTAGGATGGATATTGGAAGTAATATTTGGTCACCCCTTATAAGTTTTTTTTTAATACCAACTTTACCCATGATGATAAACTTAGTTAGTCTAATGATTAAAAACTGATTAGTTAGTGTTTAGTGATTGTTTTCAAAAGAAGAATTATTGAGAGGGAGAAGAAGAAGATGAAGATGATAATGAAGATGAGGGTTTTGGAAGAAAAAAAGTTAGATCTTTTTCTTTAAGAGCCACAACAAGAGTATGATGTTTTGGGTACTCTTGGATACTTCAAATTTAGTTAATGGTGCTTGAATTGGCCAAAATATTCCTAAAAATGAATAATTTACAAATTGATTTCCGTTTGGTTTACAAAGTTCGGCTACAATATTTGAAGAACAGGTAGCCGAACTCATCTGCAAGTGTAGTTCGGCTAATGTTTCTAAAAACACAGTGGCCGAACTCCATTTTCATGAAGTTTTTGTTTGAGAGAAAAGTTCGGTTAGGAAAAAAATTACGACGTAATCAACTAAAAGGAAAAAAAAGAAAAAATTGTGACGTAACCGAACTCAATATATAGGTTTTTCATAGAAAAGTTTGGTTAGGAGAAAAAAAATCGTTTAGGAAAAAAAAACTTGCGACGTAACCGAACTAAAAAAAAATTGCAACGTAACCGAACTTTTCTCTGAAAGAAAAACCTCCATTAAAAGTTGAGTTCGGCTAGTTTGACAAAGTTTTTCACATAATTCCTAGCCGAACTTCTCTCTGCAACTTACATATTATCAACTCATTTTAATGATTATTTCTCATTTTTACAACTAAAAACGAATGACAAGTAATGGGTTTGTTATAATTTTGATTTTGATTTTGTTTTGTTTATGATTTAAATTAAGCTACATATAGAGGTGGATGTGGTGGTGGTTCGAGGTGGTCGGTGGTGGTGGTGGTGAGCGGAGGGGGTGATGGGAGGAGGTGGTTATATATATAGGTGGTGGTGATGGGAAGAGGTGGTAATATATATATATATATATATAGGTTAAGGGTAGGTTAGGTTAGTCATTTCCACATTTTTGGACACCCCTTATCATGTAGGGTGGACATTTCTATCACAAAGTAGTCCCCCATCTTTTTTGGGTAGTCCCAAAAAATGATTCTATTTTTTCTTTTGGAGAAATTATGGGGGGACCCAAAAAAAAATAATTATTCTCATTGTTAGGCCCACAATTAATTTTGGATACCGTGACACCCATAATTATCCGAAATATTAAAACATGTCTGCATAATGGTTTATGCATCCGCATGACGTGTTATGCATACTGTTTTTTCAGGGATAACTCGTTATGAATCCTAATTTTTAAAGGGTATAATTGGCAACGCAACTTGGATATAACATATCTAAAAATCTGCGCCTTGGAATTTTACAAATTTTATATCGTTGGAAATATTTTAAAGAGAGCTACGCAACGAGTACAAACAACAATATCAAATTTTGTTTTTCACGAAAAAATCGGAGGTGATCATCTTTTTAGGGTAAATTTTCAAAAAATGACTGCATATTCATTATGCAGCCTCCAAAAAAGATGCATAACACATTATGTAGATGCATAACGCATTATGCAACTATTTTTTCGACTGCATAACAAGTTATGTATTTGCATAACAAAGTTATGCATCTATAACAAGTTATGCATCCATTGTTTTGGTTGATTTTAGTTCGTACAAAAAAAATTGGTGCATAATGTGTTACGTAGACATATTTAAATGATGCATATCAGGTTATGCATCCATTTTCTCGATGCATAAAAGATTATGCAACAATTTTCTCGATGCATAATGTATTATGCAGTCATATTTTCGGATGCATAACATGTTATGCATCCACTTTCATGACTGCATAACTTGTTATGTAGATATTATTGTAGGTGCATAACAAATTATGCACTATTTATTTAATTTTGGTTTCAATACTAACAAATAAAAATGGTGTATAACGTGTTATGCAATTATTTTCTAGTATGCATAATAGATTATGCATCCATTTTCTCGAATGCATAACAGATCATGTAGACATTTGTATAGCTGCATAACAGATCATGAAGGCATAAGTATAGCTGCATAACTGATCATGACCGACAAAACCAAACCAAAACAATACATAATCGAGTATACTTATATTCAATTGATCAGAATCTTCCAAATTTATTCATCCATTGATTAACAATTCAAGTTTATTTATGCAAGTAAATGTAACCCCACGTATAGCGAGAGGAGACACATTTCATTTTTGGCTACTCTTTCATCATCAATAACCTCTCTGCGAACAACACATTACGAAAAATTTAGGTTGATTTATCTTAGAAAATTAAAACCACATTCAACGTAAGAAATAAAGAACAACGGAATTTGCTCTTTGAGTTTAGCTTTTACGACTAGTTTCTGAACGGGGACTTTAGGGGAAAATCTAACCTGTAGGAAAATTGAGAACAACCATTAACATTGAGTTCATAAATAATTAGCTGTGCTTATTAAAATTGAGGAAATTTCCGCAGGCGTCTGGTTTTAGTTAGTTATTCCCAAAAATGTTGGGAATTACCAAAAATATTTCCAACAGTGTTTCTCTTAATAAACAAGATATATTTACAATCATACCATACCTTTAACAATGTGCACAATAGAGGTGCAGTAGTACTCTTTATTACCGAGTACTGACAATTTCACATACTTCTTCCTCTTCACTCCCTGTCACCAGAAACAACTTCTTCTTCTTCCCACGAGCACCACCACCAGATCCACCACCCAACTCTTCTACTTCCTACTCAAGTCTAAAACTACCCTTACAATCTTCTCTCTTCTTCTTTTTCCACGGAAACTATCATTATTAAGAAGTAACCATCATCAACACCACCAGATGAATATGAATTAGGTTTTTTTCTTCTTCAAATAATGAGAATGGTTCTTAGTTTCTTACTTATACAAACGCAATAGATTGCTTAAGAATTAGGTATTTTATCTCCTTACACTTCTTTGATTTTGATTTTCGAATCTCTTAATACTTTTTTGATTTTGATTTTGAAATTAGGGTTACATGAAATTTAAATTATTTGGGGATTTTAGGGCTAATTATATTTACTTCGAATTGTAATATGAATTGGGTTGTAGTTTTTTTTTTTTTTTTTTTTTGAACACCAATTTGTGTGGCGGATGAATATGTTGTTACTGATGGATGATGGAGTCACTGTTTTAATTTCAGCTGTAGCAACATTTATGTTAAAAGATTTCATCCCTTGTGTCTGTGAAATTGTAGCTAAATGATAATCTCAGATGCATATGCCTCTTATATCTAGAAAATCAATTTCATGCATTAATTCTAGTTCCAGTCTGTTGCTTTTTGTGAAATATTGAATTTTAATCTATCAATAATTGGGCTTGGTTTAATCTTCCATGGTAGTCTGCTTGGTTGATGTGTTGGTGCAATAAGTCATAGTAGCCTCGTTGTTCCTTTCCTTTAGTCTCAAGATGATGCAATTAAAGAATTCAAAGCTTGGTTCCAGTACATTATTGTTTTTGCAAGTGAAAAATTTAACAGTAAAAATGTTATGAAAACAACAACCCCAATGTTCATTGGATAGCAATGTTCAATGATTAATCATTTTCCTTTGTAAATGGATAGTTTTTGGTCTGAAAACCTTTGTTTTCGTATATGTGTATGTTCAGGTTCGCATACATATTTTTGTCTTTGTGTCGATTTGAGGATGGTGTGGAAGATTGTTTCATTTTCTTTGTTGATTTGATTGGGTAATGTGGTAACGGAAATCTGCATTATTGAATTGATAGTGTGGGTAAAGTGCACTCATTTTTGTATGTTAATTTGTTGAGGAATGTGGTAACAGATATCTCCATTGTTGAATTGTTAAATTGATACTTGTAAACAATTTGAATGTAGGTAAGCAACAAAGCAATAATTTGTAGGTTGCAAGCATGGGTGTTGGGAGAAAATCCAGGACTGCAGGTGATGTTGAGGAAAGGTAAATATGTGAATTAGGAGTCGATTAGTGAGTTTCATAGTTTCAGCAATGATTAAAGATATTTTAACGAATAAAACCATTTTTTGTTTTAGACTTTTACATGGTTTTGTGATAAATTTTTATTGTGTTATGTAGGAATTATGTTTACCCAGATGAGTACAACTACCGGACCGGGTACTGTGAAATGAATACTTACTCAGATGAGTACAAGTACCTCAACAAAACCAGTGTGTAAGTTTTTATGGAAATATATTGATTGTGCTTAGCATTACTGTGATGTTAGAAAGTTGTAGTTACAAAAAGGAAGTTAAAATTTCTTGTGGTTGGTGAATAAAATAATATGATTTCAACTTTGTAAGGCAAGTAAGGACACAAAATACTTATTGTTTTGCTGAATGAAAGTATGTTCTTGCACTTTATGAATGCTGTATGAGACTATTGTCGTTGTGTTACTCTTTACACATTTTAATCTAGGAGTTTTGACAACATTGCCTTCTGTGACTGCTCTAAAATGACTACTCTAAAAATGTGATTTTCATTTTTTCTGGTCATTGGCACTTTTTACGAGGTTGTTGCCATTAAAATTCAACTGTTACTTTGTAATGACAAAGTATCCTATAATTTAACTTGAATCGCCTGAGCTTTCCTAGTGGTTTATCCCGGCTTACCCTATGTTAGTGGTTGCTTATAAATTGTGTCAATGTAATTACATTTTGTTGATGTGAGTCGTTGATCCTTAGACGGTGCAAGCCTAATTTTAATGAGGCCGTGGTATAGATTTAACAAGGGTTGTAGGCAGTGTTTACTTCTGCTATACTAGACTGAATATTTAGCTATTAGATTGTAGATTTAACAAATGATTGTCATCATAAATGTGGATAATATGTCAATAATAATGTACCAAAGAACTGTAACATTAGTTATCCTGTAATAATCAGGTAATCTACTTTTACAGGGTTGCAGAACCAATAAGGTTCTCCAACATAAGACATTATACCCTCTTACCATTTCTCAAGAATAAGGAAAAAATGAAATGAACTAAAAAGATAAAATTCAATGGATATCTTATTGTGTTGGATAACATAATCTTTGTAATGTGAGTTTTCTAACACCACGTACACACACTAGGTCCATCTGCGAAAAGAGGTTCACAAGAAGTTGTGGCTTTATTACCATGGGCACTCCAACATTTCTCTACGCATTCCTCTAGTATTATACATGCTGCTTTTCATTTTGCACTGCAATTATGCCCTTGAACTTGATTCTGCATCGTTCCGCCACCTGCATTGATTTCAAAAGAAAGAAGAAATAAATTAAAGCCACCCTTTACTTTGTTTGCTGTATGAGTCAGAATTTGCATTTGTCCTTATTTTTGTTTATCCCCTTATCAGATTCATGATTTCCAAATATTTATTTGTAATGCTCAGTTTCTTACACTCTTTTTGGATGTTTCATCAGGAATTATTTATGCCACTGAGATAAAGGAATGTAGACTCAAGTCACTTACTTCAAATTTTCAATGGATGGGAGTGACTAACACCATTGTCTCTTACTACGATGGGAAGGAGGTTCGTTTGATTTTCCTTGTCTTTGCTTACCATAATTAGATTATTGAGTTATCTAGTTATTGAGAATTGAGTTACCACAAGGTTATTGAGTGGCATACGTTTACTAGATATGGAATATTGGGAATCTATGTTTAGACATTTGAAATGGCTTTCATGGATGCACATTTCTCATACTATTTCAGGTTATTGTTGCAGAATCCCACTTCACGTGTTTTGCTGATGAAACTTTACAAAATCTATTTTTTAATGGGAATAGCAGATTACTTTAGTCTTTAGAGTTGTAGTCATTCGTAGGTTCTTATCTCGTAAAGAGTATTATTTACCACATATAACTTTGTTGCGCACAGCATCTCTCATTTGGAACATAAATATGGTACATGTCCAGAAAGAGGGGGAGTTAGGTTTGATTTCATGGATGTATCTAACCAAAATTTCAATGTCACCCTACAACATAGGTTGCAATTACTGAAACTTGAATTACTAAACATAGGTTTTGGCGAAATTCATTTTAAAGATCTGCGTGAATTTGAAATCATTGACCTATTTTGGAACCGTGTGCAACTCAATCATTCTTTTGGAGTGAGACAATTCCATCTTTATGAAAAATCTAAATCAAGGTATTTAATGTAACATGTCATTGTTAATTTCATCTCCCTAAGGTATTTGGGATGAATTCTATTGATCGAGTGTCACTGGATGGACCTTGCAGTGGGACTGGAGTAAGTGACCTTGGTTTTTGCATTAGCACCTTTCTATCATGGATCTGTTCCTCTTATATGTTTTCCACTATATATAGGAGCTTATTGAGTCTGGTTATGATGCAGGTTATATATAAAGCTAAAGATGAATCAGTTAAAGCATCATAAAGTTTGAAAGGTATACAAAATTGTTTGTTCTTGCATAAGGTATATTCTTTCTTTCTGTTACCGCAGCAAGTCGCTGTCCTGGTTAAGATTTATGGATATGTCCAACTGACCATTTTTGAAAGTCGTGTTTGCTCTCTTTTTTGGAGTACTTTAAGCTCAAACATGGATATAAATTTCCTGATCTTTTAGTGGGTACCACTTAGATTCTGGGGCACCTAACTAACCCTTCTACTATCATGCCATCTTGATTGGTATTTCTATTTCCCTCCTAGTTTGCCCGGTGTTATATACATTTAAATCATCTGAGTTATGTTGATCATCCTCTACAATAGCTTTTACTTCTTGTTTCCATCGTAATTGCTTATGATGTATGAACCGGTTAAATTGTTAATTCATGTTTCTGTTGCAGCAACTGATCCTTGCACCCATTGATATGGTGAATGCAAATTTTTGAATCTGATGGATACATAGTTTAATCAACTTGCTCTATAATTCCAGAGGTTTATGGGATTTCCAAGTTGAAGTCAATATGTTTATTTTTTTCTTTACATAACAGTCTAAACTTTCCCTCGCAGAACGGATTATGCTCTCAAGTTTGTAAAACCGTATGACCAACAATCTCATGAACCAATGAAAGTATATTCCAAGTCGAATAATTGAGAGGCGAGAGCTACTTCTGAAATGAAGAATTTCTAGAGATGAATATGTGTTACTGGTATGTGTTCTTTCTCCTTTTTGTTTAGTTGTGCTGCCTCTCTTTACAGTTCAGATATATACTTGTTTTGCTATTTCAAAATTGATAATAGTGGCGCCTCCCATGTAAGGACAAAATAAAGAGCATGAGTGCACTCCAGGATGAGTAATTTTAAACATATAAATTGAGGAGATATGATAGTGAACATAGTATATGAATAATCAAAAGACGAATCAAAATCCATAACATAGGTTGCACCTTAATAAACTTATAGATTAGGATGTAATATTAGCTCAGTCATCCCTTGGGGAATGAATGAATGTTGCAAAATACAATGAGGACCTATTTGCATTTTTTCAAACAATCAGTTGTAGTTAACATTTTCGCCCTGTAGAGATACTTGTTTCTAGTAATACATATTGCCTGTATTCTCTGGGTGTACTTTGCTAGGTTGTTGTTTGAGTCCAGTCTGATCATAATTCACTAAGAGCTGAAGTTTGTTGTTTTTACCTGCTGATAAAATGTCTGTTATTGTTATGCATAAGATGGATTCTTAATGGCTGGACATGAAGATGGTTATGTTAGAGTTTCTCAAGCTGCTACTCACATAGGTAATCACAGCTATTGTATTAACGACAACTTAAACATATGAGGCGGTGCTTAGATAGATTAAGTTATGGTACCCAAGCTTAACATGGTATGCCTTATTGATGATAAATTAAATGGTTGATTACCAATTCCAGCTGACCTCTTTCTCTCGAACAGTCTTTTAAAGTACAAAATAATACTTATTATAGTGTGTACAAAAGTGAAATTGATGTGCATGTTTAAAAGTCAGATATTTTTAGCAGGGGGACAAGGCTAAAAAGCTTACCTATTATATGGAACTTATTGATAATTTTTCTTGAATCCTTTAACGTATTTATAATTCAAGTAAAACTATAAACACCACAAAATTCCTTTCATAGAACCGTGTATTTATAACGTATTTGTGGCATTGTTAACAAATCTATTTTGCTTTTTCGTGCAGCATATTAACGGCATGTTGCACCTCATGCATAAATCAAATTTCTGCGCCGAGGGGAAATGGACAACCATCGACACTCGCTTTGTGTTATTTTTTTGCAAAGTAGTCTCTTAAATTGGGTATTCAACTAATTTCTGCTTATTAAGTGATCTTCCCTGAATTTCGGCAGCAACCCCCCTATGTATATAGCATACATCTTAAGTAGTAATGGAAACGACCCGGAATACAAAGACAATGTCTGCTGTTTGCAAATTCAATTGAAAATAAAATGAGTTTTTGATGCATTATCCATTTATGCATATTGCAGCGTCTCATGTATTCTCTAAAAATTTGTTGAGTATCTGATCAGGAGGATTCCTCTTGTCACGTATTAAAAAGGAGTATCTTCATTGATATCATTGCGAATTTGCCATACAGGTAAAAATTAGTGTGGCGAAGCTACTTTGTTTATGACTTTAGCATCACCATATGTATAACACGCTTATCTTTGGTGCAGTTATCATGTGACTAGAAGTATGGACGATTTTGGGTTCTCAGACCTGTAAATATTTTTTGGACAGCCGCCTTACCCTGGAGTGGTCTAGGGTTGTTTTGGCCATTGTTTTTTGTACATGTATATCTGCGGATATTTTGTTCATGATGTATAGATTCCGAAAGGTTTTGCCAAGTTTTTTTCACCGGGCGGTGGGCAAGTGATGAATGAAATTGGTCTCCATGTGGTTTCTTTTTCCAAAAGCTTCTATTTTAAATTCATGTTATTTACCAACTAGTCATGGCTCCAATGCAGTTAAAATTTAAAAGAGTTGTTATTACCAACAGAGTGATGGATGCAAGACTGTTAAAAATTAAAACAGTTCAAGGAAATGTTTCCATCTCATTCAAATGCTTAAAACCATGATATGTAAGAACCGTAAACTGTTATGTATATAAATGGTAATTGTCAGACTTAAAGTTCAAATATATGGCAATATATAATTGAATTGAAGACATAACCAACCAACTTCACAGTAGGATATTACAATATATAAAGCTTGGCAGCATTGCCATTAATAACAAAAAGACACAGGGAACCCTTGATCAGTTTCAGAGACACTCAAGACACTGAGGGATGGATATGCAGTAGGATACTTCTTTTCTTCTTTCTCTTCTTTTTCTTCTTTATGGTTAAATTTTGAATTCCTCCATCAGTCATCGAGTGAGTAATTGTAAAGTCCTGGATAAGTTCAATGTCACCAATTAAACATTAAGCTGCATACATAGCAAACACTACAGGACTCTTACAACTATATATCAATTCTGGAAGAGGCATTATCACAAACACTTTGTATGCCTAAGCAAAATTCTACTTGGTACAGTTGTTGAAACTTCCAACACAAACCCAATATTAGAATTAATGATTAGAACAAGAATACAAAAAGAAATCAAAATTCAATGATATATACTGGTGATGGATGATTCTCGTGTATTTTGTTGACCCAAATAGGTGATTTCAATCAAAAGAGGAATTTTTGCTTCAAGAAGCAAGAATGATTCAGTGAAAAGTTATGTTCTTATATGGTATGGAAAGCTCAGGTAGTTCACTGAATCAGTCATGCTTAATTACTTTGAGAAAAAATTTCTCTTTTTGAGGTTAGTTTGTTAAAATTAATTACCAAACCACATAATTTTCCCATTAAATAGATTCGGTCCATCAAAATGAAAAAAAAAAAAAAAAAAACTAAGAAGAAAAACAAAGAGAGATTTTGATAATCTATCACCATATCACTTTATGTCTTGAACCAACAGATGTGGAGGGTTTCTTGTATATCAGGAGACATTAATTAGTATGGGAAGAAAGTTTGGTACTTATGAAAATGAAATAAGAAAAATGAAGAAATGGATTTCCTTTTTCTTTATCCCTGTTAAATTCATGATCTGGGGTTGGCTAAGATTGAAAGCGATGACCAGATTGGGTGGCAACTTCAATTTTTAAAAGAGATTTGTAAAAGCTCCATTTTTAATTTACCACTTGGCTGAATGGAAATAAAATCTTGAAAAATCAAAAGTTAAAAACCCATTTTTCATTCATGAAATCTCGTAAGATATTGAAAGAATGAGAAACAAAAATCAAAATCATACCTCGAAACCTCATAGCTCAACTCCAGAATTAATATTCATCACTGTTGATATTAGAGATAGAGAACAAAAAATCGAGACCATTAATTTCATCTAATTGTGATTGTTTGCCGTGATGTGAATAGACGAGACCTTTCGAGATAGATATGATATTGAGATAAAAATTGGGTGAAGTTTCAAAGAGTTGGAGAGAGAGAATAGATTGTGGGCGGCAGAGTAAGGGTTTGACTGTTTAAGTTTAGAAATGCTAAGACGCGTCTGGAAGGAAAACCAAGTTGGGTAAAAAAATTGGTGGGAAACTTCGCGCCAAAACTTGAATTTCCCGCTAATCAATCTAGGAGATATTTTTGCGTGGAGGGAAAACAAGTTGGCAATCCGTGTGACATATTGTGTTTGCATCTATTCGTGGATTAGATAATCGTTGGTTTTCTATTGGCCAATTAGAAATCATACGGATCATAAAAATAGTAGTTATCAACGTGGGGGTATCATTTTGATCCAATGGTCTGAATATGCTTAGATCAATATCAGACGGATTTGCTTAGACGGGGTCTTATGGGCATTCCCAGCCTCTTCCGAAATCAAAAAACCGTCACCTAAAGCCCCTCTTCCCGCAAGGTTTTCCTGATGTGCGGGAATCCCAGCAGGAAAGGAAAACAGATAGTCTGTGTCAAGGCAAACCAAATTTGTCCACTATGTTTTCTTGATGATCATTCCGCAATGCAAATTCCCTTGGATGTATTCGAAGTGCCCACAGAGAGGTTGTACAGGCATCAAAATGTTACTCGAAACGCAACCAGGACATAGTAGGTATCTGCGTTGCCAATTCGATAATTGTCGTGAAAAAACACAGTGGTTGGAAGATGCAATCAAGGCAAAAGATGATATAAAGGTAGATGAACTCTGCAAAAACTTCAAAGACAAGGGGATAATTAAAGTTGAACATGAAAATGTTGCCTCATGCCCAATCCCTGATTGTAATTTTGTTATGAAACTCCATCGTTCTAAAGCTAAGAACACCTACGGTGAACATTTTTGGAAATGTCCCGGTTGTCAGTTAGTGGAATGGGCTGAGTAAGTTTTAATTATGTTGCTCGATAATTTCATTGGATAACTATTATATGTTTATGATGTAATGTTTAATTATGTGTTTTAGTTTGTTCAATTTTAGTTTATTATGTAATGTTTATGTTTTATTGCTATGTTCAGTTTACGATGTCTATGTACTTCTTCATAATTCAATGTCATTGATGTCATCCAAATAGCAAATATCTCTTTAAAAGGGGTGATGAACACCTTTAAGAATGACGAATTTCATTATAAAATCTCATTACATTAGGAATCATAATACAAAACCTAACTCACTTTCGTAGGAATCACGGTTACACTTAGCACGTGAAACTAGCCTTTAAACCGTAAAGTGTTTCAAACGGACGAGTTTTGTCTCATGAGGGTTTTACGTCAGATTTACCCACAAAATCTTAGGTAAAACCTAATAGGTACCTTCCCATTCACCAGGAACTCCATTAAGATTACTTTTGAGTTCTGTTAAAAGGTCCACCCGATATGAGGTTTTCATAAATTCAAATACTTCACCGTGACCAAAATCCACCCCGTTATCTCTGCGATACCGCTCTTTTGCCAGTAACTCCTGCAACATTTAAATATAAACAATTTCGGAAACGAAGGCTAGAAAGTTCAGATTTGATTAATCTGCACCTATCCTTTATGTGCTTTAAATTTCTCCCCTTTTCAGTTCCATACTCCTCCTTGTAACCTTGGAATACGCGAAACCAAAAAAAATCTTCACATACGTTTCCTCTTCTGTAGGATTCACCGTTAAATTCTTCCACCCATTTTTTCATTATTACAAGATCTTCAGCGGTATCAAATTCAGACATTGTAGTTTATGATATGAGGTGCTTTAGGAAAGCAGTAAATTTAAAGTGTAAAATACGTTCGGGTTACCCGGCCATTTATAGGTACCAACTTACAATTTCGGGCGAATATATTTTAAAAACAATTCAACACTGTTCATATGTACCCTTTACTATTTTAAACACCCCTTGGATGATGGGGAAAGACCTATCACCGACAACCCCTACCCTATTGCAAAGAAAAACACCCCTTGGTTTTGCACCCCGGTTTGGCACCAGCTACTAACGTACACACGGAGGACTAACCATGTGCCTACTTTTAACTTCCCTTGAGTGGTCATATCAAGGAATGGGACACAGCGTACCAACCTATATACAATCCATATTATGTGTATCATCAATTCATAATGGGAATCATCGCACCCACAGTGTACAACCCTTTATACTTTGTGGGAGACAGCACTCACAACAACCAATATGGCAGACCTGGTAAACAGGAAAAAAATCCCTTGATCCGGGATCTTTTGATCTTTCTCAACTATTTCTTGCGGTATTTTTTAGTGACAAAATATATCTTCTCGAATGGGATTGTTTATTTACTCAAACAAAATATTGTTTTGTTAAAATGACCATATTAACCTTTCTAAAAATAAGTGCAACAAATATTATGGAGATTGTGAAAAGGACCAGACTACCCGTATCGGAAATAAGTAAAGTAAAATATTAAAGAGTGTTAAAATGACTATTTTATCTTACTGGAAAAAAGTGTAATAAACATTATAACTTTAATAAGCTTCGGATTTCTAGTTCCTCATCTGTTTCTGAGATTCAGATCCGATTTTCTTATAAGCTTCGATTTTACGTTGGATTATATTTATTACACTTATTTTTTTAAATTTCATAAAAATTTGGTTTTTGGAAAATACAATTCAATAATACAAAACAGTGAACCATTAGTGTAAAGGTACGACGAGACAACTCAAACGGTCATGATTCTTGGACGAAGGCCTGCCTTTTCCTGCTGTTGCGCTGAACAAAGCAAAAGGCTCTGTCAGTCACCGACCGACATCAGGAAATCTATCAAGTATTTAACTTTTGTTACGAAATCTATTTAAACTCACCACATAATCCAAAAATCCATAACCAAAATCCGCAATAGGTAAAGAAAAAGAAAGAAAAAGTACTGGACAAATCTGAAGTGGGCCGTTTTCTATAACACGCGAGACAAAAAGTTAGTGAGTAGTCGAATTATGGAGTGAATTTCCAGACAAAAAGTTAGTGAGTACACTGAAATTAAAAAGTGTGCCGTATTTATTATTTTTTACTCCCTCCGTCCCACTATTACTTGGTCTATCTCTTTTCACATCAACAATGTCTCCCATCACCTTACATTTTTAGGTCTAGGACAAAAACTAGCTATTGTGTGGTGGCGATAACCAGTAAGGGTAATATGGTTATTTTCACATTCTCCATAATATTTATTTCACTTATCTTCAGTGAGGGAAATATGGTCATTTTAAAAGTCTCTAATATTTATTTTAATTATTTCTGATAATGATAGGCTGGTCATTTCATGTAGTCTTCATAATATTTATTGCACTTATGTCCAGTACGGGTAATATGGTCATTTTCAAAGTGTCTAATATTTACTAAAATTATTTCTGATAATGGTAGTCTTGTCATTTTCATAGTCATCATAATATTTATTGCACTTATCTCTAGTAAGGAAAATACATTCATTTTCACTATTTGTAATATTTACTTTACTTATTTCTGATAATGGTAGTATGGTCATTCTCATAGTCGTCATAATATTTGTTGCACTTATTTCTAGTATGGGTAATATAGTCATTTTCACATTCTCTAAAATAACTTTACTTATTTTCGATAAGGGTGGTCTAGTCATTTTCACAGTCTCCATTGATATTTATTGCACTAATTTCCATTGAGGGTAAAATTGTCATTTTCACAGTCTGTAATATTAACTTTACTTATTTTGGAAGTGTGTCGTATTTATGCAAAAGACAAACATAAATGTCAGAAGTTATTTGAAAAGAAATGTCACAGACAAACATAAATGTCAGAAGTTATTATTTATGGATACTTTAGATTTGAAAAGATATGTCACTGCACATCAACAGACAAACAATTTCAGAAGTTATTATTCATGGATACTATAAAATTTAAAAGAAATATCACTTCCCATGAAATTTAAAATCTATTGTAACAAAGAAAAACATAATACATCATTAGGACCGGAAAATTATCAATTTATTGCGATATTAAATAATTGCATAAATTAATAATTATTAAATTATATTTTAATTAGTTTAACAAAATATTTTTTAATTCTAAAAAAATAATAATCAACAAAATGAACCAATACGCCTTATTCCATTGCTAATTGTTTTCGACATTATAAGATTCGTTCAATTGATAACACCATATCAAAGAATCCAAGTGAAGCGTTAGATAATAAAGGAACTGTGGGAAAAGACGAAAGTGATGATGTGGAAGTCGAAGTTGGAAAATCCAAGATCTCTTTTAATGTTAAGAAAAATCCAATATGAATATGTTATTATTGCTGCAAAGATATTGAATATGTTTTTATTGCATATGCTTCTTTTAATATATATTCGAAGGGACCTATAAAAAGCTAAAAAAAAGTTATAATTTTATAAATTTAGCATGTTGGTCCCAAGTCGGGACCGGCAAATTTATTAATTTATCGTGGATTATACCTTATTGGTAAACTGCTTATTGCAGATTAATTTATCATCACTAACTTCCCTATTGTGAACATAATGTGAAGCATTGGGTACACATTCTAAATTATACCTTATTGTGAACACAATGGAGAACAGTGTGTATGCTTTCCAAAATATACCTTATTGTGAACACAATGTGAAGCATTGGGTATACATTTAAAATTATACCTTATTGTGAACACTATGGAAAACATTGTGTACACATTCTTATTATTCACTAAAATAAAAAATGACCTTATTGTGAACACTATGGCAACAGTGGGTACACATTACAAATTATACCTTATTGTGAACACAATGAAAAATAGTGGGTATACATTCCAAATTATACCTTATTGTGAACACAATGGAAAACATTGGGTACAAATTACAAATTTTACCTTATTGTGAACCTAATGGAAAACATTGGGTACACATTCTTATTATTCACTAACATAAAAAATGACCTTATTGTGAACACAATGAAACAGTGGGCACACATTCCAAATTAATCTTTATTGTGAACACAATATAAACCCATTGGGTACACATTATTATAAATATAAAAAAAAAAAAATCGTATTGTGCACACAATGTTCAACAATGGGAACACATTTCATCAATTAAAATATTAATTAAGATGACATTATTTCTAAAAAAAGTTTCCAAATAATACTAAAAAAATAGAATGTGCAGGACTTAATGGTCATAACAATTTTGATTCAGGGGTAAAATAGGAAAAGGCAATTCAAAAAAAACATTTTTAAGAATTTATAAAAAAGTGAACATTTTTGGTAATTAGAATTCAAAAAACAACACTTTAGGGCATTTGACCCGATGGATTTACCTGACGAGATGCCTCCACTCCAGTGATAAAATGGTGGTACATCACAAATAGGATGGACTTAACAATAATTAGGTTGCAAAGTGAATAATTATGTGTCGTGAACCAAAACTGAAAGTGCACTTTCTCGTATTTATACACTGAGTTTTGGTTATTTCATATAAAAAAACAAACTATAGATTTTGTCTTCCTGAATCATGATACATGATCCCTAGTGGGAGATCATGAATCCTTATTAACCTTCTAAAGGAAATGTCAACTTAAAAAATGTAATCCCTGCATTTCCATTCACAAAGAATTGATCTTTAACGGTGCTCATAATTGAGATTCCAGAAGAAAGGGCTAAACAAAGATTCATACCATGAACCATTCCCAAAAGAATAACAATAGCATACTAACTTAAGGCTACACAATACCATTAATCTACGGTGTATCAGGAAATTTACCCCTTTGATCTTTCTTTCCCAAATCTTCATCACACCATAAATGATCACCTGCAACCACACAAAAAACCATGGAATTAATTAAAGGAAAAACCAACAATCTAATCAAATTAGGCCAGTACTTAGATTACAACATCAAATCGAATTTCAATTCAAATAAAAACACAAAATCAAGCCCATAGCTACTGTAATCAAATCTCCAATCACCGAGTCATTAGATCGAGATCAGATTTTTTTTCTTCGATACTAACAAGAATAATGATCGTATTACAAAGATTAAATTTCTTATTAGAAATCTGAACATAAAAAAAAAAAAAAAAAAAGAGTCGAAAATTGAATGAGGGATGGGATGGAAACAATGAAGTCGATCTAAGTAAAAATAGTCGAATGGAATTTTGGAACCAAGAAATTGATGAAACTAGAAGAAAATCTGTTGAAAGAAAATCCTAGTTGCTTGAAAGAAATCAGAGCTACTTATTGTCGCCTCTTTATTTCTTACTCTGCGTAATGGAAAAGAAATCAGAATACGAAGATGTTGAGACTTACCTGTAAATCGAAGCTCCAATGAAGAACTAAGATGAAAGCAAGGAGAAATAAGATCGGACTCGGGTTTTTTTCTTATAAAGTGAGATTTGGTTTATGTAGATACGAATTGGAGAAGAAAAATGACTGAAACATAACTTCAGAAACTATGGGTTTGGTAGATATTTGCTTGTAGAAAATGGGTGCGCGCCTGAGTTTTTATGGGCTTGGGTTTCTTAGTGTAAAAAATCTGATAGTAGTTTTCACTTTTTTTAATTGACGTTAATATTTCTCCATCTTTTTCTTCTATTATAGTGTTCTAAAACGCAACAATTGAATACATAACCGTTATGAAATCAAGAAAGTGATGCTTTCACTCGTGTCGGGGAAAAGTAATACTTTCACCCCGTGTCAGGAAAAATGTATAAATACATTTCCATTATGCAATCAGGAAAGTGATACTTTCATTCCATGTCAGGAAAAGTAATACTTTCACCCCACGCCAGGAAAAATGATACTTTCACCCCGTGTCAGGAAAAGTGATATTTTTGCCCCGTGTCGGGAAAAGTGATACTTTCGCCACGTTTCAAAAGAGTGATACTTTCGCCCCGTTTCAGAAAAAGTGATACTTTCACACCGTTTCAGAAAAATAAATACTTTTACCATGTGACAGGGAAGTAATGTTTTTTCTCCAATTCAAGAAAAGTGATACTTTCAATTTTTAAATTTGGCATATTTTAGGAAAAAAATGAAACTATGAAAATATCTCTTTTTCTAAAACGAGGTAGCATATACATAAAGATATCATTCCAACAAAAAAAAACAGGTGCATAACGAATTACGGAGCTACCGTAAAAGATGCATAACGGTTTATACAGTCATATATTTGTTCATGCATCCACTTATTTGGTTATGCAACCACTAAAACGATATATATGCCTCAAAAATAACATTCCGAAAAAAAAATGTATATCGCGTTATGCAATCAGCGGTGTTTTGTTTTTCTTCGGTTGGCCCTCCCCACCGTGATAGTGGCGTTCTAGTGATAATAGCCCAATAATCAAGTATTGAGAAACACAAACTCAGAAAAATAAAAAAAATCAACACTTTGAAATTAGATAGGAGAAACAAAGGTTAAGTTTTTAAGAATAAAATCAACACTTGAAATTGTAGCCGTTTGGAAATTCCAGGTTATGATGAAATTAGGAATGTTGTGTTCAACATGGCACCTAACTCCTCACCGGGACCATATGGGTTTCCTGCTTGCTTTTTCCAAAAAAAAAAACTGGGATTTAGTGTCCTTATATATTGTAAATATGGTTCAAAGATTCTTCTCCCATGGTTTTCTTTTCAAGGAATTAAACAATAGCTTTGTATCTCTTATCCCTAAAACAAAAATTCCAGATGAAGTATCTCACTTCAGACCTATAAGTTTGTGTAATACGACGTATAAAATAATTTCAAAATTACTTGCTAATCGTTTGAAACCCTTGCTAGATAAACTTATCTCTCCTTTCCAGTATGCTTATGTTCCCAATAGACAAATTTATGATAATATAGTGATTGCGCGTGAGCTTATTCATACTATGAAAAATAAAATAGGGAAAAAAGGGTACATGGGGATTAAGATAGATTTTTCTAAGGCTTTCGATAGGGTTGAATGAAATTTCTTATTAGTTGTTCTTAAAAAAATAGGTTTTGGAAATGAATGGTGCAATCTAATAAAACAGTGTATTGAAACTTCTAGTTCTGCTGTGCTTCTAAATGGTTCGCCTGGTAAAATTTTCTTTCCTACCAGAGGAATAAGGAAAGGAGATCCTCTATCTCCTTACCTATTCATTTTGTGTATCGAAGCTCTTTCCCGTTACCTGATAATGGCTTAGAAAAAGGGTCTTATTCATAGTATTAAAATTACCAAGAACGTTCCCCCTATTAATCATCTGATGTTTGCAGATGATTGTTTGATCTTTGCCAATGCTGACTTGGCTGAGAGCAAAAACATTCGAAATATCTTTACTAAATTTTGTGAAGGTTCAGGGCAACTAATAAATTTTCAAAAGTCTAGGATATTTTTTAGTAGTAAAATTCCAAACAAGTTCCAAAGGATAATGATAAAAATTCTTAAAGTTCAAAAGATAAAATAGATATCTCGGTTCCCCTTTAATTACTAATACTTCTAAAATTGTTTGTTTTGAACCAATAGTGGAAATAATAGCAAGTAGATTGAAAGGTTGGAAATGTATAAATCCGTCGGGTGCTGGAAGAGGAGTTTTAGCCAAAACTGTGATTGAAACTATTCCTAATTACCAAATGAATTGCTTTCGGATTCCAAAATATACTCTTAAAAAAATTCTGCTCTTCAACATGATTTTTTCTGGGGTAAAAAAGCTGGGAAATCTAAAGGTTTGTATTTGAAAGGTTGACAACCTGTTTGTATAACCATATTAGAAAGGGGGTTAGGGTTTAGAAACACCAAAATAATGAATGAAGCTATGATAACTAGATTACGGTAGAGACTGGTGTCCTACCATGAGTCTATGTGGGCTATAATGTAAACTTAAGTATTTTCCAAATGATGATATTGACAAGAAATTTAAAATTAATGTGAATGATTCTTGGTTATGGAAAGGGATAGTGAAAAGCTTTCAACATCTGAGAAAGTATAGTTATTGGGAGGTCAATAATGGGAAGGATATTGATATCCTAATCCATAAGTGGATCCCAGGTGATGATAACACAGTTCAAACCTTATAATCCTTTGGGGTTCAAGGTTTAGTTAAATTTTCTGATCTCTTAAATGAAGAGTCTAGTGACTAGGAATTAAGCAAACTCAAAATGTGTTTTGATGATGAAACGATACAAAAAATCTTACAGATTTAAGTTAATGTCAACAAAAAGGATAGACTCAAGTGGAGTATGACTTCTGATGGAGAATCTTCAGTTAAATATTTGTATAAACAGCTTAGTGTGGATTCTAATCAGTCTTCCAGTACTTCTGGTGTTAGGTCTGGTACTTGGTAAAGAATGTGGAATATGAAATTGATGAATTAAATTCTTGTTTTGGAAATGCTTCCATGATATTCTCCCAGTGGGGGAAAAAATCTCAAAAATTCTACCAGAAATAAACACCACTTGTTTACTCTGTAAAGAATCTTTAGAAAATTTAGATCACTTATTTATGAACTGTAGATTTGTTAAATAAGTGTAGAATCATTTGCCTTTTAAAACTGAGAATATTAAAACTAAGAGTATTAACTTGCATAACAGGATTAGAACCTGGTTTCAAAATAACAACAAAAAATTCAATCATGATGATGTTAGCTGGGAGAACTTTTGTGCTATTATTATGTGTTTTGTTTGGAAAACCTGGTGTGAAACTGTGTTTAATGGCGGAAAACCAAACTACAATTACACAATCTTTCAACTAATGACTCATATTTAGGAAGTTAAGAAGTTGGAGATTCCTAAGAAGACAGGATTTGAAGACATAAAACAAGGAAAGGCTTATTTGACTGTGTTCAACAACAATAATGACACTAATAATTACATAATTATGTTTGCAAACAGATCACGCAGGAAAATTCAGGGGAGCTAGGTGCATCAGTGCACCAAAAGGAGTAGAAAGCAAAGACATGAAGAAGACCTTGATATCTGCGATACAGTGGTTGTCTGTGTTAAAATGTAAAAATGTCGTAGTGTCTTGGCAGGTGAAAGAGTCCTCTGGTGACTCTAATCAGTTGGAAGGAAAAGTGGATTTGAAGAACTACCTCTTAGATAAGGAATTCAGTAGTTGAGTTGTTATAAAAGTTTTAAATCTTTTGAAGTTAATTTATGTAATACTCTAAAAGTTAATGTTGTTCTTATGGGAATGTTTAGACTAAGGTTGCTTTTTGGGGAAGATTGGTCTTGGTCTGTTAAAAAGGAGAGAAATATGAAGAACTGTCCTGAAATAATAGATAGAATGGATCTGTTTAGAGATAGAACAAGTTATGCATCTGGTTTCTCTCTAGAAGATGAAGACAACACTAGTAATTATAGAAGAGAAGACATGGTTAGTGATAATGGTAACAGCAGGGAGGGTATGAATGGTTTTGATTATGAAGATATCGATAATGTCAACATATTCTGTGGGGGATGGCAGAGATATACATAATCTATCTGGTAGAGGTTTGAAGGAAGGCCTGGCCAGAAATGTTGCAAATAATGGCGTAAAAAGGGGATTTTTCAAGAATTATGTTCACAAGAAAGGAAGTTCGAGCAAAACAGTGGGCAATATGAATTCTATGAATACCAACAATGTGAACACTAGGTATAGTCCTCAAGAGTATAACCAATTTGGGCATGTAACTATGATATCAAACTCTTATATTAATAATATTTAAGTTTTCTTTGCCAAATAAAAAAAAAATTAAGAACAAGTCAACGTTTGGTTCATCATCTAAATTCAAAACCCATGGAACCTTACAAAAATGGATAATTGAATGGTAATATTCCAAGTTGATTATTGAGGAAACAATTCCTTCTTCTCCAACATATTTACTTCGTAATATTGCTTGGTCTTTAGCAAGTTATTATTCAGGTAATGGTCATGTCTTGAACCCGCCCCTACCCTGCTGCACTTCAATTATTTAAGCATAAGAGATGTTGTTTATTTCAAACTACATCGTATGATTGGACATCTCTTAGATAATATAGTAATGATTAGTGATCGGTTCTCTTCTATTATTATTTATATATTTTTTATTGCATGCCCATGGTGATCGAGCTGCATCGTATTACGGCTATGCAAAAAAACTAGAGTTTCAATAACATGTTTGTATCACAGAAGCAGAAGTCAGATTCACAGTGATGGACGTGTCTGAAAAATAGACTTGAAAGATATAGGGCACTATATCTATAAGTTTGACAATTTCTTCTAATATTACTTACAAAACTTATTGTAAGGTGGGATATATATCTCTCGGCTAAATAAAAACGACTACTTATCGGTTCTCTTACATTCTTTCTTTCTTTTTTTTATTGCAATTTCAGTCACAGCCACGTAGCTACACTGAAAAATGAGGATCTTATATGTAGATTTTGGGTGAAGTGATAGATTTTTGGTTTCCGCAAAAATTTGGGGTCACGAGAAGGGTCTTGGGTCACTACAAAGTATTTATTGAGTAAATTAGCAGACTTTGCTTGCTTAACAGATTTTCACTGAGAGTCATAGGGTAATATTGAGTGAATTTCTTCAGTTACAGCTTCCCGAGATGTTACACATATTCCTGAAATACTCCCGCGTATTCGGGAAAGCTTTTTAATGTTGAATTGTTTGACATTAATTCTGAAGCCAATTGTGCTAAAAAATCCTCGATAACACATAGACTGTTGGAAAAAAAAAACGGGTTGCAATAGAAGATGAAACAAAACAGGAAGAAATTGTTGTACTCCAAAACTTTCAAGGCTCATACGATTTATTTTAGACAATTATTTCTACCCTCCCAATAAATTGGCGATTACAACAGGTATATGAAATAATGCCTTCAGGATACACTGAAAGCCCTACAACAGAAATTGAATTCAAGGTTTGTACCCTTTGATTCAATCAAGAACACATGTAAAAACTTCTTTCTGATGATGCTTTAGAAGGAGAGAAAACAGAAAAGGTTTTTTCTGATGTGTCTGAAACGAGTTTTGGGAGATGCTATTTATAGAGGTTTTTCGCGTCTATTGGGAATGGACATCTTTTCACCAACAGGTTTCTCTTCACCATCAGACATCAATGGCGTCTATCAACCACATCATGGGGGCTACGCCCCCCCAGGACCCCCCTTTGATAGCGCAGTTGAAAATATTCCAACATTATCCCCCTATTTTCAAAAACCATAAAACAAAGTTAAAAACTTTTAAATCAGACGGATGCATCACTGAAGTGACTGCCTTCGTACCCGAGTGGGATCAAGCCATCGTAGTTCAAGCACAATTGAGACTAAGCATCATTGTTGAAATCAACACATAAATGATAGGTATCTTTTGGATTTGAACCTTCACTTAGTGTAATAAACTCAAAGCCTTATCGAGATTCTATGGTGAAACCAGTCTTGAACCAAGTATCCATTATGATAAAATCGGAGTCTCCACACATATTGATTTCATAAATCATGTGTTTTGTAGCCAAGCACGTTAATGGCCATGTGCTTATATCCTTGATTCACGAGTCTTCTTTAGAGAACGGTCTTCTTCTCTTAGGAAACGGCCTGATTTACATACTCATATAGGTAAGTCTCGAAGGTGTTTCTGCGATAAACCTTTTACTAATCACAGACTCATTAAGGATTTACATCCATCCTATTTTCTTGCACAACCCAGTACTAATTAGAAATGGGAAGTTTTATATTAGTGCTCCATAATCTACATCCATAACTTGTTGGTACCACATTGAACCTTGTTTATCTTTTTCAAAACATAGGTTGGGTTTCTGCTATAGGAGATCAAACTACTTTCACAGACCTTAGTCCCATTTCTTTAGTTTTTATTGAAACCACCGAACTTGGTAGACTTTTCGTAAATGGGTCTGCCAAGTTCCTCTTTGAATCAATAAAGTTAACTGTAACCACTCCCCTCTTGAGTAGTTGCCTAACCATTTGATGTCTAAGACTTGCATGTCTTGACTTTCCATTATAAGTCTTATTTGAGACATTATAGATGGTAGCTTGATTATCACAATTAATCAAGACCGTCGGAGTTGGCTTCTTCCAAAATGGAATTTCCATAAGTAGGTTCCTAAGCCATTCTGCCTCCTTAAATGCATCTGTTAAGGCTATTAATTCTGAAAACATAGTTGAATCAGAAATACAAGTCTGCTTCTTGGAACTCCAAGACACAGCAGCACCCCCTAATGTAAAGATTCATCCAGATGTTTATTTGTACTTGGCCTATATATCATTCCAGTTAGCATCGATGTACCCTTCCAGTGTAGCTGGATAGCCTTAGTAATGCAAAACAAAATTCATTGTACCTTTCAAGTAAGCCATAACTCTTGAAACTTCTTTCCAGTGTTCATATTCTGGATTACTTGAGAAACGACATAACACTCCCACGGCTTGGGCTATGTCCGGCCTTGTGAAATGCATAACATACATAAGACTTCCAATGACACTATAATACTCAAGTTGCGCATGAGTACGACCGGTGCTCTTCTTTAACTTGATAGTATGGTCTAAAGGAGTAGGTACTGGATTGTCATCAAAGTGACCATACTTCTTGAGAAATTTCTCAATATAATGAGATTTGGTTAAAGCCAACTCATTTCCCTTTCTTAGGATTTTAATTCCCAAGATTACATCAGCCTCTCCTAAATCCTTCATATTAAAGTTAGAGCTAAGAAACTTCTTTGTTTCTTCCACAACAGATATGTCAGATCCAAAAATAAGCATATCATCAACACACAAGCATAGAATTACACATCCAGAACTATCATGCTTACTATAGATACATTTATCCGCATTATTCACCACAAAACCATATGACAACATCACTTTGTCAAACTTAGACATAGACATCTCTTGAGTTCTGTAAGACCAATATCCAACATAGACAGCGCAGTTGAAAAATTCTAACATAGACATCCCTTGCGTTCTGTAAGACCAATATCTAGCCCAACCGTCTGGTGTACTCTCCAACCTGACCACGAGAAACCTCTCCCTAATTGTACCCAACATTCTCCAGTTTAATGTAGACATACCTTTCCTCATCTAAGGCCATTATATGGCATAAATCCGCTAACATACTCTCCCACCCGAGCACAATTGATTCGTCCCAACTATGAACGATGCTATGTCCACTTACTATAGAAGTTGTCAAGAACTGGGGTTTATATTGGCACTACTTTTGTCATCAGAGCACGATGAAATGATAAGTTTTTATCACAATGCAGTCAGGTGTATCTATTAGGCCTCGGTGTTATGAATGGACAAACCATTACATATATTCCAATTGATGAACCCTATCTTTTAAATCGGGATATTACAATACCTACATCTTAAATTGGATCTGTCCTTGGCTTTGGAATATGTTTGACCCAGGATTTCAATGTTCTTTTCCCCTCATATGACAATAGCACCTGACCCAATCCGTCCTGCGTACTTTCTCACAACCTCGACTGGTGACCCGTCATTTTCTCTGATATCATTTGTGATGACCCTCCACAAATATAGTCCTTACTTAGCCATTGTTGTCGTTTGACGGTGTTGGGTTTTCAACGGGAGCAATGACAGTCCTCTTATAATAACTAAAGAAATGTCACATATTATATGATTAATCACTCCCAAGCATATTTAGCTACAAAGATTTTTCTCAAATACGGAAGACAATTGTGGTGAAAAGGCCCCGTCGTTAGGAAAAGGAAAACTGTTATCGATAATCCATAAATCTAGAGGAAGCTATGCTGAAACGACATCGGTGTTAGGAAAGAAAAAACCATTACCTATATTCCATTCAGTGAACCTTACCTACTGAATGGCGTACATGGTCAATTTTGGGGAGCTAGGCGTACTCTCATGCATGCATAATGTCTTTGTAAGCTTCACGTTATATATGGAGATGTTTGTTCACAAACGATTTATCAAGGCCACGCAGACTCACTTAGGGAGCACATTAGTAAATTAGATCGATAATAAATTTTAGGTTAACGGTTATATTTTTACATTTCGGTCACTGATCTAGTTTATTTTCACAACTAAGACACGTAATAATTTTACCTGGCTAATTTTAGGCATATAATCCATTTTATAGGAGGCCTACCATAAAAGACAAATTAGGATTATTTTGATGTATAATGTCATACTTACCTATTTTCATTAATGGTCAATTTATTTCTCATTAAATTGTGTAAGTTAATCCGATTAGTAGTTGTTTAATCGTGTTAGTCTTGAAATTCATTATTTTTAATTACTTTTCAGGACATGAAAAATTTGGATTTTTCTAAAGAACACATCAAACCAGAGTCGGATGATACGGTGGCTTCTATGTTAATTCAGGGTGGATTATCTCCATATAAGCATAAGATATCAACATATATTGATTGATATACGTACTGACTATAACCTAAAAAAAAATTGGCACTTCCTTAATGGAATCATTTTGACATAAATATCCTCATCGACTGATTGTATCCTAAAAATCATATAAAAACATTTTTGTTTCCTTTAAGCAAATTTAGTCGATATAAATGCACACCCTCGCCGTTTTTGCATCGATGTTCTTTAATTAGAAATATTCTTATGGGAGTGGCTAACCCACTCATATGCCATTGCAGTTGTCCTGGAAAATTGGGCGCATCGTTATGGAAAATAGATAAATTATCGAGTCTCAATTGGACGGTAGAGACTAAACCATTGTCGTCTGAGTCTTGATCGCTAACGGTGTAGTATCACCTCTAACAGCTCATTCTATATCGCTATAAAAATGTGAATTTTAAAAAAAAATACACCAAAAAAATTACCCAAAATGCTCTATATTTTCTTCCAAAACAATTCAAATGACAAAATTTGAAACCCAACTTGATTTTTCTAAAGTGGTGCTTGAAGCCGTTGTTTGTAAGATATGTGTCAGATAGGTAAAAACCAAGGAAGTCTACAAGTTTTGGATATTAACCAAATCCAACTACCAACTAAAAGACAAATAAAAGTTCAAGGCAAGGAAAATTTGAAGGAAAAAAAGAAAATAAGCAAATGAAACTCCGTTCTTGAGCGCATCGATTAGAAGTTTGGTGAAATAAAAAAGATAGAAAAGATGAAGAACAATATCCCTGATTTTTATTTTTAAAGTCTAGTTTATATCTTATTATCTAGATTTATGAAGCAGGCACTAATGTAAATTAAAGTTCGAAAATAAAAGAACAATATCGCTGTTTTTTATTTTTAAAGTCTAGTTTATATCTTATTATCTAGATTTATGAAGGAGGAACTAATGTAAACTAAAGTTCGAAAATTAGATTATGAAATTTAATGAATGATGCAGTAGTTTATATCTTAATGATATCTTAAAATTAAACTTAACTTAATTGATATTTCATAATAATTTAAAATCTTTGTTAAATGCATCATACAAATGTTAATCTAGATGCATCATATTTAAGAAACACTCTCAAGATATGATAGCAACTATTTAATTGAAAATATTTTCCCACTCTGTTGTGCCAGTGAACCCGACATATTTGCTCCACTTCAAATTCATTTTGACCATTTGATCGGTTTTGACTGCCTTGAATAAGCGCAACAACAAACAAGTCCACATCCTTATTGATTACTTGGAAGCGATAAGTCAAGAATTTGCATCTCGATTATTGAGGTTCAACGTTTCTTCCCGAAATCTCTGAAATATGTTTTCACATACACAGTATGTTATTGTACATCATTGGTATGATTTTGTATAATAAGAACATAGTTCATACAAATGCACTCATCTTCAGCTAAGGTAAATTTGTAACCTTGAACTGGCGTGTGAACTGACATATTGAATTTTTGGAGTGAAAATATAAAGATTTAAGAAATAGGGGGAGTTGTAATGATATTGGAGTTTGGTATTTATAGGCTGATATATTGAGGACTGTAGGATGGGATACACTGGCGGTCGAGTCTACACTGTTGGCGAGCGACTGTTGCACGTTCAACGTAGTGTCAACCAAGCAATTGAGACTCAACTGCTCGGTAGAGTTTCCACCTGGCCTTGTTAAGTAGCTTCTACTTAGCCAAGTCAATTTGCTGATTTTCCAGCTGATGAGCATGTAAGTGCACCATTTTATACCCATATTTATATTAGCTAGGTCTCAATTTAATCACTAATAAACTTCTTTGTAGGTATTTTTAAGAAATAAATGTTTTTAGAAGAATCGGCTCGAAAAACTGTTAAAGGCACCTCTGGAGGACATTTGCTATACGGACTCTCATTGTTGGCTAAGGGGTACCTCAATTACTAAGTGTCACCCAGTTGATAAGGGGCACCTTCTTTGTTATTTGGAACCTGTGGTTATTCACACCCCAGGAATTTCTATTTACACCCTAATTACTATTCGCACTCCCGGATTGGATAAGGGGCAGTCATCTTCTTCGTTTGAATTTCAAATTTTGGCGGGAAAATGGGTGCAGATTTAGGGTTGAAGATTTGGAGGTGTTAGAAGTCGATTCAATGGCTGGTTTTTGTTGGGTCGACTCAATTCATCTAGACAGGGATGGTATGTGCTTTAGAATCGGTTAAAATTGGCTGCAAAATCACTGGTTGATGAAAACAGCAAGAACAGTTTTGGCGGGAAAAGAAAGTTCTTGCCTGGCAGAACTTTGGTTGAAGATTCAAGCATGATTCCGTGAGACTAAAGGTCTGGAATTGTTTGGGTATCTTCCTTAGGGCCTAACAGAGTTGGTAAGGCTGTTCGTTTGACCCAGAAGTGGCTAGAATTGGCTAGTTAATTAACGGGTTGGAAACATGAGAGTATGTGGGAAGTTGAGGTATTCACGGGATTTGGAGGAGATTCAATGTGTTTTGTGCGTGCATGGAAGACTCTAACAGACTTTTGGATCGTGTAGAAGATAAATAAGGAAGCCAGGACACCTGCAGACGCGTACAGGAGAAGAAAAAAAAAAGAAAGAAAATATTCTCGAAATATTTTCTTTACTGCCGAGTTAAAGAGGATTATATGGAGTGAATGAGCGAGATTCGATGGGTATGTTGGCTATAAATATGTTGTTTGGGACTCATAGAAGGGTTATCGAGAGTTGGAGGGATTTTGGGGTCGAGAGAAGGTCCAGAGAAGCAGAAATCAAGAGTTGATGAAACTCTGTTTCTGCTGCTGCTGCTGATGAAGAACACCAAGAACATGAAGAACAGACCAGCAGGAACAGTCGTTTCTATACAGTGAAAAAGACTCACAATATCGGGTCGTAGGTGTGGGTCGTAGTTGTTCAACGACAACAGCATTTCAGCTGTGTCGTTGTTTCAGACGCCTTCTGTGGGTCGCAGAGTTCAGTTTTATACCATTTTCTTGTCTTTCTCTTCATTGTAAAACACTTTTGAGCATCAATGAAATATTTTGAGAGGTTTTCCAACATGAATAGCTAAACCCCAACACTGGGTCGATGGAGGAAGACGAAATTCAACATGGGTAAAATTATTTAATTCCTTTTATGACTTTTGCATTATTTTAAATTGATTTATGATTCGATAAAATTAGTTGTCATTTCATTAGATGGGTCATGCTTACTTAGATGTTTAGATGTCCCATGCTTAAGTTTTACAATTAATGTTTGGAGAATCTACCTTGGCAAAAATAAGAGTCCTTGTTGTTTTATTGTTTGAGCTATAACTGCTGAAGAATGAATAATTGAACCTATTGTTATGAATTCGGTGAAATCCTAAGCCCAGTGAATCTCTCTTCTTTTTATTATTTTTATTTAAACCTTTTAATTTAATCTTAACAACTTCCGAGAGAACGAATCTTTTATTGCTACTACGAAAACATTGAGAAAAATCTTAAATCATTTTGGCGCCGTTGCGACGCGGAATTGTTTTTAGATTATTAAATTTTAGGTTTATTTTTATTTTGTACAGTATTTTCTTTTAATTTTAGTTATTATTTTTTTTTTCCTTTTTATGCGTTTATTTTTCTATTTCTTTTCAGGATGATGACTTCTTTTGAGGAGACGTCACCTACGATGACGCTGGCGGAATATATGCGTAGAAATTCAAATCATCAGGCAACTTCATCAGAGATGACGCTTGGTGAATATATGCATAGGCAACGGTATGGAGTTTTTGCTCCACATGAGGTACGTGAAGAATCTCCGTTAGAGATTTATGAGAAGTATTATAAACACACACCACTTAGTTTGGAACAAAGACTGAGAATATTGGAATGCCAAAAATTATTTAATGACGACGATGATGAATCTGATAGTGACTCTTTGTCCCATACTGAACATATATACGACCCTGTGGATGATTGTGTGGAGGATTCGCCTAGTTCCATAGATGAATCTACCTCACAAGATCATTCACCCGACTTAGCGGTTGTTTCTAGACCCCTAGACTTCCAAAAGTTGCCTAATTTAGGGTTAGAATTGTGTGCTTCTAAAATTTTATTGGAATACTTTTCATCTAAATACCCGGAGGACTTGCCTATTCCTGATATCGTGCATGAATCAATTAATATTTCCCCAGTTTCAATAGAATCCCCATACTTTGTTCTTTACGCACTTCCATGTGCAGTAAAAACTTGGTTTAGGGGTAAATTTTGTTTTTCGACAGTTTTTAGTGTCCCATTTTTTCCATAAAATAATTGTGAAGCTGTCATTTGTAAATATTGTATTTTGGGTCGATCCCCAAGTTTTCAGGTTATTAATTTATGGGGATCTGTTTGTGTACATCCAAAAGAGGTATAATTATTTATTTTTGTTTAATTTTATTTTTATTTCCCATCTTAATTTTTACGTTGGATGACTCAATTTCATTGAGGACAATGTAATATTTAAGTGTGGGGGAGTGGTTAACGTTTTATTTTTCTGTTTCAGGAATTTTCTTGCTTATCTTGACCAGCTGTGTAGCGGGTCTTTAAAAAAAAAAAAAAAAAAAAAAAAAAAAAATTTGCATGATATGACCAGCTGTTGAGCGGGTCTAATTTTTTATTTTATTTTTGCATCATATGACCAGTTGCTTAGCGGGTCTTTCTGTTTGTTTAGCAGACATCTCTATCCATTGTTTAGTGGATTCGTCTCGTTGTTTAGCGAGACATGTCTCGATCTCGTTGTTTAACAGATCGGTCTAGCTATGTAGACATCTCTAGACCACTGTTTAGTGGTTCCGTCTAGCTGTTTAGCAGACGTCTCTCCTTGACTAGCTGTGTAGCGGGTCAATTTTCTTGTTTTGCTCGGGACTAGCAAAATATAAGTGTGGGGGTGTTGATGAGCATGTAAGTGCACCATTTTATACCCATATTTATATTAGCTAGGTCTCAATTTAATCACTAATAAACTTCTTTGTAGGTATTTTTAAGAAATAAATGTTTTTAGAAGAATCGGCTCGAAAAACTGTTAAAGGCACCTCTGGAGGACATTTGCTATACGGACTCTCATTGTTGGCTAAGGGGTACCTCAATTACTAAGTGTCACCCAGTTGATAAGGGGCACCTTCTTTGTTATTTGGAACCTGTGGTTATTCACACCCCAGGAATTTCTATTTACACCCTAATTACTATTCGCACTCCCGGATTGGATAAGGGGCAGTCATCTTCTTCGTTTGAATTTCAAATTTTGGCGGGAAAATGGGTGCAGATTTAGGGTTGAAGATTTGGAGGTGTTAGAAGTCGATTCAATGGCTGGTTTTTGTTGGGTCGACTCAATTCATCTAGACAGGGATGGTATGTGCTTTAGAATCGGTTAAAATTGGCTGCAAAATCACTGGTTGATGAAAACAGCAAGAACAGTTTTGATGGGAAAAGAAAGTTCTTGCCTGGCAGAACTTTGGTTGAAGATTCAAGCATGATTCCGTGAGACTAAAGGTCTGGAATTGTTTGGGTATCTTCCTTAGGGCCTAACAGAGTTGGTAAGGCTGTTCGTTTGACCCAGAAGTGGCTAGAATTGGCTAGTTAATTAACGGGTTGGAAACATGAGAGTATGTGGGAAGTTGAGGTATTCACGGGATTTGGAGGAGATTCAATGTGTTTTGTGCGTGCATGGAAGACTCTAACAGACTTTTGGATCGTGTAGAAGATAAATAAGGAAGCCAGGACACCTGCAGACGCGTACAGGAGAAGAAAAAAAAAGAAAGAAAATATTCTCGAAATATTTTCTTTACTGCCGAGTTAAAGAGGATTATATGGAGTGAATGAGCGAGATTCGATGGGTATGTTGGCTATAAATATGTTGTTTGGGACTCATAGAAGGGTTATCGAGAGTTGGAGGGATTTTGGGGTCGAGAGAAGGTCCAGAGAAGCAGAAATCAAGAGTTGATGAAACTCTGTTTCTGCTGCTGCTGCTGATGAAGAACACCAAGAACATGAAGAACAGACCAGCAGGAACAGTCGTTTCTATACAGTGAAAAAGACTCACAATATCGGGTCGTAGGTGTGGGTCGTAGTTGTTCAACGACAACAGCATTTCAGCTGTGTCGTTGTTTCAGACGCCTTCTGTGGGTCGCAGAGTTCAGTTTTATACCATTTTCTTGTCTTTCTCTTCATTGTAAAACACTTTTGAGCATCAATGAAATATTTTGAGAGGTTTTCCAACATGAATAGCTAAACCCCAACACTAGGTCGATGGAGGAAGACGAAATTCAACATGGGTAAAATTATTTAATTCCTTTTATGACTTTTGCATTATTTTAAATTGATTTATGATTCGATAAAATTAGTTGTCATTTCATTAGATGGGTCATGCTTACTTAGATGTTTAGATGTCCCATGCTTAAGTTTTACAATTAATGTTTGGAGAATCTACCTTGGCAAAAATAAGAGTCCTTGTTGTTTTATTGTTTGAGCTATAACTGCTGAAGAATGAATAATTGAACCTATTGTTATGAATTCGGTGAAATCCTAAGCCCAGTGAATCTCTCTTCTTTTTATTATTTTTATTTAAACCTTTTAATTTAATCTTAACAACTTCCGAGAGAACGAATCTTTTATTGCTACTACGAACATTCAGAAAAACCCTTAAATCATATTTGTTGGTCGCAGAGAATTAGTTAATGTGAACATTCGTATCAACAAATTACTTATCCATAGAAGTTCTTCTAATTTTTACCTGATCTTTAACATCGGTGAAACCTGTTATAAACGTGTAATTATGTTAAGAGTATCTAGGGTGAATCTCGTTTATTATTGGGATTCCCCTGTGTCTATCCCTATAAATAGAGGCTCTAATGTTTGTCTAACATACTAATGAATAAAATTTCTCCCTTCTTCTTCCCCTCTATTTTGTGTCTCTTGTTCTTTGTCTTCTATATCATAACACATCATCAGCGCGTAGCTCTACCCGAGCATAATCACCAGACATCGCACGATCGGCTGTAGCTCTACCGGTTCATATTGATTTGGCTTTGGCTTTTGTACAACTACATCTCAGATATTTCTACCGAGAAAATATGAACAGAGATATGCCAATACGATAACAGAACACGGCGACTTTTAGTTTTCAATCTTTCGTTTTATCTACCGTTTTCTATGAGTTTCCTAGCATAACTGCATTTTTTTTCCGCATACTGACATTTGCATCCTTTCTTTGTCTGTTTGTATGTTTTAAGATGATCATAAGGCTCCACCGTATCCTATCAATGAAATGGAATGATTAATGTTTACTTGGATTAAAATCATTCATCTGAGGCGGTATATGCACAAGCACATGTTGAGCATGAGATCTCACAACGTTATAGGGTGTTACAGTAAAGTTTTTTTTGTCAATCAACATATTTCAATTCATTCAAATCAAAACAGTGATTACATGTTCACTTACAAAAATGACAAAAAACATCAAAATAAAAGATAATCAAGACCCCAATACAAATAAGGACATCAATTACAAGTAGATCGCGAAGAGAAAGAGCAATAAACTGCAAAGATATCCAATTTCTTCTTATGTATAAGGGAGAGATGATGGTATATCCAGAAATAATTTCCGACCATTTAATTAGATTGTAGTCTTCTTCGAAAAGAGATGATCCTAAAACAAATGAGTAATTTTCCCATGAATTTGTCGATCCACACAAACGCAGATGCTGACTGAAAGCGATGTAGTGATGAACCGTCGATGTTTTTGAATCGAGATAAGCAAGCCACGAACCAGCCATTGAAATTTGAATAACTCGCCCCACAACGAAGAAGAAAAAAATCCCCAAAACGGCGAAAAAATATGTCAAAGGACACCAGAAACGATGTAAAAACATCTTATTCATTACCTATCACCAAAAACTTTAAAAGAAAAAAAGATTCTTGCTCAGATTTGGTCCAAATGGACCAAATCTGAGCAAGGCAGCTCAAAGTTTTTTTTTTTTTTTTGAAAAAGGAAAGAGAGTGGTGTTACAGTAAAGTTAATTTATTGTATTTATATTTTCTTTCTTCTATTTTGTTTGATTACTTGATCAATTATATTTTTCTGTGCTTATCAATGGTAAATTATGTTTGATGTCGTTTTTCTTCACGGCTTTTGTCAAGGCACATCAGGATATCCAATGTATTTTATATATCTTCGTAACCCTAACTCGAGAATTTAATTATAATTGTTCTCGGAGTTATTTTTGGGTGAAATTAAAATCCATTGGTTACCCTTAAAAGAAAAAGAAAAAACATATCGTCTATATTTTTAGGGCGTGGGTAATCAACTTTGTAAAATAAGTTTGATTCTCATTTCTTCTCTTTTTCCATCAAAAGATGGTTTATAGTTTCTAGCTTTCTAAAAGAAACTATAATCATGTTCTCACAATTGAAATACATTTACGGTAATTAATCACGTGCATGGTTGAAAAACCTACGGCCAATTAAGTTTGGTATCTTCTTCCATTGGAGGAAGATCATGTGATTTTTATATATTGTTTCTATTCGTTTACAAGAAACTATCCATAACCATAAAATGGATTTTCTATATGCGATGACTAAAACTGCATTTTTTTCCCATTGTCATTTAAATGATTTTGTTATATCGTATAAACCAATTATTATTGATTTTCTCTCCTCTTTCAATACTAGGAGATGAGATGTAAATAAATTGGAAGTCTAAATTATTTTCAGGCCAGTATGGTTCTATTCCTTGCAAGGAACATTGGTTGATTTCTATTCCCTACAAAAAATCATCATTTAATCAACCACAAAATGGATTTTTTTTCTTCTTCCAAAAAGAACAACAATAATGATTTTTTTTAAAACATTTTCTTCATTGATCCTAGAGTGAGATGTTTTTATTAGGATATAATCCAATTACATGTACCAAATGAAACGAGGAATGGCTACATTCCCGAGGGATATTGAGCAATATTTTGATTTTCTCGTGGTAATTATTCTGCAAAATTTGAAATTCTTCCACTTGTAGTTGGAATTAGACACTAAAGATCAAAGGGTTCCCACCCGGCATGTTAGCTTTATAATTAGTCCTTGTAGCGACTAAATTGATCTTGTAATTTATTTCTTTTGATAAAGAAGTGTCTATAATTTAATTCTGAATCATTATCTCGTTGGCCCTATAGGTCACAATTTTTATTTTTATCTTTTTGGAGTTTTATTTGCATATTTTATATGCTTTTGGTTCTAACTAATAAATTCCATGGTTGACATTAATTTTTATGTCAAGTAGATAACAGTTTAATATATTTTTTTGGAACAATTTTTTTTATGGCTTTGAAGTCATTATCTATGTCACACAAATAAAAACTGGTTGCATTATTTCTTACAAAAATGGAAAAATGACAAAACGATGTATCAATCCTATGCAACATTCTGCTTAAACAAAAAAAAGGCACAATATTTGAAAGAGAGAGAGCGTGAATCGGGCGACGACTCAGGAAAAAAATCGTTTTAACTCAGTTTGATTTTCTTTGGAAATTCTGATGTTTAACAAGAATAAAGAAATAATTGATGGTTCAACCGAACCAGGAGGGCTTCAATTTAATCATGGTTCAATTGTTTTGGATGGAATTACGGGTTCAGATGAGCAGAGGAGATATTTTCAAATGGAGATAGGGAAGATTAAAGGCCAGAACGAAGATGAAGTTCAGGGAGACTTTCAATCCGAAAGTATGTGTGTTGATCAACGGCGAAGGGAATATATTCGAGATAGTTCAAGTCGATTTCAGTTCCCAGATCAAGGAAGATCGATGCCAAGGTCTTATAGAGAGGTTTTCACCAACTCCGAGTTAAGTTGGAAGAATTGCTTTCAAGAGTGGGGTTTTCAGGAACTGGAATCACAAATTGAAGAATGCTCGACATCAAATGTCAAGACGGATACTTAAGATGATGAGATTCCTACTATCAGTTTGGACACAGAGACCAGGAAGCGCATAATTCAGCAATGGAAATAATGTCTCATCGGTAAAGTGGTAGGAAAAACGGTAGGGTATAAATTTATATCTTTCAAAGTTAATGAGCTCTGGAAATTGACAGGTAAGATCCAAATTCTTGACTTGGGTAGTGATTACTTTCTCTTCAAAATTGATAATCCATTAGACTATAAGTTTGCATTGTTAGAGGGCCCTTAGTTTATTGGAGGTCATCATCTTTCTATGAGGAGATGGACACCAGATTTCAAACCCTCTGAAGCTTTTGTTAATAATACAGTGGTGTGGGAAAGACTACATGAACTCCCACTTGAGTATTTTGATAAGTCTGTGCTTGAAAAAGTAGGGAAAAAAATAGGTAGGTTGATTAATGTTAATGCTACCACCGAACATGTTTTGAGAGGAAAGTTTGCTAGAGTATGTGTAGAGGTTTCCACTGATAAACCTCTAATTCCTTTAGTTAAAATTGGCCAAGTTAAACAAAAAATTAATTATGAGGGGATCAATATGATATGTTTCCATTATGGAAAAATAACTCATAAAAAAGATAAGTGTCCTTTGATTGTTCAAGAGTCAGTCCATGTTTCTAATCCTCTGAATGCTGCAAGTGATTCAAATACTGGGAATTTGGAGGAAACTTTTGGTCCATGGATGATTGTGGAAAAGAACAAGAATATGCATAACAATAACATTGCTAAAGACCAAATAAATGGGTCTTTGAGCAGTAATTTGAGAGCTACCAACAGATTTAAGTCTCTGGCTAAGCATAGTCCTTTGGATGGAGGGGAGGTGACTAATGAGGGGGCATTGAATGTCAAGAATGGTAATAGTAATTCTATTATTAATATTGTGGAGGATGAAATGATAGAGAGTTAGGAAGGCAGTTACAAATCAGGGAAATGAAGGGTTTTAGTGGATCTTAAATTAATGGTGATTTACATGCTGAACAGTCAAGGAATATGAATCAAAATATTAACAGACCCACTAAAAATTCTAGTGGAGTAGTCATCAATGATAAAAACATCATGGTTAATAACCCTATAAATAAATGGAAAGGTAAAATGGTGTCTACAAGCCTTCAGAATAGTAAAATATCAGATGGAGCACAACAATCCAATGCAACAGCTTATCTCTCAAGTTTATCCAAGACCATCGGAAGTTATTTGGAAAGTGGAGGACCTTCTTATCCGAAGAGCCCAAGAGGAAATTCAAGCCATGGAAAACCACCAAATAGAGATTGTGATAGAACAAATAACGCGGGTGGACTTGAGACTACAGTTAGTGGAGGACATAGCGCAGATGGGAAGGATAATGAATCAAATACTGTCGGAGGTAGTGCATGCATAAGAACAACTGAATTGGGGTACATTTTTGGACAGAGTCAATCAGGTGTTGATCCCACTAAGCTTTTCTCCTTCAAACTGGATTCACATGGATCCTGAGGAGTTCATAAATCAGGGAAGGGAAGATCTAGAATGCGTGTCAAGGATGTGGACAGAGGCATCGATTCTAATAGCGGAGCTGGCTCCAATGGTGGAAACTCCATCACTAATAAAAATCCCAAACGATCTCTGGAAGTTCGAGATGCAGTTCAATATACGTTTGGATCCGTAATTGTTCTACCAACGACAGTTCAAGGTAAAGTTCACTCCAATCTAGGAGTTGAACAAGGGGGTGATTGCAAGGAGAATGGAAATGCCAATCCAGAGAGGACCTGCTAAACCTATCTCATTCGTAAAGTGCATTGATAATTTCTCAATGAAGATCATAATTTAGAATTGTAGGGGTGCTTCCAGACCCTCATTTGTTCGTGTTATGAGAAAGTTAATCAAAATACATAAGCCAACTATTGTGGCATTGCTCAAGAGTTCTTGCCTCTCATGATGAAATCATTGATGGTCGTTTGGGTTTCACTAAGTTTGTTGTGGTTGATCTAGAGGGTTTTTCGGGGGGAATGTGCTTGTTCTGGGATCCAGATGAGGTGGACATCCAAGATACTGCAAGAACTACCAGATGGGCTCTTCATGCTGTGGTTACGGCAATGTTCAAGATTCCTTGGATTCTGTTCACTATTTATGGGAGTACCAATAAGCTTAATATGAATAGAGTTTGGGAGGAGATTGGAGATATTGCTGAGGTTGGTTAGACAAGCCATTTAGTGATGGGAGATCTGAACACAATTTGAGCAAAGAATGAAAAGCTGGTGGGAGAGAACCTTCTGATAGTAAACTTCAAGAGCTCAAAGATGTCATGAACCAGTGTGGTTTGATTGATCTGGGGGCACACGGTCCATGGTACACGTGGAATAACAAGAGAGTTGAATTTGCTAATATCAAGGAGTGGATGGATCGTGTGTTATCTAATGAGGAGTGGTGCAAAATCTTCAAAAACGCTCAGGTATTTCACCTCTCTGACTTTAATTCTGATCATAGAGCTGTGTTAATTGACCTTGAGCCGACAAAGTCTTACAAACAAAGACCTTTTAGGCTAGAGGCCATTTGGACATCAGATGCTAGGTTTATTGATGTTGTTAAGGATAATTGGCACAATCCCCCTAGGAACAACCACCAAAACTATTTCGAAAATGTTGAGAAATTACAAAAGGAAGCAAAAAAATGGAATAAAAATATTTTTGGTAATCTGTTTTCTAGGATTGAAAGTGCCCGTTTTGATCTTAATAATGCTCAAAATGCTTTTAATTTTCTCCCACTGATGAAGCTAAGAATCATATGATTACCTGTTTGTGTGATTATTTAGATCTTCTCAAGATGGAAGAAGTTTTTTGGAGACAGAAATCTAGGGTTGATTGGCTCAAAGATGGAGATCTCAATACTAAATTATTTCATACTTCTACGCTTCTTAGAAGAAGAAGGAATTCCATTTGTATGCTAAAGGATGATGCTGGTAAATGGTTGACTTCTGATACTGAAATTGAAAAGGAAATTGTCAATCATTTCAGTTTTATTTTTAATTCAACCGTCTCTAGTTTGAACCATAGTGAAATTGAATCTTTCTTTCCTAGCATTATCTCTGATAGTGAGAATAATAACATTACTAAGGAGCTAGTTCACTGTTAAGGAAATTAGAGTTGCTATGAGACAACTTGGACCACTTAAATCCCCGGGACCTGATGGTCTTCAGGGGTTTTTGTTTCTGAAGTATTGGGATATTGTTGGACCTAGCATAATTAGACTAGTTAGGGTTTTTTTCTCTCATGGTGTTCTTGATTATAGACTTAACAAAACTTTTATAGCCTTGATTCCTAAGAAAACAATTTCTTCATGTGTCAAACACTATAGGCCTATAAGTCTTTGTAATTTTGCTATGAAAATTATAACAAAAGTCCTCACCAATAGGATTAGACCAGTTATGAACAAAATTGTGTCTAGGAATCAACATGATTTCATAGAGGGAAGGTCCATATTTGATTCAACTATTATTTTCAATGAAATTATCCATTCTTTCAAGACTAAGAAAGGCACTAAGGGATGGATGGCTCTCAAACTCGACTTTGACAAAGCTTACGATTGGGTTAGTTGGCCTTTTGTTGCAAAAATTCTAAAGTGAGTGGGCTCTGATGACAAAGTGGTGGACTGGATTATGACTTGTATAAACTCTGTTGCTTTTCAAGTTCTAATCAATGGTTCCCCTAGTGAAGTATTCACTCCTAAAAATGGAATTCGTTAAGGAGATCCTTTATATCCTTACATTTTCATTTTATGTCTTGAAGCTTTGTCGAGACTTATTCAACATGGTATTGACTCCAAATTTTTGCAGGGATTTACTATTGATAGGGGAGCTCCAATGATCACTCATTATATGTATGCTGATGACAACATCATTTTTGTCAAAGCCAACTACAAAAATGCTTGTAATCTAAGACAGATTCTTGACAAATTTTGTCGTTGGTCGGGTCAGCTGGTTAGTGATGCCAAATCCACTTTACTGACTTCTAGTAATTTGCGCAGGAGTTTGACTATGGGCATGGCCAAATCTCTAAGAGTTCATGTTTCTACAAATCCAGTTAAGTATTTAGGAATTCCTCTGCAGTGGGGAAGAATTTCTGAGAAAACTTATTTGGATTTGTTAGAAAAACTTAGTAATAGAATGTCTGGCTGGAAATCTAAATCTTTGAATATGGATGGTAGGTCTGTTCTTATTAAGTCAGTTCTCGACCCTGTTTCTAATCATGTGATGTCTATGTTGAAATTACCGAAAGGCCTTGTCAACAAGATAGATAAGTTTAGGAGGAATTTCCTGTGGAGTGGAGATAAAGATTCTAGGAAAATGCATAATGTTAATTGGCTTACTGTATGTAGTCCTGCGGTTAATGGTGGTTTAGGGATAAGAGATATGGAACTAAATAACTTTTCCCTTCTTGCTAAAATAGCCTGGAGGATTAGTGAAGATCCATACTCTGAGGTTTCTAATCTTTTGAAGGCAAAATTCTTTAAGGATGGTGACTTCTGGTCTAGTGGTATCAAAGATGGGTGCTCGTCTAGTTGACGAAGCCTTGTTCAAGGGAAAAACGTTATCAAAAGTAGCCTTAGGTGGTGTATATATTGGTGATCGATGGGAGTTCAGTGGATTTATGGAATGATGCTTGGATCAATGAACTTCCACAGTCTGCTATCACCAATGTGAATGATTTTAGTGTTCCTAATCTTACTGTTAAAGATGTTATTAACCCAAACACGAAAAAGTGGGATTTGTCTACTGTAGATTAATACATCTCAAATGAGGTGAAGATAAGAATTTACTCTGTTGCTATCCCTACGGGTGAGGGAAGAGTTGATAAGAGGTTATGGGCTCATGGGAAATATGACAGAGTGAGCGTTAAAGAGGCCTATAAACATCTTATTTCTAGGAAGGTTGATACGGATAATATCAACATGGACTGGAAATTTCTGTGGAACATCAAATGTCCATAGAAAATCAAATTCTTCTTGTGGAAATTGTGCCACAAAAAACTAAACTTAAATGAATCTCTTTATCGGAAAGGTATTTTTTTAACTCCTGGTTGCTCTTTTTGTAATTGTGGCTTTGAAACTGTTTAGCATTTTTTTTTCAATTGTCCTTCAGTTTCTCCCATTTGGAATAAGTTACATACTATGACAGGTAAAAGAATTGACTTAGATGTGATGTCACCTACTTAGTTAAAACAGTTACTTTCCATGAATGGTTCTGTTGGAGGTATTAGGTGGTGCTACATAATCCCTCATGTGTTATGGTGCATATGGAACAATAGGAATAGATTTATCCATGAGAATGAAAAGTTTATTGCTTTAAAGACTCTAGCGTTGCCTATTAGAAGAGCAAGGGAGTATTATCTTACTGTTGTTCAAAAAAATGAAAGTTTGACTTGTATGCGTGAAATCCTGGTTAAATGGAAATCCCCTAAGGATGGATTTTATAAATTGAACACAGATGGCGCTTTTTCTAACTCTCATTCTGCAGGAATTGGAGGAGTGGTTAGAGACAATGCAGGTTTCTTTGTGGCAGGATTTGCAAAGTACATATATCAAAACGAGAGTAATGTGGCTGAATTCTGGGCTGCAAGAGATGGTATGTTACTTGCTCTACAACTGGGAATTAAAAAACTTGAAGTTGATTCTGATTCAGCCTACACTATTCAACTGTGTAATGGCGAAATTACTCCGCCCTGGCATCTTAAAGGGCTTATCCAGGATATTACTGACATGAGGGAGAAGTTTGAAGACCTTGTTTTTGTTCACCAATACATGGAATCAAATTATGTTGCTGATACTTTGTCGAAGAAAGCTGCAGAGAGGACTTTAGAGGGTATGTTGCTGACCTTGTTTAGGCCACCAGAAGAGATTTTCAATTGTCTTAATGCTGATATTCAGGGTGTGTCTTACCCGAGAATGATCAAAGTTAGTTAGTTTTTGTGTTTTTTTGTTTCATTATCAAAAAAAAAAAAAATTATCTATTGTCCAACCGGTGTTGTTAAAACCCAAAAATTATTATGAGTATATGTCCTCGATTTAATCGGATAATACTCGGCGAATTTATTTCGCATATGATATGATTATATTTCCTCCATAATCAGGGGGAGACTATACATTACGATAGGTTTCTCTCCCATTTTGATCAAATCGAAAAAGGATGTCTACTAGCCATGAAAATATCTCATCTAGATTTTATATAAGCTTCTGCAGTTTGAAAAGGAAAACTCAATCACATCTAGCAATAAAGTAGCATTTTATATAGTCTACAGATAGCTCCTATAGAGTCTATCATAATACGATTCAAAATTCATATCTCCTCATTTGAATAATAGGATATTATCAGGCCCATGGGCGCTGGTACCAGTAAATTTTGAATTTTTCAAAATACGCATATACTTGAGAATTGTGTGGGATCGTGGTAACCAAAAATTATAGTCGAATATTCATTTAAAGTAGCTACTGAAACAAATGATGGTGGTTTTGAACCCCTTTGCAGAGGAATATCGACATATGTGATAGGTTGGCATACATTCCAAATTAGATTGGATTATTTTAAATTCTCAATTGATGCAATATAAGGATCCTAGCTAAACTCGACACCTTATAATTGCAACGCTTAAAAGTTACAGGTTGGTGTTGGTCATATTGCATATTAAGAGAAATAAATCGTTTTAAGAGCGATTGGGGGTTGTTTGCCCTAGGATTGGTTCAATAATACGTTGTTCTCCATCTATATTTATTTTTGCGTGGTAGTCCTTGAAGGACTCGTATTGCATTACACAAGAAATGTGGCCGGGAACATATTTGAGCAACCACCTGATTTGATTATGTCAGGTTGAACAATCCTCTATGTGTTTTAAAAAATTTGATGAAAGACCAAAAATCCGGATTAACTAGTTGATTATGTCGGATTCATAGGTCTCTTGAAGTGTCTATAAAAACACTAAAATCCACGCTTTAGCAGCATAAGTTCTTTTTTATTTTCATTTTCTTAAATCTGCAGTTAGAATTGTGCTAGCTTAAACTCGTCTTTGAAATAGACTAGAGTTATTATTTTGATGTTTTTTTTTGTAAAACTCATATAGTTGGGTTAGCATCCATATTTACGTCAAAAGTTGTACTCTTTTCCCTTTGTTTCAGATTTTATCTGATGTGATTTTCCTAACAAGGTTTTAACGATGCAACATCTTGTTGACGTTTAATTTTCTTTCAAAATGTTGATATTTGTTCTCTTTTTCCTTTGTCCATACATTTTTTTCCCATTGGGTTTTTGCGGAAAAGGTTTTAGTGAGGCCATTTAATTCAACATGGTGGTCATCCAAGGGGGAGTTGTATGTATTTTGGTTATTTGGTGGATTCCCACCATTAACTAGGTAATTTTGTTAGACCAAATCAACATAACCATTTCCTATGAATTTGGATATCATTATGATCCATATAAGGTATGATCACAAACTCTGCTCACCTTTGGTACTATAACTGCGTATTGGTACTTTGTTGAAGAATCTACATCAACTACTTTTGCAAATCATCTCTGAGAAGCTAGCAATCCAAGAAGCAAGTCCTAGATGTATTTAAAGAAGCGTGAAGACTCGAGAACACTACCATTAGAAGACTAACACAAAAGAAGACTTCATCAGCTGGAAAATTTCTCACGAAAGCATTGCTATCTCCAACATTTAAGATATTCGTTTATCGAAATTGGGAAATCTCAACTCGAAGATTTGCAATCCAAGATTCAACTGAAGTATTTATCAAATGGAGTATCAAATTAGAAGGTATTTTACCGGACTATCACGTTGTAATCTTTTTCCTTCATCAAGGTATTTCCCATTGGGTTTTCCTTGTCAAGGTTTTAATGAGGCAACATTTGCATGTCCAAATCTTTTCTAAGTTTTCTTAATTGTACTCTTTTCCCTTCGATCAGGTTTTGTCCTTTTGGAACTTCCCGACAAGGTTTTAACGAGGCAATTAGCTTAGACACAATGTCATCAGGGGGTGTGTTATAAACGTATAATTATGTTAAGAGTATCTAGGGTGAATCTCTTTTATTACTGGGATGCCCCTGTGTATATCCCTATAAATAGAGGCTCTAATGTTTGTCTAACATACTAATGAATAGAATTTCTCCCTTCTTCTTCCCCTCTATTTTGTGTCACTTGTTCTTTGTCTTCTATATCACAACAAAACTTTAGCATTTTCGCCTATTTTACACACCCATGTTTACTAGTGAATACCTTATTCACGAAAAAGAAAAAAATTACTCTCGATGGGCCCAAATCTATAGGCCTCAAATTAGCCACGCAGACAAGGTGAGCTTTGGGATTGGGGTAGTAATGGTAAATAGGTGAGTTTTGGGGATAAAAATGGTAAATACAATCTCTCTCGCTCTCTCTCAAATTCTAAGGTTTATCATTTTATGGACGGCAGTAGGAGGAAAATATTTGAAGGAGATGAATGGAAATTACAGAGTAAATATACCATTCGAAGTCCGAGGAGAGCTGAACAAAATATTAATTTTGCTCGTTGATCATCTTGGAGAACTAATTGAACGAAATAATAGTTTCGTCAGTTCCCCTTCAATCTCTGATGGTAATTAGTTTTTTTTTTTTTTTTAAATTGGCATTGGTTTCTTAAGAAATGCAATTTCAGGTCAGTTTTATGCTAATTGAATCAAGTTTCTTGAACTTTTAATTTTTGTGGAAATGCCTATGTGAAAAATAGTGTTCAATTTTTCAAACCTGTTGATAGGAGTAAAGTTGGGATCTATCTTGACTAGGACATGGGACCTAGATATTAGAGCAATATTGACTAAAATGTTTTTTGGAACAATTATGTTTGATGATGTATTGCAGGTCTTTATCAATCTACAGGACAGTTTCTTTGATTAGGAAAAAGTCTGTAAAATTGATGGTTTGGATGATTCTAAGGAAGTTTCTTACAATGAAGACTTATCTCTATGGATAAGTCAAGAGGTTGTTAGAGTTGGTGATATATTTTATACTTGAAAGTGGTTGGCATACTGAATTCGTCTAATTAGAATTTGTCTTAAACTCTTTAGAGTGTTTGACTTCTTTAGGATGATCATTGGGTTGGTAATTGAGACATGGTTATAGAGTTTCAATGGCTTTCGAAGATTTAAATTGAGTTCTAGAGAGGGGAGTTTTTCTTTTTTTGTATGTGCATATGTGGTGTGATACAGAGCAAAGGAAAGCATACACAATTTGAGACCCTACTCTTCTGCTAATACTGAAGAAGCGTACATCAGGAGTGGATCGATGTCAAGATACACACAGATTGATGATAACTACGACAGCATAGAACAGGTATGTTACTATGATTATTAGTTCAAACCTATAACGTTAAAGGGTTATTAAAAATTGTAGTTTATTCCTTAGAACAGGCACTTGTAGCAGTTTGCATCGAAATCATTACTTTTGTAATTTTTGTGCTTAGGTGGTGTTAGCTCTTATCCAAGCTGGTCTAGAATCCACAAGTTTGATCATTGGGATTGATTTCACAAAGAGCAATGAGCGGAAAGGTGCAGTATCATTCAACAACAAGTCTCTGCATCATATTGGAGAAGTTACAAACCCGTATGAGCTAGCGGTAACAGTTATCGGGGAAACTCTTTCAGCTTTGAATAACGAGGATACTAATCTCATCCCTTGTTTTGGATTCGGAGATGGTCGGTGCATTACCTAATCGTATTGTGATTTATATAATTTCTAATTGACGTAATTATTAACTTATCATTAAAAGAGAATTACATCCTATCTTGCAGAATCAACAGTTGATGAGGATGTATTTAGTTTTTATTCAGATGAAAGACCATGTAATGGGATCGAGGAAGTACTGGATCGTTATAGAGAACTTGTTCCTCAAGTTCACCTTGCTGGTTTGTTCAAATTTCCTTTATACTATGTTAAATACATAAATTGTTGGTAGAGATCAAATAGAAGGGTCAATTTCTTCTAAAAATGTGACAGGGCCAACATCTTTCGCTCCCATAATTGAAACGGCTATAGATATTGTGGAGAATAGTGGACGTCGATATCATGTTCTGCTCATTATTGCGGACGGTCAGGTTAGTCTTATTTTTAGTTCATGTAATTTGTTCTGTGAAGGTCACTTGTAAGCTAGTAGTAGTCGAGCCTAATGGTGCTTGCGGTTTTTCTTATTTCTGCTTGTTCCACTATCAGTTTTGGTGTATTAGTTACAAATCCCAGTTATGAAATTCAGGGCCTGAACATCCTCTAGACCACCTTAGTTCTATGTACACTTGGGCATCCAGAACTGGTTCTGATCTTTTGATATGAAATTGGTGATATAGGTTACAAGAAGTTCCAACACAGGAATAGGTCAGTTAAGTCTACAGGAACAGGAAACAATTGACGCTATAGTTAAGGCGAGGTAACTATTTGACTGAGAATGTTATAATATTTCTGCAATTTACATCATCGTTTTTAAAGTTCTTCTGATGAAGCTAATCTTCTCCACATGTGTAGTGCATATCCGTTATCAATCGTTTTTGTTGGTGTTGGTGACGGACCCTGGGATATGATGAAAGAGTTTGACAATAATATTCCCCATCGAACATTTGATAATTTTCAGGTTGGTAATCTGAAAATGAAACGATATCACTCTATGATCTCTAGTGTCAAACCCTTAGTATTCATTCTTTTAACTTTGATGCTTCAACTTCAAGTTCATTCTGTTGCTGTGTGTATCCTCCACAGTTTGTGAATTTAACGGAAATCTTGAGCCAAGATATCTCTATAGAGCAAATGCACTCAGAAATCGCTCTAGCAGCATTGATGGAAATACCTTCACAGTACCTTGCAACTTTAGAGCTTCAGGGTCTGCGGTAATGGTTTGACAGAGTGGGAACATTTTATCAGTTTAACTTTATCTTTCGATAAGAATTTTAATGTCAATTGTGTATTTCCTGCAGCCACAGACACGAGAGGTGGAGGAATCCACTACCTCCTCCTGTTAGTCGCCAGCAATCACCTTTACCTTTTCCGACTGGTCAACAACCACGTGATTATTTTGCTCATAGTGATACTTCTTCGAATTCTCGCTCTGCAGAGGACACACGTGAAGAGGTATACATACGACTTAACTACACTGCAATTTAACTACTTACATTTACACTTGGGACTTCTATGGATGCCATTTGTTTTGTTTACAGGCAGTCTGTCCTATATGTCTTGATAATTCTAGAGATCTAGCTTTTGGATGTGGCCATCGGGTAATTCAAATTTCCAACAAACACTTGTACTTTTACTTTCTCCATGCTAGAATTGTTTTAAGTTGCCATTTATTCCATTGATTGAGTTCTTGTAATTTTTTCAGACATGCCAGGAATGCGGAAGCGAATTATCACTGTGTCCCATCTGTCGATCCCCAATAAGTATAAGGATCAAACTTTACTCATGAGCTATCACTGTTGATAGTTCCCAAATTGTTTGGCAATAATTTGTAATTTGATTAAAGCAAAAGAGCTTTTGTTTGATATTCCATCTGGTTTCTGTCTCTGTTTTCACTCTGTTTTACACTATACCTAAAGGCACCAGGGTTTCCACTCCAGGCTATTGCCTGTGGTGGCCCTTTCCTATCAATAAATGTTCAAGCTGAACAGCACAAACCTGGTGAGAATAAGAAACTCATGAATAGCAACTCTATATGCTCTGCTATAAACAAGCATTAGCAAGAATGGAAAATACTTGGCTATGATAGGGTTGCATAAATTCTCCATTGCTGTCCACTGAATGGTACTATTGACTGCAACCTCGATCTTCTTCTTCTCATCCTCCAATAGCTTCCATCCAAATTTATTGATAGTGAGCCATTTTCAAAATAGGCCTATATCTGCAAAATCCAAAAAATGGAATGGAAATTGTACAAATTTATTTGTAAATCACCTACTGTTAGTATTAGCTAGCATATTGGACACGTTCCACACGTTTACGGGTGGGGTGGGTGTATCCGACCCATTCTTTTTACTGAAATCTTCCACACGTTTCTCCCACACATGTAAAGAATTTTATTCCGACAAAAGCGTTTTACTGTATTTTGAACGCTGCTTTTACCTTAAACTTTTGTAACGTTCGAGACGCGTGTTTTACGGATCTTGTCTTTGCTTTGGATTCTCTTTAAACGTTCGAACTAATTTTTTGCTATAAATACAAGATGAATTTCTTCATTTGGAACCATACCTCGAACTTAAGTTCTCTTTCTTTTCTTCTCTTATGCTTGCTTTTAAACTTAAGTTCTCATTTACGTTTCATTTAAAACCCGAGAATAAATTCAGTTCTTGTCGAAACAAGTTGTAGTTTACGAAACATAATTTTGTATAACTACTTCTTTGTTTACAGAATATTAGTTTACGAAACTTTATTTAGTAAATTGTTTTACGAAACATAAATTAGTTTTTACATTTCTCTGAAACTATTTGAGTTTCGATTTGTAATTTTGTTTTATTTCTGCTGCCAAGTTCTAAGGGTTCTTTCTGTGTATGCTACACATAGAAGAGAACTAACAGTAGTTGTATCCTTGAGGTAATTTGTTAATTGCTATAGCATCTCAGAGGAGTAGCAGGCAATATTACCTTTAGCTCAGCGTATCTCATACGTGCCTCTACTAAGTTTATTGAGTTATTT